>CP054674.1:10679743-11411815 GCA_013348765.1 Carpinus viminea
TTTTTTTTAAAGATGAAAAGTAAAAGTAAACTAATTAAGTAAACTTAGTAAAGTAAAGTTCCAGCCTCCGTAAACCTTCCAGACCTTCAAGGCTTCGAGAGTCTTACCAGACTTCGCACGCATGAGTCGCATCGACGGTGACGACGCGACACCTTCAAGCTTCACTCAGCTTCACCGCACCGCCTTAGCTTCACCGCACCGCAATCAGCTTCGAAAACCCAGACCGAATCCTGTGCTTCACCGCATCAAAATCCCAAATTTCACTCTCGCCGCTTTCACCAAGCCTCTGACTTCTCTCCCACTCGCCGCGCCACTCAAAGGAGTCGGGCCTCGGTGTCTCACTCTCTCCGCTGCCCGTGGCCGTCGCCTCGGCTCTCCCTTCTCTGCTGCACCGCTGAGTTTACCCGAATCTTGCGATGTCGCATCTCGATTCGCATGTAGCATGTAGGATTGGATGATTTATGTATTGGGTCGGTAATTTTAGGGTTTTTTGCCCTTTTGAATTTTAGTAGTGGATATTCAAATATTGCTCTTTTCAACCTATCCATTTGTAGTTGTCGATTGATTCACGAAGAACTAAAGTAAGAGATGGGTATTGGTGGTCTTTGAATCTGCAATTGATGGAAATTTAATTTATTTTTGTGTTTTAACATTCAAAGCATCTCTAGACTTTGGCTTTACAAATTACAATTTCAGCTTGTGTATGATGTTGCTGAGCACTCTGAAATTCTGAATCTCTGATTTTTTTTGGTTATGAGGAATTTTGGTTAAACGGATGATCATAATTCGGTGATCAAACCCTTAATTTAAATCTGTTCACCTGGTTATGGG
The DNA here is from genome assembly GCA_013348765.1 of Carpinus viminea. Classification (NCBI taxonomy): domain Eukaryota; kingdom Viridiplantae; phylum Streptophyta; class Magnoliopsida; order Fagales; family Betulaceae; genus Carpinus; species Carpinus viminea. The sequence goes on from CP054674.1 coordinate 10,680,575, forward strand.
TGACCCGTGAAATTTCACGGTGGTGGTGTCGTGGAGCCAGACACGTTTAGTTAAACGGGTCGTGTCTGGGTTTGACCTAAACGGGTCGCGGGTCAACCGGGTCGGCTGGTCGCCTGCTTGGGTTGCCAACCCTGCAGCCTCTCCTTCTTAAGAAGTTAAATTTTGAAAGTTAAATTTTCCCCAGCCTCTTGTTTCCCTCCTCTTATTATTTATTAATCTTTCCCCTCTTCTTGTATTTCATCCACCCCACACACTCAGCTCCCTCTCCCAATCTCTCTCTTCTTCCCTCTCTTCAGAACTGCACGCCCAGCTCAAAAGTTTCCTCTTCTTTTATTTCTTCTTCATCCAGCTCCATATTCTCTCAGATGGGAAGAAGAAAAAGAAAATGAGAAGAGAAGATCGAAGAAGAGAAGCAGAAAAGCAGAAGAGAAAAGAGAAGGTGATTCCAATGATTTCTTCTTCATCCAGCTCCTCTTTTTCCTTTTTTTTTTTTTTTTTTTTCCTCCTTTTCTTCTTCTTCGCTCTCTCCCCCGGCCTCCTATCTGCACGCCCAGCCATATAGCTCCCTTTTTTTTTCCCTCCTTTTTCTTCTCCTTCTCTCTCTCCCCCTCCTATCTGCACGCCCAGCTCCCTCTTATTTATTTATTTTTTTCTTTCCTTCCTCCTTTTTCTTCTAGCTTCTTCTCTTATTCTCTCTCTCCCTCTCCTATCTGCACGCCCAGGCCAGCTCCCTCTTCTCTTTTTTTTTTTCCTCTTTCTTCTATCTTCTTCTCTCCCTCCCTCTCTCTCCCCTCTAATTCTTTTATTTCTTCTTTATCCAGGAAATTAAAGGAGAAGAAAACCTACTAGAACAAAAAAGAAAAAGAAAAAAAAGAGCATCCAGGAAAAAAAGAACAATAAAAAGAATATCATGAAAAAAAAAAAGAACATCTAGGAGGAACTAGAACAAAAAAAGAACAAAAAAGAACAATAAAAAAACATCCAAAAAAGAAAAAAACTTTTTCTGACGTGCATTGTTCACCATCATAAACATTTTGAAGTTTCAAAATTTTAAACGTCAAAAAAATTTTTAAAAAATAAAAAATTCAAAAAACATTTTTGACGTGGCACTGTTTATCACGTCAAAAACGTTTTTGAGGTTTCAAAATTTTAAACGTCAAAAAAATTCTCAAAAAATAAAAAATTCAAAAAACATTTCTGACGTGGCACTGTTCACCACGTCAGAAACGTTTTTGAGGTTTCAAAATTTTAAACGTCAAAAAAATTCTCAAAAAATAAAAAATTCAAAAAACATTTCTGACGTGGTACTATTTACCACGTCAGAAACGTTTTTGACGTTCAAAATTTCAAACGTAAAAAAAATTCTCAAAAAATAAAAATTTCAAAAACATTTCTGACGTGGTACTGTTCACCACGTCAGAAACGTTTTTGACGTTCTAAATATTGAAACGTCAAAAAATACTGACGTTTCAAAATTTCAAACGTCAAAAACTCAACTTTTCTGACAGGCTGTTTTTTAAGGTTTCAAAAACGATATGTCGGAAACGTTTTTGATGTTCCAATACGCCCAAAACGTCAAAAAGTTTGTCAAAAAATTATGTGTTTTTTTGTAGTGACCTTGTCCTAGTGAATAGTGATCGACTCCTTGGTAGTGGCGTTGGATGCCCAAATCGCTGTACACTTTGACTTACACCACCAACACATATTACTTATTATTTTTCCATTTTCTAGCCAAATAACAAGCAAACCCCTGTAACATATTACTTATTATGTTACCAAAAATAAATAAATAAAAAATAAAAAAATAAAATAAAATTTTTTGAAGAAGAAAGAAAAAGCAAACCCCTGGAAAGCTCAAGGGGGATCATGCGGGACAAACTGGGATAGTGGTAATTTCCTGGCATCTTCCACGAGTCCACGACAGAGCCTATCACTATCTTCCAATCCTGCGTAGGCCACGTGGAATGGATAATTTGATGCCCGATATATTATATTTTTTTTTAATGATCGATTGTAAATAAGAGCGTAAACGGTCAAGTTTGAGCGAATTTTCTTTATTTGGGTTCAGATTGTTTAAATTTTATTTGAGCTCAAACTTGAGCTGAACTTAAGGACAAGTCAAAAGATTGAGTATGATCTCAACTTATAATAAAAGCAAACTAGTTTTGTGAAGTTTTATTATAAATTTAAACTTCAAGTATTTTTAAACAACTTAAAAAGTCAACTTGTATATGAGCATTTGCTTAATTTAGCTAACTTAGTATTTAGCCTGAGTCAATACAGTAAGACACTTGATTTCGAATAGAGAGAATATGCATCATTGCATATTTATAATATGAGAAATTATGTGAACAACTACTAATTCGAGTCTTATACAAACTGCTCACGAGCTTAGTCGAGTCTAATCAAACTTCTTTGTTTAATATTTGAGACAAGATTAGTGTTCATGAAACATTTCATTTAATATTCAAGTCGAACATGAGCCGAGCCGAGCCGAGTCCGAGCTTGCTCACAAGCAGTTTGCTCTCTTAACACTCCTAATTATAAGAGAATATAAGCCAAATATATAAAAACAAAATATTAACCTTTAACATTTCTTTTGATTAAATAATTAAATTAATTATATTTTATAAATTAAAATTTTTTAGACAACTGGCACCTATTATTAAATAGAAACAAGAGGGAGGATGTTAAATTGTTGATTAATTTTTTTAGGGAGAATGTTAAAGTATTGATTTTTTTTTTTTTCTATAAGTTAAAACTTTTGAAATAAATAATGAATCCCTCATCTCCCTCTTGTGCGAATATGAAAAAAAAAAAAAAAAAAGATTTAACAAAACAAAAACTATTTATTCATTACTTCTAGGGAAAAGTCCACTTATTCCCTCAAATAACCACCCAATTAATAATGTCCCCCCAAACTAAAAGAAAAAATGTCAATATTTTCCTAATAACGAAACTACCCTTAATAAATTAAAAACAAAAATACTAGAAAAAACCCTAAAACTAAAAAATAAAATAAAAAATGCTAAAATTTCCTTTTTGTAATTAAAAAAATAAAAATCTAAGGATAGTTTCGTTGTTAGGAGAACACTGACAATTTTTTGTTGTTGTTTGGAATGAGACATAATTATCTCAATTGAAAGTTTTTGAAAAATATTGTTAATTGAATAATAGTTTAAGAGGAATGTGTATGTCTTGGTGCAAAAGAATACATACTTAAATAGAAAACAACATCGTCGCTCAGAGGTAGTTGATCTTGGAATACGCCCACAAGCGAGATGTCACTGTTAATCCACTCTCCCCTCTTGTGTGGACATGTCAAAAAAAAAAAAAAATAGAAACAACATCAATACTTTTAAGTTTTAGGGATAAATGTATGACCAACCCCTGTGGTTGGCCTAAATTACAAAACACTTAGTGGTATTAAAATGAACTCAGCGGTCCTTGGTGTATGCCAAAAAAGCGATTTAGTCCTTGTAGTCAAATTCCATTAAAAAAATTGATAGATTTTGTTAGTTGCCACGTCAACACCAATGAAATGATAACATATATTGCTCTTGATAAAAAAATATATATAAATATATTAAATATAAAATTAAAATTTAAATTTAAAAAAAAGAAAAAGAAAAAAAGAGGTGGCTGCCCAACTGGGAGCCACCCCCAACCTTGTCGCCACCCTAGATTTGCTGGGTGACCCTAGCCCCATTTTTTCAAAACTCTGCAAGCAACAAAAAAATAAAACTCCAGTTGGTGCTGAATCTGCTTTTAGGAAGGAGAGGATGTGATTACTGATTAGCATTATGCTTGCTAAGGGCTTTATCTTAGGCAAAGATGCAGTCAACAAAGCAAAGACCTTTGATAAGAAGCACCGGTTATCTTCAACGGCCATAACTAAAGTTGCTTCCATTGACCAAAAATGGGGTTCAGTGAGAAAATAAGCGTCGGGGCTTCCGTGATCGGTGATAAAGTACAATAAGCGGATAAAAAATTTCAAGTTTCAAAGAAACCAAATCAGCATTCGTAGTTGCAAAGCAAAAAGTTAGCAGTGCCGAACCTACAATAATGAAGAACCACTAGATCTGTTGGGTGGCTCAACCTCTGGGGGTGGTGGCTGAGGTGGCTCACAGGCCACCCTTTTCTTTTTTATTAAAAAGTTTTTTTTTTCTTTCATATATTTAATATATTTATATATCGAATCCCCAAGTCAAAAAAAAAAAAAAATTCATTGATACTAAAATGACAACAGGCGAAATTTGTCAATTATTTTAATAAAATTTAATTACAAGAACTGAATTGTTTTTCTAGCATACCTAAAAACATATGATAAAACGTTTTGTAATTTAAGCCAACCTCTGATTATGTATTTATCCCCAAGTTTTAAGAGAAATAGTGCTCAATGAAACAATAGTTTAAAAAAAAAACAAAAAACATAAGAAACCCGTGAGTAACAGAGAGTTAATGCAGGGTTGAAAAGAGCGTGGTCTCCGTTTGTACCGTAGCAAGTAAAAAATCTACCTCAATTTTAACGCTCGTCTCACTCTCACCAGGGACCATCCGCGAACCTTCATCTCATCCTCCTACAGGCTGCCAACGCCACGCATCCCAAAAATACTAGTCATTCTCATCTCTCAAGGCTCATGACACCGGTGCTTCCAGCTTGCAGCAGCCTGTGCACAGACGTGTGCGACACCCCAGGCCTTGCAACAGGGCCTAACACGATCAAATGTCCCGTTTAACTTTATCCGGCGACTCCACCTCTCAAACTACAGCCCACTCTCTCCATTAATGTTACAATTTAACTTTTCCTTTCGTTTATAACGGCACTCATGCCACACTTACTCAAATTTTTTTATTATTATTTTCTTAAAAAATAATATAAGATTAAAAACGTGACTTTTGTCTTTTTATTAATTAAATATTAAAAAATTTGGCGAAACCGTACGTTGAAAGTGACTTTTTGACTAGTCTGATTAGTTAAATATATATATTATATATACACAACAATATAATATAAAAGTTCTAGACTGCTGGAGCATAGAGATGCGGCTACGGCTGGTGCATCGAATCAGATCTATGGAGCACCTCTTAAGTTATTTTAGTTCCATCAAATACATCAGAAAAATGCCGAGTGATTTCCCGAAACAATGTTTAACTAGAACATCAACAGTTAAATTTAAAATTATTATTAATTTTAAAAACTACATTTCCATTGGAAAAGACGTCAAGACGTCAAGAGAAGACTAGAACCACGCCTAAAATAAAGTAAAACAAATACACCCACTTTTAAAGCCCAAGCCAACCGACCCAACTCAATGAGTAAAAAGCATCATAGTATAAATACAAAAGAAAAAAAAAAAAAGACTATTCTCTCTCTCTCTCTCACTCTCTCCGTGGGCTGTCGAGTGTCGAGAGATGCACATGGGGTGCGTAACAATGAGGTCCGATAACAGCTGTGACCACGTGACACATGTAAAAGAAATCTCTCACTTTTTATTCCATCGACAACAAAAACCAACCAAACCCGGCCACCATTTTACTTACTATACTTAATTTTTCAGAAAGAAAAAAAAAAAGCACCGACCCATGCCTTCCAGCTGTCCTTGTACAGCTTTTCAAAAAGACAGAAACAACCCCATCACCACCACCACCACCAACTCAACCTAGTCTAAACTCTTCTACACCTCTCACACCCATACCCACTGTAAACTCACTATCAGTCTATCAAAGAAAATGTCTTCAACTGAACCGAACATCCAAAGCAGGGATCAAAAACATGAAGCAAAAACTATAAAGCAGGAGACAGGAGTAGTAAGCATACACAATAATCTGCATAATAATAATATTAATAATAAACTCAATCCCCAATCAAAGAGCACAGACCCAAATAATATTCAACATCCAACGCTATCACCGCCAGCAAACCAAAATAAATTAATTTAAAAATAAAAAACGAACTCCTTAAAAATAAAACTAGGACTAGAATCAAACACTAGTAAATCTGGTGACAATGGTGGCGAACGACAGAAACATAACTCCGATGGGATCTACAGCAACAAAGCCGCGGCCAAGATCGCTGAGGCTACGGATCCGGTGGCGGCGACTCTGTTCAAGGCTGCGTCAGAGCCAGGAGTACTGGTTGGAGACTCGCTTGGCGGCCCGCCGATCCTGGACGTGGGAGTCGGAGCAGGCGGACCGCTCGCCTGAGGAGATGATGTGGGAGGAGCCGGAGGCGAGCCGGAGGGAGCACCGGTCGGAGGAGGCGTGGCGATGGTCGGCGCGGGAGTCGAAGATGGTGGCGAAACGGTAGGGGAAGAAGTCGGGGGAGAGGTCTGAGTCGGAGGAGGAGCAGCCGTCGGAGGAGTTGAAACTGGCGGAGACTTGGTGGGTGAAGCGGTAGGGGCAGCTCTCGGACCCTGAGCTAAAGCGGAGCTAGCCACCAAAGCGACAAGCATCAAACCCAAAAAACTAGAGTAAGCCATTGTCGTCGTCGTCGTCACCTTCTCTGAGAAAGCAAATGGAAGGGAGTTGTAGATGGCGAAACAAAAAGAAGGTGAGAGAAAGAGAGAGAGGGGGGTGAAGGGTTTATAATAAGAGAGAGAAGAGGAAAGGTTCTTGGGAAACTCAGTTGACGGTACTTAAGAAGGTGTGGTTCACATGCGCCTCACTTCACTTACCTTGTCAGTGAGCTCAAAAAAAAAAAAAAAAGGAGTAAACCTAGCGACGAGCTACACTCACATTTTAATGGGCTAACGTGGAAGTGCTCATCACTCTTGAATTTTATTTTATTTTTTTATTTTTAAATAAGAGCTAATCTAAGAAGATGATGGCATTACCACATCATCCTCCTAATGAGATAGGAGTTAGATAATTAATACTTAATAGTTTGCTGCATTACTCAAACGAAAATTTTAAGGGTGGTGAAGGTTTTAGGAGAAATGAGAAGCATTTGAGAAAGGTTTGGAGAGAATTCATGACCGGCTAAGTTGTTATATGCCTAAAGTTAGGGGAGGTGAAAACTCAGTTACAACTAGCAATAATTGGCTAAAATAGTTAGCCGTAATTAAGATAATTGGCTAGCCAAAATATGTAACCGGCTCTAGTAACTAGGTAGTCAATTATCCAATTACTTACAAATTGTCGATTACTGATTGGTAGCTAATTATTTACATTGTTAATTGGGTTTTTTTAAAAAAAAATTGTCTATTTTGAGTATTGTGACTACTTTTTAGGCTTAATTTAGATTTTTTTTTTTTGCCATTTTTTCAAAATAATTAGGATTTTTTTGGCCAAATAAGCTATGCTAAAACTTAAACCCTAGAGTAAAATGACATCCTTATATGTTTTTATATATATATATATATATATATGACTGGCCGACAAATGGTTTTTGCATTTTTCATAAAACATAACTATCCTGCTAGGGCCAGTTACTGATTATTTCTTGTTGGTTACCGATTGGTAATCAATTATCGATTGTCGGCCGGTTGTAATCGGCTGGCTTTACACCCCTACCTAGTGGTGTTAGATAGGTGCTACGGGGCATGTGACTAATGTGGGTAATTTTTAGTCTTTAAGTATATTTATGTTAAGTAATTTTAAAACTTATATTTGTATTCTATATCCATCCCAAAATGCTCATATTATGGTCCTGAAAAACTGTTGAACTAATCATTGTTAATTTTTATTAAGTGTTTAAAATTGGATAGAAGATGAAAAAATGGGAGGGTTTTGAATGGGGGAAATCCTGTCCCAATTATAATTATAAAGATACATGAATTTAATATTAAAAATATTTTTTAAAAAAACCTTTTCTTTTTCTTTTTTAACCAAATCAGGCCAATTATATGTAGCTCACAAATTACTTAAATAAGAACTACATTTTTTTTTTTTTGACATGTCCACAAAAGAGGGGAGAGGAAAATTCGAACTAGTACCTCTCCATTAAACATAGTCTTAACCAATTAATCTACCTCTTGAGCAAGAACTACACATTTCTATCAAAAAGTGAATGGAAGTACAATTAATGAATAAAAATGCTTGTTTATTGGTTCATTAAATGAGATTTCTCAATGTAACTCACCATCAAATATATTAAATATTATTATTATTATTCTAGTTAAATTAACATAAGAATAAAAAAGAAATGCTATGGGTGAATAAATTTTTTATATTTAATTTATATTATTTTACAAATTTAATAAATCAATTATTAAATTTATAGGATCTATCATTACCTTATATATAAGATTCACATAAATCTACAAATCTAATAATTAATTTGTAAAATAAAATATATTAAATACAAAAATAAAAATTAGCATTTCCCTTAATAAAATTCGTTTTTCCAAAAAAAAGGGAAAAAAAAAAGAAGAAAAGAAAAGGTTGAATTTGTTGCAACTTGCGCACATGTTACTGGCTGTCAATTCAGGTGGTCAACGGGTCATTTGAATTATGCTTCCGTTTACAAAAAAAAAAAAAAAAAGAATTATGCTCGTATATCTGGTTCTTGTTAGTTTACGTTGGAAGGTGACCCGAATTATTAGGGAAATCTCAACCATCAAATACATATAGATTTCTATTTACATTTAAAACGTGTTGATAAGGTCACAAGTCACATTCTTACAAGAGGGGAAATAATTATATGCCATATGATTGGACGGTGGGTTTTATATTGGTTTTTGAGAATTATATGACTAGTTATGGAAGTTTATGGATGGTTATTATGATTGGCACGTTATTGCTTCAATTTTTAATTAGTTGCAAGGACTATGATTTTATTGGTTTACTTTTTTCTCCATTTTTTTTAAAATATAAAAATAATTCAAAACACAAAAACATTCACAAAAGAAAAATGCTAGATACTGTACTTTTATTCAATATTAATCCAAAGAGAAATTTCAGATGCTTTGGGTGTGATGATATAAGCGGAAATTAAATCATTACAACTATAACACGCAAACTTGTTCATGAAGTGAATTTTTTGTTTTTTTGAATGAATCAAAAGTAAACACTATTTTAGAGCAATCAAACCTGAAAAAATCACTATATAAAGAACTAGATTAGAGACATTAGAAAATACTTAAAAACTCTTGCAAGTCTCTACGCTCCAAAAGAACAATAAGTTCATTTGCTTACTTTTTAGTTGGCCATCTTCATGGATTGTATTTCCTCATGAACCCTCTAGTAGGATTCTTCACGGATCTATAATGAAAAGATTGTAGATAGTTGAATGACGATCAAAGCATCAAGAGAATAATAACCCCGAAAATACAATAAGTTCATTTGCTTGCTTTCTAGCTAACCATCTTCATTGATTGTATTTCCTTACGAACCCTCTAGTAGGATTCTTCATAGATCTATAATGAAAAGGTTGTAAATAGTTGAATGACAATCAACACATCAAGAGAATAATAACCCTAGGCTTTCACTACATCCTCTCTTGAAAACTAATTGACAAGAATTGTATGTTTGGAGAAAAACTTTGAGACTCTAGAGAAAACACCCCAAAAAATATGTTGTGAACAGTAATATGAAATTGAACTTATATGTGAGAAATTTTACTCATCATGTCTTAATGGGATTCATTTAGAGTTAAAATGCGAGGAACAAAAACGCAGATTTAAGATTTGCAATTTTTCATGTCTTGACGGAAAATGAGTTAAGTCATGACGTGAAGAGTAAATTCATCGCTGTCCCATCATGTCCAGGTTCTGATGCCTCATCCAATGAGGTTTCAGAAGGAGCAAAAACCAGTGTCTCGTCACATCCACATTCTGACGTGTTATCCAACGAGAAAGCCGAAAGCTTCTTCTAGAGTCTTGTCACGAGCTCATCTTGACGTGCCATCCTAGAGAAAAAGGAGTATCTATTTGCTAGCTGTATTTTTTCTAGTTTGGTTTTTTCTTAACTTCGCTACACTGGTAATTACTATACTAAGATGGTTGACGAATTGACCAAACGATGGGGGCAATTTTCTCTTTCAGAGGAGGAGTGTGCAGGAGTAGAGGCCATTGGAAGCATCGTTGAAGCGTTGGAATCAAGAGGCCAGCCTTGGCTGGTGGGAAAACTCGCAGTGGACAAGATCATTGGAAAGGAATCCATTTGATCGACTCTTATTAGAGGATGGAAACCTAAAGGATTCCTTTTTTTCAAAGTCTTGGGGGAAAATTTATTCCTTCTAGATTTTGGACTTCTTGGGGATAGATCTTGAGTTTTGGACGTGTGCTTGTGGATTTGTGAAGGACAATTATTTGCAGTTGAAGAACTTGATGGATGTACGCCACCAAGTAAGATGAAGTTTGACATAGAGGCTTTCTGGATTAGAATGTACAATCTCCTGTTGGTTTGCATGGAGAGAGAGATGGGTTTCAAATTGGGCTCCATTGTGGGGAAGGTGGAAGAAGTTGTAATTGACATGGACGGAATAGGATGGGGCGAATACTTGAGAGTTCGAGTGCATGTTAATCTAAAAAAGCCAATTCTGAGGGGCCGTATTTTGAAGCTGAAGGACCAATCGCTATGGATCCCGTTTCAACACGAAAAATTACCAAAATTCTGTTTCAGCTGTGGTATAATCAGCCATGGACTAGGAGGATGCATAGTAAGAGATGGAAGGGCAAAACTTGGTGAAGCACTTGGCGGTGAATATGGCCCGTGGCTGAGAGTGACCTCGAATAGACCTTGGGTGGAGAAGCGGAGGGGAAGGTTGGGTAAGGAGATGTCCGATTTTGGTTTGGGAGAGGGCGACATGAGAGGTTTTTTCTGGCCAACAGCAAGATACACGGCTGCTTCGCCTACCCACAAAGGAGACCATTTCAGGAAAGAACCTATTCGAAACAATGAAAGGAAATCGCATCATGTATGTTTTGCACCAATGGGGACTTCCCGAATAGAATGCAAGAATGCTCAACAACTGAAGGTAGTAATAATGCTACTAGCGGATTTCATGCAGCGAATCAAGGGAGACAAGAATGGCATAAATATGATCCATGTGCGTTTATGGGTAGTCATGCTCGAGGAAATCATGGATGAGGATTTGTTGATGAAATGACATTAAATGTAGAAGGAATAATAAACCAAGATTCTGGTCCTTACTCCAGAGATCGTGGGGTGCACCAAATGGAGTCCAGATTTTGTGGGGAAAATCTAAATGGCAGGGAAAGGGGGGAACATCCAGAGCAGGTCATTCCAATTGAGGGAGATACGACAATTAAGGATGGTGGGGCATCCTAAAAAAGAACAGGAATTGATTGCAAAACTGGCGGGACTAGCTATGTAATACCCCAATAAAAGTAACCTTCTATTTAGAAGATTCCCTTTTGATTGAATGCTTAAGCCCGAAACATTAGTAGAGCCGCTTAGGCGAAAGCCTAAAACCCTTAGCTTAACCTAATCACATTTGGATAGAAGCTTAACACTGACCCATAGGGGGCAGACGTATGCTAGGTCTAGCGGACATATGCTTCTGTCTGTAGTGCAGACGTATGATGGGGGACCACCGGACGTACACTCTGCAAATAGTACACCGGACGTATGTGGGACCACTAAACGTACACTACTTTTTGGTATACCCTTTGGGTAATACCTAGACGTACGAGACACCCTTTGGACCGATGTGCACAAACCATTGGAAGTACGCTAGGGTTGCCGGACGTCCGCTGCTCTGTCAGGGAGTTGGTGGTGGAATTTCTCTATAAATAGCCCGCCCTCCCTTCATTCCTCATGCCTTCTTCTTCCTCTAGTATGCCCCTAGGCTGCTAGAACCATTCATTGGTGTTTTGAGAGAGAAATCTATAAGAAAGAGCGTCGACGGAGAGTTTCGAGGAAAGAAAAGCATGTCCATGCTTAGCTTCGAGGGTAAGATCTGTTCCCTTGTTATTATCACTTTGTTATCTCATGTTTCTGCCCTGATAATGGCTTCAAGTATTCACTAAAGTGTTTTCCTAAAAACGGTGATGTTTTCAAAAGGGTTTTCTCAAAGAATTGAGGTTCTGTAATTCCTTAAGTTGCATGTTCTATTTTGGTAGCTTAGAAAGGGTTTAGAGGTCTGTGAAGACCGTTGGAAACGTACATTATCCGAACCTTAAAACAGTGTGCTTAACACATTGAGCGGACGTATGCTTTCGAGGGCGGACGTACGGTCAGAAGGCAGGGCACTTGTTCTTAAGCTTCATACGTGTATGCTGGCTTAGCCTTAACTCTAGAATGACGGTGTTTTGTATCCGTTATAATAGGAAATAGCTTTGTCGAAGGATTCACTCAAATGTGCAAGGTAAGTAGACACTTATACCCTTTTTCGTAATCCGTGGGATATGTCAGTTGACTGACTATGTGCATGATATGAGCATGTTTACTTTCCGTAATTACTCAGTAACTACATGATTAAATAAATCACCAAGATGCATTGTAAGACATGGTACGCCGGTACGTGCGGTATGAACGGCCATGAGCTTATTATATAGACTACGTATTATGGTCAAATGTGTGCGTTATGTGAAGGCTGTAAATCCATTGGTTTCGTGACCTTGATGCAACCATTCCCAATGGCTTGGTCATTACAGGACGGACGTCACTAGTTGGTGTGGGCCACTCGGGGTCGGACCTGATCGTGTCACTAGTGTTACGTACAGTATGTTATGCAATGGCTGGGGCACTGATATTGTATTATAAGTCCTCGATAGCATCAACCCCTCGAGAAGGGTAATATCTCGGGTAGATCATGTATGTGAGTTATGATCTGTAAAGCATTATCCTTATCTGCATCAAAACAATTAGGCAGTTATCGCCGGTTCTACATCATAAAGCTTTAAAAACCTTGTAACCTATGAGATGGTGTATTAGCGGAGATAAGGTCCTCTTTTGGGCTTATACTCAAATGGCACATTTACTTTTATTAATTGGGCTCATGTCATAACTACGTGTGGGATCTACTTACTAAGTCATTAGACTTACGCGATTACTACTCCTTAGGTAAAATGATTTACTGTTGTGGAGAGGGCTAGAGTTGCTCTTGCCCGACCGATTGTGCACTATCTCCAGTTACAGGTTTGTTTTAATTATTTAGTAGCTCCATGTTCTTACTTGATGAACCATAGTACTCTCAAATTTATTCACCTTCCTTGCATTACTCTGACAAATTTTTACAAGGGCGATGACCTGTTTGACCACTCATTGGTTCAACTTGGTGAATTGCCAGTGACTCCACTGGATTAGCCAAGGCTAATTTTGGGGGCGTTACAAGCTACACGTGAAAAGGCCGAATCTGTTGATGGGAAGAGTCTTGAGGAAACTGGTGAAATCATGGAGAAACTTAAGGAGAAGACGGAAGGTAAGTAATTCTCAACCACCAAAAACACCCCAGTTGACGTGTTGGGCGCTCAAGACTCAACTGACCTGCATCAAAAAAGCCCAACTAAAAGAGGTATGTGCTCACCTTCTCTTTCATGGAAACATAGAGCCCGTAATGTTTTTAAGGCTCAGATGGAAAATATACCATCTAAAGTTATGAGAAAATGTAAGCTAGTGTTAGATGGTGATAATATGGGGACTGACAGAGTGGGAAAAAAAGGAAAGAAGCAGCAGATGGGGGGTAAAAGCGGAGGTAAGGGAGGTAATGAAAGAGAGGGGAAATATTGAAGGATTGGGAATGGCGAGGGCTAGTTCACAGCCCTGCCAATCGGAATGATTGTAACAGCATGGAACTATCGTGGGCTTGAGAACCCATGTACAGTTAGAGACCTTTGTAGGATGATGAAGGTTAAGAAGACCAATGTGGTTTTCTTAATGGAAACCAAGTTAGGAAAAAATAAAATGGAGTTAATTCGAATAAAGACGGGTTTTTCAAACTTGTTTGTAGTTGATAGTGTGGGAGGAAGTGGTGGACTTGCTTTATTATGGGATGACGCAACGAATTTATCAATCCAAAACTATAGCCACCATCATATAAATGCGGTTATTTTACCTATGGATGGAGCAACACCATGGAAATTTATGGGTTTTTACAGGCACCCGGACGTAAATAAGAGACATGAGGCATGGGGATTATTGAGGCATCTTGCTGGTTTTGACCTGGTTGCATGGTTATGTGTCAGGGATTTTAATGGAATTGCCGATATTTCAAAAAAATTTGGTGGAGCGGGGTGAACAGCTAGACAAATGAACACTTTTAGGGAGACACTTACTCATTGTGATTTACTAGATTTAGGAAGCAAAGGCCTTTTTTACACTTGGAATAATGGCCAAGAGGGTGGGTCCTTTACACAAGAGAGGCTAGAACGGGTTGTTGCAAATTCTAAATGGTGCGAAATGTTTCAAGAAATAGATGTGGCAAATGAAGTAGCCACCTCTTCTAACCACACTCCTTTATTTATTACAATAAATGGTGGGCCAGTTCAAAGGCGACTAAAGAATAGATTTTTTTTTATGCAGCTAAATAGGGGCTGGAGAAAGAATGCAAACAGATTATTAAACAAGTGTGGCATTAGAAATCTTCACATGGGAATATGTTGCAAGTTGTCCAAAGTAAGTTTGAAAGATGCAAAAGTAAGCTGATGTCATGGAAAAGGAAGAAGAGGGGCAGCACCGAAAATATCTTACAAGAGAAACACAAGGAGCTTGCTGGCCTGCAGTTTGAAACTGGTCCCCCTAACACGCAGCAGATAAAAAAATTACAGCAGGAAGTGCAAATCATTCTTGAACAAGAAGACATCAAAGATCAATAGAAGCTTGGCTGAAAAATGGTGATAGGAACATAAAATACTTCCATGCAAGTGCAAACCAAAAGAAGAAAAAGAACACCATAGAAAAAATTGTTGACAATCAAGGGAGGTTATGGAGTACACAAGAGGAGGTGGGGGCTGCATTTACTGATTTTTTTTGCACTTTATTCACCTCTAACACTGTTGCAGACATGGAGCCTTGCCTTCAATACATGGAGAGAAGAATCACACTAGAAATGAATATGGCTCTTACTAGGGTGGGCAAAAACCCGCCCAACCCGAGACCCGATCCGAACCACCCGCCCTACGCAAATTTTAAGTGTTTTTTTTGGGGTACAGGTGGATTTCGCCACCCGCGCGAGGCAGGGCGAGTTGCGGGTTTTGAAAAATTTTATTGCGAATACCCAATCCACCCCACCCAACCCGCATAAGTATAAAACAAAAAAAAACCTAACCCTAAATCCCTAATTTTTTTTCTTGCACTGTTTCTCCTCTCTTTAGTCTCTCACGTTTGCTCTCTCTATCTCTAGCACAAGAGTCTTGCTCGTCTGTTCTCTTCTCTCTCTCCATCTCTCGTTTGCTTCTATCTTCGTCTACGTCACTGCTCGACATCCTCAAGTCACAAGCTGTTGTGCCATTCCCACCTCCAAACCACGATTCAGGTTTTTTTTCTCTCTCTCAAGAGATGTCAAGTTCCTGGTCCAAATGTCAAGTTTTTTTCTTCCTGGTCCAGATTTAATTCCATGTTCTTTGGTTTAGGTTTAATTCAAGGGTTCTAATGTAGGGGTTGCGTAACTTCTGAGGAGATGAAGTCAAAATGGAGAAGAAACCAAAGGAGAAGAAAAAGGGAAAGAAAGAAGAGAAACCGGCAGAGGAAAGAAAGGAGAGGATCTGAGGAAGAGAGAACCCAACTCGCCCCTATCTACCCTACCCCGCAACCCCTGAACCTGTATAGATATTGTCATTATGCTTTGGGTGACGAGTTTGAATTTCCAAAACCTGCAATGTGCGAGGCGGGTGAGAAAAATGCCGATACCCGCCCCACCCTGAACCGTGCCCACCCTAGCTCTTACTAAGCCATTCACAAAGGAAGAAGTGAGTTCTGCAGTCCGTCAGATGTCTCTTTGAAAGCGCTAGGACCGGATGGTCTTTTAGCGGGTTTTTCCAGAAAATTGGGAGATTATTGGTGAGGATGTTTGCCAAGCTATACTTCAAACATTAGCCACTGGCTTTATTAATGAAGATTTGAATTTTACATACATTGCTCTAATTCCTAAAACTCTACAACCATCATGTGTGTCGGAATTTTGGCCCATTAGTCTCTAAGATGTTTTTTACAAAATTATTTCCAAGGTTCTGGCTAATAGATTGAAGATGGTTCTCCTGAGAATTATCTCTCAATCCCAAAGTGCATTCATTCCCAGACGGCTAATCACGGACAATATCTTGTCGGCCTATGAAACCTTCCCACCATGCACACTCGTATGTATGGTAAAAAAAGTACATGGCCGTGAAATTGGACATGAGCAAAGTATATGACCAAGTTGAGTGGAATTTCATAGAAGAAGTAATGCGCCATTTGGGATTTACAGAGCAATGGATAAATTTGGTCATGATGTGTGTCCGCACAACAAATTATGCTATCCTTCTTAATGGGAATTCGGTAGGGCATTTCTATCCTACCCGAGGCATAAGGCAAGGAGATCCGATATCACCATATCTGTTCTTATGGTGTGCAGAAGCTCTCAGTAGTTTGTGACTCAAGCAGAAGATAGAGGTCTAATTACGGGGGTTCCAATGTCCAAAAGAGGACTCCAGATCACCCATCTTTTCTTTGCAGATAATAGCATTTTATTCTATCAAGTGGAGATGGGCTAGTGGAGGTGTTTGAGTTCCTTGCTAACCACTTATAAAAGAGCTTTAAGAATGACTAAATTGTGAAAAACGGCCACTTTTTAAATTTTTTTTTCAATCGCAATACTGTCTCGAAAATCAAGACACAAATTCTAGAAGCCTCTGGGATTCTGGCTACACAATGATATGATACTTATTTGGGATTACCGGCTTTGGTTGGAAAATCACGAACTCGAGCTTTCCAAAGTATAAAAAATAAAGTGTGTAAACAACTTCAAGACTGGAAATTAAAGTTCTTATCCTAGGCAGGAAAAGAAATTCTATTAAAAGCAATCATTCAAGCCATACCCACGTATAACATAAGCGTCTTTCTTTTGCTAAAGACCCTTTGTATGGAGATTAATTCGCTCATGCAGAGGCGTTTTGGTGGGGGTACCAAGAAAATGAGTCGCCAATTCATTGGATGAGCTAGGAAAAATTAAGGATCTCCAAGAAAAATGGGGGCATGGGCTTTCAGGATCTACATTTTTTCAACCAAGCGCTACTTGCGAAACAATGTTGGAGGTTGTTGAAGAATGATGATAGCCTTATTTCAAAAATTATGAAAGGCAAATACTACCCAAGGAGCTCTATTCTCGAGGCAACATCTGGAAATCGTCCTTCTTATGCTTGGAGGAGTATCCAAAAGTCTTGTGGTCTACTCAAAGAAGGCTTAATTTGGAGAATTGGAAACGGGAACAAAGTCAAAATTTGGGGTGAGAAGTGGCTTCCAAAACCAACTACCTATACGGTGCAATCTCCACCCAACACTTTTAATCGAGAATCGATGGTTTGTGATCTCATCGATCTGGATACTTGATGGTGGAATCCTATTTTACTCCAAGAAAACTCCATACCGTAGGAAAGACATCTAATCCAATCTATTCCGATTGGCAGTGCCCATCAACATGATATACAGATTTGGAGGAGTATGAACTTGGGAATTTTTACGGTTAGAAGTGCCTACTACCTTGCAAAAGAGATCACTACGGAATCCAAAGCTGAATGTTCAAGATGCAATTCAGACAGTCCTATTTGGCAAGGTATATGGGGACTTCAACGGGCAAATGCGAGTAAAAATTTTATGTGACGAATGTGTCATGATTTATTCCCAACAAGAGACAACCTTTGCCGGAAGAAAATAATTAGTAACCCCAGTGTCCGATATGTGGGTTGGAGGTCGAAACAACATTTCATATACTTTGGGCTTGCCCATCTTTGATGGACGTGTGGTGTGGGGGATCTTGTCTTTTCCAGCAATTCATTGCACAAGCTCTGGATTTTCTACCATTAGTGGAAGGAATTTTTCAGAAGTGTGGGAAAGAAGAATTTCATATTTTTGTGGAAACGACAAGGAAAATTTGGTTTTGCAGGAATAGATGGATTCATGAAAGCCTATTTACTCCCCCACATGAGATAGGCAGAATGGCGTCACTAGCAGTAGAGGAGTTTGCAAGGAATAATGATCCAATGCTAGGATGACGTCAACAGAGACACAGTACAAACGACATGGACAAGACCTCCCCCCGGGTGGTTTAAGATTAATTGTGATGTTGCTGTTGATGGCAAAAATGGTTTGATGGGAGGAGGATTGATCATCCGAGATAGTGCAGGAAAGCCTTTTGAAACTAGGAGTTTCACAAAAAGGGGTTGTTTAGATCCAACAACTGCTGAGGCAAATGGTGGTAGTCCAAGCAACTCTTTTTTGCAAAGAAATAGGGGTAAACAATGTGATTGTTGAAGGCAACGCATCTACAATTATTAAGGCACTACGAGAAGAAGAGCCAAATGGAAGTAGATACGGACACTTTATAGAGGCGAGAATGATTTTTAATTCCTACCAAATTGGCAATCCAATCATGTAAGACGGTCTTTGAATGGGGTAGCTCATTGTCTAGCAAAATTGGCTACTAAGAGTGTCATAGATAAAATTTGAAAGAATGAAATACCTAATTGTATCTATGATATTATTCAAGTGGAACTAATTGCTCCGACCTAAGTTTTTTAATGAAGAATTTACGGTTTAAATAATAATAATTTAAGGTGTAAGAATAATTTTTTCTTTTTTTTATTCTTCAATAGAGACGACTCATTGTGGACCGGCAGGCAGAGAGTCCATCAGTGGGGATCCATAATTGGAAAACAGTAAGACATTAGCAAAGCATGAGCTACACCTATTCATGTCTGTCTTTTGTGCTTTTCTTTTTGGTATGTGTTGAATAAATAAATCTTCAATGGAATCATTTATCTTTTAAATTGACTACTTTGTCCCTACATGCTTTCCACGAACACATGGCAAGATTATACATAGCATCATAAACATGTACATACAATTCTACTCATGCCATGGCATCAATATTATATTTACCAACTTTTTTTTTTCTTAAAAAAAAGTTGATTCTTAAGTAATTTGTCATCATTCTATGAAATTGTGACATATTTATTTATTTATTTTGCATAAGAAAAAGAAGTTAAAATATAATATAATGAGAGGTAATCAAAGGAAGCATTGATTGCGTGGAAGACCGGTGGAGAGCGGTCAACAACAGAGTACGCCACGCCACGCCACGCCACGGCACATGCACACCTACAAAGGGTAGACCGAAACAGTGTTTGGTTTAATGGTTGGGTTTGTGGCCTTGTGGGAGAAGCATCTTTGTTTGCTCTGATTGGCTGTCACCGAATCACGATGTTTCATTGCTCCTTCTCACGCCCATACACCTGCCTGCCAGCCATGCCCACCTATCAACAAAAAGCACCACCAATGTTCTATAAATACCATATGTTACGTTTCTTTTTTTTTTTTTTTTGGGTATCACGTGTGTAAAAAACTTGAGATTTTTCTTAAAAATTTGGTTGCAAATTGATATGTTATGATCCATCGCTTTATGTTTTTATTTACTAAAATAATAGAGATCACATGGGATCCAGAAAAACTTATTTTGGTAGATTTATAAAAATCTTTATTTTTCAGATAGTTCGATTATTGGTTTTATGAATCGCGTTTAATAAAAGCGAAAGTTCTTGAATTCAATTTTCTTTTTCTCTTTTCTTGTGTAGACATCGAAAAATTTATATATATATATATATATATATAGAAAAATCTTTAAAAACTTACCATTTCTCTTTCTAACAAGGGTCAATCCAAACACTTAAATTTTTGTTTGGATTAAAGAGTCGATCATGTTCCTAGTTCCTGCACCGAACCTTCCACACACTTTCACACAAAATCGTGAAAGCTTTGGTCGTGGGTCCATGATCCATTGGGGGTAGTAGTGGGTAGGAAATAGGAAATCACAAACTCACAATGCCCAACAAACCGTACAACAATAAGAAATCATGAGTCACCCTAAGCCACCTCACACACAATACAACACCTATCCACAATGAATCTTCTTTCGATTATCTATTTGGCTATCCACTTTCTTTTTTTCTTTCCTAAAATATATATATATATATATCATTTTTAATGTGCTAAAGGAAGAGAGAAACAAATAAAAAAACAAAAAGTGAACCATTTTTATCAGTATTATATTCACTCAATGTGTTGCAGTGAACTTTGAAGTATCGATGGGAGACTCAAAATGACTTATATTAAGTAAATATAATTGATATGGGCCCTTTAAAACATCTCCTGGAATTCGAAAGGATGATCGACAGTTGAAAATTCATGAAAGATTGTAGAAGGTAACACGTGACAAACCATGTGGTAGGGCTAACTAATTACTTTGATCCAGCAATAAGATGTTGAACATGTTTTCATAGCGGACAGTTGTTTCTTGTTCGACATCATCAATGGTATGGCTCATCACGAGTCCTCTTGAGCCAAGCTAAGCTGAGTCTAAAAATACAATACCCGGCTCAAATACAGGCCTACTAGCTAGCCATCAGCAATCGGCACTCAAGTTGTTCACAAATTCCAACAATTTTTTTCCCCAAGCGTATCCAAGGACATGTATACTTAGGGTCTAAGTCCCAGTTTCTAGTTTTGATACACGTCAACTTTGTATAATGAAATAAAGATGATGTTGTCCAACATGGAAACCCTAATCAGAGCACTCACATTAGGCTTAATAAATAGCTAAGAAGCTATTTTGGCTAGCCTTGTAGCAAAAAATGCTCAATAGGTGTGGGCCCCACATGGCCTTGAGCCAGTGACCCCCTGCGTCGACCACTAGATCCACGAAAGTGAAAGTGGATGGTTAAAGAATGAATATTTTAAATAGAAAATTGAAAGTTGATAGTTAAAATGACAAGTCAAATATGGCACTAAAAAAAAAGAGGCATCTAACATTATTATCATTTTTTAGCTGAACATTTGTTGAGCAAGATGTAAGTGCTCCAAGGCTATCATCAACGTGAACCTAATGCCTGGCCAGATTAATGGGCTCAAACAGTTGGTGCTAATAGGGTGCACCAAGGTCATCCTCTTGAAAAGGTTTATGAATACACAGCAAGGTAGTGTATCATTCTTTCCATAGCTAATGTATGTACATTGCAGGCACCGAGAGTAAAGAATCACTTCCAAATATGATTGCCAAGTTCCATAGTGTTTCTTTTTTGACATGTTCATACAGAGAGGGGGGAGGAAGATTCAAACTAATGACTTCTGTTTTATTAGACATGGTCTTACCCGATTGAAATACCTCTTGGGGATCAGAGTGTTTCTTTATTAAGGTAGCAGAGTATACTCTCTCATCCAAAAGTATAATGTATTATCATGAAGTAACTTTATGCTCTCTTACACTATAAAATTCGAGTTTGGGATTGTTTTCTGCATCACATTATCTGCATTCCATGTATGGCATTGTTTTCTCCACATCTTTAGTTCTAACCATGTCGTGGATGCATGGAACCCAAATGGTCCACCGCGTATGATGTAATCCAGAACAGAACAAACAGTCTGAGGATTTCATCAGCAAGTAGCTCCTGCAAATCATCTCATCACTTTGCTTCAAGAAGAATTGAGGAGTAGGGAGCAACATTATAGGTGCTTCCAATGCCTGGGGCACCATCGGGGACAAAGTCATCAGGAGACTCAAGACTAGTGTCCACCTGCAATAAATCAACCACGAATCTAAGTCAACCAAACCCACCTATTTGAGAAGTCCAGGAATTTTCATAAAAGAAAACAAAAAACAAAAAAGATTGTACATATATAGATTTGTGTCGTGTGGATATGCCTTTTATACAAGTATGTCTTCATTAAGTCCAAACTGACGCGATTCTATAAAGCAGATAAACCTAATCGAACATGTTTCATGAGCCCACGCTACACAAGTAAAATGAAAAGAAAATATTAAAGTCGATAGAGGAACAGGGATTGGAGATTAGGGATTATATCAGCGAACAAAGTTCAAGTACTACTATTGTGCACTCGAGCAGCATTACGGTCTAGATGTGCTGAAGACCAGTTGGTTCATAGATGGAGTCAAAGAAATGGATGGAACAATTTGTAGATCTAAACTATTCAGCAATCAATGTGCCATTATGCAACATTGTTTTAGCAATGCCATTAGTGTGCTGAATTTGAAGAACAAACAGGTGAATCTAGCAAGTGGACATGACATTCATTTTAATTAGAGAAAGGAAAATTAGGTGATTTGAGGGCAAAATTAATTCCAAAATATGCAGTTAACAATCCACGGAAGAAGTAGATACTTTGGCACATGTATCAAAAAGGGGAGAAAACTAACCACACGAAACCAACTCCTCTTTCCTGGTGGTCGGGCTATTGAAACTCTGACAAAATAGTCATGAGCATTGAATGCCAAATAGATGTCTGCTCCATTATGGTCATGAAGCCTGCAACATTAATGTATTAATAGGAGTTCCATACCTAGTAATCATTTTCTGATTTCAAATTATGGAACCTCAGGTCTATGCTACTACAGTTAACTACATTTTGTTTTGTATTATGATCTTGTATTTATCTCTCCCATTTTATGTCCGTAACCTAACATGTTATTTTTTGCTGGTGATGCAACATAATACGCATGCTTTCAACTCTACTATCTTGGAATCATGAATAGTACGCCCAATCTAGAGGTAATATATTAAAAAGTAAAAGTTTTGTTAAAAGAATAAAAAAGGAAAAAAAGAAGAGAAAAAAGAAGGCTGTAACTAGAGCACAGGGGAGTATACCATAAGTCCCCCACGAAATATAAAATGGAGAAAACTACAAGTCTACAGCCTAAAATTCAACGAACCCAAGAAATCTTATAAAGGATAAAAAATTACTGCCCCAAGCAGACATCCTGTCAAAGAGTGATTTTGGGAACATAGGCTTAAGCTTATTTCAGGACATGTCAACACCATCAAAAGTTCTACCATTTCTTTCTTGCCAAATGCAACAAACAATGTGGAGGGCATGCATTTGATACCCATACAACTGCTATGCCTTCTAAGCCTCTCTTTCCAAAACTGTAGAGCAACTCAAGCCCTCTTTTAACCCCAAAGAGCAATAATACTAGCAACCATAAATCTATCAGAACTGAAAGTGAAACCAAACTGAAAAACTGTTTCCACTTTCTCACACACAACACCTATCCACAATGAATCTACTTTCTCCTAATCAGATTCTCCACTGTCAAAATCCTTTGTAACACAGTTGCCGCACCTAAAAATGTAAAAGGGAAGATAAAAAGCAACTTTGGAAGTGCCTTCATGTGTCAAATGCCTCCATAGAAACAGAACCTATTAAGGACTCATAATGATAATGAAAATCAAACATGCTGTGTTCTTTTAACTTGCAACACATTCTTACCTCCTTGCTCCAAATCTCTAATAAATAAAGTTTATATGAAAGAGAACCACAGATTCTACTTCCCAATCATGCACCACTTTCACAAATATGGATCCAATTGTATTGCTTTTACTACATATTTAATAGGAGTTAAACGGACAAGATTGTCATGCAGAAGGGAAAATACTGACTCTTAGCACCTCTAAATGCACCATACCTAGCCTCAAGGTATCCTCCAGGTTCTAATTGAAATGCATCTAATACGATATTTAATTTATTGTAAAACCAGAGCATTCACTTGCTTATCGCAGAGGCTGTCAAATGTCAGGTAGAGGGTTCAAGCATTCTATAGTACATGTACGATGGGATTCTTGCAACTGTTGCAAGGATCCTATGAAAACAAAAGCAGTACCTTTACGCAATCAAGGATATAGTGTCACGTGAACAAAAAGAAAGTAAATGCCATGAACCTTTGGCTGCATCAAAAGGAGTCCAAGCAATCAATCAAAACTGTGTCAAATACCCATATTCTACTCGCAAGATAAATGTATAACTTCTTACGTAAATGCAAGAAATTTGCTGTTGTAATTGTCCCAGTTGTCTTCATGCCATGTCACATTATCCTGCAAAAAAGAAGTGCTTCATAAGCCCCATAAAAATTAAGAAGTGAGTACTTAAAGATTCATGTAAAATATTAACTTGATTCATTTAAGTAAGAATCAACAAAGAGATTACTTTGTTGAGAAAATTTTCCTGACGAAATAGGTGATGTGTTTGCCGAAATTTGATGGCCTCTGAGAAGAATCTGAAATGATTACTCCTCCGTGCATCCAACTGTCTTCCCAAATAATTGAAATAATTAGTCATTATCTGAATTGAAGTTATCAGAAAGAACAAATATAAAATAGAGAATCACCTGTTCCCACTGGAAATGGTTAATAATAGTATCATGTCCATAACTGTTGTTATTTCCATAGCGAGTATGCCCATATTCATCCCCCATTAGCATCATTGGAGTTCCCTGTTTATATGCACAGACAAAATTACATTGTTGCTGCAAGTTCACTGGTAGCATGAAACAAACAATTGAAATCTTGCAACTGACAGTTGACAGGGATAAATTCCAAAAAATGATAATTGAGTGGGAAAAACTGGTTGAGGAGGTTTTGATAACCTATACACTGCCTACCAATCGTTATGAAAAAGAATTATCAAGTAAATAGCCAGAATGTGGGAAATAATTTAGTTAAAATCTGAATTGGGAAAACCCCCCCTTTTTTTTTGATAAATAAGTGATTTATTGAAAAGCGCAACCCTAGTACACAAGGAATATACAAAGATAAGCCC
Organism: Carpinus viminea; assembly: GCA_013348765.1. Taxonomy (NCBI): domain Eukaryota; kingdom Viridiplantae; phylum Streptophyta; class Magnoliopsida; order Fagales; family Betulaceae; genus Carpinus; species Carpinus viminea. Next base: position 10,705,280 of record CP054674.1, read on the forward strand.
TATTAAAGGGAGAGAGAGGACCAAAAAGATAAAAATTGAGACATAGTGGAAAATTGAGGTGTGCAAAAAGCGTTGGTCCAATGGAACAAAGTCTGAATAAACAACTTTTTGAGCTCTTCCATCGACCTTTCTTGATCTTCAAAACATCTTCCATTCCGTTCTCTCCAAATAATCCACATAACGTACAGTAGTACAATTCTCCATACCTCCTTAGCTGAAATGTTACCTTGTTGTCCACTTCAACAGGCTAGCAATTCTAACACTCCTTTCGGCATGACCCATGTAACAGTAAAAGTAGAGAAAACCATACTCCATAAAACTTGAGTCACATCACAGTGAAGGAAAAGATGGTTTATACTTGCCACTATGCTTACACATACTACACCATCCCACCACAATGATACATTTTTTTCACAAATTGTCCACAGTCAAAGTCTTTCCAAGAGTCGCCGTACACATAAAAAAACTAACTCTCAATGGAACTTTGACTTTCCATATACTCCTCCACGGGAAAGAGGAAGCCACGTCTATCCCCAAGCAAGCAAGCTTATGATAAAAAGACTTGACCTCAAAGAGATCATTTAGACGGAATCCATCTCATGCTATCCGACTTCCCCATATGACTACGGAAAGCATATAACTTCGCAAAAAAAGCCATCACCACCTCTACCTCCCAATCTTGAACCGCCCGTGAAAAAGGAACATTCCACTGTATGAAATTATTGACCGTCTGCAAATGATCCTTGACCCATGCCTCTTTATTACTCGCAATTTGAAATAAATCAGGAAAAGCTTCCTTCAAGGGCTGCTCCCCACACCAAATATCATGCCAAAATCTAATCACGAGAGCCATTAATTCTACTTTTATTGCTCTTATTCAAGATTCATGGGGCCCGGAGATCAAGGATTTCTCCTATTAGTCTTGTGGGTGGGATTTATAAGATTATTGCTAAGGTGTTAGCAAATAGAATGAGGAGAGTTATGGATAGGATTATCGCTAAGCCTCAAAATGCTTTTTTGTTAAAGGTAGACAAATTTTGGATTCGGTTCTCTTTGCGAATGAATGTTTGGATTCTCGGATTAAATCTGGGAATCGGGCATGTTGTGTAATGGACATGGAAAAGGCTTATGACCATGTGGATTGCAATTTCCTCCTCTACCTATTGAAAAGATGTGGATTTGGGAGAGATGGTGTTCTTGGATTAAGCATTGTATTTTCATCATTTTGTGTTGATTAATGGCTCTCCTTTTCTTTGGTAGTTCGTGGGGTGAGGCAAGGTGATCCATTCTCCTTTCCTTTTGTCTTGGTCATGGAGGCTTTGGTGGGATGATTAGTGCTATCTACTCTAGAGGGTTGATTTGGCTTCTGGGCACTAGGGAGGTAGATCAAGTTGAAGTCTCTCACCTTTTATTTGCAGGTGATACTTTGGTCTTTTGTGGGGCTGATGCTAGCCAAATTAGACACTTGGGTGCTCTCCTTGTGTGTTTTGAAGCAGTATCCAGGCTCAAGGTGAACTTGTCTAAGTCTACTTTGGTTCCGGTGGGTTCTTTGGATGATGTGGACCGATTGGTTGGTCATTTGGGTTGTGGTACTTCTGACCTGCCTTTGAAGTATTTGGGTTTACCATTAGGGGCCACGTTTAAGCTCAAGGCTATGTGGAGGGATTTGGAGGATTTGATGGCTCGGCGGTTGGCTCCTTGGAAACGTTTGTCCTCTCAAAGGGGGGAAGGGTTGCGTTGATTAAAAGCACCCTTTCCAATTTGCCTACTTATTTGCTGTCCTTGTTTCCTATCCTTGCTGATGTGGCAAAGCATATTGAGAAGATTCAACGAGATTTTCTATGGGGAGGTTTGAATGATGAGGTTAAACTTCACTTGGTAGATTGGGACATAGTGTGTTCCCCCATTTATGAAGGTGGGTTAGGAATTCGAAATGTGAGGAAGTTCAAGCAAGCCCTCTTGGGTAAATGGTTATGGCGGTATGCTCATGAGGGGGAAGTTTGGTGGAGATCGGTTTTGGTAGCTAAGTATGGGCCTACTTGGGGAGGTTGGCGCTCTTGTGATATTACTGAGGCTCATGGGGTGGGGCTTTGGAAGTTCATTTGTATGGGGTGGCGAAATTTTAGGAGGCACTTCAGATTTGACCCTGGGGATAGCTCCAAAATCAGTTTTTGGGAGGATATTTAGTGTGGAAAGAACTCTCTCAAAGACTCTTTTCCTGGCTTGTTTAGCACTGCTAGACTAAAGGAGGCATCTATTGCAGATAATGTGGAGCGTTCCAACGATGTCGTCCAGTGGAACATTGTATTCACTCGGTTGATTCATGACTGGGAGGTGGAGGTTCTGGTGTCATTTTATAGCCGCTTGTATTCATTTAAGTTTTGAGGGCATGTGGAGGACAAGTTGTGGAGGATTCCCTCAAGCAAAGGCTCTTTTGAGGTGAGCACTTTCTATTGGGTTCTTTCTCCACCTGGGTCCATTCCCTTTCCTTGGAAAGGCATTTGGAGGACCAAGGCCCCACCTAGAGTGGCGTTTTTTGCTTGGATGGCTGCTAAGAGTAAGATCCCCACTATTGACAATATCCGTTGGAGAGGCATGATTGTGGTTAATAGATGTTGGTTATGCGAGTCGGATGGGGAGTCAATGGATCATCTCTTTCTTCATTGTGAAGTGGCCAATGCATTGTGGAATGTCATTTTTAGCCGATTTGGGTTGTGCTGGGTTATGCCTGGCTCGGTTAGAGAGTTACTTGCTTGTTGGTGGACGGGGGGTAGCACGAGGAGTGCTGTGGTTTGAAAGATGATTCCTTTGTGCTTGATGTGGTGTATTTGGAGGGAACAGAATGCCAGATGCTTTGAAGATACGGCGCACTCTTTTGAGAAAATTCTTCATTGCTTTTTTTTTACTCTTTACACTTGGGCTATGGGCTGGCTTGACCCGCTTGTTATTAGCTTCCAGGATTTCCTTTTTCACTTCTCCTCTCCCTCTTAGGCTTTCCCTTGTATACTTCCTGTGTGCTTAGGATTGCGCCCCTCTGCGCTTTTTATATATATTTTGACTTATCAAAAAAAACTAGGATGTTTATAACTACAGAATGATGGTGCTGAAATGGTTGGGAAAAGAAGGAATATAGATCTCGATATTGATAATTTGTTTTGTTCTGTTTTTTCATTCTTTTCCTTTTTGTATTGATTCCTCACAGGATGTACAAAACAACAGTAAACATTTTTTTGGTGATTTGTTATGTGTGGTTTTTGCAGTGTTTTATATGATTATATTACAATTATATAGTTTTGCACAAAACAATTATTTTGAAATGTGAATGCCACTTTTAGATTCATAAACAATAGAAAAGAAAATAAGCCAAAGGACTTGAATTCACTGTGGAAAGTTTCTCTCTTTAGTCAATATTTAGTAATAATTCTGAATTTTCTTTCATTTTTGTTGCTGAGAATATGTGGGAAAGAGTAAAGCTAGAAATTCTTTATCTTGGAATTTTTTTTGAGAAAAAAGATAGAAAGAAATTCTTTTCATTATTATTACTCTTTATTTTTATTATTATTCTTTTTCAAGAAGATTCCTTGAAAAGATTTTTAAAATTAAATTATACTGAAAAAAAAAAAAACCCGTGCTATAGGGATAGTATTGAAATCCAATTTGCCTGAGAACATGAAAACTGGAGGTAAAGCTTTCAATAACAATAATGAGCTGATAATCCCTATGTCCAATTTTATTGGCCATCCATCTGACCTTGAGCAGGTTAAGACACTTTGGTGTTAGAAAATTTAGGCCAAACCACTGACTTGTGATTACCAATAAATAGTTTCGTACTTTGCAATAAAGATCAGTAATTTAAATTTATAATCAAATAAAAAATGGAATATTAACATATAAATAGCAAAAGAACCATAATGTTACTGCATAAAAAATGATGCTTACTTTGTAAAGGTCAGCAGACCCAGCAACCCGAGTTGCAAAACTTCCCTTCATACCAGAGTCACCCTATGTTATGTACAAGGGAGACGAAAATTAGAAAGCAGGAATAATGGCATGTGATTAATGATATAGCAATTCTTTCTCTCCCATTGAACACTGTCATATGTGACTTAGGCTAAGAAGGTACAAAGAAATGACTAATCCTGTGAAGAGAAAATGAATGTCAAAGTCTCACATTGAACATATATTCCTACTAGAAGTTACAAAGTTAACCCATTTCTGGACTAGTTAATGCTGTAGCTTCAAAAAACCTCTAATAGAAATCAATTTAAATTGAAAATATTTTAAGAAACTCAACCCAATTATTGAATTTTCCAGAGAAATTAGGAGATCCCTTTCAATCATAGTTGTTTATTCATTTTTCAGAACTTTTATTCTCCAATATAGGCTGTTATATTTCATTATTGTTCTTAAATTGTTCTCAAAACAAGGACAACAAGCTATAGACCCCCTACATAGGATAATTGCTCCTTCTCAGCATTACCTTGATAAATCTTCTTATGTCATCACGGTATTTACCATTCCACTCAGCCCACCTGCATAAGAAATGGATTACCCAGACAAGCAAAAGAAATCACCAACAAAGAAGGCACATTTACAACTCTCTTCCATATAGGGTAGAAACTCCGAACTTAAAAGATCCAAGCCAAAAGTTGATAGTGAGAATTTACCACTCAAGGAGGTGTCACCCAACACAAACAACCACCACCAATGTTTATGGTGTGCATTTAGCCCACCATAGAAAAAAAATATAAATAATAATAAATAAATAAATAAAAAATAAAAAAGAGAAGAAAACAAAGAAAGGGTGCTCAAGCTCCTTTCTGAACCCAGAGACCACAAGGAACCACTAGAACCCTATTAAACAGCATTGAAAGCATGGACACAATCCAAGAGAAAACATTTCATACTGACAAGTTGGCTCTGGTTCACAAATTTCTACTTTTGCTTAATTTTACTATATTACCTTTATTACAGATGTAATGATGGGACTGCTAACTGCACAAAACAACAAATCTGCATAGATGTAGATATTATGTCTAGTCAACATCACTATAGTAGTCCCTCAAAAAAAGAAAAAAAATATAAGGAATCCACAAATCTCATTAAAAGTGTAAGGCGCCATTAAGCACGTAGGAAGGCGCTCTCTAAAAATGTTTCATTTTTTATTGTTACAAAAAAAAAAAAAAATGACACTCCAATTACTCCAAATTTAAACTGCTTAATAAATATGCAACTAGAGCATCTATCTATGGGCGAAATAAACATCTAAGCAGTTGCATTCCAAACTTCTTTTGTCATGCGGAGAAATAAATATCCCTTACTAACTACTGATAGCATGAAGTGTAATAACCACGACATAATCATGGAATTCTCAGCCCTCCCTCCATCCTCATCCTCGTCTTAATAATCCTCTTCATCACCTCCCCCCTCCTCAAAAAAACAATGTATAAGTGCACAATAAAGTTCCCAATATGGCAGGCAACCATAAAGATCACATCGTCATCAGATGTTATTAGTGCAAACCATCAACTAAACTCTTCTCAAGTACATTAAATCTCCTAACTTGTAGCCATACTCTTTTGAAATATCTTCTAACACAAAAAATGACAACTCATCAAGATCATAACTCTCATGATGAACAGCAACTTCACCACCCACATACTCACAACCAGAGTGCCTGTCAAACCTACCCCGTAACTAACCTCAAACACTAATTTGAAATACACCATCCTACAAGATGAATTAATAAAATACAGGAGTGCTACTTCCATTATCATAATAAAACATATCATTTTATGATACATTAATGTTTAAAAATTGGACAAAAAGTTCAAATCTTATGTATAGTGGGTACTAAAAAAGGCATAGTAGGCAGTAGCATGTTAAAAAAATATTAAGTTCCAAAAACCACATACACATGGATCCAACTTCGCATAAAGCCATTCACATGTGAAAGCAATATCTCAATACAACTCATGCCATCATCTATCAAAGTCACAAATTAAATGTTGCGACCCAAAAGGAAACAATAATTGCCTCACTAGTACAATCAAACAATATTCATGTTATATGATTCAAACAAAATATTGATGGAATTTAAGAGCAAAAAGTAACAGAATTTAACATCTAAACAATATAAAACCAAAACCTTCATTATAGCCACTCGGCAATCGAAAGCGTGGGGTTGGAGGCATTTTGGGAAGTTTTGGAACAAAAACAGCACATTCTGCGCATGTGATTAATTTTCCATCTGAGAAGACAGAGGTGGCTAATAGATGGGTCACATTGCTAATTTTTGGAACTTCGTTGGGTTACGTAGCAAATTTTTAAACAATGGAGGTCAAATTGAAAATGGGGTGAAACTTTAGAGGGGTAAAGTGTGTTTTCCCCAAGAAATAATGAGACAAAAAATTTTATTGATAAGTAATCAAGATATCAATAAATGAGGCAAAATTAAAGTTACCTATCCCAATTTGGAAATCTTCCAACGAGATAGAGACTGCCACAATCCCAAGGTTCTGAAACAATCTTACATCTTGACAGCACAGCATCTTTGGCAATTGCCTGGCTCAAAAAAACAATGATAAGATCAGTTGCTAAACCAGAAATCTTGCCCCCTTTATGCAATGCTATTAGAGTAAGTAGAAGGAAAATCTGCATACACACTGCATATAATGCATTCATTGAGTTGAACGACAGAGTTACACCTGTACAATAACAGTGCCTTTATTTTGGGATTCTAATCACCGAGATGTAGAGAATCCAATTAGAATTTTTACATAAACAGAACACTGTATGCTATACAAAGTGTGATTATCAACTACCAGAAAGTTCATAGCAGTCTTAATTTGAAGGTATTGTTATGAACATATCAAATCAGCATCTCACATAGTATTCCAGTAACTCTCTATTTTAGTTTTCTTTTTAGTTCAAATAGAGCTGCTTAAATGCATAATAATGAATTAGTAATTCAAGTTTTGTTGAACGTGTTGTTCCCACTTAAGGGTTAGTAGGTGCTGCTAGATAACTATGTGCCTCTTGGTCAATTGCCTATGCCTCTACCTAATGCTACCCATGCCCTGCTCCAGGGGCACACCAAAGAACTTCACCCCAACAAGCAAAGGCTTTCTAAGATAATGTTCATGATAGTATGGAAAATCTATTCGACACATCATAGGGATTTTTTTGTCTTTCTTTTGCTGAAAAATTGCCACCACTCTACATCTTCCTTTGGAATCTCCATAATTTTCAAAATATCACCATGTTGCACTCTTTCCTGTAACAATATATATGCAGATGCATATGAATTCTTACCCTAATAAGCGGGGGAGCATTAAGTGGAGAACCGTCTGTTCCTCGACAAAGAACACTAGCCAGGTCAAAGCGGAATCCATCCACATGGTACTCAGTAACCCTGCAAATAGGTGAAAGAAAAGAATGATAAATTTTGAGACCTAAAGTAGCAATTCAGTGATACATAAATCAACAACAAATACAACATATGCTACAGCAGGAAACAGTATGTCCATCAAAAAGAAGCATAGCGCCAGTTTCACTAACATTCCAAATCCATTAAATTAGTCACGACTGCCTTTACATCAGAATGGGTAAAGAGCTGATTCCATAGGATGAATCAGGATAGTTTTCAATCAAAGCTCTAGATATTTGTTCATCTCATGCCGTAATTATATTTACTTGAAATTATTGACAGCAAGGAGGATCAACAGTGTCAAATATCTTGAAAGAAAATATTCAGAGATTGTCAAAAATGGCCAAAGTATAGCGGTCTGTTAATATTTGTGTATTTCACCAAAAACATTCCACTTGATTACATTTCATTCATTCACTAGTATTTATAGGAGTAAACACAATGTTCTAGATTTAGGACATGTCACACTAGTCCACCTCAGTACCTCCCTTTCTCTCTAACACTCCCCTTCATGCTTGAGCTTATATATCATATAAGCTTCGCTTGTACAAATGAACTCTTATTGGCATAAAGGTTTTGAAAATCCTCATTCGCAGGTTCAAATGCCATCAAGTTGGTTGAAAAACATGAAGAACCGGTTGAAAACACCACCCCACCATAAAACCACCAAATCAGTCAAAAAAACGAACTGAACTGGCTGAAAACCCATTAGAACTGGCTGCAATAACATTGAACTGGCTGAAATATCACCAAACCGGACCAAAAACAATATAAACCAGCCAAAATATCATCAAACTGGCCAAAAACCAAGCTGAATCGGCACTGGTCAAAACAGTTCCCCAAAACATTGCTGGAAAACTCCGAACCGGCCAAAATGTCTCTGGAAACCACCAAAATCTTATTGAAATCAACAAATCCAGCTGAATCATACTGAAAACACAAACTCTGGTCAAAAACTCACCAGGAAACACTAACGCAGGCCAAAATGCAACCAATAAATGCCAATATCAATTGGGTCAACTCACTCAGGTCTTGGTCGATCCGGTTCAGTTTTTTTGTTGGGCCTAGGCTTGAAGTGAAGAAAATTTGGGTTTAGACTAGGTTTTGTGGGCTGGACTTGAATCAGATGGCCCAAAGATAAAACTGGTATAAGGTATTCCGAATAACGAATTAACCCAAACCAAGGTTATCCTAATTTAAGATAGGGATAACATGCGCCTGGAACCAAACAATCTTTTTTGTCTTTGAAACACACGAGATTTGTTGTTGGGAACCAAACGACACCAACCACCACCTGTTGCCAACAACACCAACCACCACCACCACAGGAACATAAACAGACACCACTAACGACTGCAACAATGTCAACAGACCACTGCAACAATGATGACAACCATAACTAACTCCAGCCATCATCGCAACCACCATAGATTCATCTCACAATCACAACCACCAAATATTGGCTCACTGCCTTTCACACGACTGTTAACCAACGGTCGAACAACACAACACACAGCTTGCAATCAAAACACAATCAATGCCAACACACTCAACCACCAACCACCCGTTCCACCCCATAAACGCCAAAACAGATTTATTTTATTTTATTTTTTCCTTTCATCTATCACTTATTGCCACTTACCACCATATTGATGAGGTCGATGGCAGTCGGGTGAGGCTGCCATTGACCTTCCCCCTACACTACTACTGAAGGATAAAAGAGATAAATGAAGAAAAAAGGGCAAAACAAGGGAGGGGCGGGGTTACACCTCTCTTTTTCTTTTTCCTTCTTTTTTTAAAAAAAAAAATATAAAAAAAAAAAAAACTGTGATATGATATTATGTTAAGATTTGTGTATTTCACCAAAAACATTCACCTTATTACATTTCATTCATATACTAGTGTGTATAGGAGTAAATACAATGTTCTAGATTTAGAACACCTCACACTAGGACACCTATGGTTGTAAATGAACAAGTCCGTTCAACAACCTGCATGTATAAACTCGACTCGAATTTGGTTTGTTTAATAAATGATTCAGCCGTGAGCACAAAATTTGGCTCAATTATTGAATAAGTGTTACAATCCTTGTGTCCCACATGGATTAAGTCTAATCTTAACTATTATGTCTATATAAGGTCTTGGGCACCCTCTCCTTCCAAAGCCAGTTTTCAAGGATGAGTTCTATCCAAAGTTTATAACATTTGGTATTCACTTAGGGTAGAAGAGCACCACAATATTCCACTCAGGGTAGGAGAAGACCACAATTTGACTAAATTTTTCTCTGATTTCTTTATTAATAAAATGGTCTATAAATATACAACAATTAATAGCACGATAACACCTAAAAAATAACATATCAAATATTTGAATAAACCTAATCCTTTTTTTTTTTTTTTTGATAAATAATGTTGTATATATCAAAAAACACAGAGGGGCGCAATCCTAGTACACAGAAAATATACAAGAGAACACCTAAGACTAGGGAGAAAATAGAGCAAGGAAATTTGAATACCTAATAACAAGAGGAGCTAAGTAAGCAGATGTCCAAGTGAAGAGGGAATAAAAGAAAAAGGACTTGAGCTCCTCCTAAGTCCTCTCAAAATTATCGAAGTTCCTATCATTTATTTCCTTCCATATGCACCACATAAGGCAAAGAGGCACCATCTTTCAGACGACTGTGCTCCTTGAATTGCCCCTAGACCACCAGCAAAACATTAAATCCACCACACTATTAGGCATAACCAAGGAAAGCCCGAAACGACTCAAAATAGTGTTCCATAATGCGCGAGCCACCTCGCAATGGAGGAGGAGGTGATCAACGGACTCCCCTTCTAGTTTACAAAGACAACACCGGTTGACCATGATGACTTGTCTTCTCCTAAGATTATCCAAAGTAAGAATCTTCCCCAAAGACGCCGACCAAACAAAGAAGACTGTAAGCGATAATCTTGTAAAATGATCTAACATCGAAAGTCCCTTTGCAAGATGGGTTCCACCAAAGCTTGTCCTCCCCTTCTCTTCTTGATCTAATGGAATAGAGCAAAGAATAGAAGGAGGCCAACATATCCACTTCCCAATCATGAATCAACCGAAGAAAACTAATATTCCACTAAAGGGTGCCACTCAAAAGATCCATATTAGTAGCCATAGTTGCGTCCTTCACATTGGCAATGTTGTAAAGGACAGGAAAAGCTACCTTGAGACTAGTCTCGCCGCACTACACATCGTCCCAGAATCTTATCTTCGAGCTGTCTCCTAGGTCAAATATAGTATGACTCAAAAAGAAGCTCCAGCCCCTTCTAATATACTTCCAAAGGCCCACCTCATACGCCCCTAGGGGATCGAAACAATACCACCCGCCCCAGCTACAACCATATTTGGCATTCACAATGGCTTTCCATCAAGCCTCGCTTTCACTCTTTTCCAACTAGCCAACTGACACTCGATTTTTTCCACAATGTCGTCACATATTGCCTTGGCCTTGAAATGAGCTCCAAGGGGGAGGCCAAGATACTTCAAAGGAAGAGAGGATGTCATACATCCTAAAGGTCCAGCCAGCTCAATTGCATTATCCACATTGCCCACCAAGACCAAAGCCAACTTGGCCATATTTACCTTTAAGCCCAAAACAGCTTCGAAATGAATGAGCAACGCCTTTAGGGAGAACATATGGTCGACATTAGCTCCACAAAAAACCAAAGTATCATCAGAAAAAAGTAAGTGAGAAATGTTGATCATCTCGGATGGTCAAGACCCCACAACGAGGCCTAAGAGTGAACCTTGATGAGTGGTAGCTGAAACCATTCTACTAAAGGCCTCCATAACAATGATGAACAAAAAAGAGAACAGAGGATCTCCCTGTCTAACCCCACAAGAGCTGCCAAGGAAATTGGAAGAAGAGCCATTAATCCGAATCCTAAATAATTGAAATCCTATTCTAACTCAACTATTACTCTAATCTAACCCTAACATTCTAATCCTAATACATTCCAACTCAACCTTATTTTATCCCTATCAATGAGATATACTCGTATAAAGTCGGCTTAGCTCGTATAACTTTATTTTTATTATTTTTCAAAGTATTATTTTAATTTCGTAATTAGAACATCTTAAATAAAGATGAATTCTCATCCTAATATAATAAATGTGATTCACCCAGAGAAGAAAATTTACTGTCAAAGAGCTGGTGAAAAGATAACTTCAAGACATAACAAAGTATACTTTGAATTTCCTAATGTAAAACATGAAATATGCCATGAGTAATGTGTTACAAGTGAAATTCTTTGTAAATTATCCCATACCAATGTCTTAAGCTGTCAATAATCAGTTCCATGACCACAGGATGGTTGCAGTTTAATGTGTTTCCTGGAGAGCAACAAAATACAGCATCTTAGGAAATCTGAATGCTTATAAGAATAGTTTTAAATATTTGTTAGACTAAATAAGTTGCAAAGGCATGCATATCATACTTCCAGTAAACACTAATGTAAAATGTAATTTGCCATAGCAATTGTCGATCAAAGTAGAACACAGCTTAACATAATGGAGTTGGCAGCCATGTACTTGACCAGCAGAAAAGGAATAATTGGTAAGTCAAGCAAACACTTTCAACATAAACTTTAAATAGAGTTCTAGCTCCTCTGCTTTCATGGATGTGTGGATTTGTTGCCTCCTCGTGATATTTGATCCCAGGATGCTTCATCCATAAGGATGGAGAAATTTTACGGGTGTTTTGTTCCCTTTATACCAAATTTTCAAGAATATAAATATTCTTAATAGTCTCCAAAGCTTCAATTTCAGCTTTTAATAGGTGGTAAGCAAATCCAAAAGCTACTCACTTGTCTCACTATTATACTTATACTTTACATTTTAGGGCTGTAACCACTAGATAATAAGTAAAGCCATGTTAGTTTTGCATTATGACCAACACTGTTTTATGACAAGAAACTACATCTTGTTGGTCAAGGCAAAATTTCATTCTTGGTGAATAGAACATAGAATGTCTTATGAATAACCATAATGATAAGATTTTTCTTACTATTAGAAACCAGAAAATGACTTAATTTTTCCCTACCAAAGCAAACTCTTTAAGAATCTCATATCTTAGTAGTGTCAATTCTAATATCACAGCCACTACGAGTGTCACCACCGCTGCTGCCACCATCAAACAACCTTCCTACCATTGACAACTATTGTATCTCTCTACATTCTTTTAGAGGTTGATAAACGCATTCTTCTCCTAGGGACTAAAATACTTAATCTAGTTTGTGTACAATCTTCTTTTGTGCCTGCCTTGATTTTCCCTCTAACCAAAAGAATAAAAAAATAATAACTATAGAGTTCATTACTTTAAAAAATATCAATTACTATATCTAAATTCACCTATCTACACGTTTGTGTACATATTTATATATTAACATATCTTTTATGTATATATGTCCCATGTTTTTACGAATACCATATCAACACATCGATATTGCATTATTTCAATACCTCATCTGTAGCATTTTGGAAGTAACATATTGAAAAAGGTTTACGAAAGCAGTCCAAAGATAATTAAAAGATATTATAACATATATCTGTAGAAGTTTAAATCCTTAAGGAAAATCAGTTAAGAAAACTGCCAAGAAATAAAGTTGGATTACCGCAGCCAGAGAAGTTTAGCAGTTGGCCATTATTGTTCATATCCAGCATGTAATAAACCTGTAGAAGGATTTGAGGCACATTTCGTTCAAAAATGAAGAAAAAATTTAATAGATGATAACTGTATGTTCCCATATCCTATCCAGTTAGATTCTTTTCAGCCAGTGGTTCATGACCTTCAAAAATTGCAGAATTTAACTTTCCAGTCACAGATTTCTACCTTAATTGTTCTAAAGAAAACTCAAATATGAGTAACTAGATATGTCCCAGTAGATGACAGTAACAAAATAATCAAATTATACTATAAGTTGACACCATGAATAATTTCTAAACAAATATTATAGAAATTGAGAACATTCCAACCATCCAGTAGAGCATAAAAGCATCCAAGTGCTCCAAAACATAGAACATTAGGAGCATGACAGTGCAAGATGAGTAAAAATATCTCACAACAGAAGTGAAAAATCACCTTATTGTCTATGCCACGAAATGAAGTGGTATAAGGGTTGGCATCATCTGCCTCATTAGTATGATTATAAACAACATCCAAAATGACCTGTAGAAAGAAAAAAAAAAAAAAAAATCTCATTTGACATAACAAGTATTGGAGAATTCTAATTAGTGATACAACAAAAAGAAAACTACTTGCAACTAAAAATAATACATATTTTACTTTTGAGGGAAGAAAGACGCAACATACCTCTATACCAGCACCATGCAAGGCTTTGACCATTTCTTTGAACTCCCGGGAAGCATTAAGTGGCCCTCCACCATCACTCGCATAGCGACTCATAGGAGCAAAGAAATTTATTGTTGAATAGCCCCATGTATTGATCTAGAAAGACAAATAGTCCCAATACCACTTGTTAACTCAGGTTGTGAGAGAAAAGGAAAAGAAAATCAGAGGATAAGCATTCATGTTCAATTTGCTTCATCGAAGTAAGTAAACCATAAAATTTAAATATATAAGGGGGGGAGGAGGGGGACTCAGCCAAAAGATTATTACACTACAGCTTCGCTTCCAGCTTGATTGTCATGGTGTACCCTTTGTTGCATCCCACTTTTCACCCACCAACATCTCCATTGGACATCGACTTGAATTCGTGGTTAAACAAAACCCAAAAGAATTTTCTGGGAAATAGTTGCAACTTAAATATGCTTAATGGTGCTTTCTTGGTTGATTATTCTTCTTTTCTTTGTCGAATTTTTTTCAACTTACCAGAGAAAAAAGGCAGTTCACGTAAAGATTGTTAAGGTCTTTGTGATGTGACATGTACCATCACGTCATGTAGGCCCCAGCTAGTGTTTCTTTTCAGGTCAATTTCTTTCTCCTAGTCGGAAGTTTTTTTGGGCTTAACTTCTCCTTGTCACGCACAAATTTAAGTGCCTCAAATACCTATTAGAAACTGTCCATCACTCTACATAAAGGGACATACTATTCATCCAGGAGAGCAAAAAAATAAGGGCACACAGAAAAGAGGCCACCACACACTTGTTCTCACAGTTTTGTAGCCCTGCATGGTAGAAATTCTTCAATTTTGTGGTATAATTGCCTCTCAAGAGAACTAGAGAACGATTTTTTCTGTGTTGAAAAACTATCTTTTGTGTGAGAGTGAGATTCAAGTGTATTGGGGCTTTGGTTTTGAGTGGTTTTTTTCTTCATCACTATTTTTAGTATTTTGTACTCCATCTTTTGATAGTAATTTCTTCTTGGTTGTCTCCACTGTGGATTTAGGCTTGTCAACTTGAACCACCTAAATCTTGGTATTTTGTATGACTGACTTATTTTCATTTTGTTCTTTTCTACATTTTTGCAATCCTAAATTTCAATTGTCACAACAAACTGGTATAAGAGCTTAGATGCTCTTCTGCGGGATGGCTATTATAAAAGTCAAATCATCTAAACAATAAATAATAATATCAAACTAGGGCATTCCTATTTATATATGTTATGCAGTGGTAAAACATACATTCAACACACAAAGCAATATAAATTTCATGTACAAATTAGGATATTCAAATTCAGAAACATAAAGATGTACAGAGATATATAAACAAGCAAACAGGTACATATACTTTCACGCATCAAAAAATGTATATCTATGCAAACAAATAAAATTGTTTTTGTGTTTACCTTGGCATCGAAACATTCAGAAAACCAATTATATAAAAATGAGAGTACATAAAATTCCACAACTTAACTGATCCAAACAGTAGTTGAACTACAGTCCAAAATTAAAATACACCAATATCCTTGCAACAAGAAGCATAGTTTTTGAAGGCTTAGGCAATAATAAAACATAGTAATATTAACATAAATTATCCTTTCTTCCATATGCAACAACATGAATACATTGATATCATAGACGTACAAATCTTATAGCATATAGAATTTGAAGCAAAATGTTTTAATTTACCATGTGATCTCTAGGATTTGGGAACCTCTGAAACTCGAACTCATCAAATTCAAAGACAGGCAGCAACTCCACAGCATTGATACCAAGCTCTAGAAGATGTGGGATCTTTAAATTAAAATGAGAAAGGAAAATGTCATAAAAACACGATATATCAAGCGTTCAAACAAACATTGATCTTTACATACCAAACTTATAACTCCACTCATTAGAGAATCATAATTGAAGTCTTTTAATCAATATATGATTTATGCAGCCATGGTTTGCCACTTTGCTCCCACAAATAAGGAAATTGGCCATTAAAAACAGTAGTGTGCAAAATGGCAAAAGACCTAACAAAACAATAGTTTCTACAGACAATATATAAATTTATTAAAGCAATAATTACCTGTCCAAAACATCAAACTATGTCTAAGGGTTTTAAAAACAGTTTTATCGCTGCATTAAATAAATGTCATTTGCACCTTAGGTGGCATAAAACCTTGAAATAAGCAAAGAGGCTTTTTTACCCAAACTGCAGTTAAATATCCATAGAGCAATGCCATAAATGATACCCACAAGACATTTTACTAAGCACTCTTGATAGTACAAACTGCACTGAAGTTATTATAATAATTTGTAATAGGCTTACTGGAAACACCAACAGTGTTGGATCTAGCATACATTATCATTAATATTTTCTTGCTTTTCCTTTTCAAAAACGTCCACTCCTCACCAGTGCAAGAAGGCACTAAATTCACCTCCATTACAATTCCTCCCCTCCAGCTCCAGTGTAGCCTAATACCAATTAAGCTAGCTAATTATATGTCACTATTTCTAGTCTCGTTAGAATTCTGTGAAAAGCTGTTCAGGAAAGTTTTCCATGGCCTGCATCAAGGGATTTCACTTATCTCTAGAGATCTTAATTATAATCTCAGTATTTTAGGCTTATTTGAAGGTTTGGTCCTATGCTATTTTAAAGTGAAAACCCTAGGGTTGGCATTTGGATGTATAAATATCCAGAGTTCCCACAGAATTGGACTAATTTTTAGTTTAAAGATTTATTGGAAAAGAAAGGCTCCTATTCATCCAGGTTTTGGGAGACCACAATGCCTGCACGTAAACTTGAAGCTCAATTTTGTAGAGACCCCCCTCTTAATGCATTAACCATACCAAGTATATTTTTTTTCTAATTAACTCCTCATCCTTGTCCTCTCCCCTAACAAACAAAAAACAACCCAAACCTCCTCCTTTTAGCTAAGAAGAAAATTGAAGCCTGATGTCCTTCCATATGAGGTTGTATAACTGGAACTTCTATACTTAGTCCATTACTAATGAACGTAGTACCATGATTCCAATTCCCAGATATATTCATAATATATGCTTGGTCATTGTTTAGAAGATCTCAGGTCCATGATGGACACCCATATTCATGCCTGTGTCGATACTACATTAGGTTACTTGCTGAATATCATATTGTCAATGTTATTTGAAAAAATAGAAAGTCACACTTATGGCATCTAAAGTAGCTATTAATTCAGATGACAGACATTATTGAAAATATTCAAAGGCTATTAGTAGAATATTATTCATTATTCAATTATAATGATATACCATTACCTTCTCAATCACACCAAGGTAGCTCCCACGTATTTTTGGATCCAGCCCACTAGATTCATCCATTGTATATGCACGAACATTCATTTCATATATAACAAGATTGTTCTGAAAAGACAGCAGAAAATGTAATGAGGTTGAGATGTAAAAAGAATATACCGACTTAAACACAAAAGAAATGGTGTAAGTGCCAACTTAAAGCTAGTGAAAAATTCTTAACCGCAGCCACAGTACTAGTAAAGCGTCAAAAGAAAATGAGTGCATTTTGTTATCAGATTTCAACAAACCATAATTTTTAACAGGTGAGGGAGACACAGATTTTTATATGATAGGACAAGTTTTCAAGATAAAAACATATGCATAGCACAATAGGCATATCAGTAGCTTTATCACCTCAGGTATATTTGGAAGCTCATAGTTTTCTCCCCAGTCAAAGGGTAAGCTATCAAAATCATAACTTCCAAGAAATCTAGAAAATTTGTTGCTAGCATCTCCAAAATATCGGCGACCCTCAACTAGCTTTGCATATGGATCTATAAGCACAATGCTGCTGTCAAATCGATGCCCTCGATGCCAACCTCGAGGACCATCTATGCGATAACCATAGAGAACATCACTCCGAGGCAAATCCTGCAGAGGAATTACAAAAAAATCTAATACATATATTCTGTCAATATATCTTTCGCACAAGTGGAAATTCCATTTTATTACTATTAAATTGGCCTAGATATAACCAGTGCTACAGCAGTCAGTGAACCAAAATCCATACCATAAATAAAAGTAGACCTGTTTCATAATCACACCACACATAAACAAGCAATATTATAAGTAATAACATAACTGCAATTACACCAAAACGATGTTGCATAGGCATGATATCCAGTTTCAAAATAATACCAATGTGCACATGCACATGTGAAGACTAGGCAGGGGCACACACTGACACTGCCATGAGGAAAACCACTAAGAGACCCAATGTGTCTTACAGAAAGTTGCAATAGAACAGATGAGGAAAGCTATCAACATCAACCAAAGACAACTACGGAAGGTAGCATTTGTAGCAACCTAATAGCAAGACTACCTCAATGCATACGTGCCAAATGTCTCCAGTTTTGTTCACATGAGGATCCAAGGCCAGTTCCATCATTCCACCATCCAGCCTGCCAAAATTTCAACAGACAATATCAATCAAGATCATTTCTCTTAAAAATTTGGCATCCTATACTTAGTGTAAAAAGAAATCATACGTTGCCATTTACAAACAAACAATACTAATATATAGCTAACAATAACATAACTTTCAAAGCATTTGTCTTTGGGTGTAATCATGCACACCCCCATCATCCCAAAGAAAAGACAGAGTCGCACTACACAAAATAAACCTCAGTAGCATCTTGAACAAACTTAACTCACAAATACAAAACAAAGACAAATATCGATTGCATGTCAACAAGTACTATTATAACAGAAGCAGTATATAGGAAATATTAAAAAGGAACATTAAATGTGACCAAACAACATCAACTTGAGGAAATATCTACGAGTCTTGAACAACCAAAGTTTTACACGAAAAAAAAAACTGACAGGTTTAATGCATTTATCTGTGTCCCCACATCAATCATCTTCCCCAAATCACTACTATTTCATTTTAACCTATGTCAAAATTCTTATGCTTTCAGATCTCTTAAAAACCTGCGGAGTATCTGGTCACCACATTAAAAGTAGTAAAAAAGTTCATGCTCACCAACTATATGTTCATAGGCAGACTTCATGTTTTCCACTCAAAAATCTCCATGTCACTTCTGTTAGGGAGATTGATACCTAGGAAAGTATTTTTAGTGAGCCCATAACATAACCTGTTGAAACACCACACAACCAAAAAGCTTAAGCCTATGGTTTTGGGCCCAACACTGCTGTATTAACTACTCACAATTATTACACCTTTTCAATATAGGACTTTATCCCTTTTACACACACACATATATACTCAACAACTGCCTTATTGGCGCCATGCAAAAGTAGACAAGTAATTTAAGCCCAAATTCCAACCTTCATAATTAAAAAGACCACATGCACATACACGTCACAAAAAAATGTATATGACCTTATCTACACCTTCTATATAAGAAGTCGTAAGTCATTATTCTTCAAACTATCCTTCTTTCCTTAGTTTAATGTGTTATCAACCAAAAGGAAACAGAATTCATTAGCAGAATCTCGATGTAAAAAATACAAGGTCTCAATGACAAATTCTATCCACTACAAGTGCAGCATGCATTAAAATTAAGCAGAATAAACTAGTTAAACCTTAAACCCTGAAATAAATTTAATCTCTTTTTAACACCAAAATCTATCCAACACCTGATTTTATATATATTTATATATATATATATATAAAAGCAATCAAAATATCATTAAAAGTGCAAAGCGCAACCCAAGTACACATAAAAGTATATCTGACACCTGAATTTTAACATATTAATTGAAAAGGAAATAAAATGTCACCTCTCGGGAAGCGATAGACAAAGGGTCACAGCAGTTGCATGCTGTGAAAAAATAGCAAAGTTGATCCCATTATCAACTTCTGATACACCCAATGGAAATGCCTGACCTGGGAAAATTTTCAATGATGGGGTGGTCTCAGACACTTCGGGAGCTTCTTCCTATAATCACAAAAGGTGAACACATGAAAAGTGGATTATTCCCATTTTGGCTTAAAACAATGATCTTATACACTCAAAAATCATGCAGTTCATAGTAGTTGAAATTAATGGCATAAACCCAAAAGATATAATCATGAGAGAAGACATTGACAACACTTTTTACTTAAAAAACCATGTTTTATCCTTAAGGAAGAAAATGTCTATTCAATGCAATATGAAAACAGAACAAAATCTACACTCTGAGGGCATGGCTTGTACCGATGTAAAACGTTTTCAGTTGAAAATATTTTCCTGGAAAATTTACTGATTTTCCAGTGTTTGGTTATCACCCTGAAAAATGTTTTCCTAAAAATATTTTTAGTTGTTTGGTTTGTACTGAAAATGTGAAAAACACTTAACATCCAAATTTCCAAACAATGCTTGCTTAAATAGTCTCAAAGACTTCTCTCGTCTTCACAAAACTAAGCATACTCAAGCTCAGAATCCAGAACAACCAAAATACCCATTTAGTCACGCGATAAAGCATTCAAAATTCAATCGAACATTAATCATGTGAACCTTGCAGATGTAACAGTACTCTCTCTCTCTCTCACTCTCTTTCTCAGCATCTCTGAAGGTGGTTGTCAATTGAGCCCCATGCATTGCCAACATTGAAAGAGGGCAGTGCGTGCATTTATGTTGGGTTGGGGGGATAGGAGTTACACTGGGGGAGGGTGGCTCTGGTGGGGGCTGCATTGGTGAGGGTGGCTTTGATGTGGTAGAAAGGGAGTGGTGTTTGGGGTTTGCGGTAGTGTGGCTGTTAGCCAAGAAAGAGGATTTGAAGAGAGGAGCTATGGATGGAAAAAGATTTTACACCATAAATACACAACATTTTGCCAAAAACAAGGGGTTGTTTTACAGTTGATCGAAAACGTTGTACAGAAAATGTTTTACATTGAAACAAATAGAGCCTAAGATTCAAATGAAATAGGAAGATTTCTTTTCTACGACTTTCACAAAATAAAAACAAAAGATAATATAAGACGGGGGGAAAAAACATTAGTTTGACTACATTATTCTTAACTATAAGAGGTATCAAACCCTACATAATCATAGAAAAACTTACTTGATCACAATATTACTAAAATGTAACTGACTACCTTTGTAATTTTTTTTTTTTCCATAAAACAACCCAGTGAAAATCTCGGTAATTGGAGTCATTAGATGACCGATAAGACCTCTCAAAAGTTATGCAGTTCTTACGAGATACCATAACTTGCTATAGATTTTTTAAATTTCATAATTCAAATGCCTGCCTTGTCAGCTACTTTCAAAATGGAAATCCGTACAGGTTTAACATTCAATCATTCAACGATTTTCTCAAATGCTCTAGTGTTTTAACAACTCTGTAATACTTACTAGGAGTTACCATTGCAAAGGATCCAACTATTTACATATTTAAAAAGTGTCGACCTGATAGAAAGCAATGGTGAAACACGAGCAAAATGGAAAGTACCTCAAGTACACGTTCTTGAGCACGCTGACCATAAACACTCGCTGTCCTATGCTTTACAGAGTCCCCTCTCTGACCCATGCAAAGAAAGCCCAATCAAACCATGAATTAATACGCAGGAGTTTGGAGGAAAAGGAAGATTTTGATATTCATAACATCATAGAAACACAAACATGCCTTACTGACAAGTCCTGGCGCATTGCCTGCTCGATTACTAAATTTCAATCTGAAAGATATACCCACAAGTCCAGTAAATCACATTCGTTGTTAAGACATCTTCAAATGAACTAGAAGAAGTAGTTGAATTCAAGAACAGGGGAGATGGATTAGAGTGGATTACCCCGTGTCAGAGATAGGAGAAGGTCCAATGCAAGAACGAGAAGAACTGGCACTGGAAGACAAAGCTGAAGGAATCATTGAAGCTTTAGTAGCAGCGGTGGCATCGCAGAGAAGTGGATGGAGCATCTCTGATCCTCGTCTCTTGGTGAAACAAATGTGTTCTCGAACCTCAATGTTCAGTTGTGGGTGTGCGTGTGCGTGTGTGAGTGATTTGAGTGTGAGAGAGAGACGTTTATGGCGAGTGCAGGATTCCTGCTACATCCTACATGGAAGTGAGACTGTTTGATGTTTTGGACGGTTTCTGGTTTCCTTTCATGTCTGCCACGTGAACGGATACGAAGTAGTCGGAGTAAGTCGATCACGTCTCGACAAGTGTCTCTCGACCTTTTCTCATAATATAATATAATATAATAAATATCCAGGAATTCCAGAAGGCCCCATAAATATCCAGTTCCATGCTGAATGCTGATTTGAAGGAATGGCATTGAACGTCTAAGTCCTCGTGCGAATGAGCATATGCATGTGATCACATCTTGAGCAAAACCATTTTCTTCAAAAATAATTTATTTGAAAACATTTTACAGGTTCTCAAAGAAGTCTCGACGATGCCTTCGTAAAGTTTTGATAGGGTCTCAATAGAGTCCGTCGACTTAAAAATGAAATGTATTTTTTTCAGTCTTTAGCATATACAGAAAGTCCCAATATATATATCCTAACCGAATCTCGCCGTAACCTGGTTATGTCCCAACGAAATCCCAACAGTGGCTCAGTTGAGTCCCAACAACTTCCGACTGTCCCCACCATACCCCAATCAAGTCTCAACGATGACCTTACAAGTCCTGATCAGGTCATTTGCAGGTTCTCAAAGAAGTCTCAACGATGCCTCTGTAAAGTTTTGATAGGGTCTCAATAAAGTCCGTCAACTTAAAAATGAAATGTTCTAACTCGGTTTTAAAAGATAGAAACCATTTTCAAAAAATCAAAGTAGCTTTTTTAGTCAAACATAAAATATTTTTTATTGACTACTATCTTCTATCACACCAAACACTCAAAAATACAAAAAATATTTTTCAAAATTCTTTTTACGCCATAACAAATGGAGCCTTAATTGAATTTTTTTTTTTAAAAAAAATCAAAGATAAATTGAGTACACCACGTCAGCTAAATTATCTGATGAATGCTAGATAATATTTATCTTTGCGAAAATACGAAAAAGTTTCTCTTTTCATGTTATTGACCGTATTGACTCCCTGCACAGCACCAGAGCATCCCCGTTTTCAATAACTTTATCTAGCATCCACTGCTAGATCGATTAATATACCCAAAAAGAAAGGAAAACAACCACGATTAAAGTACTCTGCTTTCTCAAAAATAATCACGAGCTGTAGATAGTTCTTACCGCATCATACATAATTATTTCCTCTACAATTGTGAATCACATTAAAAATATCAAATCAAACGGCTAAATGCAGCTTGAGGTAGGAAGAATTTGTTTTTGTTTATTGAAAATTGAACTATAAATGAATGTGCCTCATTTCCCTCCATTATCATGGGGACATAAGATTTTCTCGATTTCTGAAAGATATATTGACAAACCATAACTTTCTCTTACTGTACACAGTAACCTGAAGTGCCATGAATTGGACCAAGCGTTGAATGGAAAAGCCACCTGCATTAACACAGAACCCAATTAAGAAATAGTTACCAAGCTGGTAAAAACAAAATAAATAAGCCAAAACCATATAGACAAAAAGACTATTACTTATTGGTGGGAGGGCATCCTGATGAAAATGGATGGTAGAAGGAATCAAATGGGGGGTAAAATCCTAGAAATAACGATTGATAGGAAGAGAGAAAAATCCATTCCAGTCGGCACTAATTCTAACACACAGTCAAACAGTTTTCACTGGCATCACTCAAGAAATTTGCACAATATTGACTAAACGAACACCAATTTTCCTTGAACATACAAAGCATAAGTATCTTCCTGAATTTACACAGATCATTATGATGCACGCGTAATTTTCGTTACAGGAGAACAAAGAATTAGCAGAAGTCCCAAAGAGTGATTGAGGAAAAGCCAAAATCTATGGAGTGGCTGGCATCATTAAATGCTGCTTTAGATACCCATATAGCAGAGAATTTCACCACAGCCAAGACAGGATCTTCAAAGTGTGATCCAACTTCAGCCCTTATGCCCCATTGGCCTTCAGAATAAACTTTTCCTTCTTTCTCATGAAAGCAAACGCCTTAATAATAATGTCAAAGAAGCGGGAGTTGAAGTTGTACACAAAGAAGAATAGAACAAAGAAGATGATTATGAAGTTAAGATGGTGGATGCAAAAGATAACCAAGAAATTATTGAGGCTGAGGATGATGTTCAAG
This sequence comes from Carpinus viminea, assembly GCA_013348765.1. Lineage (NCBI taxonomy): Eukaryota > Viridiplantae > Streptophyta > Magnoliopsida > Fagales > Betulaceae > Carpinus > Carpinus viminea. The sequence continues at coordinate 10,729,244 of CP054674.1, forward strand.
AGACTAAAGAATGCGTGAAAAGGTAAGGGAGATTATGAAGGAGCAAGATATGCACTGTCAACAAGTCCAGACCAAGGATGAAATCTTTTCCAAGACAGTCCAACCCATTGACTTTGTGCTTCCAAATAAAATTAATGATGAGGAGCAAAAGAAATACATCCCACTATCATCCTTGCTGTTTCCAACAAACAAATAATGGTATTGGCTCAAAGTATCAACTATTGCAGGATGCAAATCAAAGACGCAAAATTTGTTATACTCTAACTTCACAAAACTTGATGTCGAGTTTTCTCCAACTAGGATTGTGAGATTGCCTTTGTTCTGTGGTTTGCCATTTTTAGTCGTTTTGGGTTGGCCTAGGTGATGCCTAGACGGGTTTATGATTTGTTAGCCTGTTGGTGGTCTTCTGGGAGGCGAAGGAGTGCTGTGGTCTGGAAAATGGTGCCTACGTGCCTCTTTTGATATTTATGGCAAGAAATGAACAATAGGTGCTTTGAGGATTTGGAAAGGTCTTTGGAGGACTTTTTATGCTATTGTTTTCATACTTTGTATTGTTGGACTATAGCTCATTTGTCCCCAGTGTCAATTAGTTATGATGATTTGCTTACTCATTTTTCTCTTTCTAGTTAGGTGATCATCTTATATAGTTCCTATGTACCTTGGGGTGCCTTATGCTTTCAAAAAAACTGATTATTACTCATAAAAAAAAAAGGAGTTTTCTCCAACTAGGGAGACTGATGCTGCCATGGAAGATTGATTTTCTTTTACTATGGAACCTTATTAATTCCAAGATTTAATTTGTGGCTCACATGCAAGATCATATGGACCAAATTTTATATGGTTTTGAAGGCCAAGCCATAGGAGTCTAGGGTTAGAACACTTCTTAATTTGGGATTCTATTTCATGAGCTATAATTAGTTTTGCAATCAGAGGCAGATCTGTACTTTTTTTGTAATTCCTACAAGCTAAGGTGTTTTGGTAATTAACTCAGTCTAGAACTTTCTAAGATTCTTGTGTTTATTTTATTTTCCTAATTAGTATTTTATTAGTTTCTTCATTTTACTAGTCAAATTAGGACTCTCAATTCTAATAATTTACGAAATAAGCAGAGTTTTATAAATATGCTTCAATGTACTCATAATTTCGAAGACTTGGATAGTAGAATATTCATTTTTTAAGTGTTGAGACCAAGTGTGTTCTTTTCTCTCTTTTTCTTTTTTTTCTTCTTCTTCACTGCACACTAGACTCACTAGTACTGTTTGCAGCCCTTGAATAGGAACCGACTTTTCTCGTTTCTTCTTTTTATCTATATTGCAAGCCTAAATCACCCCACATATTTTTCCTACCAAATAGTCCATCAAATCCGACCAAAGCCCTTCAACAGCCACTGCCAGTAAATTTCTGCAAACATTTTTTTTCACTTTTGCAGCCTTCTTGCAATTAAATCCAACGTTATTAACCACAAACATCCCACAATTCCTAAAATATTTTCCTCACCATAAGAAACCCTAAAAGCATAATTTCTGCCATCCAAAATCCCACCACAAGCTAAAGTAAACAGGTTGTCCCTATTAGGTCCGACATCAGACAGTCAGTTGAAGAATTATCAGATTTGAGGCCATTGAAGAAAGTAAATTGTGTGGCAAGCTGGCAGCTACATCAAATAGTTCATAGAGGATGAGTGCTTAAAAGAATTAAATATACATTTTAGCAAATGAATAAATAGCATTGAACTTTTAGACAACATAACAGAAGTAGTCTCGATATTTACCTTCGACCCTGGTGGAAGCCTGCACTCAATGACCATGAAGGACATGATAATTGCTAATTGCTAGCACTGGAACAAATTGTCCTAATTACCAAGCAAGGTTGCAGCATAAGAAGCCCTATTTAGTAGCAGCACATGCAGAGGCCACGGCAGCCTCTGCTATTAAGGAGACAGGTTGACGAGCCTGCAGACAGGCACCTATATCGAAGGGGTGCAACTCAGAACCGTCAAAAAGGAGATTAACACCAGGAAGGATTACTTCTCTGCTATTAGCTTCATCTGGTTCAACTTTTACTGAACTCACAGGTGGGGCTTCTTCAATGGGCCTTGTAGCAGCCTCATAGACAGGAGTTAGCGCATATGATCTGCAAGTAACATTCATTAATTATATTCAGGAGATTCTCAAATCAAATCAGAAAAACAACAAAGAATACCAAGAGATAACCCACTTTTCTATTAAAAGAAAAGAATGAATGCTTCATGACTATGTTCCAGAAAGCTGTGTCCCAATAAATAACTTTGTTCTTCCTCACCAGATAAAGACAGTCTCATGAATCCCCTAGGATCACTCATAATGCTTCTCAAGATGGCTGTTTTGCTGCTTGATAAGACCTTATATGACCATTACTTAACAGTCAATTATTTTAAAATTCTATTGTTGACCACTATTTATCATTCCTAACCAACACTGCATCAAGCTGGAAAACATGCAAAATAAATGACAACAACAACAATCCACAGCAGCAACCACCAAGCTTGATCAGGTTTGTCACAAATAGTTGATATTTCGGGGTTTGTCACACATCTTCCAAACGAATTATTTCTCAGATTTGAACCATAAAACCACAATATTTAAATTAAAAGATAGAAACAATTGGAAAGGTAATTTAATCACCATCACATTTCCCCACAAAGTTTTTTTTATAAGCAAATCAATCTTATAAAAAACATGCAAAGGGGGGCAAACCAATTACATAGGAAGGATACAAAAGAAACATCCAATTAAGAAGATGAAAAACACAAATCCAGAAAATCTAGGAAATTAGAAAAGCAAGAATTGTTCTAAGCAGTCATCCAAATATAAACAGATTTGAACATTATGATTTTTAACTCTTAACACTGTCCACTCATAATTTTTGAAGTTTCGAGCCTTGTGTTCTTTCCAAATACACCACATTAAGCACAAAAGAACCATCTTCCAAACGTCTATACTGCAGTGGCTTTCAAACTGACCTCTCCAACAAGCCAACAGCTCCACCACCCATTGAGGCATGACCCACTCTATCCTAAAACGACAAGATTGATACCCACAAGTCTCTTGGCCACTTTGCAGTAAAGCAAAAGATGATCAATGGTTTCTCCGCTCTTCTTACATAAACAACATCAATCCATCACTATGAAGTGCCTCTTTCTCATCCCCATAAATAAATACCCTTCCTAAAAGATGATGATATCTATATGAAGATCAAGCTCTAGTGGTAATCTTTTAAGATTTTCAAGATTCCTAAACAATTATCCTGTTTGGTTTCATTTTACGAAAGGGATCCAAATGCCTGTGAGAATGTGGATTCCCTTCTAAAGAGGTCAGAATCCACACTCCCTTGGTCTTGGGAATTTCTTTTTCTTTGTTATAAGTAATGAAAAACTTTAATGAAAGTGTAAGGCGCCCCTAAATACCGTATACACAGGAAGCTCCCACAAGCCCGAAACCCAAAAAAAAGAAGCAAAAATACTTCACAAACCAACCCACCCAAAAGCCCACAAGACAACAAAGCCCTAAGCCCTCAAATGCTACTGAGCATGCGCCTTGCCTTTCCCACGCCTAGATGATGTTCCCTTTGCATCATAGAAATGCCCATATTTATTATTAATATGCCAGTAAACACCTCGTGCGCACGCTAAACATTCTTGCCTCCTCAATCCTCAAACCTTACAAAAACTTTTTAACTTTTTTATGCTACTATTTGGATTTCTTTTTTATTTATTAGATATTGTTATGCTTATACAAGAAAAGTTAGACTAGGTAGAATTTTGTTATGGTCATTTTTTTAATGCTACTTTTTTGGGTTTGATTGAGACCATTTGTAAAATCTGTATGTAAATTGATTTATTCCACAAAAAGAAATGAAACAGATTTTTATTTGGTTATAGATGAAAATAAATAAATATAAATTTATATATAAAAGTGAAGATTTATTCCACAAAATAAACGGAAACAAACAGGTTTTATTTGGTTATAGATGAAAAATAAAGAGAATAAATCAAAATTTGTATATACAAGTGAGGAACTATTTTATTCCAAAAGAACAAAAAAAAAAAGGGAAATGAACTTATAGATGAAAAATTAATTAATTAAAACCAGTACCTAGAAATGGACTATTTTTATTCCACAAAAAACATAAATGAACAAGTTTAATTTGGTTATAGATGAAAATAAATTAAACTGTAGACAGCTTATATATTGGAAAATAAAAGAAAAAACCACATTTTATATATAGTTTTTCTTCCGTGCCATTTTTTTTTTTTTAAATACTTTTGTATCAAACAACCTTATGCACTTGAAGAGAGAAACATGAGGATATTTTGGAAAGCATATATAATTTCTAGAAGATGCCTTGGAGTAAACCAAACATGGGAATCTGGGAATCTTATATTCTCGGAAATCCTATCAAATTCTTAATCATTCCTAAACATGGGTTTAGAGCCTGTTTGATATTGGGTTTGAAAAATAGAGCTTTTAAGTCAAAAAAAGCTTTTGGACAAAAGCTTCATTTTTAAGCTTTTACCAAAAGTGCGTTTTGATCATTTTTAAGTTTTTTAGACCCTTAAAAGTATTTTTAATTTTTCTATCAAACAAGTAATTTTTTATTCAAATAGACTTTTTGAGTGTTAAAAACACTTTTAGGCCTCTCAAATGCAATCCCAAATAACCCCTTAGTCACAATGTGAACACCAAGGGAAATGTTAAATTCCCAAATGAAATGCTACATAAATAACATCGGCAGATAATCACATAAAAGGATCTTCCCCTATAATTTTTTTATTGAAAAACAACCTCCCTTAGCCTTACTAAGAACTTAAAGTAACCACTTTTTTTTTTTTTGATAAGTGATGTATTATAAATAAAAAAAGGAGTGCAAAGCGCCTCTAAGAACACAAGAGTATACAAAGGACAGCCAAAGAAACCCCCAAAACAAAGCCCGATACAACCCCTAAGAACCAAAGAAAAACCAATGAAACCCACACCCCAAGACCTACAAAGGGACCAAATACAAGGAATCCAACCAAACACCCTATCAAGGGGAACCCTAGTGCACCTTAGGTGGACAAGAAAATGCATTTTTCGACCCCAAAAAACCCCGCCGACGCTAGCCCTTCACCAGAGAGATGGAGCAATCCAGATTTTTGAGCTCCCTCATCCCCTTAACCGTAGGGCACAGAAGCTTCAACCACGGGCCCATCAATGACAGTAAGCATGTCCCAAAGTTTTTTGTCTTCACCTCCCCAAGACAACCCCACAACAAAGCAAGGTTCATTGCATCAAACACCCTACCCTCCCCAACCACTAGAATATCAACCACAGCCTCACAACAAGCAAGTCCTTGTTCTTATTCAGTTGCTTTGCGACCTTTTCCTTCAACCTCCGAGTATACCACAGTTGGGACGTGGAAACAGAGGAATTTTCCTTCCGATTCTCCATCACAGCCGCCCCATCAGAAGGGGAAATAGTCAAGAAGGAAGTGCAGACCTGAGACGAAGGCAAGGAGGCAGCTACAACGGAATGAATACCCAGCTCAGCCACCCCAATGATAGGCGAGACCACCGGCAAATAGGGAGAGATAGAACTCAACCCTAAAAACCCCGACGGATCAATCCAAACTCCGGAATAGGGTCCTTCCCCTTGGAAGACAAGGATGGCTCCTTCAACACCACTAGAGAGGGAAAGGCAGCTCTCGAACCAAAGAACCCACGTCGAAGCAAACCTTTCACTGGAGAAGAGGGGCAAACAACTTGGGTTTCCTCCACCCCAAAAAAAGTAACCTCCCAATCCCTACAAAGAGGGCTCACCGGAGCATCCACCTCCCAAGGAACAGAGAAGGCCTCTTTGAGAACTGAAAGGCGCATCAACTCAATAAGCTCCGAAGCAGACACACCTAGGCAGCTCTCCGGAGCAGGCACCAAAGAGAAGTAATCCTCCCATTCCTTGCTTAGAGGACTCACGGTAAAACCTCCGCAGAGGGGATAGAAAAACCAAGATCTGGCAACAGTGCATCCCCCTGAGTAGACCCATCACCAGCAAACCCAGCATTCACACCCAGAACTTGCACCAAAGAGGGAGGGAACTACACCAGAGAAGGCCCAAGGCCGGAATCCAAACCAGTCACCTGTAGACTCCTTGAAGACCTAGCCACTGGCTCCAAAGACAAAGAACTCGAGATTTAAACCCAACCTCAATCCCGGATCCAAGCCGGATTTGAGTTATGATCCGGACCCGAATTTTGATCCGGCCCTGCTTCAAGGACCAACCCGGAAACCCAACCCACACCAGACTTGGTTAGGCCCAAGAAACGGACCCTTTTCCTCCTGTGATTGGGCTTCAAGGCAAGCCCAACACATACCCGATCCAACTTACATTGGATTTGCCCTAGAAGCCTCAACAACCCACTAATACCGATCTTGCCCTTCTTCTTCTTTCTTGAACTCACAGATCCAGCCGCCGCCGCCAAAGGAATAGACAAACTCTCCACTGTAGAGCAATCCACAGCAGAATGCACCCCAAGCCCGTCAAACTCCGATTCAAAGCAAGATGACACCATAAACAAATCGAGAGGCCTCAAGTAACACCCCTTGAAATCTATTGCTCTTGCCTCGACGCCCAAAATAGAACGAAGGATCCACGAAGGACCTCCCAGAGACAACCCACGAGAAAGGAGCATCCAAGATAGGCCCCGCCAAAGAAGGGGCCCCATGCTCCGCTGTACCGGGCAACTTTGATTGAGCCGCTAACAAATGCCGAAGCTCTCCCGCAAAACGCCGCCAACCCCTCCCAAAGCAACCCTCTGGAACCCAAATGACTCCCTTGCAACCACCCTCAGCCATCACCGACACCTCCAAGAACCTTCCGGCCTTATTACCTCCCCCGTGGACCATTGTGGCCTTATCACCATCATGAAAAGTTTCGGTGATTTCTTCCTTCACCAGAGCCTAAATCACTACTTCCACCATATCCACCAACCACAGTGAAGACTGAATGCTCGCGAAAATATACCCCACAAATCCTTTTCTCCTTTCCACCAGTCGAAAGTTAGGATACCCATCCTTTGCCGAAAGGCAGAAGGTTTTCGCTTCAACAGAGAAGCTACGTTCCATAACACACACAAGACCCTAGCATGCAGCACCCGCTGCGCCACCGCTAGGGTTGACAAAAAAAAAAAGAGGAGAGAGAACAGAGCGTTTCAAATCACAAGGAAAACCAAATAATTTTTTAAAGTAACCACTTTAAAAATGTTAAAGAGTAATAAGGATGTAAATGCCAAAAATTCCATGTTAAAAAGTCTAGTAAAATAAGAAACTATAAGCAAACCCTGGTATGGAGACTAATGATATACAACACCTCAACGGAGTAAATCAGCTGCATGCATGTATTACAATATACTAATTGATACATACCTAAGAATGCTACCATCAAAGCTCAAAACTTCAGTCCGGCAACGATGCCGATTAGCAAGTTTTAGTCTCTGATGCTCACTCGAGGCTCTTGAAATGGGAGAAGAAGGGTCAACAAGCGGATTCCATCTTCCACTAGCATAGTTCATGAGTTGCCGAGGTGGTTCCTTTGATTGCTCTTTCTGGTAAAGAAGTTTTGCAGCAGGACCTGTTGCTTGGTACTCTGCACAAACATCACGTAACTTTTTTCTCAAACTTTGCATTGCTTCATGATGCTCACTAAGTGAATCTGTTTGAAGTAATTGCGATGATACCACTCTTTTACATATGTTGTTACACAATTTTGGACTAAAAAGTGGCATCCCAAATTCTACACTCAATGGGACCCATTCATACTTTTTAACATCAGCAGAAAAGTGGCCCAATTCTCTTTCTTTAAAAAGTTTTAATAGGCGAATGTAACCAACTGTCCACAACTCTATCTTGTTTGCCAAATCAGTTAAAAGAGAGTTCAGTTTCAAACTTTCCTCTTCACACAGTCCCAATTCCTTCCCTATACAAGGAATTGAACCATCAGAATTATTTAAAGGCAACGGAATGTCCATAGTCATGATTCTTCCAGATTCATCAAGATCATACCTGCTGAGAGGCTGCACTAGCACAGCTGAGTATTTAAGAAGTGAATTTAAACAATGTAATAGTATACTTCCTTTGACTAAATTTCCTTCAAACTTCCCTCCCAGTCCTCCAATAGTAGAACCATCCCAAGACCATATAAGTGCTTTCTCACAACCAGCCAATGGTGCAGGAAGCAAGCGAAGACATTGTCCTTTCATGAGAACAATTGATAGAGGCCCATTTGTGACGGTTGAATATAGTACCAATTTCATCCATGGTGTCATCGATGAATAAGAGGGAGGACCAAAATTTATGGGACCAGTTGGTCCAGGAAGAATTGACGAGGGAGGAAGAGGAACCATGGACACAACAATGTCATAGTCACGATGAAACAACCTGTCTAAAGTAGCCGGCGCAAGAGAAGCCAAGCTTTCACACCGCAGAATATCCACACGATATTTTTTTCTCCTCCTCAATGGATCTCTTCCAGAGTTTGGCCCTTCAACTAAAATCATTTTCTCATCACTCTGCAAATTTGGATCTGATTCAGATATGTCACTTGAGAAATTCTTGTCTTCTGATGAAGTAGCAGAAAATATTCCATCATCATTACTTCCACTAGCAGATTCAGTCAAAACAGAACCCTCAAGATGCATCACAGAACTAGTCGATTCATCCTTATCCAGGCCAGGTTCTTTTATATCAGAATTTCCTGGTTTGTCAGTCAAAGTGATGTCAGCTATCAAAGTGGCTTCATCATTGCTTGAAGCATAAATACCCATCTTATTGCAAACTTCTTCTGCTTTGACATCAGTAGCAACTCCACCAGATTGTAGACATTCCAAAACACAACGGAGGCTGAACGCATGATTTGCAAATTCCTGCAATTCTCCCTCAAATTTTGTTCCCTCTAATGTACTCAGATCCTTGCAAAGATCAGCAATGCTAGCATGACCCAACTTTCCCGCTTCATATAGTGTCACAGCATGGGACTTTAAGCCTGAAAAAACAAGGCATATGATTAATGTCATAGAATTTGTTTTGTTTAAATTCTACATGCAGAGTTAAATGTCCAGGAGATGCCTCAACTTTTTCTAAATGTTAGTACCACTACTACTTATATGATATTATTTTGGTGAAAAAATTGAATCGCTGAGAGAGCCAAGCCTAGAAATTAATCAGACAGCGTGAGCAAATCAAACTGTTAAGTTTCTTTATAAAACCTCAAATCAATTGTATGTAAAATTTCAGTCAGCCAAAGCCTCCTCGTGAAGTTTGGATTTGGAACAGATGCTCATTTCTCTCACAGAAACATGACATTCAATTTTTGTAATCCATTCTATACACATTTTTTAAATTCTTGTGACTAAAGCGGTATCACACCGAGTTCATCTCTGTTCCAGCCCGCATTTTGCACTTCTTAGAACTAAATGCAGCCATATTCCAATTTCACCACTTAGAAATATACACGCACACTAAGGAGGATACTTAATCCTGAAGTGCTTCAATTTGAAGTAAACTAAATAAGACTGCTCCATTGGTGAAACACTTTGGCTAATTAACCTGCTATATAAACAAGCTACTGATTAAGCATCTAATCTTCCTTAAATTTCCATATTACAAAATGCCCCCTCTATTCCACAAAATAACATAAGGCCTCAAAGATTAGGCTCCCATGTCAGTCCTCCTGTTCCATGCCAAATCCAAACTGACTTTATTTTGTGTTATAATCTTGAATGTACCTTTTATTTCCCTATCAATAAGGATTTTTCTTTTTTTCTCTGAGCGCCCTATCAAGGATTAGTTCAAATTTCTGGAAAGTTTTCTCCAGCATAAAGCAGGACCATATTTGAGTCCTGGAGAAGGCTGCTTAAGAAGTGTAAGAGAAGCACTATGCTTCCACCCGTTGGACATGAAAATTTGCTCTTGCCTCACTCAGATGACTAGAGTTTAGGAAGCTTATTGAACTTGTAAATTGGAAGAAACTAACACATAAAAAAGACAAATCAGAAGTATGGAAGAATAGCCATTCAATATGACCTTCCCTCAATTACAGAAACTGGTAGAATACCCATTCTATTTCTAGGTCCCTCGAATATCATTGTTGCCCGAGGTTCTCATTCTGACAACAGAGCTAGTTTGTCAACCTTATTCTGTTTGACAGATAACATTCAGGGCAAAAGCACCATAAAAGGTACATCAAGATTATAATAAAAAAGAACTTGACATTGGCAAGAAAAAAGTACAGAGCAAAAGAAGAATCAACAAACCTGGTGAAACAGAGCCCATCATAAGATAGGATGTTATATTAGCATCAACTACAAAAGCAACACGAGCATGGGAAGAACTGGGCCCGTAGTTTTCTGTCCCTGAAACATCTCCTTGTTGTGCAGCATCACCATCAATGAACATGTTTGCTGAGCTTAGAGTAGCACGAGAAGCATTTTCATCACTAAGAGTTCTAAGAGAGCCAGGTATGCTTGCATCTTGAAGAATAGATGCTGGATCAATTACTTTTACTGCCCAACCCAATCGACATGCAAAAGATGCAGCAGCCTGCAGCTGCAAAAGGTCAGCCTGTAGCGTTGTTGCCAATTCAGCAACAGTTGCATTCTCACTTGAAACAACAAAAACTGCATACAGTAACCTGAACGATAGATTACACAAGAGTTAGGATCTTAATTAAACTAGTTGCAAAAAACATTCGAATGAAAAAGAAGTTATCTACATGGTAGGATATCAGCCTTACTCCTCAATAGGATCTTCATAGGACTGCTCCCTGTTGGAAACAAACCCTTCAAGCCTGGAAACTAAACAACCATGAACATTAACATTGTGGACTTAAACAATAACACCCCCCCCCCCAAAAAAAATAATAATACTTGTTATCCTATTATGATGTTTAGGGTCCATTTGGGAGTCCGTTTTTTAAAAAATAATCTGCATTTTTAAACAAATCACAATTTTGAAGTGATTTGGGATTGCGATTTTAAAACACAAATTTTAAAATTGTAGAAAAATCTACGATTTCAATAAGCTGACTAAATGGTGCTTATTTGAAAAGATGTGAATTTAAACCAAAATCACGATTTCGCTTAAAAAAATATTTAAGGCAATATTTACCTATTTGGTCTAAAATCGCAATTATATGTTAATTTTACCCAAACACTCGATTGATAAAAAAGTACTTTTTAACATGTTTTACCAAATGCCTTTGCGATTTTAAAAAGTAGCGATTTCAAAAACAAAATTTTTAAAAACTCAATTTTTAAAATCGCACTTATTGAAATCGCACTCCCAAACAGGCCCTTAGTATTTAAAGGAAAATTTTCCATAAAGCAAAGCGGATGGATCCACTGTAGTAGTTCCAGGTATAAATTTTAATTACTTAATTAAAATAGACATCGAAATACATAATTTTCCCATAAGGCCCAAATCATAATCATTGGCACATTGGATGGATGACAGAAACCAATAAGAGCAAAATTAAAGTCAATTGAGAGAGAGAGAGAGGAAGAAACAATTTGTCAACGATTTTAGGCACAAATGTGTGTTTCAGGTAATGGATCATTACATGGAACTTAAGATACAGAAAACTAATGATATCAATTCCTTTAACAAAGACATAAACAAATATAAACTCTAAAAATATGCAACTACCTTTAAAACGGTCATCAGGATAAACAGGGACATCGAAGTAGACCAACCCCCGTTTAAAGAGACCCTTTACAATATCAGGATCAAACAAAATAAATGAATTTCCTTCCTCCTTACAGACTTTATCAATTGTTGCCATTTCTTCTTCTGAGAGTTTCTGTAAAAAGCAGGGAAAGTTGGTAAGTTGACATTAATCACCAAGAGCTTGACCAGAAAACACAGATAGAGATTCTGTGACCAAACTCCCTCTGAAATCAAAGGATTTTGTTTAGGTAGAAACTCATATGAATTCCAAGAAGTAAGAAAAAATTATCATTATGGACCTCACCTTGAATTCTTCTAGAGTAAAGTTCACAAGACAAACTCCCCACCATGGTTCAATTACGAAATCTACAGGTTGTATCGGTAACAATTCTTTCGCAATCGACTTGTTCAGCTTCCACATAATTTTCTGGGTAGCTCCAAAAAGATAAATAACAGGTAAGATAAAGATGTATGGCCCATCTGAAGGCAAAGGAAATTATGATGCCAATATAAGTTTATAAAGCAAAATCCATGAAAAATGATAAATATTTTGGCACAATAAGAGGAGCATCAAAATTTAATGACATATATATAAAGCTCTAATTACTAGATATAGCTGATATCAAATAGCGCTAATCATGCACAACTAAATCAAACGGTCCTCTTATAGGAGTTAAATCAATATACAAATGAAGCTTTTTGAAGAATGAAATGGAAGGAAAGGCATTTAAAAACAGAATAGCTTTAAGAAGAAGACTGCTTCCTCGTTTTCAAAATTTATCTTTCTTTAAGTTTCATTAATTTCTCCCTAAGAGCCTTATATTGCAAGTCAAGTCAAAATAACATCTATATCATGTTAGAAACATATGTGCGTTAGTGAATCCTTATGATGCAAATTAATGTTGTGTGACATAAATATCTATAAATATAAAAGCAAACCTATCCACTACCTTAGATCTGCACTTGTTCATGATATCAATGAATTCATTTCTCCCAATTCCTGTAAGCCGCAAAGCATCAGCAGCACTGAAATTTGGGATGCTGTCATAAGGTTGCTCTGTAAATGATAATAAATGCTTGAGAATGACCATCAAACATTTAAAATACTAAGCTAGTAAATATAAAACAGGCACAAAAAAATATGAAGGAAAATGTTGCATAAATATGCACATAAGCACACTTAACCATGATAAGTATCTATCTGTGAATAGAAAAGCAAACAATGAAGAGATGAAGGCAACTTAGATTTAGAATGCAAATTATGGTGTTTTTTTTTTATTTTTGGATAAGTAATGCAAATTATGGTTTCAATCATGAAAAGTATTTTAAGGATATGGTGACAGGTCACGGATGAAAATAGCAAAGACGCTTGGACTTAATGAAACATTTAGTCAATCCCATGTACACCCAACTCCTAAGCAGGACTAATCATGATTCCCATTTGATAAGAGTACCAAGACTATGGGAAATATCAATCACCTTGTTATTTTCCTAAGTAGATATATTGACTACAGAGTAAAAGGATACCAAGAAGCAAATCAGCCTCTCTTCATTCCCCACCCCAAATATTTCTATTGTGATGGATATGTTGAATACAGAAATTGTAAGAACCCATAAAAAAATTATTTTTTTATTTAGATAATTAATAAACCAATCTCAGTAATTTATTTTTTTATTTCCAATACAACATTAAATGAACCTTCTCTAGCAGATCTATTCCATCAAAGATAGCTTCATGTTGAAAAAAAATTTATCAACAAAGATAGTTCATTGGTATATGAGAAGTTGCAGATGATACTAATTGGAAGGGAGGCTCACAAAACAGCACATGTAAAATGATATGAGAAAACTACTTAAAATAAGTAACAGTACAACAATGTGATAGCTGCACATTTCTTTCAGCAAACTCATATCAGATTTGTTTAAAAAAGGCAACCTATTACCATTTTTCATAACCTCGAATATCATATCACAGTAATATCTGAAAGGTGATATCCTCATTACACGGCAAACATACTCCGCGAGGTGATAGGGAAATAGCTGCAAGAAATAAAATAAACATGTAAACCGCAAAAAATACTACATTCTGAAGATAACCTTCTGTAAGCCAAGAAGATAAATTGGTTAAATCGTAACATTTATTTGAACAAACGTGTAAGGATGTAGTAAAGCAGAAATGTTGCAGCATTTAATCAAAACAAATCTTGTCACCACTTAAACATATCCAAAGTCTGTTCCAGCATCATAATAAAATTTTAAATGTGATATTAGTCTTACTTCTTTATATCTTATAAGCTGTACAGGAAGGAAATGGGCACTCACATTACAACTTCCAAGTCCAATCAGCCTCTAACATAAAACTTCCAACCTAAGAAGCACCAATAAATGACACAAAACAGGGATGGATACGGCAATACAAAAATTCTTCAAAAACTTAGGATATAAAACAACTGCTACATGTTAAATAATTAATATATATTTGTATTCTTTAAAAACTAGGATATAAAACAACTGCTACACGTTAAATAATTAATATATATAAATATGTGTATATATTATATTAATTTTATTTAAAGATAATTAACAAGCACCAAAAGGCTAAGAGAATATATTTAAGACTAATATTCAAGCAATAATATATATACATTTCATGTAGAAAGTAACTGTAATCCATATTTAGCTTTCATTGATATTCTCAAACAACACTATTCGTAAATATCCCTGAAATAGTATTTACTCAATTTGCTATTCAGTCTTTCACATGTTTAAAATATTCAGTCTTTACTTATCAAAAAAATATACCATTTAATCCCCATTCCTAACATTTGACTCAAAGCATTTTAACGTAGCATTTAGAATCCCATTTTTTTATTAAGAATTTTTTTTTTTATTTACCACAGTTGTGTCCCAGCTGTATTTGAGCTATGTCTCAGCCATATCACCAATGTATCCAACCTTCTCTGAATGCATCCAACTTTAAAATTTATTCATTTTTAAAATATCATATACACATATTAGACACATAAATGGCCATGTCCAAGTAGTATCCATGTTCAATACAGGTCAAACATAAATACTTCAGCCTTTTTGAAGTATTTGTGCGTCCTAACTTTCAACTATCACTTTTTTAATCAAAAAATTTTGGAGCAATGCAACAAGCAAAAATTTCAAAAATGATTTTCAATAAGATTTTCATATGACGCACCGCTAGATTCTTTCGCAAGTAACGCATCATATCTTCATAATATTCACTTTCTCGGCATACTTTGCGAGCAAAACAAGTGTTCCATTGGAGTCTTTTCTTTATGCAATGTTCAATAATCCTGCACTCACAGATTGAAAAACAGAAACAGGTAAAGCAAATGCAAAAACTCATTTCAGGACTTACCAAAAAATACTTATTCAGGGATGTCAAAAAAAAAATAGCACAAATGGTTCAGAGATTGTCAGTAGCAAAATTATAAACTCCCACTATACTAGAACAGATTCTAAGAAACTAAACAATACAAGGTCTACATCCTAAAGTTATTAAAATGAAGGGAAAAAGCCTTAAAGGTTGAATAAAATTCTAAATAGCATTACTCATAGCAGCATTTATAGGCAGTTGAGTGATATTTACACCCCTGAATAGATTTACAATTTTTATACAAAAATTTCAATCATTCATCATCAAAACCTTTCTCACCCATCTCTGTGTACTGATTTATTCCGGTTCACAAAGATACCCAGGAGCATTGGTTCTAAAATAGTATTTCTGTGACTCCCTACTGAACCAACCTGAATATTCATTTCTTCTATAAATGACCAATTTGGAAAAAAACTTTCTGACATGAATAATAAACCATATATTAATGGATCTAAGCAGATATATTAGCGTGCACATTTCCATTACAGGATTAAAATTTAACCCTGTTCCTCCCTTCTAAGACCCCCAAGTATATTAGTTCAAAATAAAGCAAGAAATTTCAGCACATAAAGAAAAAAATCTCGGTAACTGACCTAATAGAATTTTTTCCGGTTTATAGGTAACCAAAACTCATGCACCTGTTTGGAATTGAGCCTATAATCTCACCCTCCACCCATTTTTCAAGTAGAGGAAATGCAATTTGGCCCAAAGACCATTGTCCTAATAGGTTGCTGTTTGGTAATTTTTTAAGCATTTTATCTCCTTTTACGAACTAGAGCCAACAACATTTTTCCTTTCAAAAGTGAAAAATAACAGAAAAATGTCGAACAGAAAACGACAGAAACTATTAATGACCAAAGACCCAAAAAATAGAGAACAAAGAAACTCCACTCACCTTCTATGCCATTCCTCTTTAGAAGACAGCGTTGCTTGAAGTCGTTTGGGGAGACTGTCCCACGGGCATTCTTCCTTGACTGCTTTCAATATCAACTGTTCCTCCATTGTAGGTGGAGCGTGCTGCATCTTGTGAAACCGCTTAATCTACTCCCTGCAAATAAAACCACTCACTATAAACGACCACCAAATTTGGAACAATTGAGAGCAACCACACAAGCTCAATCAAATCCCTAAGTAAATCCCACAAAATTAAGAGTGAATAATTGTCTAAGAGCCTCACAATGACACAACCAATACGAATTGGCCTTCAAAAACGATTACATATGTCGTGCTTAACACAATAAACATCAATGGACTGAAATTAGATCGCGAACATCAATTATCTGAGATGTTGAAGAGTAATACATCATTTTGAAGAAGAAAAAAACGTTAATCAAAACAGATGAAATAAAAAATGACAAAAAGGTAAAGAATTTGAAATTATGGTCATAAATTATGTATGACATTACAATGGTGCAGATCAAAGAATCGTAGTCAGTAATGCCACTGCCAGTGATGAAATTACAGTTTCTATTAGTGCTGAAAGAATAGAAAGAGGTACCCGATCTTGATGGCAATTGTGGATTAAACTAGGGCTTGAATTTCGCGGGACTTCCGTCTTCCTCGTCTCCTTCTTATGTTTTCTTTCAGTCTTTTGGCTGTGGAACTGCGTACGAGATCTGACCAAGTACGAATCCTGCATTGGCCTGTCACCTCTGTGTGACTAGTTGTCATGATTATGGCCGCTAGACCCGGTGGGGTTCCCGGCCCGTCACAGTTGACCCGCATTTGATCCCGTATTAAGAAAATATAAACTTACTGTTAAACTTCTCAAACTTTTATTCAAAAGTTTATTCTAATGACCTTTTGTTGACAGAGCATGAATACTCTTCTAGAGAGACGAAAATCAACATTTCTTTGCCTTGAGAATGTGTTTTTTTTTTTTTTTTACGTGTGTCCGCATAAAAAGAGGATAAAGATTTAAAAATTAGTGACATTCACTTCATTAAATGTGGTCACAACCAATTGAGCTACTTCTTGAGGAAGTTTTCATTTTTGTTAAATAACAAGAATGCCCAACCATATCTTAACTAATGCACACTTTTAGAAATTAATAATTTTTTTAACATATTGGTGACAAATTTTCTTTTATATACATGTTCACGCAGTGGAAGGAATGAGGTAGAGAATTTGAACCAATAACCTATATTTTATAAGGTGTGATCACTAATCGATTAAACTACTTCTAAGAGACCATATGATTTTGATAAAAGTTTTCAAACTAAAAATAGATATGTATGTGACTTTCCATTTGTTTTGTAACACCCACCAAATATTAAAATGGCAAAAATAAAATATTATATTTATGTACTCTAACACCACTACAATAACCTTTGATTCTTGTGGGGAAAATTGCATGTATTTTCTTTCTTCTTCTTCTTCTTCTTCTTTTTTTTTTTTTCACACTACAAACTAATTTTTGTAAATAGAACTAAACACTAAAGGGATTATCGCCACTAGCCTCTAACTACTAACTATTCACCTTAGGTGATTATCAAATTTGCATAACCGCAACTACTCTACCTTAGGTGGTTAATGGTTTTAAAATAATTGCCAGATAGCAATGATTGAAACTTATAACTGCACCGCATAACTGTTTTTTATAAATTGAATCTTTTGGGTTTATTTTGGTTTTTTGGCCTTCCTTTAGCCTCTTCTTATAAACTATTTTAAATGGTTTGGACATTTTTTAAATAATTAGAATGCTTCAAAATGTAATTAGAAGGCTTCATTATTTCATGAATAAAGATCAATTTCATCAAACCCAAAATGAAAACTATATATCAAACGCACCAAAACAATGTCTTTTTATATTAGTATAATGTTTATTTTATATATAATATAATATATATATATATATATATATATATATATATATATATATAAGGTAGACAATTAGCTATTAGTAGTTATTAGGCAATTAATAATCATCCGCTTGTACTCTGTTAAACACCATAACTTTCTCAAACAAGAAATAAATAAATAAACACCATAACTTTAACTATACCAACATCTTTATATAAATTTCAAGAGTCATTATATATTTAAACTTAATATTGTTCATAAAATTACAAAAGTGTCATTGACGGCAACTACTGCTACCTATGGTAGATTTTCAACAAAATTCAATCATACCTCCAAAAGCTTAGGCCTTCAGCAGACCTCGAAGATAGTAATCTATATTCAGATAGGCCTTTTTCTCATCCCTTGTGACTATATCTATAAAGATAAATAATAAAAATTACTATGCATCCTATCTTTTATTAATTTCCGTATAGTAAATTAATGAATTTACTATTGAATTTGTATGAGACTTACATGAGTTCATATATTCAATAGTGGGTCTATTGGATTTGCAAAAAAATATAGTTAAAAAATAGTTTAAAGAATAATGTCTAACATACCTTTACCAAAATAGCTATCTAGGTTCTTAAAAATGACAATTTTATTGCATGGATTTTTTTTTTTTTCAACTCTATATGTAAAAGCTTGCTCTATGTAAATCAAAATTCTAACTTCACTACTTATTTTTTTTAAAGCGAAAGAACTCATTCTCATTCCAAAGAAATCAAAAGGAGCCACCAAGTAACTAAAAGCTACATAGTCACAGGTAGAATTTCAAATACAGGCACCAACGGCCAACCAATCAACCCAATCCAAGCACATCCGCTACCCCACAATTAAACAGCAATTTAAACACTCAAATCTGCACCAAGCAGATGCCATCAGCTGCACAGGAAGTGTTATTTCCACGACCTTAAGAGGTAAAAACCTCTTAATTCGCAACTCATCCTCCTCGACAATTAAGCTAGGATACACATTCATCCACAACACAGAAGTCTAGACCAATCTTCCTCCTCGACCCGAAAGCCAAGGTAACATACACAACCACGATACACAGGTCAGGACCAAAGGGGATCCAACCAAACCAACAAGGCGAGAGCATTATTACAAGCAAAAGCACAACAGAAATACATGGAAAAAAACAAATACAAACAAAAAGGAAATACAGAGAAAAATTGATCACGTTCAAGCAAACCCTAACCACTGAAAGGTGCGTTTGAAGTTCGTCGTTAGGGGCGAGGAATAAAGCCCGGGAGTAGGTGGAGGGCGGCAAAACTGACGCGGAGGAGATCGGTAGAACTGCAAAAATAAAACACACAAAACAAACAGAGAAAGAACAATACTGGGAAAAACCAAAACCAAAAAGCAGAGAGAACAAACAAAAACAAAATACAACGGGAAACAAAGCAAGAACATGGAAATAAAATGCCAAACGATCAACCGGAGAGGCTCGGACGAGATTTGGCTGGAAGCACCACTGAGGAAGGTGGCGATGGGAGAAAGGCGCGGTGGGACGCGCAGATGACCTACCACAGGCAACGGGTTGCTAAAACGCCAAGATCCGGAAGACCGAAGTAGGGAAAAAAAACCGACAACAAGAAAAAAGAAAGAGAGGAGAAAAAGGAAAAAAAAAAAAAAAGAAACGAGGGTGATGCGTCATTCTTCGGACCCAATCGCTAACGTGAACGTTACACCAAGCCAGCGATCATTTGTAGAACTAGCGCCCAAATACCCAACGCTACTGAGGAAGCGACTGATGAGGAGGGATCGTGCGCCTGATCATTCGCCTACTATGCGAACGATCGCTTCGATATTAGCTCATCGCCTATGTTATATTTTCACATTTTTCTATTATTAAACTGATGTTGTTTAATTGTTTTAGTAGTCTTAGGGCATTAGGAGTCTTTATTTCGTAGTTTTATCAGGTTTAGGGTTATGAGGGTTATTTATGTAATCTTTTTAATAGGTTTAGGGTTTGTGGCTATAAATATATGTTTATAGCCTCCAAACAGGACAGTTGTTATTTGATTATTGATTTTATTAATGAGAATTACTCAGAGTTGAGTTTATTCCATTTTTTCCTTCAAAATGCTATAGAGTATCTAGATTTTTCGAGAAGAATTCTTAGATCGTCGATAGACTTCGATCTAGAATTACATATCCGCTGCGTTATTTGTTGATCTTTGCTGTAGCCCACTAAGTCGCACTGCATCAGTTGGTATCAGAGCTCAGGTTACTTTCCATGAATGGGGAGGAGCAACCGTTTTGCAGAGATGGACGAGGTGTACGTGCACACGGAGACAGCACGTAAGGAGCAACCGGCAATTCGTTTGCGGCACATGAGTGGTGGGTCGGACAATTGTCGTCACCAACCAAAACCGCAATTCGCAAGGGCGGAAGGCAAATTTATCACTGAACGTTGGCAACACAAGGAGGATCAATTTCGGGCTATGAGGGATCAAATTGAAGACCTCACCACCCAATTATCCAACTTGCGTGGTCACAAAGGTAGTGGATCTAGGAACCCGTGTACAGAGCGCCGAACGCAGGGACATCAGCACCGTGTGCAAGCTCTTACAAATCAGTGGGTGAGTAGATTGGAACTCAACATTCCATAATTCCACAGGAAATTCAAACCTGAAGAATTTTTGGATTGGTGTTACGTTGAAGAGGTTTTTAAGTTCAACGGAGTACCCGATGAACGACGAGTCTCTTTGGTGGTACACACATTCTGGGGAAAAGTTGATGCATGGTGGCAACAACTGAAGCAAAATCGAGTACGGAAAGGCAAATTGAAGATCAATAGTTGGGAGCACCTATTGAAAAAGATGCGAGCCGCTTTCTTGCCCCGTAATTATACCATGGAGGGACAGCCACAAAATTGGAGACAATGGTCTACGGCTGTGATGAAGAAAACTAAAACTTTATACAAAAAAGAGGCGTTTAGGGAAACATGGGGTAAGGTGAAGAGTCCAAGCCAAGCCAATTGGACCACTACTTGTCAACAAACCTATAAACCGAATCCATGTTCTGTGGTGGAGGAAGAAGAATTTGTGGATGAAAAGTTTCAGGAATCCGACTTCATTGATGAAGAGTTCGAGCATAAAGGTGTTGAAGATGAAGATCCGACACAAGAAGTTGTAGATTGGGATACTCCACCAATCTATGATGATGACGTCAATGAAGAAGAGCCAATTGAAGAACCTTTGGCATCCGACCTAGAGGAAGAGTTCGAAGAATATAGGTTGCATCTTATATTTAGCAGCCTCTACCCCGATGAAGATGACCAATTGGAAGATAAGAAGATGGCAGATGACCAATTGGAAGATGGAGAGCCCACGGACGACATCACCGATTATGAAGAAGATGACATCACCAATTATAACGAGGTTGGGTATGTTGATTTCCTTGGTGTTGAAGATATTTTAAATTCTCCTAATAATGATGTTGATGAATTCTATACGGATGAGGAGAATTATATGTTCATAAAGGAAGTAACAACTGATCCATTAATGAGCATATTCATGGAACGTGGGAGAGAAAAGGAACAAGAAAAATATGGCAAATCCGAAGAATTTACAAGTGGTGTGTGGGGCGCTCATGATAGATATCAAGATATTCCAATGATGAGAAGCGTCACACTTATTTTGGGATGTTGCCTTGTTTTAATCGTGAGGAAGGGCAATTGGAATGAGTTGACCGGACATCCGAAGGACCGTGGCAAAGACCAGCTGAATTCGAGGACGAATTCTCTCCAACCTGGGGAGGATGATGCAGATCAGATCTAGTTCGAACCCAATGCTAACCAACTAACGCACCAAAGCCAGCGATTGTCAGAGAACTAGCGCCCAAATGCCCAACGCTACTGAGGAAGCGGCGATGAGGATCGTGAGCCGATCGTTGCCCAGTATGAACGATCGCTGTTGATCGTTCTCGCTCAGGGCCTATGTTATATTTTCACATTTTTCTATTGTTAAACTGATGTTGTTTAATTGTTTTAGTAGTCTTAGGGCATTAGGAGTCTTTATTTCGTAGTTTTATCAGGTTTAGGGTTATGAGGGTTATTTATGTAATCTTTTTAATAGGTTTAGGGTTTGTGGCTATAAATATATGTTTATAGCCTCCAAATAGGACAATTGTTATTTGATTATTGATTTTATTAATGAGAATTACTTAGAGTTGAGTTTATTCCCTTTTTTCCTTCAAAATGCTAGAGAGTATCTAGATTTTCGAGAAGAATTCTTAGATCGTCGATAAACTCTGATCTAGAATTACATATCCGCTGCATTATTTGTTGATCTTCGCTACAGCCCACTAAGTCGCGCTGCATCAAAGGGGTACTGGGACTAGGGCATCAAGTAAATAATTAAAACCCAGTGCGAAGAGAACCTCCCCAAAGGTGATGACGCTCTGGCGAGGGGAGGGGGGGCTGGAGTGAAAAGGCTAGTTTAATTGAGAATGTCAGTAAAATAATAGATGGATATAACTTCACTACTGTTTTTATACATTACTTTAATTCAAGTACGTAACCTTGCATTCGCTCATAAATATTTTGTACCCATTCTCAACCGGTATAACAATTCCACCAATAACAGTAGATGCCATTGACAAAGTTATCATGGTGCTTTAGGAAGGCCTTAGTCCTCTTTACAATTTCATGGGAGAATATCAAAAGAAACATTGGATTTATAGACTCACAATCATCTCATTTGAAAATTCATCATTGGATTTATAGACTCACATGTAAGTCCAACAAATACAATGGTAAATTCACATATTCATAGTACGAGATGGGTAAAAGATGGGATGAAAAATAATTTTTATCATTTTTATTTTTTGGTAAAAGTACATCCCACGTGTAGTAAAATGGCATTTCATTTTTTTTTTTTTTGAAGGGCACTTTCTAAAACTATTACTAAAATTTTTTTTAAAAAATCAAGCAATCATAGCTTAAATGCAGTTAGGGGTGTAAACGAGTCGAGCTTGAGTGAGCTTTGCTTGTTCAAGCTCAGCTCGTTAAACTTTTACTCGAGCTTGAGCCTGAGCCAAACTCAAGGCCGAGCCCCAAAAACTGTGTTCAAGCTTGGCTCTTATATTAACCAAGCCGAGCCCAAGCTAACTCGGCATAAGCTCAAATACATAATTTTTTTTATAAAATTTAAACTTTAAATAATATAAAACAACTAAATTAGCCGGCTTGCACTTGAGTTGCACTTAGCCAAGTATTGGCTAGCGCCTTACTCATTGATGCGGCGAGAGCTGCTTGTTTCTTTGTGTAACATCCCGCTTTTAGTCTTGTAAATAAATTCAAGTGTTTTGCTGAAATAATCTTACACAACAAAAAAAGTGAATTATCAATACAAAATAATACCATTAAAAGTACTTTTCTTTATACAAATACACCCAAAGCTATGTCATAAGGCATTTATATAAATCTAACCAACTGTCTAAACTCTAAACAAACTTTACCAACTTGGAATCTTGTACATCTCAATATGAATCTCTAATCACAGCTGTAGAATTACCTCAACTTTCATTTTGCAAGCACTACAAAAATTATGAAATAGTGAGTCAATTGATTCCTGAAAATATAAATCATTGTTGGATTATTTATATAAAAATAAGACCAAACATTTTATAAAAGTGAGGTGCAATGGTAGCGTAATGACATATTAGCTTGTATTTTATGATCATCTTTCTTCAAACCTCTTGTACTTAGGCTCTCAATCTATTCACATCCGTTATGTCCCTCCCACTTTAGAGATTTATCTGTTTGAAGCTGGCGATTACACCGCCCCAACTTAGTTATATATTAGGCTTGTTGGACGATTATATACCCCAACCACTGAGATACTAATAGTTCCTCGCAACAATCCTTCCAACTTATTCTTAAGGTGGCTATCTTATCAGCCCATTTTATTAGACACAATGCCTATTGTTTGTGAGTAGTTGTAATCAAACAATAAATAACTTTAAGAATCTGTATTGTTGAATATCAATATCATCTCCAGTAAATAAGAATACTTATAGTGAATTATAGGAATGAATCATCAAAGGTAATTACTTGTCGACACTCATTCTGCTGCAATTGATCATTACCTATAAATTTCTCAATTATTGATTTTCTCTTTCTCTCCCAAACTCTAGTACGTGAGAGTGATAGGAATTTAATTTCGAATGAAAAACATTTCTGAGCTTCAGCCTATTTATAGGAGATATTTGAGAATACGTTTAAAATTTTCTATAAAGCTTGAATAGTAAAATAATATAAAATATATATATAAGATATTTAATATAATATATTGTTGGGAGATTAAAGCGATTATAGAGTTTATACTAAGAGCACATTAATATACATAGTTGAACACAACTCTAGCCAAAAGCCTAAGCTAATGGGCTAAGGTCCACTTAAGTATATTAAGCACTCTTTTCTTTTTATATTTTCTCAATGTGGGACACAACACTCACAAGTGCACTCATAACAATCTCCCTTTCACTTGTAAGTTTCTTCACATTGACCAAACTCTCCCTCGCTTGTGAGTCTTTCTACATTCCAAGAGTATCTCACGTCAAGAGTCGCGAAAAGGGACACAACTCCAAACCCGACGCGTCTAGACACTCGTCCCAGGAAAGTAACCATGGTTCTGATACCAATTGTTGTTACCGTGCACAACAATGATGAATAATATGGGATCAAAAAGAGAAAGAGATCAAGAGAAAGTTGAGACACAGATTTAACGTGGTTCGGCAATTTGTCTACGTCCACAAGAGAGTGCGGCTATTATTCTCTTAATAATGATTTAGGGTTACAACATAACATATTTATAGGCAAACCCTAATTATAAGTATTTTGAAAAACCTCAAAATACCCCCCACAACTTATTTGTTCCCCAGGCCCACATAAATTAATTACACCCAATGGGCCTTTAATAGAATATGAGCCATTTATTACAACAATCTCCACCTTGGCGAGTATTCACCTCTTTGAAGATAACCAAGTATTGGGCCTCCACCTGGAACTAATAAGTTTGGGGCTTCCACCTCCTCTCCTCTCCTTTCTAGCACCTGGAGACATTTATCAAGTCCAAGCAATGCTTGAACTTATGCTGTGTAATAAACCCGTCAACATATCCGCTGCATTCTCGAGTGTGAATCTTCTCAAGTAACAATTCACCTGTAGCAACCAATTCCCGATCTTGTGAAACCTCACATCAATGTGCTTGGTTCTCGCATGATACACTGGTTCTTTTGCCAAGTAAATGGCACTTTGTCACAATACAACGGAACTCCAACTTGTTGAATACCACTCTTGACTAACCCTATAAGCCATAAAGCTTCCTTTGCAACTTACCATCGCCATGTACTCTCCCTCAGTCGTGGACATCGCACAGACGGATCATAGACTTCAACATATAGGTCCTCCTATAAGAGTGAACACATAACGTGGTCGATCTTCATCATCAAGTCCTGCATAATCTGCATCCACATATCCCTAAGACAAATCACTCTTTTGTTCGACAAAAGTGATGCCGTAGTCTATAATACCTTTCAAGTATCTGAAAATCCACTTCGCATCTCCAATGTTGTTTCCCGGATTTGCCATGTACTTGCTCACCACGCTCACTGCATGAGCCAAATCATATGATACATACCATAGCATACATCGGACACCCCATGCGGCATATGGGACCTTTGACATGTCTTGATTTCTTCAGCTCTTTGGACAACGTGAGGTAGACAAGCGGAAGTGATTAGCCAAAGGTGTACTTACCAGGTTTTGCATTCTCCATGCTAAACCTCTCCAACACCTTCTTTACATAACCGCTTGAGATAGCCACAATCTCTTGGCATCTCTGTCCACGAATCTCCATCCCAAGAATCTTCTTGGCTAAATCCTTCATGTCAAATTCTCTACTCAACAAAACCTTCAGCTTGTTGACCTCACTATATACTTTTGCTACAATAAGCATATCATCCACATACAGTAACAAAAAAATAAATGAGCCATCATCAAGGCTCTTCACATACACACAACAGTCATACTCACATCTCCTGTAGCCAATTTTGATCATAAAGGAGTCAAATCGCTTATACCATTGCCTTGGAGAGCTTCAAAAAGTGACTTCTTCAATTCTGAGACCAAGTGCTCTGTCCAGTTGATCAACCCTTCCGCTGCTCCATGTAAATCTGCTCCTCCAAATCACCATGAAGAAAAGCATCTTCACATCCATTTGCTCCAAAGCCATGTCATAATGGGCTACCAATGCCAATAGCTCGATGGAAGTATGTCCGACCACTGGGAAAATATTTCTTCATAATCAACCCCTTCTGCTGTGAATAACCTTTGCTACTAGGCGAGCCTTGAACTTTTCTCCCCTTTTTTGATATCGCTTCCTTTTCTTGAACACCCATTTGCACCCTATCTTCCTCTTCTCTTTGGGAGCTCCACCAAATCCATGTCTGGTTTTATGCAAAGACTCATTTCTTCTTCGCCATAGCACCCATCCATTTGCTCTTCTCTTGGCTATTGACCTCTTCTTGAAAAGTAGTAGGATCTCCGCTACTAATAACAAGTGCATAAGAAATCATGTCTTCAAAAGACTGATTGGTGGTCCGATAATGCGTCTAGGTCATGCATGGCTATACTATGATGTTTGCTCAATTCCTAAAGTAAAGTCTCTGCACGAAGTGTTCTGCACGAGTCTCTAACTCCACCTGCACCACCATCGCTTATCACTACTTCGCTTTACCACTTTCTTTGCTCTTTACCACCAACATGGAAATTTTGTCAAATACCACGTCTCTACGATCACCACCTTGTTTGCCGTCGGATCCCAAAACTTGTAACCTTTAACCCTTTCCCATATCCGAGAAAGATACAGTCTAGACTTTGGATCAAGTTTTGACCGTTCTTCACTAGGTATGTGCACATAGGCTGGACAACCAAATACTCTCAAACGAGTAATCTACCTCATTACTGTCCACACCTCCTCCAACTTTCCCATCTAGTGCTGCCCTCGATGGTGACCTGTTTATCAAGTAGCATGCCATACTAACTACGCTCCCAAAAATCTTTGCAAGTCCAGATTCAACGAGACATCTTGCTCTCTCTGCAATCGACCTATTCATCCTTTCCGCCACACCATTTTTTGTTGAGGTGTCTTGTCTGAAAGTGTCTCTTTATACCATGCTGCTCACAAAAATCTCGAACTCATCGTTTGTGTACTCGGTGCCATTATCATCTGAGGCACTTAACCTTCTTCCAGTCGGTTCTCCACTTCTTTCCACAACTTGAACTTGGCAAGCGTTTCGATTTGTGCCGCATGAAGTAAACTCAAACCTTTCTAAAAAAGTCATCAATAAAGATGACAAAATACATATCTCCTCCCCGTAGCGCTGTTCTCACTGGTCCCCATTCATCAGAATGAACATAGTCCAAAGTGTCCTCTATCTTGTGTGTGGTTGTCTTGAATTGTACCCGATTCTACTTCCCTAGAGCACAGAACTTACAAAAATCAAGTTTGCACGTCTTGACACCCGTTAATAGATTTTTCTTATGAAGCTCTAACATGCCCTGCTCACTCATATAACCCAACCGCATATGCCACAAAACAGTACAATCAGATTCAGACTCTACAGAGGCAATTCCACCTACAACTGTACTTCCTAACAGTTTATAGATATTCTTTGAATTTATCTGTCCCTTCATCACTACCATCGCACCCTTAGTTACCTTCATTACTCCACCTACAGACTTATAATCATAACCGTTTGAGTCTAAGGTGCCTAATGAAATTAAATTCTTTTCCACTTCTGGTACATGTCTAACATCACATAACGTTCTAACCACACCATCAAACATTTTAATTCTAATATTACCTATGCCAGTAATTTTGCAATGTGCACCATTACCCATAGTAACTATACTAGAATTAACTGACCTGTAGGTGTCAAACCAATCTCTGGGCGTCACGTGAAAGAACATGCTGAGTCCGAATCCAAGAATCCAGATGCTCGAAGTAGATGCAATAAAGCATATCACCATCGGCATCGTTTGAATTGTCTTCCACTACGTTCGCAGACTTTGAGGAACCTTCATTCTCATCCTTGTTCTTTTTCCGGTCAGGATGTGCCCTTTCTTTTGGACTTATAGCAATTGATGTCCTTCCTCCTCCGGACTTTGACCGAGAATTCTTGCCTTCGATCACCTGATTATTGCTTCTTCCATGCTCATGGTTACCCTTTACAACTAGCCCTTCTCCTTGAGAATTTTCATCAATCTTTTCTTCCTTTGATGAAAAGCCAACATGGCTCCTATAACGTCCTCTAACTCCAAGGACTCTTTCCCCATGTCGAGTTGTAACCAAATTCTCATGTAGAAGAACTTGGAGTAGATTCAAGCAGATCAACGCCTTGTCTTCTCTTCCAACTTCACATCAACCCTCTTC
Organism: Carpinus viminea; assembly: GCA_013348765.1. Taxonomy (NCBI): domain Eukaryota; kingdom Viridiplantae; phylum Streptophyta; class Magnoliopsida; order Fagales; family Betulaceae; genus Carpinus; species Carpinus viminea. The sequence goes on from CP054674.1 coordinate 10,757,673, forward strand.
AAATCGCGATTATACCATCCCTTGTTGCACCAACAAATCCTTGACACGTCTCGCCATAACCCAAATTTCGGATCCATCAAACTTCATCACATCAAACTTCGCAGAAGATGTGCCAATCTCAGCCATCAAATAATTAGGCTCTGATACCAATTGTTGGGAGATTAAAGCGATTATAGAGTTTATACCAAGAGTACATTAATATACATAATTGAACACAACTCTAGCCCAAAAGCCTAAGCTAACGGGCTAAGGACCACTTAAGTATATTAAGCACTCTTTTCTTTTTATATTTTCTTAATGTGGGACACAACACTCATAAGTGCACTCATAATATATATTATAATATAATATCTTATATAATAATATATTGAGAGTTGCTGCCATTCGGTTATGGCAAAAAAGAGGGGTTTTTTGCCCTCCTATCATAAGTTGACACCTCATTTTTTTGAGAAAAACACATAAATTTAAAATGAAATCAAAACACCAAATCATCAAATCAACAACCACCTAACAGACCAGATGTCGCCACCCACCGTCAACCACATACCTTGAGACAGGCGCCGTCCACCGCCATCTCAGGACTTTTCCAACCCAAAAAAAAAAACAGAGATAGATCCAGGCCTTTGGGGTGGGCGAGATCCTGTGACGGGGAGAGAGATCCGGCCACCCCCGATGGTCATTTTGTCTTCCGTGAACCCAAAAAATCCAGCCAACCTAAAAAATCGTTTCTAATGCCTCAAAAATCGATTCTAATGCCTCAAAACTAAAACCTAGAGGGGAAAGTTAACCATATTGGAATTTTATCATCCTAAAAACCAAAAAAAAAATCAGACCCACCAGCGGAGAGGAGAAGAAAAAGAGAAGAGAAGAAAAAGAGAGAGAAAAAAAAAAACCAGACCCACGTCCTCCACTTTTCGTAAAGGTAGACCGTTTTGAGGCGGATTTGTGGTGGTGAAGGGACGACGGAGGTGGAGCAACGAGATGGGGCGGTGATGGCACTGAATAGAGATGGCAGAGGAGCAGGGGAGGAGAAGAAAAAGAGAAAAGAAAAACGAGAGAAACCAGGAGAATAGGAAACAGGGAGAAAGGGAAGAAGAGGGTAAGAGAGAGAGGAGTGTGGGTGTTGCTGAGAGAGGAGCGTGGAAAAATATTAAGAAGAATAATTTGGTGTTTTGTACTCATTTTGATTTTTTGCAATAAGCCGAGGTGTCAGTTGTGGAGTGGTTGGCAAAAAACATGGGTTTTTTGCCACCTCCGAATTGAAGTTACTCCCTAATATATTATAATTATCACAGATATTTAATATAAGATATTCTCCAAAATATCATTCTAACCTCCTAACTTTCACTTAATAATCTGAATCTAATGAAATCCACTCATTAAATCAATCACCTATTAGGCTACTATAATAATCATCACTTATCATATCTTTTTTTTTTTTAGAGAGAGAGATCACTTATCATATCTCCTAAGTCACTCAATAAAATAATCATCATCAAATAAATATCTTACTTAATATGAATGTTAAAATAGGTCAATGATTCAATTAATATCTCATAAATCATATTAATAAAATCTGGGTCGCTACACTTTGCCATTGAGATGTGTATCCTATTTATAGATAAGGATGAGAGGGAGTTAACTTAGTCTTCTCGATGTCGGACAAGGATTTGCACTTTTTTTTTTCTTTTTTTTTAAAATGCTAAACAAAGTTATAAAAGCAAGCCTTAGCTAAATTGGGCCTTAGCCTTAGAGGCCCTTAGACTAAGAATTTGCTTTAAGTCTTATTTAGACTATTCAGTGGGCTTAGCTAATTGGGCAATTTTCATTCACAACCAACAAAACAACAACATAATTTTAATAACTCCACCAGATTTAAATGAATAAAATTATGGGCTAGGCTATCAAATGGGTTCAACATATAATCAATTAATTATTGCAATTATATATATGAGAGCTTATACAAGCTGATTCATGAGCTTAGTCGAGTCGAGCCGAGCTTGCTTTATTTAATATTCAAACTAGAATTTGTATTCACGAAACGCTTCATTTAATATTCAAGTTGAGCTTATGTGAGCTGAGCCTAAGCTTGCTCGCGAGATGCTTCGCTCACTTAACAGCCCTAAATACAGACATATGTTTTCTTATAAATTATAATAAGAACAACAGAAAGAAAGAAAATATAATCTCACATTTTATTGAAGCTCGAACTTGTAATTAAGAAATTAGTGATGATATAAGGGTGATCACACCATAATAAGCGTAGGCATCCTCACACCTAATTATCCTCATGGAAGATAATAACTTCCACGGAGGTTATTTGAAAAGAGAATTATGTTGGACTTTATCAATAGAGTACAAGGTGATCAGTTTTATGTTAATTTTCTCTTTGTCTTTCATTGGATTTCCACCATAAAAGGAAAAAAAATCCTTTCGTACGATCATCTACAAAATTCTATCAATGGTATCAAAAGGGCATGATATGGAAGATCAAGAGAAAATTGACAACTCACAAAATGTTTTGTCTAAGATATATTAAACCATTCATATGCAAGTATTAGGTTTGGCTTCAACATTGTCTTTTTATAATCTTCAACAAACATTAGCAAAGCCAAAAGAAAAATGCCTTGTTATTACCGTCGGTGGCTTGAAATATACAAGCAACATTGAAGTATTGAAGAGAATATCCATGTTAGAAGAAAAATATTGGAAATTTTTTCTTTGTTTGCCATCGATGGATTCAGAGAAATTATTTCCAAAAGCTCTTAACGACAAGACAAATATTTCACCCCCATCGGGCTTTAAAAATGTTGGAGAGACATCTTTAAACAAGAAATTCAATTATAGAACTTGGGAAGAAGAAGAAAAATCAAAAGTGTCTTCATTTGGGAATTTTGAAGCCCTTGGTTCAAATCTTGCGCTCGAGGAAGAAGAAGATTCCCAGACTAATCAAAACTACGTCGTTTTGACCAACCAGGGGAATCAAGACACAACCTTCAACCCCAATTGAAACAACATCATCCCAACTAACTAGAATGGTGCTGTTTCGGTTCTTACAATAAGGGCACATTTCCACCCCTTAGGAAATGACGATGTTCTAGTAAAACGGAACAATGCCGTTTCATAATTGGGGCAAGCTCATCCCAACCCCCTAATGAACAATGTTGTTTAAGAATGAAACAGAGCTGTTCCACGGACGTTGGAAGACACCCATAAGAAATGACATGAATTTATTTTGAACAAGGCCAAATACGATGTCATTTTCAAGTGCAGCCATAACTCGATTAGAAATCTATCTAGACCTAGCCTAAAGTGGAAGCATATGGCTCGAAAATCAATTCTCAAAGCCTAAGCCCCTATAAGATCAAAGTCCAAGCCCATTCAATGGTTGAAAGACTGAAGCCCGACACGTTGGATTGCTCGAACCCGCCGCCCAATTCGATAATTGAACCTTGCCGCCCAAATCAAGCCACATCGTAGCCACCAATTTATGGTGCCAATCTTGGCCACCCCAATTCGGTTCATCTGGACTGCCTAGATCATATGAACCAGTCGGTTTAGGGTAGATTTAGTGTTTTTTATTATTTTGGCTTGTTTTTTATTTAGGGGGCGTTTGAGAGTGTGTTTTTTAAAAATAATCTGTGATTTTAAACCAAATCGCAATTTTAGAGTGTTTGGGATTGCAATTTGAAAATTGTAAATTTTAAAATCATGAAAAAATTTACGATTTTCATAAGCTTATTAGAGAGTGCTTATTCAAAAAAGGGCGAATTTAAAATAAAATCATGATTTCTATTAAAAAGATATTTGGCACAATAGTTACCTATTTTGCACGGAAATTAAAAAAAATACCAAGAATACCCGCTTAAAATATATAAACCCTTCTTGTCTCTTTTCTCTCTTGGTCTCTTCTTCCTTTCTCCACTGTTGTTCATCCTCTTTCTGCTCCTCTACCAGGTAAGAATCTCACCTTAATATTTTCTTTCTCTCCATATAACTCTTTTGTGTTTGTAAAACTTTCCACCGTTTGGTGTTGTTTTATGTGGTTTGTATAATTATTGTGCCATTTTATATATGTGTTTATGTTCTTCAACCGATTTTTATAGAGTAATAAGCGTTTGTGATTTTTTTTCTCAACATTTTATTTAGATTACCATACAAGTACAGTGTTGTGTAATCCATTACGGTGTGCAGTGATGGATCACTGTACATGCACAGTGATGTATAGTAACCATGTGAGGCATTTTAGAAAAAGAAAAAATTACTGTGCAGTGGTTTGTGATTTGTGACAATATAGCCCGATCAATTTGTGGGTTGTAAACAGTGCTTTATTATTTATGTTTTAGTCTAATTTTTAATGTCCTTTAAGTTTTTTTTTTTTTTTGGTAATTTATCAAGCACTAATTTAAATTATTGGTGAATTATGTAACAGTTAAATTTGATAAACATTATTAGTTTAATTTGATGGATTGGTCTTTTATTTTTTATTATATGTCTATTTGGAATATGTTTAAAAAAAAAAACACAAAAACAAAAAGCGTTAATATCAAACTATAATTCATACTTTTGTTTCTATAGGTGTTAAAAATGGAGGCTTATAGTCAAGAGAGCCCCCACATGACACCTCATCAAGTGCAAAAATTAAAAATGAGCTCACCCACACCAAATCAAAATGAGAAATACCCAAACCAAAGAAAGACCCACGCAACCAATGAAGACCCATGACCACAAAAGACCCGCCAAACCACGCCCATGGGTCCGACCCACGATTGTGGATCTTGCCCGACCCACGCCGATGGGTCCGCCTCTGCCCGTGACCCAACTCTAAACCCGCCATGACTCATCGAAATCTGCCTCGACCCGTCGAAATCCGCCTCAAAACTTGATTCTAATGCCTAAAATATATTTCTAATGTCTCAAAACTCTTTTTTTATTCAAATATAAAACCTAGAGGGGAAAAGTTAACCCTTTAAGGATTTTATCACCCTAAAGGTTGGAAAAAATGGCTTTGGCACTGGAAAATCGCCTAAGAAGATGACTCATGGTGAGAGAAGGAAGAAGAAGAAAAGAAAAAAGAGAAGGAACCTCCATGGCCATCCTGTTGTAGCTTGAAGAAGAAAAGAAAAAAAGAGAAGGAAGAAGAAGAGGGTGTGGCGTGGAAAGAAGGAAGAAAAGACAAAAAAAAAAAAAAAAAAACGAGAGAAGTGATGAATGATGATGGTGACGACGCGTGAAGAAAAGAAAAGAAAAAAAAATGAAAGAAATCTGGGAAAATACGTTTAGCCCCTCAACTACCACCACTATGCGTTTAGCTCCTAAAATATCAAAAGTTGTTAAATGGCCCCTCAACTACCAAGCGATTCGTTTTAGCCCCTCCGTTAGTTTTTACCGTGAAATTGGATGGAAACATCAAAACTACGTCGTTTTGAGATTGCAAGTTACCAAAATACCCTCAACTAATGGAAGGGGCTAAAACGTAACTATTTGAGTTGGGGGCCATTAACAACTTTTATTCCCTTGCTTTTCGTTTTTCTACTGGCTTGAACCGGTACTCGTCGAAATCGTTTGGTAGTTGGTGGTATGCGTCAAACCCGGTACTCCTCGACGGGCGCTCGTTAATCCTTGGAGGTCGCCAAGCTTACATGTACGAGTTCTTTCCAAAGCAGCACGACGAGTTACTACATGAGGTTCCTAAGGAAGACGGTGCATGCACGACAAGCGTCCAACTTCCACGACGGTCTCTCCTCCTCGGAGAAGCCATATGTGGCCAACAAGCTCCCGTTTGTTCTCTACACCGTCAAACCTTTCGCTTTTGAACCCAAATGCCCCCGTTAGTTATTTACGCTTTAATTTCATTTGTACGCGTTAATTATTTTCCGTTATGGTTGAACCATCCCAGAGAGCGCTACTACGGGGGTGTCGTCGAGTGGTATTTATTGTCGCATTCGATGGTGCACCTCCATCCCCACCTTTCTCAAAAATTTGTTGATGGTTAGCGTGGCTTTTGTCAGTTGGATACCGCGGAAACGGAAGCTTGCCTTTCACACAACACACGAGTCATTCTCTTTTTACCTTGTCTGAAAGCCTTCTTACCCTTTATCTCGACACTGGGCTTGCAGTCCGAGCATCAACACTTAACCACTTTGTAACAAGAAGACAAAGAAGAAGAGAAGAAGGAGAAGAAATTTGTTTCTGCATCTTCAATATATTCCTCTCTCTCTCTCTCTGGTTATGTTTTGTGTGAGGAATGCGGGAGTGGGCTATATCTGAGATCATATTAACCACTCAAAATAGATATCTTTTATGTAAAATTAGGACATGGTTGCAGTCTTTTTTGCGGTTTCTTTGAAATATCGTTGGCATTATTTTAAAGTAAGATGGACAAGAACAACTCGAGACAAAATGGTGAAAACCATATAAAAGCGTGTTGATTACGCCATACGATATATACTTCTACTTGCCTTAGTTTTTAATCTTCGTGATTGTCGTTTGTGCATCTATATTACATGATTCGGATGATCCCTTAATTAACTCAACGAGACAAAAGCTGTATATCCTTTGGGTCTTAGAATCTTTCGGCAAATGAGGCTTCATGCAAGCGAGCTTAAATAAATCTTAATATATAAACCTTTTTATATGTTAAGATTCTCAACATTCATCATAAAACTCGCCTTGAAGAAAAGGTCTTTTTTTGTCTTAGCATCGCATGTTCCAGCCACCAACGACAAGAAGCACAACAAAAGCTTCATGTGCACATCCTTGGCTAAAATGGTTTGGACAGAGGCTTGCGTTATAATCAAGCGGGAAAGATAGTCTCTGCGCAATAACGAAACAGAGAAACCGCCGCCATTGTTTGCATCAAATTGTGTCGTGTCTTAGCAAAAGAAACCGGTTTCTCTTGCCCTTCAATCCCACTATTTCCTACAAAACCATCACCGTCAAAATCCCATTCATTTTCTCTCAAAGGTATCAACTTTATTTTGGAATAAACCTCATCCGTTTGAGTGCGCCATGTATCTTATGGCGGAGACCTGAGAAGAAGAATGAGGGAATCCGAAATTCGATGTCTAAGTCCCCGGACGGCATGTTCGATGTGGCCTTGAGGGAAGTAGAAGATCTTTGAGTTAATGGGTGGCATTTGAACCATTCCACCAGCAGCGTGCCATAGCTAAGAGTCCGGACACTTGTCCGAGTTCCTCATGGGCAATTCTTTCAAAGAATCCATCACCGTAATCATTGTGGAATTCAAATCCTTACTTTTCCTGAAAACAAATTAAGAAAATTTTAGCAATCGGCGAAGTCCGATTTTAAATCGGTATGAAACAAAAGACTTGGGGTGATTTTCTTTATGCGTTCTTTAAACAAAACCAAAAGCACACAAGCCAAGATTCAAACTTTTTACATCGGTTTCACGGCAACCAAAGCGAAAACAACATCAAAAGAACACCTTCTTTTATAAAAAAGCGATGAAGACATAGAAGAGAAAGACTCGTTTACCTTCTAATCCACAAACAGAAACTTCCGGAGACGAAAAAAGGGTTCACAAAGTACACGATTGGAGCTTAGGCGAACTACCACCGGAAAACACACTCTGTGTTTTCCACAAAAATCAAAGACCAAGAGGCAGTTTTACGGAAAGGAGAAAGATATATGGTTACGTTTTAGCCCCCTCAACTACCAAATAGTTACGTTTTAGCCCCCTCCATTAGTTAAGGGTATTTTGGTAACTTGCAATCTCAAAACGACGTAGTTTTGATGTTTCCATCCAATTTCACGGTAAAAACTAACGGAGGGGGCTAAAACATAACTGTTTGGTAGTTGAAGGGGCCATTTAACAACTTTTGATATTTTAGGGGGCTAAAACGTAACAGGGTGGTAGTTGAGGGGGCTAAAACGTATTTTCCCCAAGAAATCTAGTGTATTTGGGCTTATGTTATTTTGGTGCAATTTTTTAGCTTAAACTAAGCTATCAGCTAGAGGTTGGGTGCTGCAAAAGTTAGGTTTTGCAGCCCATCTGCATTGAAGTTAAATTCTATAGATAATGTTAGTTATTTTACTATTATAAAGAAATGTCATTTTTAGTAATTTGGCCATGAAACTACAATTATATGCTAATACTATCCAAACACTCAATTAATAAAAAAGTATTTTTTAGCATATTTTACTAAACGCCTATCCCATTTTAAAAAGTAGCGATTTTAAAAATATATTTTTGAAAACGCAATTTTTAAAATTGCACTTATTGAAATCCTACCCCCAAACGGGCCTTTAATCTATTCAAAAGCCACTATAAAGCCCATTCAAAGAGGAAGAGTACTACAAATTTTGTGGACTATAATTTTCAAAAGAAAAATTACCGAAAGCATTGGGAAAAATGAGTATTTTTCAACCAAAGCCATAAAAACTTGAACCAAAGGTTTGTCCGATCGTGTTAGTTGTTTCCAAAGAAACACAAGAATGCTGAATTCACTGTTCGAGATTTGACGCAATTGGATATTTCAACTGATTGACTCTTGATGGGTCCACATCTTTTAAGGATTGTTAAGACTATTGTGTAGAACCTGAAGGTCTCATCCCCTTTGGACATCCACTACTACACTCTTCTGAGGAGAGGTGAAAGTGTGAGTTCGCCAAATTCAGATTTGGCGTATTATAGGGCTTGTTTGAACAACTATCATAATACGTTAACTTATCCCAGTAACAATTGATTTCACAGTTATTATTACTTATTATTTTATTTTATTGTTGATTTGTAATAATTAGAACCACATATTTTATTTTATGTTGTTATATTGCAAGTAAGACAATTTTATATTTTATTTGTACTTAAAACCTATGACATATTATTTTATCGTATCTACTTTCTAAAATGGCTATCGAATGCAGTATTAATTCCTCGAGAGTTGAAAGCCTCAATAGGATGAATTTTAAAATGTGGAAACGACACACTTTTTATATACTAAAGCATGAGAAAACATAGTGTACCCTAACAATTGAGAAGTGCAATTTAGAATACCAAAATGATGAAGAAGTCATCAAGAAATATGATAAATTGAGGGAAGGTGACCGAATGGCTAGAGCCACTATCCTCCACAATATGAAAGATAATATCATTCCCCTTTTTGAAAGTCATGAGTCTGGCATCTGTCAAAGACATGATGGAGGCTTTAGAAAAAAAAGTATGGTCCTAAGTTTGACACATACATACAATTGTTATTAGATAAATATAACAATACACATACATTTATGTAGGTGACTTTGTAAATCAAATTGAATTGATTGCAAAGGAGTTTGCAAATGCCAGTTATCCTATATTAGATAAAATGCTGATGATCAGACCACCATACTAAATAATCTTCCTTTATTAATGGGAACATGTGGTGGCTTCATTAACACATAATTAGGGATGTCAAAAATACTGAAACCAGGACCCGTTAGACACCTGATTAGTTATTACGGGTTACTAGCGACCGGGGTACCTTATATATATATATATATATATATTTTAGGTTTAGGATCGAGGTTTAGCACTTCATCTTCCTTGTTGAGCATTGCAGAGATAGAGATAGATGATAAGAGGGAGATGGGTCATCATCGTTTTGGGGTATGAACGAAATGTTTATGTTTTTCAGAGGGTGGAGTATTTGGAAATATGGGGACATCGAATAGGTTTAGAATCTTTAGACCCATGTACTTAGATTCACACTAGCTCATGTTTCTCAAACTATTAAGAAAGAAAGACACATGTGCTTACAAACAGGGATGGGATTTTGAAATAATATTTGTAGCCAGGGGGGGGAGAGAGAGAGAGAGAGAGGATAAGAACAATGATGAAGATTTTTATTTTTTTATTTTTTGTATTTGTATTTGTAAATTTCTTTAATTGTTTTTTACTTTATTTATTTATTTCTCTTCTCTCTTTCACAATCTTTCAAACATCAATCATTATTTCATTTTTTTTTTCCCCGAAAGACTTGTTTCTCAGCAACTTAAGAAAAGAAGAAAGATGGAAGATAAGGGCTAGTTTTGCAGGGCTCCTTAACAAATGTCCCACATTGTTAAAAAAATGAAACCCTTCAAACTTGTTTTTCTATAAAAGGGAGGCATATTTTGTCTTCTAAATTCAAGTCCAAGCCAGCTTTTTGAGCCCAATGAACTGTTTTGAGTTGGGTGTCAAATAAGCCCAAAATATAAAGTTTCGATTTGGGTGTTAAATAAGCCCAAAATTCAAAAAAAAATTAAAGCCCGGTTATCCGGTTTAAATAACTGGTATAATCAACAGCAATTTTAGTTCCAATTTTCCAAAACCAATAACCGAGGTACCCTGATTTTTGTTCTTGATTTTGGCCAAAAATCAGGAACCGGGACTGTATTGACACCCCTACACATAATGGGCAAGAAGTCTCAATAGTTTCACCACTAGTGCTGCTCATGTAGTAAGAAGAGAGGATGAAAAGAAGAAGAATGGATGAGACATCCAACAATTTATGGATGGCTCAAACTCCGCATGCTTTAAAATTCAAGGGCAAGCCCAAAAAGTTCAAAAGAAAATGGAATGGTAAGCCAAAAGATAAAAATAAAGTTAAAGGAGTATGTTTTAAATGCGGAAAATTGGACACTTCAAAGCAAATTGTCCAATGAACAATAGTGACAAGAGATAGAAGGAAATAACAATGATAATTATTGAAGTGATGATGGCATAACCAACTAGAAGCTCTTGGTGGATAGACTCAGAAATATCATGAGAGGCTGAGAATTCTTCATAGACTTCAAATAAAAGGCAGTTGGAGAGCACAAAATATATATAGGCAATAACACTTATAATGACAAGTTATGAGAAGGAAAATGTAAGATTTTTGTCAAATAGTCAGTCATTGTCTTACATTATATTTTATATGTACCTAGTATCCGAAGGAATCTAATATTAGTTCTTGTATTAGAAAATAAAGGATACATGATTAAATTTTTATCTTGGAAGACATATATTAAGAAAGGAAACATATTTATAAATGGTGCAAAGGTAGACAATATGTACCTACTTAAAGTTGATAATAAAGTTTCAATTTCAAATTTCAATTTTAGATTATTTATGTGTATTTGACAATAGTTCCTATTTATGGCATTTAAGATTGTGTCACATAAATAAAAATAAAATGATTAGAATGTGTAAGATCGGATTACTACCACAAATTAATTCTAAAGATTTTTTTTTTTTTTTTAATATATGTGAATCATGTTTTCAATAAAAAAATGACTATTAAATATTTTTCAAAATACTGGAAATTATTAGATTTATTAAAAGTAATCCACTCTGATATATGTGGACAATTAAGAACTAAAACACATAGGAAAATTGACTACTTTGTTAGTTTTACGTATGAGTATTCAAGATTTGAACACATCTACCTTATTAAAAACAAATATGAAGCTATTGAGAAATTTAAAGAATATAAATTAGAGGTAGAAAATGAGTTGGGGATGCTCATTAAAAACTTGAATAGTGACAAGGGTGGTGAATATGAAGCTATGGATAATTTCAGAAAAGAAAATAAAATAAGACATTTATACACAATGCCTTTAAGCCTCAACAAAATGGAATTGCATAAATGAGGAATAGAACTCTGATGGATATGACAAGATCCATGATACCATTTGCTAATTTGTCTATCCATTTTGGGGAGAAGCTTTATCCAATGTAGCATATATACTTAACAGAGTTAATAGAACATCAAAACAATTTACACCCTACGAATGTTGGATAGACCTAAAACTAAATATTAACAATTTCAAGGTATGAAGATGTAAAGGCCATGTACTTATCCCAAAGCCTTTAAAGAATAAATTTAGAAGTAAAACCTGAGAATGCATATTTAAAGGGTACGGTCAGAATGGTAGTAGATATAGATTCTACCGTTATGAGAAATGATTGATAGAAAGTATGGATTCTGTATTTCTTGAGAATATAACCAGGTCACTTCTATGAAAGAAACGTGGTTCTTAAAAGATGAAGCTTCTATACACCTTGCAACCAAGGAACTTCTTTAGAAGATAAACAAATTATAGATCTTCAAATCAGTGGGAGTAAAAGAAAATCTGATGGTCTATCACACATAGGTACTAATCATGAAAACAATGTGAGTAAAAGACAAAGGCGACCATCAATTACACTTATGGATTATTATGTGTTAAGCATATATGATATAAACTTACAAGACGACCCGATGAATTTTAAAGAAGCTATGAATAGTAATGATGTTGACAAATTGATTAAAGTTATGAATAAGGAGCTTGACTCAAACAATAAAAATGATGTATGGGAGCTCACAGATTTACTGAATCAAAGAAAAGTCATTGGGTGTAAATAGGTATTGGAAAATAAATTTAAAGCAAATGGAAGCCCTAACAAGTACAAAGCTAGGTTAATGGACAAAGAGTTTACTAAAAAACTCGGTGTAGACTTCATCTACACATATTCACCTGTGCCAAAGTTTGCCTTGGTAAGAATGATGATGTCCATTGTCGCTAAAATGGATTTGGAGTTATATCAATTGGACGTGAAAATGACATTTCTTAATGGAGAGTTGAAAGAGGATATCTATATGATCCAACCCGTGGGATTCAAAGTGGATGGACATGAAGAGAAAGTCTACAAATTGAAAAGATCTATATACGAGCTCAAGTAATATTCAAGACAATGGTATTTAAAGTTCCACCAGGCTATAATAGAGATTGGTTTAGAGGTGAGTTCACTAGATCAATAAGTTCACATATGCAATGATAATTATATATTGACAATATTATCATTATATGTGGATAACATATTGCTAACCGGTAATCGTTCATAAATGATCCACAAGACAAATAATTTACTAGCATCTAAGTTTGAAATGAAAGACGTGAGTGCTGCAACCTATGTCTTAGAAATAAAAATTTACCAGGATAGAACCTCAAAATTGTTATACTTAGATCAAGATAAATATATGGAAAATATACTTAAGAGGTTTAAAATTGATAAATGTAAACCCTTAAGCACAACTATTTCAAAGGGTCAACATTTAAGCAAGGCATTGCATCCTCATAATGAGACATACATTATTGAAATGGAATCAGTCCCCTATGCACAAGCTATAAGCAGTCTCATGTATGTCAAGACAATTACTAAGCCAGATATTTGCCATGTTGTGGGATTGGTGAGTAGATTATCAATCCAATCCAGGAAGGACACATTGGCAAGCAGTGAAGAGAATATTTAGATACTTACAAGGCACAAAAACATGTGTTTATGTTTTGGATTAGGTGATGTAGAAATTGCAGGATACACAGATGCAGATTTTGCAGGAAATGTGAATGACAGAAAGTCATCAAATGGTTATGTATTCCTGTTTGGTGGAACAACTATTTTTTGGTTAAGTAAGAAACAAAATTACATTGCTAAGTCCACTGTGGAAGTTGAGTATATATTATACAACCCAACGGTAAATAATGCGATTTGAATTAAACATGTTATTGACACTTTCAAATTATGTATACCTATCAGGCCAGTCAATGTGTTATGTAATAATAAGTCTCATATTTCTTTAATAAAAAATGAAACTCAAAGCTCTAAAGGCAAACACATCGACATAAGTGATCGGTGTCAAATATTGTATATTTAACCCCCCTTAACTTGTGTTTGTTAAGCTCTTAGCTTTGTTAATTTCTAATGTTTTGGTTAGTTTTGGTGTTTTAGTGTTTTGCAGGTTGTTAAGTTGCATTTGGGGTTAATGCCATCAAATCTAGGGCTTAAAACAGTTCAGGGAGCTTTGGCGGCAAAATTGAGTCGAGCGATGATTCGCACCCGACGACTTCCACCAAAACGGCCATATCTTGAGTTGTATAACTCCGATTGGGGTGATCTTGGTGTCTTTGGAAAGCTATCTCGAAGATCTACAAAATCACATTTCACAAGTTTTGGCCAATTCTGAAGCATTTGCGCTCGAACGCACATTTTGCGTTCGAACGCAGCTATGCCCATCTGATGCATAATTTGTTGCACGAGTGCGTTCGAACGCACCACTTAACTGACCTGGCAGCGTTGAAACCCTAAAAATTAGCCTATAAATACCCCATTTTTTTTTGTAAATGAACCAAGACGCTTGGGAGACGATTTGAGGCGCCCTTAGTGGCCCAAAACCTCATTGTTCTTCATTGTAAATACTCCTAACGTCATTTCTTTAATTTAATGTTTTATTTTACTTTTAATTAGTCTCTTATTCCCTTCACTATAGATTTATTTATATATATTCATGTTTAGTTCGTATTATTCTGTCATTTAATTTATGTCTATTCGTTTCAATACATTTTAGTGACAAAAGTGTGTTGATTGTTGTTTGTCAATCGTTGAACGTCGACTATCGTTGCAACCGGAGATACATCGGATATTCGTCTTCGGATCATTATCCGTTGTGACCTCTTGTAACAGTATTTGCCTCGGGTAGATCGACAAGATTGTGTAGCAACAATATGATATATATATGTGCTTATCGATAGATGGAAATATGAACAATGCGTTAGCGCTCAGAGTATGCCTTGTAGCATAAATGTTTAATAAATATGAGTTAAGCATGTTTATATGTTAATTAATTTGTTGTGAGGTGGATTAGGGACTTTAGTTGTTTTATTTATTTATTTTATTGCATTTAATTTAGTTTTATTTTAATGCACTGTGTTTGATATTGGGACTAGGTTAAGGTAACATTAGTTTAGGCATTTTAAAGTTAATTTTCACAAAGCCGATTCTCTCGTGGGTTCGACCTCACACTTGCACACCACTCTATTACGATCGACTCGTAATTGGAGTACAATTAAATTTGTGCAACAAATTTTGGCGCGCTGTTGGGAATCGGTGTTTTGTTGAAATTGATTTTCTTGCTTAGATTAATTTTATCTTTCTACTAGTTATTTTAATTGTGCAATTATTTTATTTATTTCGTGCTTTTGTATAGATACTAAAAATTAAAAAAAAAAATTAGAGTAGCATTTTTGTTTCCTTTTTGGTTTTTTGAGTCTCGAATTTCAGCGTCGCAACGCAGTTCTTGGTCGAACGCACTTTGCCTATTCCAAAGATCGCATACTGCGCCACCGACACGCCTCTGCGCGAGCGCACACTGCTCAAACAAGCAGCAAGGTTCATGCTCAACGCACATCCTTGCGTCAACGCACTTGCAAGTCTGCTACATATTTGTGGTTGCGACGATCGGTCGTTGTTCCTCGAGACCTCACTCGCAGTAAAGAAACCCAGGCATGGTATATGTTCTGTTTTCTGCTTTTTTTTTGTTTTATTTAATTTTAGTTTTATTTATTTATTATTATATGTTTATTTATTTTCTTGTTTTTAGTTTTTGTTAGTTAGTTTATTTTTAATTGTTTAATTAGTTTAATATTTTGTTAGTTATTTGTTTAGTTTATTTTTTAATAGTTTTTGTTTATTTTATTTTTGTTGTTAATTGTTTTATGTGGATATATTGAACTGCTTTGGGTGAAGCATGAGTCTTCCGCTCGATTATTTTAATGTTTCCCCTACCACTTTGCACCCATGAACCATGTTCACACCGCTCCATCCCTTACCATTGTTTAGGTGATTGTTCACATTGGGAACAATTTTCTAATTTTTCAAATGAGGTTGAACACAGTTTCTCCAAATTCGGTTTGAATCAAATTCAAATGTTTATAACCTTGACTGGAGCAACTATTCTTATTTTTATTTACCGATTTTATTTTCTTTTGCTATTTTATTTTCTCGTATATATTTTATTTGTTCCTAATAGCAATTAACCGTTGATGTTTGATCTTTGAGAGAAAAGATTGTTGTTAGTTTTGACAGTGTTTTGATGTTTAAGTTTGGGGACGCTTGGACTTTGCTCATCCCGTTCCTCATCCCATGTAATGTATTTCTTGCCACATTGGGGACAATGTGTCATTTAAGTTTGGGGTGTGGACAAACACTTTGTCTGCTTTTGTTTGTTTATTTACTTGTTTTGTTTTGTTTTTGTCGTATATATCTTTTTGTTTGTATATAAATTTTTTCTTTTTGTTTGTTACTATGTGTTATTGATTGGTCAACTTACATTGTAATCATGGATTACATGTCATTGGTTTGTTTAACTTGTTTGAACATTGCCTATCATTAGAAATCCAGCTTTTGATTCATGTGTTGGATTAGAGAGACTCCACTTGTTTGATTGATATTTCACATGCACACTAGCATTAGGGTCTGTGGGGTATGAGATTTGACTTTGAAGTGTTTCTTGAGATTTTTAGGTTTTGCGATGTGATGATGAAAACCTTGACTTTAATAAAAAAAAAAAGTCAATCAAAATCATAATAAAGTGAATTTTCATTGAGTAACCGGACCTCTTGCTGCCAAGCAATGAGTGTTCGTGTCAAAAGATGAGAAATTTCGTTAAAAATTGTATGGCTAGTTAGGCTTCAGAATCTTTTGACTTGAGTAATTAAGCCCTTAGGGATGTCTCTACATCTAGTGCCCTAAAACCGCTGGTTTGGGAGTCACGCCCAACGCCGTTACATAGGTCATTTAGAAGTTTAAGGAAGTCAACATTGCATACACAAAAAATTGCATCTTTCAATTTAAGCCTTGGTTGTATTTATCACATTGTTTTTCCTTTGAATTTTGGGATACACGCTTTGGAGAGTAATTGAAACCCCATGATCTTATTGTTAGTTCACTTTGCACATTATGGAGCACGTGTTGTCTCAATTTTCCAACCTTGAATGAAATGATGTTTGGATGCCTTGATGATGTGGTTCATATGTTTAACATGTTAAATTTGCTAATGATGTATGAACCATGTGTTTGTGTGAAGGGCTTTGTCCATTAATAACATAGTGCCAAACAAATGTTTGTGGGTATCATTCCTAAAAACCCTCACGAGATTTCACTCCCTCTAGGGAACTCCTAGAGGTTTAAAAGGCTTGTTGCATGCGCTCAATGCAATCGTTCTCCCACGAAAGCGGACTTATGTTTTTATTGTGTTTTCTGTTTTGTTTTGCTAAGGGACTAGCAAAATGTAAGTTTGGGGGTATTTGATCGGTGCCTAAAAGTGCTTATTTGGACCCCTTAATTTATATTCGTTAGGCCTTTAGCATTGTTAATATCTAATTATTTTTAGTGTTTTTAGTATTTTGTGTTGTGCAGACATTGCATTAAAACATGGCTAGCAAAAGGCAAATGCACCAACGAACGCACATCGCATGGGTCAACGCATGGCCCTAGCGGTTATCTCGTTTCAACGCAAGGGACGCTTTAACGACGCCAACAAATTTCTAGTCGCCAAGAAGTATTTATGCTAACGCACCGTGATCGATCATACAAATAATCGGGTGCGTTTGAACGCAGTAGTGCTCGAACGCACTCAAAGGACCCGCCAACCTATAAATAGGACCTCGGTATTCATTTCATTTTCACGCTTGAACGATTGAGGCGCCTTTGGGCCTAAGTCCTCCTCGTTCTTCACTATTAAACACTCTAAACGCTATTTTATTGTTTATTTTAATTTATGTTTTATTTTACTTTTATTTAGTCTCTTATTCCTTCACTTTAGATTTACTTAAATGCTTTCATAGTTAGTTTTACGCTTTAATCCGCTTATTATTTGCCATGCTAGTTCGTTCGCTTAATTTCGTGACAAAGTTGCATCGATTGTGCCGCAGCTTGTTTGGTCATAGCGTTTAGTCCGATGGATACATTTCATCGTTAGGGCTACGCCCATTTATCCATTGTAGTTAGTGTTAAATCACTTTCACATTGGATCCTTTGACCTAGACCTTTCATGTTTTGTCTTTCGTCAAATGGGCGACGCTTTGATTATTTCAATAGGCACAATAGGACTTGCATAGGGCGTAAGCATGCATGAACTAGCGTGACACTAGAACATGCATTGCTTTTAATCGATAGACGGATGTTTAATTAACTATATATTTAAATATATATTCATGTTTAGTTCGTATTATTCTGTCATTTAGACGGAAATATGAACAATGTGTTAACGCTCAGAGTATGCCTTGTAGCATAAATGTTTAATAAATATGAGCTAAGCATGTTTATATGTTAATTAATGTGTTGTGAGGTGGATTATGGACTTTAGTTGGTTTTATTTATTTATGTTATTGTATTTAATTTAGTATTTATTTTCTGCACACCAACTGTTTGATATTGGGACTAGGTTAAGGTAACATTAGTTTAGCCACTTTAAAAGTTAATTTTCACAAAGCCGATTCTCTGTGGGTTCGACCTCGCACTTGCACACCCGCTACACTGCTTAACGACTCGTGCAATTGGCAAGTTGTACTCGCCAATTGCACGAGTCGATCGTAATAGAGTGGATGTGCAAGTGCGAGTGTTGAACCCACAGAGAATCGTGTTTGTCAAAAACCAATTTAAATGCCTAAATTAAATAATAGCTTAACCTAGTCCCAATATCGAACAGGTAACGTTCAGAAAATAAACTAAACTAAAAATGCATAAAGAAATAAAATAACTAAAGTCCTTAATCCACCTCACAATTAATTAATTCACATATAAACATGCTTAGCTCATATTTCGTCTATTGATAAAGTACATATGTATATCCTATTGTTGCTACACAATCTTGTCAAATTACTCGAGGCAAACATTGTTACAAGAGGTCACAACGGATAATGGTCCTGAAGACGAATATCCGATGTATCTTCGGTTGTAACGAGTGTTGACGTTTGACGATTTGTAAACAATAATCAATACACTTTTGTCACTAAAATGCATTGAAACGAATAAACATGAATCTTAAAAGACAGAATAATACGAACTAAACATAAATGTATATAAATAAATTAAAGTGAAGGGAATAAGAGACTAAATTAAAGTAAAATAAAACATAGATTAAATAAATGACAATTTAGGAGGGATTTTCAGTGGAAAACAGAGGGCTTTGGGCCCTAGAGGCACCTAGATACAATTGAAAGAGGTGAAATAAAAGTTGAGTTTATTTTTTCAATAGAAATGATGGCCGATCCCATGACCAAAAGGATTGTCTCTAGATAAATTTAGATGGCTACAGACAATGGGATTAAAAAGCACCTAGGTGATAGCTACATGGTTTGGGGCATAATCAAAAGGATCCAAGAACATCTGGATGAATAATCATATGCACCTCCACCTAATATGAAATATGTATAGCCAATTAAAGGCGTATTACATTGATGAGGTGTGAATATTACATCTGACATCAATATAAAATTCACTAAAATGCATTATGATGAGTTTAGTTTAATATATATGCTTGATAGTGTAAAAAAAAAGTTGATAAGGTATATCAAGTAAAGCCTCAAGAATAATAGCTTTTAAGAAAGTACTTGATCAAAAGTTCAACATAGGTCGACACATTGTTTTGTGTACAATTGAAGTCATCAATTGTGAGATGAGTGTGGACTATGTTCCCAACTACAAATAATTGATGTCATTTACTTGAAAACATAACAAAATGAAGTCACCCTTAATAGGGATGGATCTAGGAAGTCCGATGGCCTAGGGCCGGGCTAAGGCATAAATTAGTTTTTTTTAATTGAAATGAAAAATATATTAAAATAGTTAAGTAATGGTGAAAGCATAAATGAAAAATACAATAAGATTGAAGATCAAATTAATATGTAAGAACAAAATTGACATCAATTTAGTTTTAACGAAAAAAAATAAATCAAAAACAAGATACATAAATAATTGCTTCATAATACATTTCAAAGTTTAGCTCAAACACCTATCAAAATGGAACCTTTTGTGTTTTCATATCTCGAAAATCATCAATGATTAAATATGTATTAAATGTCATAGCAATTTCTCTTTCGACATATAACATCAAAGAATTAATCAGAAACTCATCTTCAATTTTGTTGCAAAGCCTAGTTTTGATAATTTTTATAGTTGAAAATGCTCATTCTGTAGTTGTAGTAGAAACTGGAAGAGTGAGCAAAAGTACAATAGTTCAAAAAACAAATTGGTAGATAGTTGATTTTTTTGTTCTAACCAACTATTGGTACAATTCAAAAATATTTGACAATCCTTGAAAACTTGCATGTTGAACTACATTGTGCTCATAATAGGAAAATTCTATTTCCAACTATTCTTTTTCATGATCAGTAAAGTCTTATGGATAAAACTTGTTTACCAATCGACACATATCATCAATTCTAAAAGAATTACGAGCAACTCGAGGATCAAAAGCTGAGCCAAGAATAAACAACTCTACTGCATTCTTACTAAACTGGCGATTTAATTCTTGCAATTAAAAATCCATTGCGGCATAAAAAATATCTACTCGATAATGATACTCAATTGTAAAGTTGGCTTGTTGATTGCGAGCTCGACCTCGTCTCTCAATGTAACGAGCATTCATATCTAAAACATTTATATTGCGTTTATTGCAAAACGACTTTATATTAACAAGTAAAACATCCAATTTGTCATCTCTATATTGTCGAATGCATGCTTTAGTTGATGAAACAAGATGCATAGCACTTAAAATATCTTGAAATTTAGATTGCAAAGCTTAATATAGATGATCAGTAATCTGTATAGTTTCTTTCATTAGATGTAAGATGAATACAAATTCAAATAAAATCATTACCTGATAAGCTAAATCTACTTCTACTCGATGGGAAAAAGTAGTTCCTATAGCAATTAGTTTAACATTAAATTCACAAGTAAAACTAAAAATTTTGATCAAGTTAGAAACTGATTTCAAGTGAGAACTCCAAGTATCTGCAGCCCGTTGTAAAGTACTAATTTGATTAAGTCTCCTTCCAGTCTCAATCTCATCAATTTCAATCATGTAAACGTTTTTAGCAGCTGGAGCAACCTGTAATTCTTCAAATCAATTGCATGAGACACAAATAATATTGACAATAGAACTCAAATTGGTAAAAAATTAATGAACGAAAATGATTTCTTTTGATGTTACCACTAATGCCGAACTAGACTTTTCAGGAGGTCACCCATTCTGATATTACTCTTGCAGAAGTACGCTTAACTGCAGAATTCTAATAGGATCATAACCATCACGGCTTTAAAACGCATTGTTGTCATTAAGGGTGTAAGTATACATATAAGCACATCTTCATCTCTCTACCTAGGCGATGTAAGACAGCACAATCACCACTTTTTAAGATCCAACGTCCTTGCTGATGACCCTCATGGGATTAGCTCATTCTTGGCGTCCCAATGAGTGCTCGCTAGCAACCCTCTCATGGGCTTGTGCACGCTCCCCCCATCTCAAGCTGAGTAATGTCTCTGATACCATTTGTAACACCACATCTCAATGACACACAATATTGTCTGCTTTCGGCTCCCCCGAATCAAACTTCCCAAGAGGTCACCCATCTTGGTATTACTCTCGCAAAAGCACATTTAACTGCAGAGTTTTGATGGGATCATAACCATCACGGCTTTAAAAACGTGTTGTTGTTACTAAGGCTGTAAGTATACATATAAGCATATCCCCATCTTTATATCTAAGCAATGTGGGACATCACAGCATGTTACTTGCATAGTTGTATCTCTGCCCTCGAATATTTTAAATGTTTAGCTTATGTTGAGACAATACAAAATATATACCTTTTAGTACGATTAATGCCACAGTATCAGAAACATGAATAAGCCCAAAAAAAGTTTCTCGAACGAAGCCATTTTTGTCAACAAATCTTAAAACTATAGTTATTTGCTCTTTCATTGACTCATCACGAGCTTCATCAACAATTATGCTTTGTATCACCAATTTCATTACGGATTGCTTCTTTCACTTTGGTTGAAAAAACATGTAAAATTTCTTTTTGTATCATTGGTGATGTATAAGAGGTATTTTTTTGAGCTTTAGCTATCACTTCAACAACTTGTTCATTATATAAAACTGCCAAATCTAATATTTCAAGGAAATTTTCACATTCTTTGAACTCACACTTTTATACCGACCTCTAAAAGGAATACCTTGAAATGCAAGCACTCGAACAACATCAATTGAGGCTTTCAATTGTAGTCAATTGTTGGCAATTTGTTCAGAAGTGATTTTTTCAAACACATGTTGTATGTGTTGAAGTTGATTCTTCAAGTCTTCATATGAACTTTCAGCAATTCTGTGAAATGAATTATGACATTTTTCTTATATGATTGAGACATGCACAATGTTTTCCATCTCTAATCTCTTCCAATTTCTAAATCCATCTATTATGAATACACGTTACATAGGATGTCTAGATGGCTTATTAAAGAGAAAGCATGGAAGACAAAATATTGCATCTTTATCAGATGAATATTCAAGCTATGTAGGATATAACAGGAACCATGAAGGTTGAAGCTACAAAGGTGATTTGCATATCCAGATTTTGGGTACGTTGAGATATTACGTTGGTACGGACCAACTTTAATGTAAGTTTTTCGAATTTCATCCTATTGATTAACATCATAATCTCATATCTGACAATCTAGATCATACTCCAATGAACTAATATCAAATTGATTGGCATCAACTCTCTGAGATTTTTTAGGAAAATTTTTAGAAATTGGGATATTAGAATTTAGTGATGATGTATCACTAGATGTATCACTAACATTGATATTTGAACTTTGTACATTTTTTCTTTTGAAAAGTTCAAGTATTATATTTGGCTTTCCTATGATCTACAAATAAATTTATATGGTCATTATGTAAAATAAAATAGCTTTTATGTATCAAATTCTCCAATTAAATGTTTAAATTCTAACAACCAATATTCTCAATATTTAATAATCATAATATCTAAATTACAAGACTACTACATTAGAAATTGAGCTTAGAATACTAACCTCAAAAAGTGCAGCTTATGTTGAGTTATTTTTACGACTCGAGTTGTTGTTCTGCCTGTGTTAAAGAAAGATAAAAAACAAATTAACACTCAAGTAATTACAATTTTTATGAAATTCTATAATTATCAATTGTTATGTGCAATTGAATGAACAAAATTCTAGGTCCATATAACACAAAACAAAAGATTGAAATAACAAAAACAAAAACATCTAAGATCTAAAAAAAATAACGTTAATAGCATCTATGACATTTAAAAACCAAACTTTTTATAGTAAACTAACAAAAAAATAATAATAAATAAACAAAAACTAAGGTAATAAGTGAATCAAAGAAAAAGACAATAACCATTCCCAAGAGTCAAGACATTTCATAAACCGGAAAACCTTTTCTCTCTCTCAACCCCTTCATAATTTCATATTTTCATTCGCATCATTTAACAGTGAGAGAGTAGTCTGAGTGGTGAGGGTTTTGAAGAAAAAAAATCTATTGCCGCCGCTAAAGAAAAAAAATCTATTGCACACCATTGAAGAAAAAAATTGAAGTTAAGGTTTTGACAACTCACAAATCTACTACCGCCGCTCATAAATCTACTATCCCTGGGTGCCGTAGAACAAGACTTCAAGTTCAAGTGAAGTTCTTTCAACTCCTTTGAGACTACAGAGATTTGGATACTGAAAGATCAAGGGCGATTCCCAAGTTTAAAGTTTTTATTTTCTTCTGAATTTTTTTTTTTTCATTCTACTGTAGGCTGTAGCAAGTCTACAATATATGCTGCAATCGACGACATGCTGTTTGTTTGGATGGGTTTATGGGTATAAGTAGAAAAAAAAAATAAAAAAAATCTAGGGCCAAATAATTGATTAGGCAAGGCCAAAATATATATATATATATATATATATATATATATATATATATATTGGATAGGGCGAAGGGGTCTAAATTAGTTTTTTTTTTTTTTTTTGTGCAAACTTGGGGGAGGGCCCTGACCTACACCAACCCTCCCCTTCGTCCGTCTCTGACCCCTAATATGTTGCCAATAAGACATATGGTAAATGGTGCAATCAAATAAATGACATAAGTGTACACATGTCGAGTGTGTCATAATTTAACGCTGATATGTAGATACCACAGATAAGAGTTAACATGATTTTTTTATTTTGGTACTAAGATAATCATTGCAACTAGAGTTTATTACCAGCTGTTATAGTGTGATAAAGTAAGAGATGATGATATTGGAGTGATCACACCATAACAAGTGTGGTCATCTCCATACTTAATTATTCTAATATAAGGTAATAACTTACATTGAGGTTATTTGAAAAGAGAACCAATACAACTAGCGTTGAGTATTATCTGCATAAACGGTTTCGTTACCTAAAGCAAGGCTGAGAGTCTGAGACTGAGAGCTTGATTTGGTAAGAAGACAATGAATATGAGACTCAGAGAGAGAGAGACCTGGATGGCATGGACAATGGCTGATCAGTGGATGGAATGGACGATAGTCGATCGATGCAAGGAAGAAACACAAGAAAGAAGAAAGAAGTTGAAGAAAGGAAAAGAAACTAAAGAAATAAAATGAAGAAAGAATAAAGAAAATGAAGAAAGAAAGAGGAAGCGGCACAAGAGAAATATGATGGGTATTAGGATTTGGTTAGGGTTATGGTAAAATTGAGGGTTTGGTACCCTGTAAATTAAGGCACTGTTTGATAAACAGCAAACGGCTACAACAAATGGCAATGCACTGTAGCAGAAATGACAGCATGAGTACACTGCAGCAAGATTTGTCTGACTTGCATGAAGACCAATTTTCAAAGAGAAAGCCTTGGTATAGTAGCCATTTTTGTTCCAAAAATGCTTTTGCTTCACTCTCTAGTATTTTCTCACCTGCATGGGTTTCATTTATCTAGAACACTTGCTAAAAAAGCATTTGCCTTTATTTTTTTTCCCCCTTTGCTCTCCTCCCCGACTCCCCCATTCTCTTCTTCATTTTCTGCAACAGCTCCACTAACTAGAGCTCGAACTAAGGTAATTTTCTCATATTACTTTTATTTTCATTATTTGTTTACCATTTCCATTTAGTATGTTAGTCTTCACGAAATCATGTTGGCTACACCTTTATACTTCATTTGTGTAGATTTTTGCTATTTCTGTGAATTTGTTTATTTATATTTGCAAATTTTTATGCGTTGGACTATTTGGTGACTGAGATTTACTTTGTAATTGCATGATTTTTTTTTTTTTTTTTATAACTTTTACTCAGTTCCTATGTTTTTGAAATTAGTCACCAAGGTAAAAGAAGGGGAATATAGGAAGAAGTTTGAAAACCTTAATGTTTTCTCTAAAGCATATTTTAAGAAAAAAATAGTAATAATAATAAATAAAAAATAAAAAAAAATCATGAAGAGGTGGAGTTACTTAACCCGTGGTTTTTTTTTCTCTTTTTTAAATAGAACAAGTCTCCTCCAGATTGAAATTTGTTTTCTCTCTCTTTTTTTTTTAACTTTTTTTTTTTTAAATGAAGCTTGCCCACTTTTAAATCTAAGTTACCTAATTAAGGGCTATTTTTTCTAAAAAAATAATAAAAACAATTAATTACCTAAGGGCCAAGTATATAGTAAGTATACTTATATAAATACTAGTGCAATTTGTCAATTTTTTTTTTTTTTTCCATTTTAAACAAAATGGTTTGGAGTGAAAAGATGAGTGTTTACACTAGGGCAAATTGTCAGCCCTTTTGACAATTTTCTGTTTCACTTACATATGGTGAGATATGTAATTAAATTTTTACATTGATTTATTTACACATGTAATATATATATATATTCTAAAATCATCTACATAGGTTTATATATTTAAATTGCTTTTTAAAAATTAATCCTTGATGAATATATTCTTGGCTGTAGTTTGGGTTATTACTGCTGTTTGGATTCACGATATTATAAAGATTGCGGTTTCCTTAAATTAAAGCATGACATCATGCAGTCCTACTCTCCTTTTGTATAATTTCGATGCATGAAGACATAAAGTGGTTATTTCTATTGTGCCTAATGTGGTTATTGTTTATTTCTCAGTACAATGGATATTCTCTAAGGACACGTCACACCATACCCAAAAAGGTTCGTTAATTATTCTAGTTAAATCAAACTCATCATTTAATTACATTTATTTGTGTTTACAATTTTGTTTCTACTTGTTATCTTTTGTTGTTTGATCTTTTTGTCTGCATTAACCATCAACTGCATTCATATATAATATCTTATATTTGGGATCTATATGTTTCATACATTTATGCATGTATGCCAATAATCACTTTGTCACACGTGATCATCTCAAATCATAGATGCCTTACTTTTCTACTCCACTTACCTTATTCTTATGTCCTTTGCCACTTAGGTTATGTTACTTGAAATTTTTTTTGCGTCATTTTTTTTCTTTTAATAGGATCCAAAATTGAAAAAGTATTATAAATTTCGTAATGGCCCACCTCGAAACTTCGAGAAACTGTGCCACGTCTTTATGGGGGACCACTGCCACTGGAAATTACAAATATGCTAGCACCCAATTCCCCTCGGACTCCGATCGTGATGATGAACATCATGTAGATCTTAACATCCCTCCGACCATCGTTGACTTGACTGAGGGCCCTAACTATCATGTAGATCTTAACATCCCTTTGATTTCCCAAAGACAAATCAAAGGGAAAGCGAAAATGTGACATGGATTTGCAGTCCTCACACTCCAGCAAACGTTCCACAACAAGTGAGGAGGTTTACACTAGGATTACTCGCGAGTTCGATTCCATGGCCAATACAGTCATCCGGCATCTAAAATTATCTGATAATTCTATTGCACATCTTATGCAGATAATTAATGGTATTGCTGAGAATATGGCAATGCCTCCAGTTGCATATATGGAGATGTATAGAAGCCTCAATGATAAACATTGGGCAGAAATCATATTGAACATGGCGAAGAATGGACAACGTGAGTGGGTTGCAAATTTCATGCCCTCCGGTGATAATTAATAAAATACTTATTATTTTAAGTGTTGTTTTTATTATGCATGACTTGAAGATAGTGCGTGAGTGGTCAAGCATATGGCCCTTTGACCCCCAAAAATTTCCCCTACTCTAGGTACAAATGCCCCCAAATGTTCTTATGCCCCTCATTATGCCCCTTAACAACTAGTATACCCTTTCTGGTCCAAATGGTAAAGCGTGGAAGAAGATATGGAAGAAGACGAAGTGACAAAGAAAAAAAAGAGAGAAGAGAAGATGAAGAGACGTTCGAATGAGAGGGCAGTAGATTGAAAAGAAGATGGAGGAGAAGGCAAGTACACTTGGTTGGAGGAGAAGAGTTAAGTACTAGTTGTGTTTAGATAAGGAGATTGCCACGTAGGTAGCTGAAAATTTCTAGATCTATTTATATGAACCTTGGGCCACTAATTGTAGACATAGTATTGTAGTGTATAAAGAGGCCCATGACTCCATGAGAAATAATTCATATATTGGAAAAACAATAGGAGATAATTCATAATTCTAATTTTCTTTTCTTTCTTGGAGTGTGTCTCCACGAATAAGTTCAACATGCATTCAACCATTTTACTTTACTAATCCATCCAAAACATTACATCTATTCCATCAATTATACTATTTTCTTATCATTTTCATTACATTAATCCATCAGAAATTTAGTCAAAAACTTCATTTCTATACTACTCTTGGTTTTTGAAATTTGTGTGTAAAGTGTTTGATGAAACTTCTCTAAAAGAGTAAATTATTCCAGTTTGGCCAAAAGTTCACTAAAAATAATATTGTAATTTGCCAAATTTTTGCACAAACCCTATATTCCGCTCCTCTCTTTGTGAAAAACCAAATTAGAGGAAAAGGGGCATGCTGGCATTGGGCGGAATTAGCATTTGAAGTTTCACAGGGTAAAAATATGAAAATTAAAATGAGTGTGTAAAAATTTAATTTTTGAAGGGGTATAGGGGGATTTTAAAAAAAAAATGGAAAACATGGCCCCCAAGGCACCATGGCATGTAGTTCCACCATTGGTTGGCATGTTTACCCCTTATCAACAAAAATTCTAGCTCCGCCATTACTTGAAGACATTATTCTCTAGTTTGATTATGTGTCGAATTTGTGTTGTTTATCAGACAATATTACATAATTGTGTTGGTATGTATTATCTAAATGTTAATAGTGTACGAGCGTATTCCCTAATATGTATGTGAATTTTAAATCTATGTTATGTTTTGTGGTTTTAATATTTAATGATGCATACTTCAATATAATGTATACCTAAGTGACATTATGGATTCCATTAAATTGTAAGATTTTGAAAATGGATGCAGCAAAAACCTCAGATGATAGCATTGATTTCATGCACTTTGATAATCTAACAGATTTCGATTTAGACGTATCAGATAACAACGATGACAAGCCTAATTTGTATCCATTAATAAGGGAGGAATTGGAGGTTCTTCTTTTGCACATGTTTGAGTCAGTGCAAGAATGTTACTACCATTTAATGCATTCATCAATAAAGCGCATGTCAATTCCTCAAAGGGCTTCAATGTTGTTCCCAAGAGGTAGCTCAATCAACTGTGAACCACGCCTTATGAAGCGTATGTCACAAGTTCGAATCCCCTTTCCCCCTACCCTTGCGTAAACATGTCAAAAAAAAAATGGGCTTCAATGTTGACCGGCCCTATGTGGGTACATTAGATACTTATTGATGTAAATCAAACTACATGCTATGAGCGATTTCGGATAGGGCCAAGTATATTGTTAAAATTGTGCAACACGTTGAAACAGAATGATTTTTTAGAGAGCAATCGTTATGTTAAGATTACAGAATAAGTTGCGATATTTCTCTTAATTGCTACACATAGTCATACGCATATGGATGGTTGGATATAATATAACGATCTTCGGAAACAGTAAACTGATATTGTCACCTAATTTCAAAAGCGCTTTGCAGGCTTGAAAAAACGATCATACGAGTATCCACAATGCAAATGCATCACCTGTATATTATGAAAGATAGCAGTTATTATCCGTGGTTCGGTGTAAGTCATATCAAAATTAATGTAGTGTATAGTTGAAAAAATTTGTTAACGAAAAAAAAACCTTTGCATTAATTAGTATCATTGTATCGATTTCATGACTTTTCTTTTTTCTCCCAGAAATACATTGGGGCCATTGATCCATGTTGACGCAAATGTGATGGGAGAGAACAAGGTGTCTTATTGTGATTACAAGTCGAACCATCTCAAAATGTGTTGTGTATAGTTAACTTTAACATATGCTTCACTTGCGTCTATGCTGGTTAGGAAGGCAGCAAACATAACTCCCGGGTTTTTTGGAAGTGCATCCACGATCCAAAAGTCTGCTTTCCCACCATAACTGAAGGTACTACTTCGTAATGTGTGCATGTTATATTTTTTATGCAATATATAAGTTTTGTGTTAGTTCATTTAATATTGGTATAGAGTCTAAAGTGGTAATGTTCAATGAATGTTTATAGAGTATTTTTACCTGATTGACTTAGGCTATAACTACTACAAGAGGTTTTTCTTATCCCACATCGCAATAAAAAATACCATCAAGAAACATTTCATCAATTTTGGATACCCTCCAAGAATGTTATAGAATTATTTAATTACAGACACTCTTCCCTATATTCAATTGTTGAAAGAACGTTCGGAATTTTAAATAAACATTTCAAAATCTTCAAGTGCATGCCTCCATTTTTCATGCGATATTTTGTGATTGCGTGTTGTACCGTCCACAACTTCATTCGCAAGGATTACGGTCTCACGGATTCGTTATTTGTTGATACTTTAAAAAAGATATACAGGGAAGAATGGATTAATGTGTCGCAGGTAGCAACCATGCCAGTTGTTCCATACGTCACGCGTAATGTACCATCAGAGAAATCACACCAAAGTAAAGAATTAATGGTAATATACTGGGACGCAATGACAAGTCACATGTAGAACACCGGAAATTTAGAGTAATTTACGGCTCCTTTCCTTTTCTCGTCTTTTGTTTAGTTTTGTGTATTATGGATATTACGTAAACCTTGGGAGTTCGAATATCCAAGATATGTGTCTGGACATGACATGAATTTTGTTCTCCTTGGAAAAAATGTCCGGACCAGATTCTCAATTTCATCAAATTACATGCTCACCGAATGTGCCAAAATCATAAACTATATATATATGTTGGGAATACTATGTATAACATATGAAAGCGAAGGTACGCAATTAATGACTTTAAACTTTAATTAAAATACATCAAAAGTAAAGGTATAGTAGGATGTCCAATGCGATGATTTTAATGAAGTTTTTATGAGTCAATCTTACTTATGAATCAAGAAAATGACAACACAATGGATTTATGATAGCAAATGGATTGTTTGCTTGCTTTACTGCAATAAAAAAATTGAATATAATATTATACTTTGCTCCCTATTTAGGTTTATACTTTGTACCAAAGTATGACAATTTTCGTTGGATTTTGGCCTTTCAGTTTTACGTGACATTTTAACTTGCAAGCAATTATATTCTCTTGTCCCTTTTGGTGCTGCATGTAACAACAATTTTACATATGTTATTGATTCTAAGTAGATCACCTCCCATCCGTCCCATTAATGTCACATACACCATAAGATTGACTTCTTTTCATAACTGGCTTTAACACACATATATATATTAATAAAAAAAGTTATCGGTTGAATTGTCATTAAAACACAACACACCTTTATTATGTAAAAAACATTTCCCTACAAGGGCAACCTACGCCAATCAATACCCTGAGATATTCAAAACATAAAATATATGAGCATTGAAGCTAGAGCTAAACATAGACCGCATAGTGTAATAAGCAGAAAATGGAGTCAACTCTTAACAGCTTCTTTATGGCGAAGTTGATCATCCAGCAACTTATTATTTGTCTTCAGTGCAGATAACGTCATGCGAGTATAATCATTGTTAGGGTCGTCAACCCAATAAAAAAACTTGCAATGTGTGCCATTTCCATCTTTAAATTTAAGGCACTCAAAGTAGCACCGACCTGGGTTATCTTTACTCTATGAGGTCCATAGCGGAGATGATAATCCGTAAAAGCCTACACGCATCTCTTGGTGACCAATGCCGGAGGTAGTTGATGAACGTTCAAACATCTGCAACCATAGAAGCATACGCATGATAAAATGTATGAATATTTAATTCAATGTCGTTTATTATGTACGATTCAAGTAAATGTTTTCTATTCAAATTAGGCAATGAGAGTTTCGTAGTTAATTGAGTGTTGAAACAAATTAAGAAGTTGTTTAATATTTACTAATACTCTTCGCAAAACCACATAATTTAAGGAAACCGCAATCTTCACAATATCATGAATCCAAACAGAAGCAATAACCTAAACAACAGTCAAGAATATATTCATCAAAAATTAATTTTTAACAAGCAATATAAATATATAAACCTACGTGGATGATTTTAGAATATATATATTAGGAAAATGCTAGGGGTTCTCCCCGTAGGTTCTCCTGGTGTTCTCCCAGTTTTACATAAAACATGATTTAAGAAAAAATAAAATTGTAGTTGCCTCCACCACCGGTTTTTTTAGGCATTAGCATCAAATTTAAGGCATTAGCAACAAATTTGTGAGGCATTAGCAACAAAATTAAGGCATTAGCATCAAATTTAGGATGATTAAATCAATTTTGGGTGATATCATCCCTAAAGGGTTAACCTTCCACCCTTAGGTTTAATTTTGAATCCAAAAACAAGTTTTAAAGCATTAGAACCTAACTATTAACTCATAAAAATTAATTTGTTAGCAAAAAAACGGTACTACAATTTTATTTTTTATTAAATCATGTTCTACATAAGACTGGGAGAACACCAGGAGAACACTATGAGGAGAACCCCTAGCAAACCTCTATATATTACATGTGTAAATAAATCAGTATAAAAATTTAATTACATGCCTTATCATATATAGGGGCATTCACAATGGAAGAGCTAATATTTTATGTAAAATAACTCATCAAAACTCAATTTATCTAGTTTAACTAATGACTTTTTAAGAACCTCTTACATCCGATTAATTATATTTTTATCTATATCATTTCATTTTCATTTTTTTTATAGTGATTGTATTTTTCTTAAATATCTTATTTTTCAACTTTTGAGAAAAAAATGATATGGAGAGAGAAATAATAGGAGAAAATTTTGGAAAAAATGAGATGTGAAAGAGAAATAGTAGGAGAAAATTTTGGAAAAATAGAAAATAGGTGAGAGAAACAATAAAAAAAATGTGGGAATAAAATTTTGGGAGAAATAGAGGGAGAAAAAAAAGTGTGGAGAAAATTTAGGAAAATAGCTCTTTGAATAGTACCGCTACATGTAACTTTTTTTTTAGCTCATTTAATAAAATATGTATTCTACATTTTTTTTTTAGCTTATTTAATTTAGATGATATTTTATCAATTTAATGAGCTATTTTAGATAAAAGTATCATTTAGCTCATCTATTGTGAATGCTCTAAGTGAAACAAAACTTGTCAAAAAGGTTAACAATTTGCCCTAGTGTAAACAATCCTCTTTTCACCCCCCAAACCTTTTTTTTTTTTTTTAAATGGGAAAAAAAATAATAAAAATTTGACAAATTGCACTAGTATTTATATAAGTATACTTACTATATACTTGGCTCTTAGGTAATTAATTGTTTTTATTATTTTTTTTAGAAAAAATAGCCCTTAATTAGGTAACTAAGAAAAAAAGAAAAAAAAAAAGGGAAATTGGCTTTACCCCCCATGAACTACCGCTCTCTCTTCATTTGCTCTCATGAACTACTAAGGTTACCTAAGACCCTCCATGAACTGCCATTTCACTATCAACGACCCCCTATCGTTAGTCAAAGGCATCAAACGTGATGGTCAACGGGTTAC
The DNA here is from genome assembly GCA_013348765.1 of Carpinus viminea. Lineage (NCBI taxonomy): Eukaryota > Viridiplantae > Streptophyta > Magnoliopsida > Fagales > Betulaceae > Carpinus > Carpinus viminea. The sequence continues at coordinate 10,790,506 of CP054674.1, forward strand.
TTGCGTGAATAGTATCATGAATAGTGTCATTGACTGACGAAATAGTGTTGTGAAACGATGCAGTTAGCGGTTTAAACTTTTGACTGACGATATGGGGTCTTTGATAATGAAATAGTAGTTTAGGGGGGCAAATGGAGAGAAAGAGTGATAGTTCATAGGGGGTAAAGCTAATTTCTCAAAAAAAAAAAAAAGTTAAAAAAAAAAAAGAAGGTGACTCGAGCTCGGCAAGCTTCATTAAAAAAAAAAAAAGAGAGAGAGAGAGAGAGAGAGAAACAAATTTCAATATGGAGGAGACTCGTTCTATTTAAAAGAGAGAGAGAGAGAGAGAGAGAGAGAGAGAGAAACCACTGGTTAAGTAACACCACCTCTTCATGATTTTTTTTATTTATTTATTATCATTACTATTTTTTTTTTTTTAAAAAAAAATATGCTTTAGAGAAAACGTTGGTGTTTTCAAACTTCTTCCTATATTCCCCTTCTTCTACATTGGTGACTAATTTTCAAAATATAGAAACTTAGTAAAAGTTGTTAAAAAAAAAAAAAATCATGTCATTACAAAGTAAATCTCAATCACCAAATAGTCCAACGCATAAAAATTTACAAATGTAAATAAACAAATTCATAGAAACAACAAAAATCTACACAAAAGAAGTATGAAGGTATAGCCAACATGATTTCGTGAAGACTAATATACTAAATGGAAATAGTAAACAAATAATGAAAATAAAAGTAATATGAGAAATTTTTTTTTTGAAAAAAAAAAGTAATATGAGAAAATTACCTTAGTTCAAGCTCTAATTAGTGAAGCTAGTTGCATAAAATGAAGAAGAGAGTGGGGGAGCCAGGGAGGAGAGTGGGGGGAAGAAAGACAAATGCTTTTTTAATAAGCGTTCTAGATAAATGAAACCCATGCAGGTGAGAAAATACTAGAGAGTGAAGTGAGGGCATTTTTGGAACAAAAATGGCTGCTATACCAAGGCTTTCTCTTTGAAAATTGGTCTTCATGCAAGTTAGACAAGTCTTGCTGCAGTGTACTCATGATGTCATTTCCGCTATAGTGCATTGCCATTTGCCATTGCCGTTTGCCGTTTATCAAACAGAGCCTAAAAAACTTATACTCGCCCTGCGTGGGTATCCTAATATATATCCCGGATCCTTTTTTTTTTTATGAGGAAATCCAGGTGGATGGTTTGGGGTGGGCAAATGGGTAGGTTATGTGGCTTTTGCCAACCCCTAAACACAAATCTTTGGACTCTATAAATAAAATACAAGTGGTTCGTTACTTTTCTTTTAATTGTTTTCCATCTATTTTCTCTTTGTCCTCCATTGAATTTTGTTACGTGAATACGTAACGAGATAGATTTTAGGTTCTAAGGAAACTTAGATCTTAGATTCTGAGGGAACCTATACCTTTTTAGATTTTGAGAAAACCTAAAAACCCTTTTCAAACTCAAAGTTTGGGATTAATTTTCTCATTCTTTTTATTAAAATACCATCCTTTAAATAGGAACATTACAACAACTTAGACTTGGAGTAAAACTCTTATACTGAAAATAAACTTAGAAAGATAATTAGATAATTGAAATACAAATAGATATCTCCAATATAAAAATACTGATAACAAACTAATCTAAATGAAATCTAATTCATTTTAAATATAAATCTACTATAATTTAATATTTACTTTATCCTTATGTTACTTCCATAACATTCCTTCCCCCCTTAAGGAGACCTTGTCCTCAAGGTCCTATAAATTATTTTCTTCCAATGTTGCCCCCATTTTGCATTCTTTTCGTCTTTGGCCTTTCATTCTCTTTCTAGGTGGTCGTTCTCTTGGTTGATGCACTTCCACCTCCACCTCTGCAAGCACGGTGGTCATTGGACAAACCAAAACTGTGATGGGCTTCAGCACATGGTTCTTTTCTTTGTTATCAATCATCTTTGTTTGCATCCTTGGAAGCCGTTCCGCTAGTTTCAAGTGGTTGCAGCATGGAGACTTTATTGTTGGTGGTGATTGGGCTATTTTGGAATAGTGGTGGAGTTGGGCTTGTATAGGTATGATAGCATAAGGTGGAGAGACTTCAACATGGCAAATTGGATCTTGTGGATTGACAAGGTTGTTGACGTCTTTGGGCACCATTTTGTGATTGTTTGTAGCAACGAAATTCATCATTGTTATCATCTGGACAATTGTCGAATTTAGCAACCAATGCATACAATTTGGCATTATTTGCTTTTATCATCTCATTATTTTTTTCCATCTTCTTCATCAAGACTTTGCACATAGTTATGAGATTACTAAGCTGTTGCTCAAGCTGATCCAAGCGTGGATTTGCCATTGAGCAAGAACACGACTTTGATACCAAAATGTTAGATGAATATGTAATGGTAGGGTTGGCAAAATGGGTCTGCGGGTTGACCCGTTTACGACCTGTGGCGACCTGCGACCTGTTAAGGTAGACACGACCCGTTTATGTTAACGGGTCGGAGCCTCAAACACGACATGGTACAGTAAGTTTCATGGGTCACCTGACATTACCCGTGAAATCCGTTTAACATAATGGGTCGAAGCAACAGAGAGAGAGCGGCAGGTGAGGGGGAGAAGGGAGGGCGTGAGAGCAAGCGTTGGCGGAAGAGAGAGAGAGTGGCGGTGCGGAGAGAGAGTGTGGTATGGCGCGATGACGAAGGGCAAAGTTGTAGAGAGAGAGACCGTTGAGCAAGAGAGAGTGGAGGAAGAAAAAAATGATGAAAATCTATTGAGGGCGAAGCATGAGAACAAAAGAACAAAAAAAAAAAAAGGTTAGAAGCTGAAGCGTACACTGAGGTTGAGCAAGAAGAACGGGGAGAAAAAGGAGAAAAAAGAAAGGAAAAAAAAAATGAAAGTGATGGGGGTGGTGTCGAGGAGGAAAAGAAAAAGAAGAAGGAGAAAAGGAGAAAGTGTGTCAAGTGTGGAAAATTGAAAAGTCAAAGTGATGTGTTGCAAACTTAGAGTTCCTAGGTGATAAGTTTGATAAGGTTTGGATGAGATGGGGTAAAAAACTAAAAATTGATTTTTTTTCAATTTTTTAAAATCATAAATGAGTTTGGCGGGTCACTGCATACAACCGTTTAAACAATATAAACGGGTTGACCCATTTAAGACACAAACCCATTTAAGGTAAACTCAAACCCGCTAATTTTGTGTCGTGATTGTGTCGGGTTGTCGGGTTGTGTTAAAATTGGCGGTCCCTACGTAACGAGGATAGATTTTAGGTTCTGAATAAACCTAGACCTTAAATTTTGAGGGAACCTAGACCTTTTAGATTTTGAGGAAACCTAAATACTCTTTTCAAACTCAAGGTTTGGAATTAATTTTCTGATTCCATTTTATTAAAATATCATCATTTAAATAGAAACATTACAACGACTTAAACTTGGAGTAAAACTCTTACACCGAAGATAAACCTAGAAAGATAACTAGATAATTGAAATACAAATATATATCTCTAATCTAAAAATACTGATAACAAACTAATCTAAATGAAATCTAATTCATTTTAAATATAAATCTACTATAATTTAATGTCTACTTTATCCTTATGTTACTTTGTAACAAATTTCCACCCTAAAGTAAAAAAATCATTCCATATGATCATCTATGAAATTCCATTGATTAGTTAAGTGGTTGAAATAAAAATAATTTTTTTTTTCCTTTAAAATTGTCAAGTAATGTTATACACAAGAAAGTAAACCCCAGCAAAGAGCACCCCACAGCTGGGGGAGGGATTCTCCCCCTCCCCCTCCCACCCTCCCTTCCCTGACTCTTCCCCCCCCTCCCCCCATTTTTTTGCTTACTTTTCTTTTGTTACAGGCACAAGCGCCATGCATTGGGTGTGCCATCCACCATTTCTATCATGTCTTTTTTTAGGATTGATGGGGCTCTTGGATTAGACTATTCAAGCTACGATTTTGCCCACTTCCACCAAGACCGCCATTTTTGATTCCAGCAACCTCGCGAGGGATTGTGACTCACACGCGCCTGCGCTTGTTTTTTCATGTTCTAGCTAGAATCATCCGGCAACCTTCCTCATTCGGGTAGCCTTCCTCTAGTGGTGTTTTGTGGGCTTTTTTAACTTTTCTTTATTTATCCTTGTATTTTTGTTTTCTTTGTATTTTGAGGCCCTAGCTTGTTTGGTTGGGATTATGAATAATTTCCTAGCTTGCGAGTCAAGGAGGATGAGTTTCGACAAGAGGATGTTACTACCTATATATTGGTTTGAGCTTGTCTGAAGCAGATCTGTTATTACAACTAAAGATTAGTTATGAGTTAGCGGATTTTGATGTCATAAATATGTCTTGAATGTTAGATTGTTATGTATGTATCTATAACTTGTAACTTTTAGCTTCAACTATGATTTATTTAAAGTTTTGCTGTGATGCAAAAGCTTTATACTCGTGATCCCTCATCAATTAATGAGACTTGAATAATTTCCCTTAAAAAAAAAAAAATAATAATATTATACACAATGATTTTTTAGATTATTATTAAATTTCAGTCCTAAATTTAATAATAATTTTAAAATCATGTTACTTTTTAGATGGTGTGACAATAGTTTTGGGATCCGAATCCTTTCAAGTCCATTATCTTAATAAATAATATTAAAATATTAAATAATATTTAAAAATAAATAAAAAATTAAAATAATAAAAAAACATAGGTAGTTGGACACCCCATAGGGGGTGGCCGGATCACCCTCAATGGCCATAGGTGGCTTCGGCCACCCCAGACCGGCCGGTATGGGTTGGTTGAAGCCACCCCCAAGCCAACAGTGGTGGTCCGGCCACCCTTTAGTTTTTTAAAAATATATATATATATTTTTAATTTTAATTTTTAATTATTTTTAAGGGTAAAGTCCATATTTCCCCCTTAAACTACCATTCAATTGACAATGTCCTTCTAAACTTTTAATTGTGACAATGTCTCCTTAAAATTAATAAAACATTGTCAATGTCCCTTCTAAGAGTAGCAAAAAGATAAAATTGCCCCATATATTTCTCAATAAAACAAAAATACTCCTATAATAATAAAAAATATATTTTTATTTTAAAAAATGAAAAAATTATAATTTAAAAAGAACAATTTTTTTAATTAATTTTTTTTAAACAAAAATTTTTATTTAAAATAATATTTTTTAGAAAACGAAAATTTTTATTTTATTACATGAAAATTGTAATTTTTTTTTAATACAGAAATTTTTATTTAAAAAAGTTATAAAAAAATTTCAATTTTTAAAAAAAATTGAAATTGTTTTTTTCTTATACAAATGTTTTTTTTTTAAAAAATTTAATTTTCCACCCTTTGGATTTTTTTTAATTTGTTTTAGTTTTATGTTTTTTTTTCTTGAAGTTTTAGTTTTTTTTTTTTGGAAAGTTCACATACCCTCTCAAACTACCATCAAATTGACAATGTCTTCCTTAAACTTTTAATTGTGACAATGTCCCCTCCAAACTACCAAAATTTATCAATGCTACCCCAATGACGAAACTATCTTTAGTAATATATATATATATATATATATAAACTAAAATTTCTATAAAAAAAACATAAAAATTTTAAAAAAAAAGATTTTTTAATAACTTTTTTAAATAAAAATTTCTGTTTTTTAAAAAAATTAACAATTTTAATTTTCCTTTTCTAAAAGAAAATCTTTTAAATAAAAATTTCCGTTTAAAAAAAAATTATTTTTTTAAAATTGTTCTTTTAAATTATAATTTTTCGTTTAAAAAATTTTTATTTTTTATTTTATTTATTTTATAAGAGTATTTTTATCTTATTAAGAAATATATAGAGGTATTTTTATCTTTTTGTTAGCTTTAAAGGGGACACTGACAATATTTTGGTAGTTTGATGGGACATTGTTATAATTGAAAGTTTAAAAGGAACATTGTCAATCGGGTGATTTTGTCATTGGGGAGAATATTGATAATTATTGATAATTTGGGAGCATCTACAATTAAAGTTTGTGACATTTATCGATTTGATAATAATTTGAGAGACGTATATGAATTTTTTTTATTTTAAAGTATAAATAATATTTTATTATTATTTATATTAAAATGACATATATTTCATTTATGTCTCTAGTATCTCTCATGAGAAATTTTGTATTCTCCGGTCAAGAGAGAATCCTATTCCATAGTTTTGAGGGACGGCAAGAACGTAATGTTCGCCTCTAAAAAACCAAAAAAAGAAAGAAAGAATGTGAAGTTTCGTAGAAATGTCGGCGGTCAGTGATGTCGTATTCTCAAGTCTCGAGTCAAAATCGAAAAAAGAAAAAAGAAAAGACAATTTTGATAGATTCCACGAGCGAAGCAACTCGCGAAAGGATTTGCCCTATTTAGCAAAACTATCCATTTATAATTTGGGTTTTTTTTTTATAATATATATTTTTTATACCAATTTATAATTTGGGTTTACGGTTGAGTCATACATACTTGGAAGAAACCCCCGAGTCATGACTGATGACGGTGTGAAGACCCACGGCAGCGTTGTGGGTCACCATTTTTTTAAATTTATTTTTTTTAATTTTACTAATAATATTTATATCATTGAAAGATAAAAATAATTTTTAAAATTTTTTTTTTTTGATATTAACAAACAGACAATTGTATTTATAATTGTCTGAAGGGCACAATTATTTTTCCCTAAAAATAAAAGACAAAGGAACCCAAAGTTGAAAAAGAAAAATGAGGAATTCTCTCAACATATTTAGCTAGTATGGCATGTTTAGTTCATCCTTAATTTTGTTTCATTTAAGACTCATTTTGTTTTTGCATAAAATAATTTATAGAAATTTTTTATTTTTATTTTAGTGTTTAATGTGACGAAAAATAATAAACAATTTAAAAAAATTATCAGAAAAAACGTTTTTAATTTATGTAGAATGATTTTTTTAAATTGTAAATTATTTTCGAGTTAGAACCTTTCATTTTCAAATCACCGCAGTTCACTGAGGCTGGTTCTGAACTTTCCTTGGACAATTGGACTACTGCTGAACTTCTGTCAAACTATCGCCGGACTTCCATCGAACTACCTAGGTCGGGCCATCATTGGAACTCAACTATTTAGGTTTTATTTTTATTTTTTTATGTTGTGAATAAAAATTAATCTTTATATATATATGATTTATTTATTTATTTGTATGCCACACCCCAAAAAATATTTCCTTAAAAAATAAGTAAAAAAAAAAAAAAAACGAAAAATAAGCTAAGGATGCTTGGGAGAATAAAACCTCGCAACTCTATTGGGTTTTGCTGGAAAGCAGAAAGAGAGAAAAGAGCGCGTAGCCGGCGCACACGGCACACAGACCCAGCCGCCTTGGTAGACTGGACGGTGCTTTTGGTGTATTAGGGCAACTCTTTTCCTTTCCCAACTCAGAGCCTCTCTATCTCTCTCTCTCTCTTAGTTTTATCACCAATATCTTCAGCGCATTTACATTCTCTCTGACTGCTTCTCTGTAAGTCTCTCTCTCTCTCTCTCTGTGTGTATTATATCACATGGCATGGCATATAGACATTATAACATTGTGACTTGAGGAGATAGAAGAGGCAGGAGTCAGTGTGCAAATTGTTTTATAGAATTTTTCGTTTTCTTTATCTTCTGCTCTTTTCATCGTTGTTTATGTTTCTTTCTTTTCTTTTCTTTTCCTTTTTTTGTTTTGTTTTGTTTTTTTTTTTGTTTGTTTCTAAAATATATTTTTGAATGACATTATTTATCAGTTATCACGACTCCCTGAAGAACAGAGAAACAAAAGTGCTCGATGGCGCTTCGTTTTGAGGTATGGCACGTGTAACTATTGCCTTTACGTCATTCACATTAGAAATAGACACTTTTTAAAACAATAGGAAAGAATGTTTAACAAGCTGACAGTGTAGTGGAGATAATGGTGATAGCCACAATAGCATCTAAAATAGCCACACTTTTCCTTTTTGTTTTTTGGGAATAGTGAGAGGAAGGACAGGAGCAAGTCTGAAAAGGGTTAAGGAAGGATTTTTATTTTGATTAGAGGTGTCCTCAATGGGAATTTGTTATGGGTCTCAATCCTGCTCCAGTTAACTAATGCTTTTTCTGCTTACATTTTCTTCCACTTCTCTGGAATCTTTGCTTTGTTTGGTTATTGTTGTGGTAGAGGGAAAAATAAAGGAACCCAGACAATAATCTGTGTGTTGTTACCGCGCACAATAATGATGAATAATATGGAATCAAAAAGAAAAAGAGATCAAGAAAGAGTTTAGACACAGATTTAACGTGGTTCGGCAATTTGCCTACGTCCATAGGAGAGTGCAGTTATATATTTCTATTCAATGATTTAAGGTTACAACATAATATATTTATAGGCAAACTCTAATTGTAAGTTTTTTGGAAAACCCCAAAATACCCCCACAACTTATTTGTTCCCTAGGCCCACATAAACTAATTACACCCAATGGGCCTTTAATAGAATATGAGCCACTTGTTCCAACAATCTCCACCTTGGTGAGAATTCACCTCTTTAAAGATAATCAAGTATTGAGCCTCCACCTGGAATTGATAAGTTTGGGATTGCCGCCTTCTCTCCTCTCCTCTCCTTTCTAGCACTTGGAGACATTTGTCAAGTCCAAGCAATGCTTGAACTTGTCTGCAATAATAGGCTTCGTCAACATGTCCGCTGCATTTTCAGAAGTGTGAATCTTCTCAAGTAACAATTCACCTGTAGCAACCAATTCTCTGATCTTATGAAACCTCACATCAATGTGCTTGATTCTCGCATGATAAACCTGGTTCTTTGCCAAGTAAATGGCACTTTGACTGTCACAATACAATGGAACTCCAACTTGCTGAATACCCAGCTTCCTGACTAACCCTATAAGCCACAAAGCTTTCTTTGCAGCTTCACCGCTGCCATGTACTCTGCCTCAGTCGTGGACATCGCAACCGTAGACTGGATCATAGACTTTTAACATATAGGTCCTCCTGTAAGAGTGAACATATAACCCGTGGTCGATCTCCTGTCATCCAAGTCTCTTGCATAATCTGCATCCACATATCCTACAACTGACAAATCACTCTTTTGTCTGACAAAAGTGATGCCGTAGCCTGTGGTACCTTTCAAGTATCTGAAAATCCACTTAATTGCATCCCAGTGCTATTTCCCTGGATTTGCCATGTACTTGCTTACCACGCTCATTGCATGAGCCAAATTTGGTCTGGTACATACCATAGCATACATCAAACACTCCACTGCACTGGCATATGAGACTTTTGACATATCTTCAGTTTCTTTAACTGTCTTTGGACACTGTGAGGTAGACAAGCGGAAGTGGTTTGCTAAAGGTGTACTTGCCGGTTTTGCATTCTCCATGCTAAACCTCTCCAACACCTTCTTCACATAACCGGCTTGAGATAGCCACAATTTCTTGGCATCTCTGTCCTTGCGAATCTCCATCTCAAGAATCTTCTTGGCTGCGCCCAAATCCTTCATGTCAAATTCTCTACTCAACAAAACTTTTAGTTTGTTGACCTCCACTATACTCTTTGCTGCAATAAGCATATCATCCACATACAGTAACAGAAAAATAAATAAGCTGTGTAAATGGTTGAACACAACTCTAGCCCAAAAGCCTAAACTAATGGGCTAAGGTCCACTTAGGTATATTAAGCACTCTCTTCTTTTATATTTTCTCAATGTGGAACACAACACTCACAAGTGCACTCACAACAATCTCCCTCTTACTTGTGAGTCTCTTCACATTGACCAAACTCCCCATCGCTTGTGAATCTTTCTACATTCCAAGAGTGTCTCATGACAAGAGTTGCAGAAAGGACACAACTCCAAACTCGACGTGTCCAGACACCCGTCCCAGGAAAGTAACCATGGCTTTGATACCAATTGTTGTTACCGGGCACAATAATGATGAATAATATGGAATCAAAAAAAAAGAGATCAAGAAAGAGTTCAGACACAGATTTAATGTGGTTTGGAAATTTGCCTACGTCTACAGGAGAGTGCGGCTATATATTTCTATTCAATGATTTAGGGTTACAACATAATATATTTATAGGCAAACCCTAATTATAAATATTTTGGAAAACCCTAAAATACCCCCACAACTTATTTGTTCCCTAGGCTTACTTAAACTAATTACACCTAATGGGCCTTTAATAGAATATGAACCACTTATTCCAACACTGTGCTTTGCTAATTAAAGGTTGTTTCTTTTGGTTGCTTGGTGTCATTATATTTTTTGGGTTGGGACAATGGTGAATCCTCAAATCAAAAGGAACAATTACATATCACATGGGCAAAACCATTTATGTGGTTTTTGGTGACTTAATCTGTAAACATTATATGAATAATCCCCAAAATGAACACTTGGTCCATTATAAATTACATTGATGGCAGTTTCTGATTGTTTCGTACATTGTTATTTGCTAATTTGGTCAAGTATAGACCACGCTGATGGGCATTTTGATTGTTTGTTTAATTCTTAATTGCTGATTTGTGATTTCTGTTTTTTACCTTTAGATTCTAGGGAGATTCAATCGTGCTCGTGCAGCTCAACTAACGCTCCCTCACTTTGGGTGTCAGACACCCCTGTTTATGCCTGTGGGTACACAAGGTTAGAGTTTTTACTATCTTATTCCTTCTATGGAAAAGTATTCAATCAAGAATGGTGTTTGTTTTATTTCCTTGCATTACCTTATAACTGGACAAATTAATAAACACTATTCCTAAGATAAATTAGTAACACTATTCCCAAGATAACAAGGAAAAACAGGCTTATTGCCATTCAATTCAATTGATGAATCACATGCCAAAATGGTTATCAAGTATTGTTCTACTGTAGACGTTGCACTCATTACTTTTAAGGCTGGGCCATATAGGTGTTGATTGATACATTTTCGGTCTCAGTTTGAGTACACATTATTCATGCAGGCAGGCAGAAATGGTCATCCACTGGTGAAATTTTTATAACATTACTAAGATTTTCCTGGTTACAGGGACTATCAAAGGGTTGACAACTAGCCAGCTTGAGGAGATTGGTTGCCAAATAATACTGGGAAATACATATCATTTGGCGCTTCGTCCTACTTCTGAGCTTATTGACGAATTGGGGGGTCTTCACAAATTTATGAATTGGCCTAGAGCATTGCTAACAGATTCTGGCGGCTTTCAAATGGTTGTTATCACCTTTTAATGGATACTAAATATTATCCCTATCAAAGGTCTTATGGCAATAGCTACTCTGTTTTGATAACACAATGGAGTTCAAGCTCATAATTTATTTTTGCTGAGGTTTGCAGGTATCATTATTGCATTTAGCTGACATCACTGAAAAGGGAGTTACATTTCAGGTATCTTTTTTTTTTTTTTTTATAATTTTTTATTTTTAAAAAAATTATGATTATAGGTGAAGTTTGCAATGTGGTTCTTGTTGAATGCGATGGTATACTAGATGAAGGTTTATTTTTTAAGCTGTTAGAGAAGAAAAGCATCTTGCCTTTTGCTATAATTTATATACCAAATTTGTTAAAATTAAAATCAAGAAGTGATTATATGTTTATTAGTGTTTGTATGTGTCCATGTGCATGCATTTAGGTGCATCATATTGATTGTTTAGCTTGCTCAATTTTTGTTTTTTATTTTATTTTTTTGTTGGGGGGAGGGGGTACCCTGTCTATTCAGATGAATTGTTTCAGGATTTAGGAAAACTTATATATCCAACTTTTCCCCTCCTACATATCTCTCACACTTTATAAGCATATGCATAAGTCTAAATTGTGGAAGCAGTGAATGTCCTTATCTAATGCGGCATGCCTACTTGTTTTGATTTCTTTGTATAATTTTTTATTTTTCCTTGTTTTCTTATGATGAATTATTTGTATAGCATTGTTATTGCTCTATGAATTTCTACTTTAGGTTTCTTTTTTAACTCTTTATGGTTCATTTGTTACAAAGAATTGGAATTTACTGCTGTTTTGGTATTGGTTATAACTGAGGCTTCATTTTCTTACATCAGTCACCAGTTGATGGAAAGCCCATGCTCCTAACACCTGAGGAATCAATTCAAATCCAAGTAGGTACTTTTGTTCTGATTGTTTACCTTTGGGCCTGGATTTTATATACATATGTTATAAGTTCCCGTAACAGAATATATGAGATTTTTTCAGATATATCTCACATTGGCGATTTTTTTTTTTTTTTGGGGGGGGGGGGGTAAGGTAACCCTTGATTCTCTAGCTATTAGTGGTACTCTTTCTCTGGAGGATTTTCACAGAATCTCTACAGCTTTATTTTTTGGCTCTTGCATTAATATTTTTCATTATTCATTTCCCTCTTTAATCTCTTCTGGTAGATACTGAATTCTCTGTTTTGTACTTGTACTTGTACTTGCTTCTTTGCTGAATATAATTTATTCCCTTGAAAAGTTGGCAGAGAAATTTCAAGAGGAACGCATAATTGATTATGCAATTGAATGAATTATCAATTGCTAAGCTCATTGATTTATTGAAACTGAATAAATTTATGCTTTCTATGTACTACTAATGGCCATAATAGTTGATGGGTATCTAGAAACTGATTTTGGGGGAAGGGATTGAAGCTGTTATAGTCTCCCAGAAACTCCCTTAATGTGAACTACTCCATGAATAAGTGGCAATTTAAAGATGAACAGAAGTACAAACTCAAACAGCCAATTGCTTCCCCCACCAATTTTTTGGGGTTGAAAAATAGGCTCTTGATTTGACTTTTTTTAGAAGGTCCTCTTTATCTGCCATCATTTCCTGAGGCTCTATCATTGTAAGTCAGCAGTCGAAGTACAACAATCACCAGAAAGCATGACATGAGACTCCTTTAGTGCTAAAGAATGTGTTTTGTTTCTTGAGTATTTCCTTCTTGAATACCTCGTGTGCCCTTATGTTTCCCAACAAATTGTGCAGAACAGAATTGGAGCAGATATTATCATGGCTCTTGATGATGTGGTGAAAACAACCATTACTGGTCCACGTGTAGAGGAAGCCATGTACCGCACTCTTAGGTGGATAGACAGATGTGTAGCAGGTAAGTACATTGGTACTTGGAGCTCCTCATGTTTTATTGCACTAATATTGATCATAGCACCAACCAAAAATGTCAGAAATCTGAACTTAATCAACCTTAGTTTTCAAATGCAGTAGTTATGATCCACCTGCAGCTGCCTAGGCTTCTTATCTAGAAGATCTTTCCTTAGGTTCTTGTGAAATGCTGAGTGATTGAATTGGTTAGAAGCCTTGCTTTTTAAGGTAGAATGTAATGGCTATGTTAGTGAGTTTGTTTTAGTTATTCTAGATCTGTACAGCCTGTAGAGCTTACATGTGTATAATAACAAAGTGTGATATGTTGGCCTGTACCCATTTCCCCTGGATTCCTTAGTCATTCATGGATTATCCAAGAATGTTTTTGCTTGCATCTGGCATTTAAGAACCGGTCTTCATAGAGAAAATTTTCAGGTTAATATTTTTTAGGTATGTTTTCATTGTTCCACCTTTGGTGTTTCTGACCCAGTTAGATATTATTCTCACTGCATTGCTTCCTGTATGCAGCTCACAAGAGACCGCATGAGCAGAATTTATTTGGTATTGTACAAGGTGGATTAGACCCTGTTCTAAGGTCGATCTCAACTTATGGTGAAATCTTTTGTTTTTTTTTTGGTTATGTATCTTTCAATATCCCTATCTTCTTTTCCTTTACCAATCATTTTATGTCATAATATTGTAAGCAGGGATAAATGTGTTAAAGGCTTGGTCGATCGGAATTTACCCGGGTAAGTGTATGGTACTTTCAGTTAGTGACTGATTATTCTCGGTTCAAGCTTGGCATTACTTTTAGTAATTCATTGTTTTCATGGTAATCGTAAGCAGTTTTTTTGATGAATCATAAGTAGTTGAAGGTAGTTGGGAACCACGGTCACAGTTTCTTGCAACACATGCTGGGATACATTTGATCCATTTGATAGAGTGCAGTTGACATTTAAAAATGAAAAGACATTTCATCTTGACCCTATCCCATTGCATAAAATATGATTGAGTCCGCTCTTTTCTCTCTCCTTGAAAAAATGCTCTGTTCTCTCTCGCTTTTTTCAAAATTTTTCAAAATCCTTCCTAGATCTTGCTGTCTCCGGCGATGATGTAGGAAAGATTGCGCCATTTGCGGGGGTATTCTTAGGGTGGGTTAGCTATGGAAAGGCGGTTCTCAATCGAGCCAAAGCCTTTTACTTCACGGCGAAGGAAGGGTCCTCTGATTTCCGGTTAGAGGAAAGGAGGAAGGGTTTCACTGGGGTCATTAGAGTGGGTTTGCAGAGTGCGGTTTGGCTGGTGGCTAAGGTGGAAGAGGTTTTGCAGTTCTAGGAGAATGAAGGCTCGGCCACGGGATTCCGGGAGGATGAGAATAGGCTTTTGGTTCGCGAGGGTTGCAACAAGGCGGGCATATTTTTAGAGGTGGCTGTTGAATCCGATGGTGGTCGGATTGGTACGATTTGGCTCCCAGAGGGCAGAAAGGGGTGGGGTTGGCTCCGTTTTGTGAGTGAGATGAGAAGGATGCTGGTGTTTCAAGGTGGACAGATCGGGCCTAGTGTTGGATCAGGATTCGGATCTGGACGGGATTCTAGTTTTGGATCGGGATTCGGACTTGGTGCTTGCTTCTATTGGAGTGCCGATGATGTCCGAGGATGAGGGGAAGGCTGATCTGGTGTCTTCGAAGCTTTCGTCTGCGATGGGGAGTGAGGTTCCTCAGGTAAGTTCTCTTGTTTCTCCGGTGGGGGTTCTTGCTTCCCCCTCTATCCTGGTGGAGGCTTCTGACTCTTTGAAGGTTGCCCCGGTCTATTTGGGTACTGTCGGGGAGGGCGAGAATCTTGGGCCTGCCGGAGAGGGGTCTTTGGCGAACCTCTTACACAGGGAAGAGGAGGAGGCTCACTCTCTGTCTGCCGACGTCGGGTCTGGCTCTTTGTCGGGGTCTTCTGGATCTGTCTTCAGCTACAGATTAGTGTCGGCTCGGGTTTCTGATCTGCCCGTCCCCGAGTCTCAGCCTTTGGTCAATGGCCTGACCGAAGCTCAGGCTTGATTTTTGGGTGGATGAGGCAGGGAGGCTGGAATCATGAGAATCTGTTTGCTGCTGTTGATCATTTTGAAGAGCAAACATGGAGGGATAATGAGGTTGCTCCTCCTCCGGATTGCTCTATGGAGCTTCCACAGTTGAAGGCGAAGCTTGAGGTTGCGATGTGGGATATGTATAGTGGGGCGATCACCACTAAGATGGGTTCGGATATTGGCATGGATATTGGCATCCGTGTTGGGTGTCTTTAGCTGTTCTTTTTCCGGGTTGTAGGGTTTGTTTTGTTGGGTTGGGCATGTCTTTTGGGCTGCAGGCTTTTCTGTAGGGGTGTTTTCTAGGTGTTTTTCTTGGGTTTTTGGGTTGGGCTTTCTTTTTCCTCTCCTCTGCCCCCTTATCCCCTTTGTATACTCCTAGTGTACCAAGGGTTGCGCCCCTTTACACTTTTGATATATTCTACTGGCTTATAAAAAAAAAAAAATGATTGATAGCAACGTAAGATATTGCATGTATACACAAGAAACAGCTCCCATAGCAATTGTTTTCACATAAAGTTGTCTTATAAATTTTGGTATGTAATAATATTCTTTTAGAGAAAATCTGTGCAATGTATTTTAAGGTTTTGAAGAAAGCATTTAAAGCTCTCTTGTGCCATCTTTTGCCACCTCTACATAAATAATTATTAACATTTTTGACGTTAGAATATGATGGTCCCAATCAGAGTCACACAATAGAATAGAATTATATTAAGGATAAAACTTCACTTCGGTTCGGAGTTGGAACCACATGCATATGACAGTAGAAATTCACACTCATAACATGACATAAAGACCCATAAATACTCTACTACTACCATTTGCCTAAACTCCCATGATAACATGTCTGACACTACAACTTCTCTCACGCTATAACACGTCTCACACTACAGCACGTAACTGCCCATACTAAATAACCTCCCAGTAGTTAAGTAAACTTCCTACTAACTCCTATTATAAGATAACACTAATTCCATGCCAACCACCATTAACGAAGCCACATTGCCTATCATTTCCCACATCATGGGTAATTAACTTACGTGGCCTATCAGAATACATAAGCTCAATGCTTACAATTGTCTTCAAAGCTTTTATGGCATATAAGGTTTACTGTCTTTCAGCCCAATCAGTTCAACTTTGTTTCAAGCTTGTCAGAGATTCTAGTCATATGCCAGTATGCACAAATACATGCATTCAAGTGCTCACTGTGCTTTAATTTAATTACTGTTATGGTTCACTGATCAAGGACCAATATTAAGTATACTCTTGTGACAGGTACGCTATTGGTGGTCTTTCAGGTGGTGAAAGTAAAGATTCATTTTGGCGTATTGTTGCTCAGTGCACTGCTGGATTGCCTGAGGATAAACCACGATATGTTATGGTGCAAATTCCTTTCGTCATATTAACCTACATCCTCCAGACATCTCAAATTCTTGTAAACTTGATGGTTATTTTCATATTTTTCCATGTCACAATATTCTTTCATATCTTTTCAGGGTGTTGGTTATCCACTGGATATTGTCGTTTGCAGTGCTTTAGGTGCTGATATGTATGACTGTGTTTATCCTACTCGTACTGCTCGCTTTGGCACAGCTCTTGTACCTGAGGTGATAGCTTCTTGTGAACATAGACTATGTAAATTGTACTTTAACAACATTCAGGATATTTGAACTTTTTAATCAGTTTTTGATCTCCAAGAGTGTTCTATAATGTAAATTTATATATGAATGATTTATGCAAATACTGATTATTACATTTGTATGTTTAAGACAAATGTGAAACATACGTTTGGGGCACCTGCTCGTGTTTTGAACTATCTTTAATTCTAATATGCTTCTCCATACACAGTTGCCAATCAACTCCAGTTAACTTTTTTTTTGATAAGTAAATCAACTCCAGTTAACTTGAACTTCACCAAATGTGATAATCTTTCTTTTCCAGTGTTGGTGGTGCTTATCGCCTTGTAACTTAATATCTTGCCTGTCCCATCTCTCTCTAAAGATATGATATTTGCTTAATGCAGGGAGTGCTAAAGCTAAAACACCAAGCGATGGCTGATGATACTCGCCCCATTGATCCTACATGTGCTTGTATGGTGTGCTCATAACTGAAACTTGTAGGCTAGAATTCAATGTATAAATTGATATTGAGTTACATATCAGGTTCATTATATTTCTTTCGCTGTAGGTCTGTAAGAATTATACTAGAGCCTACATCCATTGTCTTATTACAAAAGATGCCATGGGATCTCAGCTTTTGTCTTATCACAATCTGTACTACATGATGAAGGTATAAATAGAACATTTTCATTTATTTGTTTTTGATATTTCTTTTCTTATCTATAACTGAAGCGAATTTCTTCAAAACAAATTGCAGCTTAGCCGAGACATACATATGTCAATAATCCAGGAAAGGTTTCCAGAGTATGTTTTTCATTTGGTTCTCACTCCCACCCTTCTCCTTCCTTTTGAATTGATCATTCCTGTTCAGTGGATAACTTTATGCTGATTGATATGCTTTACAGTTAAATCTCTTTGGTAATGGCTATCTTAATATTCTCCTTAATCTTATTGTAGGTTTGTATGCGAGTTTCTGCAGAAAATGGTAACTCTTTGGCTTCTTGCACTCAAGTTGAACCTTTTGTGTTTGTGTGTTAGTGTGCATATACATGTATATAATACTTATTGTTGGGGTATTCCCGTCCTGTTTTTATGTATTCTCATGTTTAACATTCATCAGCCGCCTCCCATTCGATTTACTGCTTATTACCAAAGCATTGGTAGAATCATTTACGCAATTGAATTATTCATTTGGTGAAATCGTTAGCACACAACTCTTGAATCTTTTCATGTTATTGTTGACTTGTAGTTTCCTGAAGGCAATGTCCCCGAATGGGTATGCAATGCCATGGAGGTTGCTGGAATTGATATCTCTTGCTGCAGAACTCTAATCACACCTATGCTATCACTCCAAAAGGACCAAAAGTAAACTATTGGCCCTTTTCGTCCTATTTTCAATAGTAAACTGTTCAATTGGGTGTGACAAACAATGAAACTAGGGGCGGATCTACAACCTTGGTTGGGGGGTTGAATGTCCCCCCAAAATTTTTACAAATTTGCTAATCTTATAAATTTGTCCTTCCAAAATAATATTGTGTCCCATTTTAATTCTTTTTTTCTTTTAGTTTTGCCCCTACCACCCCAAAATAATATTTGTGTCCCCATTTAATTCTTTTTTCTAGTTTACCCACTCTTAGAACATAAAAAACCTAAAATACCCCCATTTATTTTGTTTCCCTTCATATTCTAGTTCACTTCTAACTAGACGTTCAATTTGGTTTGGGACTTTAATTGAATATATCAAGGAAAAATTACATGGTTTGGGTTCTTTGAGTGACTTTCAACCAACAATTAGTTATCATTGTTTGATTCAACTCTTAGCATTATTATTTGGAGTTTTTGAAAATTGTTAGAAAAAGAGTATACATTCAAATGTACCATTTTTCTTGATCATGTTTAGTTTATTTTGTTGGTTATTTATACTATTGTGTGTTTGTGATGCTATGAAATTAAATGTAAGACTTCTATGCTTTTATTTTATACAAACATGCATATAAAAAACTTTAATGTATTTATGTACTTTTGTATTATATAAGTCTGTCTATCTCCCCAACCAAAAAAAAAAAATTGTCCCCTCACACCATAAATCCTAGTTCTCTAAATGAAACAACACCCTTAAAATACGAGTGCATAGGGTTGCTACAAGCGGTTACGTTTAGCAATTATTGGCTATAAATGCTAACCACAACTAACTTGAGTGGTTATCAATTTTTAATAACTGCAATTGTCCATGCGGTTAGTGGTTACTCAAATCAATAATTGGCAATTTTAGAACTGTTTTTTATATGTGAGCTTTTGGGCTTTTTAAGTGTTTTGGGATATAACTGGGTCTTTTTTTTTTGAGATTATTATAAACGTTTTTGGCCAGTGTTCTCAAAAATATGAAAAAGCATGCTATTTTTTTGGATCAAGTAATGTTTTTGAATAAGGCTTGGCTTAAAATATTACATACTATATTATGTTTCACAAACATATAGTCATGCATGGTCAAAACTGTGTTGATTTGGATGTTATATTATAAATATTATATATATATAGGGTAGGTAGGGTTGTAATCGAGTTGAGCCAAGTCGAGCTTTAAGATTTCAAGACTGGTTTGTTTACGAAGATGCTTATTTGAACCAAGCTCAAGCTCGAGTTTGAGTCAAGCTATGAAATGTATGTTCAATTTCGGCTCGTTTAAAATTCGGGCGAATTCGAGCTTAAGCTTGTATTCGTTGAGAATGCTATTCAAGCTAAGTCGGGCTCAACTCGAGCTTGAGCTAAGCTAATAAATTCTTTTATGTATGATCTGAACAGAGTTTAAGCTCAAATTTTAAAACAACTTCCAAACATTTATCTATATGATAAATATAAATATTAAGTAATTTATATTACATATATTACTTTATTACTAATGTGCATAATTAAATTTATATAACTAATTTTAGTAATAAATTATATATATATATACACACACACACACAAGATATATGAACGAGCTAATGAGGCGGGCAAATGAATCGGTTGAGTTTTAAACAAGTTGATCTCGCGAGTTCTTATCGAGTTTTCTTGATCGAGTTGAGTATGTATCATTTACTAATTGAGCAGATTTTTACAGTATTGAGCTCAAGTTAAACTGAGTGGGTATCGAGCGGTTTGTTGAATGAATTGGGTTATTTACAGTTCTAAGGGTAGCGGTTAACGGTTTTTTATAATCGCCTACCAAAGTAGTTAGCAATTATAAGTGGTTAGTGGTTGGTGGGACAATTATAACCACTCTATTTGAACACCCTAGTGCATACTAAAAAATTTGTTATTGATATTGTTGCATAAAAAGGTTATTAGTAAATGATTATGTGTCAATGGGTTGATGGATTGCTTCAAGTAGGCGGGCAAATTAACTGCCTATCGACTTTCGATTGCTTACCAACTAATAACCAACATTGCCTAACCAATGGGTAGTAGGTAAAACAACTTTTTTTATTTTTTTTTTCGACAAATTCGGTTCTATAGGTGAAATAAAATTCTTTGATTGAACTAACTTTACCAAACGACTTTATCGAAAAATTTCAATTTTTACACATACTAACTTCACCAACTAACTTTACCAACCGACTTTACTGATTGCCATTGGGTGTCGGAAAAAAAACTTGGCAGAAAAAGTCGGTGGATTAAACAACTTTGGAGTAGAAGAAAAATTTTCTACCAACACCCAGCCCTAGTTTCAAGTTTCTTGAAGCAATTGTGTATGCTCATGTTTACCTTTTTGGGGAATTTTTTTTTTTTTTTGGCCTTTTGGGGGTGGTCGGACCACCTTTAGACCGGCCATGAGCCACCCCCTTGGCCAAAATGGTCTAGCCATTCTTTTGGTCCTCTTCTTCTTCTTCTTCTCTTCTTCTTCTTCTTCTTCTTGGCGGTCCAACCACCCCATTTTGGCCAAGGGGTGGTTGGAACCACCTCGATTCTTCTTCTTCTTCTTCTTGGCGGTCCAACCACCCCATTTTGGCCAAGGGGTGACTGGAACCACCCCGATTCTTCTTCTTCTTCTTCTTCTTAGCAGTCCAGCCACCCCATTTTGGCCAAGGGGTGGTTGGAACCACCCCGATTCATAGCGTGTTTTTAAAATCGGCTAGAAGTTCAAGGGGGCAAATTGAAGTTGTCCCTAATTTTTTCATTTGTATTTGGATTAATGGATTTTGGTTCTTCTTCTTCATAGGGTGTTTTTAAAATCGGTTAGAAGTTCAAGGGGGCAAACTGAAGTTTCCCCTAATTTTTTCATTTGTATTTGGATTAATGGATTTTGGTTCTTCTTCTTCTTCTTCTTCTTCTTCTTCATAGGGTGTTTTTAAAATCAGCTAGAAGTTCGAGGGGGCAAACTAAAGTTTCCCCTAATTTTTTCATTTGTATTTGGATTAATGGATTTTGGTTATTTAAAACTATGTATGTAAAATATATAATGTGGTATGTGATGTTTTGGACCAAGCCTTATTCAAAACATTGGTTGGCCCAAAAAAACAACATACTTTTTTAGAATATTTTAGCTTTAAACCCTTAAAATAAGTCCAAAAATGCAAATTAAAGGCTCAAAACACTTAAAAAGGCTAAAACTCTGTTTTTTATTTTATTTTATTTTATTTTTTTAAAACTGTAATAACCGCCAGTTATTGCATTGAATAATTGCTAACCACCTAGGTGGTTGCAGTTATTAAAAACCAATAACTGCCTAAGGTGGTTGTGGTTAGCAGTTATAGCCAATAATTGTCGATTATAACCATTTGAATACCCCTAGATACAAGAGTAACATATAAGGGACTTGTAGTATTACTCATTAAAAATAGAATAAAAGCAAGCACAACTAAGGGGTTTTGATTTTGATTTCCTAGGGTGGTCTAGTTTAGGCTAACCAAGCTTGTGGCTAGTTTTTATTTTTTATTTTAAGGATATAATGTCATCTATCAGGGACTAAGTCGAGATTTTCTTTGAAGTGGTGCAATATGATTGGATGTAATGTGATTTTATTTTATTTTTATTTTTATCAACTTATAGGGAGTTTTACTTAAATAATTGGATGGGCCCCATAGAAGCCCACACAAAATGGGCCTTGTAGAATCTTAGCGAGGGTGCAATACATGCGCACACCCTAATTCCAACAGCCCATAGAGTAAAAGGTAAACTTCGTTCGACCACCTATGAAAAGACGCCCACTTAGGGGTGTAAATGAATTGAAGCTTGAGCGATTTCTTGTTTGGGCTTGGCTTGTTTAAATTTTACTCGAACTTGAACTCAAGGACGTGCCAAAAAATAAAGCCCGCACTCAAGCTCATAATAAGTCGAGTCGAGCTGCGAGTTGACTATTATATTTAATTTAATTTAATTTAATTTTTTTTGAAAACTTTATTTTTCCTCCCGGTTTGAGACAAATTGGTCCTTGTGGTTTGAAAAGTGACCGTTAGTCCATCTGATGGTTGTTGACTTAACGGATTGACATATGGACTAATTAGAAGTTGACACGTGGCCAATTAATTAATTTTTTGAAAAAATTAAAAATATATATATTTTTCAAAAAAAGAAAAAAAGAAAAAAAAAAAACAAGGGTGGCTCGGCCAAATTTTCTTTCTTTTTTTGAAAAGATATTTTTAAATTTTTTAAAATAAAAAATAATATTTAATTGGCCACGTGTCAACTTCTAATTGGTCTACATGTCAATCCGTTAAGTCAACTAACGGTCAAATAGATTTTGGATGGACTAACTTCATATTTTTAAAACCATAAGGACCAATTTATCACTTTCAAACCTAGGAGGAAAAACAGTTTCCAAACTAAGGACTAATTAAGTATTTAACCCTTAATTTAATTTATTTTTTATTATAAATTTAAACTTTAAGTACTCTTAAATGGTTTAAGAAGCCAGCTTGCATATAAGCATTTGCTTATGGGTTGGTTAGCCGAGTATGGAGCTTGAGTTAATACAACAATGTACTTGGATTCGAAGAGATAGGATATGCATTATTTTATAATAAAATGATGCTATTAGCAAAAAAAAAAAACCATAAATTTTTAGTATTAATATGAACAACTATGTGAACAACTATCAATTCGAGCCTTATACGAGTTACTAACGAGCCTAACCGAGTTAAGCCGAGCTTGCTTCATTTAAAATTCAAGCTAGTATTTGTATTCACGAAACGCTTTATTTAATAATCAAATCTAGCATGAGCAGAACTTATACGAGCAAGCCTGGGCTTTGCTCACTTAACACCACTATGCCCACCAAAAGAAAGGCCACAAGATCATGCAATTAAAGGAAAATCAAGGGATGCTTTGAAAGTTTCTCGTAGTGCCAATTTTCGGGCACATGTTTTAGGAAAATGAGCCGCTTCCCATTTTGTTTTTGGAAGCATTCCCACTGGATCTACCATTCTCTCTTCCCTCCGGATCAGAAGTGGGAAGGATCCCCCCTGTAGCCCTTTCCTTATTCGCTTAGAAAAAAAAAAAAGAAAAAAGGAAAATCAAGGGATAAGGGCGCCAAAAGATTTTCGTCTATTGAAGGGGCAACAATTCCATAAATTAAGAACGAGGCATACCACACCCCCATGGCTCCCCCAATCATGGCTATCAGACTAGAGTTTGATCTTTCCAAACCTGTGGGGCCCGTTATAAAACTTGATGGGGGAGGATCGATCGGGGGTAAGTTCTATCTATCTTACTCTTATTATTATTTTTTTGAATATTTTCTTATCTTTCTTTTTTCATATCACCATGTGTTCTTTTATATTTAACTTAAGTATTGGAGGTGGTGTTGCCGCATTCTCCCTTCTTGCGTGGCGCCTAAATACTTATTTTCCTTGCAAGACTTAAGATTAGGAGTTACTAGGCGCGACAATTGCATCAACAATAATACATATAACATATATTTAATAGATGAAAATAAATAAAGGTAAAACCTCAAGTGATTACCACTACATATCGCCAAATATGACATCTATGATTGACAAGTATATATATATTTTTTATTATTGATAAAAAAATGAATACGTAGAGGCTGTAGAGCAATGTAAGGACACAAGAAACCAAGAGTTTCACATCTACTCCTCTTCCAATAACATCAACTCCACGAACTTCTTTTGCATAAATAAATCGAGCTGTTACATCATCCATTCACATTAATCCAACAGTTACAAGGGATTGATTAGTGTGGCCATCTTTATGTCTTATATAATGCAGTTGTTTTATTTCTTTAAGAGTCAAGTGTCTTTATGTATGCCATGTTTTGCATTTTTTTTTTTTTGAGAAAATCATAATCACTTTTATTAATGAATCAGGAAAGAAGGAGTGCAAAAAAACTCCTCTGATACAAACTCATGACTTCAATCTAGATAACATCCTTTCCCATATTCTCCAATTTCTCCCTAATGGACTACAGACAGCAGTATGTGCCACCTCAAAGGCTACACAACCCACTACCCCATTAAGTTCTTCGAAATCAGAGTTGGTTACTACCTTTTGAACATTTGTTGCAGAAAAATCAACTAGAGCATCTCTAGCCTGTTGGACCAGCACATTCGGGTGAGTAAATGAACCCCCATGGACGATTTCATTTCTCTGAAACCACACTCTCCATGCAATCCCAACAAAAAGACGGAGCTCCTCTTCATCGCAAGTCTTGAGCATTTGCTCCACCACCTGCCCAAACGTTGGACCACATAGAGAACTTTTATGGAATTTTTTCAGACTCCCACTCCAGACATCTCTTGTTGAGGGGCAGTCCCACAAGATGTGGAAACATGTATCCTCTTCTAGACCACAAATAGGACACAATGCATCCGTGGTGACCTTTCCTCTACATAGACTGGCTTTTGTGGAAAGGATCTTGTGGCATTCTCTCCATAGGAAATTCTTCTCCGCATTGGGGATTTGTACTTCCATAAGGGACCCCACATCGCATTGTGTTCTACTCTGGAGGAGCTGCATGCTTGCATTTGTGATTCCCTCCTCTTGGATGCATGATAAGCACTTTTAGTTGTAAATAAACCATTGGTCGTTTCCCGACATATAACTACATCACTTCAGTTTGTGCTAGTAGGGATCAACGAAATTGCACTAACCTCATTAGGGAAAAAAACATGGACTCGAGCATACCTTTATTCCATCCATGTAAGTCTCTATCAATGAGTTCAACAACCTTGGCATTCGGGTCTAGCACCCAAGGGGCTGATTGGATAGCAAAAGTTGTCGGAAGGGGAACCCATTTATCTCCCCATAACTTCGTATTTTCCCTATTTCCAATCCTCCAAACAATCCCTCCTTTAGAAGGTCACATGAGCCCAAAATACTCCTCCATGCGTAGGACAATTTATTTCCCAGTTTTGCCTCAAGAACGAAGCTATCAGCATAATACTTTGTCATAATTCGGGAGACTAAGCTATCCGGTGTATGCCACAGCTGCCAACGTTGCTTAGCAAGGAGGGCCTTATTAAAACATCTGAAGTCCCAAAATCCCATCCCTCCTTTTGATTTTGGGATACCCATTTTGCTCTAGCTCATCCACTGTATGCTTAAGGCGCCCCACCAAAATTATTGCATAAGAGAGTTAATCTTAGAGCACAAAGCTTTGGGAAGCATGAAGACATCATATAGTAAGTCGGAATGGCTTGTATCACCGCCTTTAACAATATTTCCTGCCCTGCCTAAGAAATAAGTTTAAGTTTCCAATCTTGCAATCACTTCTACACTCTATCAATAATGCCCTTAAACTCTCTTGTACGAGATTGTCCCACCAAAGCTAGCAACCCTAGATAAGTGTCATATATCTGGGAGCTCGGAATTCCCCACACATCAAGAATTTGTTGTCTAGTCTTTTGAGCGGTATTACGACTAAAATAGATGGCCGTCTTGGTAGTGTTCAGTCTTTGTCCTGAGGTGATTTCATAATTATTAAGAAGGGTAGATAATCTATTCCAATGACACAAATCCGCTCTGCAAAATAGTAAACTATCATCAACAAAAAATAGATGATTGAGTTGAGGGCCCCTCTTGGATGTAGGTACCCCCTCCAGCTCACCCTCCCTATCTGCCCTTAAGAGTGAAGAGCTCAACACTTTTGCACAAATCAAAAATAAATAAGGAGAAATGGGATCGCCTTGTTGAATACCCCGAGTAGGAATAATCCTTCCCATTGGTATCCCATTTACCAAGACTACAAAGTGTGCCGAGGAAACACACATTATAGCAAGTCTTATCCAATAGGATGCAAAACCCATCATTCCCATTACCGCCTCCAAAAACACCCACTTCACCTTGTTATAGGCTTTGCTTATATCAATTTTGACCGCTATATAGCCCTTGTTATCTCTCAATCGTGTTTGCATCGTATAAAGGATCTCATAAGCAGCCAAAATATTGTCTAAGATCAATTGCTCTGGATAAATGAACTTTGGTACGGGAAATAATATAGGGTAAAATCACTTTAAGACGATTAGCCAAAACCTTCAAAATAAGTGCTAAATTCCATGACACATGTAGGGTATTTTTATTTTGGGAATAAGTGCTAAAAATGCATAATTCAACTTACTATCAAGAACAACATTATTGAGAGAATAAAGAATAGCTTTGCAAATGTCGGGTCCCAATGTTGTGCATTTCTTTGTATTAATGAAAAAGTCTCCACCAAATAGTGCAATATAAATATTGCATATAGAAGCAATTAATTCTTCATAAGCAGCTAAATTCTCCACCAAGAATATTTTTTTCAATATAATCGTGACAACCTTGTCGCCAAAAAAAGTTTTGCAAGTCATCTGACTTCAAGTCTTTTACCAATAGGTTATGTCTATTTAGTGTAGATCTGATGTTAAACTTGATGATTAGTCATGGTTAGCGGATGTTATTTGTAACGGTTTGATTGAAACTTTAGCTTTGATTATAATTTGCTTCAGAGCTTTTTACTCTCTTTGTAAGAGCTTTCTTCTGACACCTTGTTATGAATGAGAATGGTATGTTCACACTTAAAAAAGAAAAAGAAAAAGAAAAAAGATCATTTGAAAAGGACAAATTGTTAGTAGGGGCAGTTTCTCTCAATCAAACATCAATTTGACATTTCTCCGCCCATTCCATCTACTTGTATTCAATAATTATTAACATCTCTAAATTAAACGGTGTGTTTTCTTTTAATAGAACAACTTCACATGGCAATTTATGTAACAACAAGATTATTGTCATGCATTTTGACTCACCAAATACCTATCTTTAATATATATATATATATATATATAATGATATGAGAAAAATGTTAGTCACACTGGCATATATGTTATTATTTTAAAGGAAAAACTTCACTTATCCTCTCTGAATTTTGACTACTTTTGCAAATATCCTCTAATATTTAAAACCTCTTACTTAGGTGTATCAAAGTTTGGTTTTCTTTCACTTTGTCCCTTCCGAACAGAAAATCCTAACGGAATGCCAATTTTATTCATGACTCCAAAACTAAAACTGCATCGTTTTAGGAACAGTGTAGTTTTGGAGTAAGTGGTAAAATTGGCATTTTCTGTATGGAAGGGATAAAGTGAAAGAAAACTAAAGTTTAATACACCTAAGTGAGAGGTTTTGAACATTGTGGGGTATTTACAAAAACTGCGAAAGTTCGGAGGGAGGGGGGTAAGTGAAGCTTTCCCTATTTTAAAATAACTAATTATTTAGTAAGTAATGTAGGATTTAGGGCTTGCTTGGGTATGCGTTTGAATGACCTAAAAATGCATTTAATACTGAAAAAGTTCATTTGAAGAAAAAAAATATTAGCCTAGTAAAAATATATATATATATATATATATATATATATATATATATTAAAGTTCTTTCAAAAGTCTAAAAAGCTAAAATTAAGAATGAAGCTTTTGCCAAAAAAAAAAAAAAGTTTTATTTTTATTTCAACACAATTCCAAACATGCTCTTAATATCTATGAATGTCTTTATAAAATATAAACCACTCATTTCATTTGGGCTACTCATCTTTTCAATTTGAGAATAGGGTTACGTCATACAGTGGTCGACCTTGATAATATTTATAACAATAATTAATCTTCCCAGCGTGGATAAGAGTGTTTCGAGTATATATATATATGAGAATAGGATCATATATCACGTTGTCATATATGGTTCGAAGACTTCCAGCACGAGTCAAAGCTAAAAAAAAGCACTTATAGTTTTCAACAAATAGCCTGTGGAAATCAGCTTCAAGTTCAAAGGATTAAGGTAATGAAGCGGCTTAGTAGCTCATAGTCTTCTTTGATCTCCATTTGTCCACCTAAAGGTAAACAAAATTCAACAACACATTTCTGGTATCAAAAGGAATTAAATTAAGGGAAAATATATGTAAATACATTAAAATTTTTTTTTCCTTACTGTTGAAATTTTTTAACAACCATTAGTCCCAATCAAAATGCACGGTTTCACCTAATAAAAATATTAATTTTTTATTAATTTAATTTAAAAATTAAATCTAAAATAAATAAAAACACTTCAAAAAAAGTATGGGGTGGCCGGCTTGCCTGAAGCCACCCCCAACCGGCCCTTGGGGGTGGCCAGCCACCCCATACTTTTTTGAAATTTTTTTTTGAAATTTTAGATTTAAAATTTTAAATTAAATTAATAAAAAATTAATATTTTAATAAGGTGAAATGGTGTGTTTTGATTGAAAATAACAGCTGTTAAAAAATTTTGACGACAAAATTTTATTGATATTTCAATTGACCCTAGGGAGTAAATTGTCGGAAAAAAAACTTGGGAGAAAAATTTTTTAGTGTGTTTATCTGAGGTGTTTATATATATTTTCCCTTGTATTAATTTTCGTTGGAATGCATTAATTCTTTCACCATTGTTTATATATGTAGAGAAGAAAGAGCAACTGAACACACAAGGTTACAGTGAAGAATTCCAGGCAATGCTTGACAGGTTTAATCAAGAAGACATGGGATACGATACCCACCACCTGGTATTGGGGAAGAAACGACGGCTAAGCTTGGATCAGGTGAAGGCATTGGAGAAGAACTTCGAGCTGGAAAACAAGCTTGAACCAGAGCGAAAGGTGAAACTAGGCGAAGAATTAGGCTTGGAGCCACGACAAGTAGCTATATGGTTCCAAAACCGCCGAGCCCGTTGGAAGACTAAGCAATTGGAGAGAGACCACGGCGTTCTCAAAGCCAGTTATGATGCTCTCAAGCTTGACTATCACAATCTTGGACAAGAAAATGAAGCTCTAACCTCAATGGTACGTATATGAATAGATTCTCATTTTTTGGGTTGAATATCAAAGTCTCATTTTTGGGTTCTTGGATTGCAGCTGAGAGAGCTGAAAGCGAAGCTCTGCAGAGAAAGTGCAGAAAGCAATTGCTCTGTTAAAGCAGAGTGTAAAATCTCAGAGTTCGACAACAATGGTTTATGTGAGAAGGAAGGGTATGAGAATTCAAAAGATGGATCATCGGATAGCGATTCAAATGGGATCGTGAAGGAAGAAATGAGCAAAATGAATATTTCTCTCTGCTTCAATAATGGCTCGTCTTCATCTTCAACTTCACAGGTGAAAACATACCAATCTCAGCATGTGAGGATGGAAGACCAGAGCTTGTTTAGTACAGAGGAGGGATGTAATTTCTTTTCAGTGGATCAAGCTCCTAATCTCCATTGGTACTTCCCTGAGAAGTGAAGCCATTTCTCTAAGAAGTTGCAGAAAAAGAAGTTGGCAATTCCATGTTTGCAGGATGCCTGTAGTTGTTTGTTTTAATTTAAATAATTATTTATGTAAGATAATCCCTACTCCTGCTTAAGACAAGCTAATTTCGTTAAGTTGATTATCTATCAATGAGAACAGATTTTGTTCCAAATGTTGTGGCCATGTACTTTAATATTAGTCTACGAATCTCTCTTGGGAATTCAAAAAGCAACGGCTGATAGACTGATAGTTGTCATAGCGGAAGTGCGATGTGTTGATGTTCGCATTGAACAAAAACAAGGCCAAAAGGTAGGGGTAGCCATTTCCTAATTCGTGTGTCAAAACTTATTAGCCTTTTATGTCGTGTGTTTTGTTTGAATCATGTTGTCAAAATTTATTAGCCTTTTATGTTGTGTGCTATGTTTGAATCGTGTTGAAACATATCATTAATTTCATGTTGAGTTTTATTGAATTTGCTGGCAATCAAAAACACCAAAAGGCTGGCAAGATGACACATATTTTCAATGTTTTGGTTTCTGATGGGCGGCCATCATCAACACACTCGCATGTGGTTCCATAGCTAATAGTTTGAATGAGAAAGACTGCTATAAAGGGATGGGGATACCTCTATACCTCAACCTGTAGACTGCAACATTTTAGCTGCCCTTGCCTTTCAAAAGTGACTTGGGTGGGGATGTGGGACGACCAGGGTTCATGTATGTAACTCATCTTTCAATATATTTTGTCTTGAATTGGTATCAAATTTTATGAGTTGTGTCAAATTATAAGTATATCAATCAATTTGAAGCTCCTCTAGTTCACTGTATTTTGAGGGCTGTCTTGTTAAATGAAAGTAATTATTGCAACCCTCAATCTATTGAACAAGCTTATCCAATTATAGTGTGATTTTTCATTTCGGCTAGCTTTTTAGAGCAAGAGCTATAAAACTAATGAAAGGTGGAGAGTGGGAAGAGTATCTTTCCATATACATACAACTTTATGTGAGAAAAAGACAGATTAAAAAGCTGCAACTAAAACCTCATGTCTTGCTCATGTTAGAGGTGGGACCCTTGTGTCATCCATGTTTGACTGTTAGTGCCCTATGGAATCTAGCTCACTTCAGTGAAAGCCACCCGTTCCCCTCCTCCTCATTTCTGTGCATCTAGTAATTTTGCTTAATAAAATTATAAAATCAAAGTAACCTCAATTTGTATCATGAATTTATCATATGATTTGACAGGTCTTACCAAACTTAAAAAATTTTCAATTTAAACTTATTAATTTTCAATTGTAATTAATTTGAACCATTCTGCCATATTTTATACATTAAAAATAAGACAATGACATTTATACTCGTAACTTTTTTTTTATAAAATTCTGAATTTATCCTTAATTTCAAATAAAAAATTAAAAAGATATATTATAAATATAAAAAAAAAAAAATTACTAGGTGACCCACGGTAGGGCCACCTTGTGACCTTTTTTTTCTAAGTTTTTAATCAAAAGAAAATTGAAGGGTAATTTTGTCTTTTTAAAGGTTTTAACGGTAAAAATTAATGGAGAGGGTAAATTAACTGTAATTAAAAGTTAGTAACTTAAATTGAGAGATTTTGAAGTTCATGGAGAGCTTGTCAAATTGTATGGTAATTCAAGGTTTAAAGTAAAGTTAACCCTAAAATCAAACACTAGCCATGTTTGGATGGCATTTTCTTTTTTTTTTTTGGGTAATTACCTTTTCTACCCATCAACTATAACGCATTGTCGCTTTGCCCACATGAACTGACAATCATATTGCCCAACCTTATCAAACTACCATTTTGTGCCCAAAACCCCCCATTCCATCAATCAAAAGCATTGACTCGGACAGTCAACCTATCACATGTGCCCCACATGCCATCTTAAAATTTTCTATCCCACCTTTTCCCGATCAACTATAACGCATTGTCATTTTGCCCACAGTAAGGTTGTTAGCACCAACCCAACTGAGAAGTGGTAATATCTCA
The DNA here is from genome assembly GCA_013348765.1 of Carpinus viminea. Lineage (NCBI taxonomy): Eukaryota > Viridiplantae > Streptophyta > Magnoliopsida > Fagales > Betulaceae > Carpinus > Carpinus viminea. Next base: position 10,821,955 of record CP054674.1, read on the forward strand.
GGTAGACCATACATGAGAATTATGACCTATAAAAGCATTAGCCTTCCTGTATTAAAACACCTAGGCAATTGTCGCCGGTAGTACACCACACTTTGTTAACCACAATGCTACTTTATGGTATATTAGCGTAGACAACACCTCATTTTGAATACTTACTAAAACTGCATGTTTAATTCTGCTTAATTAGACTCACATCATACCTAGCTGCGAGGTTTACTTACCGTAAGTTGGTTTAACTAAGGTAATTGCTAGTAACCATACCAGGTTAGCTAAGATTAATTTTGGGGGCGTTACAGAAAGAGCCGAGAAGCGCGGCTAATCGATCTAAGAAAGAAATGAGCAGAACAGAAGATAGTGAGAGAATGAAAAATAAAATACTACAAACATGAAATACAAAATCATAGAAAGAGAAAGAGAGACCATGAATCATGATATCAGAGAGTTGGAGACAGAGAGTGCAGAAAGAGAGGCACGAGTAATTGATCCAAGAAAGAAATGTGTAGAACGGAAGACGGTGACGTGGCCATCGATGAGGACTAAGGAGGCCAAGTATGATAGAGTGAAGAGAGTTTCAGATATGAGAAAGAGATAGAGATAGGCACAGCTTGGGGTTGGGAGGGGCTGTCGGCCGAAGAGAATTTAGTTGTTAGGATTGTTGTGGGTTAGGGCCTTTAGTTTAGGGTTTTGTAATTTTTTTTTTTAAACGGGTCTGGTGGGTCACCCACTTGACCTGCAGGGTTGACCCACCAAACACAAAATTTAAACGGGTCCTAAACGGGTGACCTGATTATGACCTAAACACGATTAATTAAAACCCAATACTTGTTAACTTCGTGTTAGGTTCGTGGGTTGTGTCAAAATTGCTAGCCTTAACACGTCATATCTTGGATGAGGTTGTGACTCCAAGGAAGGATGCAAACTTTCTGACTTGAGTAGTTGGTCTGGTGAGGGTGATTGGATACAAACCATCTCTACTTGACCCTTGCAAAAGAATCTGCCCCATGAGGTTGTCCTTCACAACAAAATAAGAATTAGTTAGAATAAACCAACATTTGTTATCATCACAGAATTTATGAATGGAGAGTAAGTTGGCTACGGCAGAGGGACAATGCAAGATGGTTTTTAATTTAAAAGGATGTTTGAAAGGGGTCTTGGATTTGTAAAGAATAGAGGAACCTATGTGAAAGATGGACAAACCAGTACCATTACCAAAAGCAACCTCCTCATCACCTTTAAAGGATTCTTGCAGGGTCAGATTGTCTAAGGCAGTTGTGATATGATTGTTGGCATCACTGTGGCAGATAACCAGGAAGGTAGAGTCTTCCCTTGATAGGCAAAGTTCATCCGATGGAAGTAGTTCAAAGCTTGATGTCCAGGTTTCCCACAAATCTAGTAAGGTGCTTTCATTGGTGCTAGATGACTTGGTGTGCCCAAGATAGAAGGTTGGGGAAGGAATTGTTTCCAAAGTGCCTGGGATTGGACTGCTAGTAGGTGTTGCGTTGATAGCCTCCAAAGAAGTTTGATTGATTCTTAGGGTAGTTGCCTAACAATTGAGGTTGTGAGTTGTTCTTGTGATAGTCACTTGGTTTACCATTGGAGTAGCTATTGTTGAATGGTCATGGTTTGTGAGAGTAGAGAGCAAAGTTTCCAGATTTAGCAGAAGGTGGTTGTTATGACTGTTGATGATGACCAAGTAGAATCTCATGATTCAGTAATTCTACTTGAAAATCTTCAAAGGAAATAGAGGTTGTCCTGGTGGAAAAGTTGGTAATAAAGGTGGTGTAGGAAGAGTTGAGACCTCCAAGGACATAGGATATGAGGTCCTCTTCTTCAACAGGTTGACCTACTGTAGCTAGTAAATCAATACAGGATTTGGTTTCCCCAAGGAATTTTGAACAGGATTTGGAACCTTGGTTGGGGTTTGCAATTGGTGCTTTAGATAGGTAATTCTAGCATTTAATTGAGAAGCATATCTTGTGGCTAGAGTAGTCAAAACCTTCTTGGCAATGTTGAGTCCATAGAGAGAAGATAACATTCGATTAGAAATGGTGGTATTGAACCAACTGACAAGGCATTGGTCCTTCTTTTGCCATAGTGAGTAATCTGGATTAACCACTTTGGTTGTTTTACCAGTTTCATCTGTGAGAAATTTTGGAGGGCATGGCTCACTACCATTAGTGAAGCCTATGAGCTCATGAGCCTTGAGAATTGGTGTGAAGTGTGAGACCCAATTGAGATAATCTGCAGGTCCATCAAGTTTGGTGGAGATCTACCGAGATATGCTAGGCAAGGTGAAGGTGGTGGTTATAGGTAGGGCCGGCCCAATGGCTAGGCCACTTAGGCCATTGCCTAGGGCCCCCAATAAATAAGGCCCAAAATATTTTATAATAAGGCATCAAAAAAAATTTAATGAGGCCTATTTTTTTAACTTAAGGCCCAATTTTTTTTAAATAAGGGGCCCAAAATTTGTTCCCATAAAAACTTAAGGTCTCTAAAATAAGGCCCCAAAAAAATTTAATAAGGCCTACTTTTTTTTTAAAAAATAAGGCCCAAAATTTTTTCCCATAAAAACTTAAGGCCTCTAAAATAAAGCCCCCAAAAAAATTTAATAAGGCCTACTTTTTTTTTTAAATAAGGCCCAAAAATTTTTCTCATAAAAACTTAAAGGCCTCTAAAATAGGCCCTCAATATAATAAACTCATTATAAAATAGGACCAATTAACCTAAAAAACAAATATACCATATCATTTTTTTTTTTTTGTCTTTTTAATCCCTCTATATCTCTCTCTTTGTCAGCAAAGAAGAGAGAACACAATTCATTTTTCTCAAAAAATGATACTAGCATCTCACCTTTGTCGCCCTTTGTTCTCTCTCTTTCTCTCCCCTTCCTTTTCTTCTCTTCTTTTCTTCCTCTCCTCCTCCGTGATACATACCATCAATTTTCAAACAGGTTTTATTGTTCTATTTTTGTAATTTATTTTATTATAATCCAAATATATATATATATATATATATAAATCATATTTGTTTAATTTGTTAATATTTTTAATCAAACATATATATTAGAATGTATCTAAATATGAAATACTTAAAACAAAAAAGAAAAGAGAAAAAATAGAAAAACTGATTGAATCTCAAATAGGGCTTTAAATAAATTTGTTATTAGCAATAAACAAAATATTGAAAATAATTTAGGTGAAAAACTCATAAATTAATAATAAATTCATCAAAAAGAATTATTCTAACTCTATTGTTACAAATATTTATGACTCTAATAAAATGCAACTAGCTAATGAAGAAACTTAAAATTTATGAAACAACAATGAACATATTACTAATATAAATGAAAATAATAATAATAATATTATAATATTATTAAAATAAATATTATTTAATTAATATTTAAATATTTAAAAAAATAAGGCCCAATTCCAAAATTTCACCTAAGGCTCCCAAATACATTGGGCCGGCCCTAATTATAGGTGCATATTGAGAAGAGGTGAGAGTTCAAATGAGAGATGCAGAGAAGGATGAAATGGGTGAACTAGCCACTATTGCAGGATCGAAGGAGTTTTCTTTTTAGTGCTCTGATACCATAAAATAATTCAAAGAAGAAGGAAGAATTGCATAAGGAATTTTAATCTTGTTATTTGATAATCAAAAAATATTACAAGAGATGCCATATGAAATCAAAATCAACTCTTTCCTTGTGTGTGTGCGTGTCTTCACGTTTGTTAACAGAAGAAGATCTTGTCTTTGCTGCACCTTTGAGAATATCATGAGTTAATGCAGAATCATTGACATCCTAAAGTTGGTTTATTACAAGAGATTCCATATGAAATCAGAATCAACTCTTTCCTTGTGTGTGTATCTTCACGTTTGTCAGCAGAAAAAGATCTTGTCTTTGCTGCACCTTTAAGAATATCATGAGTTAATGCAGAATCTATTGGAGCCTTGGCTGCCACGGTATTCTCTTCAACTTGATGAGATGGTGATGTTAAGGTGGCTGCAGTTGATGACAACTTGTGTTCTAACATCCCCCGAAAGCTAATGGGTGGGAACACACCCTTAGCTTGTCACGAAGCCAAAGAAAGTGAATGGTGGAAAGGCCTTTGGTGGAAAATATTAGCAATTTGTTCATCAGTGGAAATGTAGCTGGTTTTGACATCTTTGTTGACTACCTTCTCACGAATGAAGTGATAGTCAACTTCAATGTGTTTAGTACGCGCATGATAGAGAGGGTTGGATGCTAAGGCCAAGGCGCTAACGTTATCACACCATAGGGCTGGCGAGCAATGGAGGAAAAGGTCAAGTTCTTTGAAGAGCATGCGTAGCCAACATAATTCTGCAGTGGCAAAGGCAAGGGATCTATATTTAGTTTCTATGATGGATTTGGAGACCACTGGTTGCTTCTTGGCACACCAGCTAACCAAGCATGGTTCAAGAAAAAGAGCATACCTTGTGGTAGATCGTCTGTCATCTGGATTTCTTGTCCAATTAGAATCACTATAAGTAGGGCTATAAGCAAACAAAGCTACCCATGAGCTCACTCGGGCTCAGCTCTATTATTATTATTATTATTATTTTGAGGTAAAGGTAAACACTTCATTCATAAAAAACAGGCATAAGCCTTACAAAGATAGAGCCATCTGCTTTAAAAAAACCGTATAAAAAATGCAACTAGGGCTCCTCGAGCCAGACTTTCGATTCTTGAATTCTTGTTGCAAATTTTGCGAGACCATGGGGTGCAGAGTTGGCCTCTCTTTTCACGTGTCTAATAAAATGCCTTCGCAGGGACCCCAGCATCCCCTTTATATCGTCAATAATTTGCCCATACGGAAGCCAGTTTGGTTGAGAATCCTTCATTGCCTTCACCACTGAGAGTGACTCTCCTTCCAGAAAAACATCATAGATTCGCACCTCCAGACAAAATTCTACAGCCCTTCTAGCAGCAAAAGCCTAGCTTGGCTGTCGCTGGGTCGTACACTGCCAAAACAGGTTGGCTTAGAGCTGCTAATCCTGCCCCATTCCATCTCTGATGACAACTCCTACTCCCATACGTCTCTCACCATGGGAAACTATTAAGTAACAAATTAAAAATAGTCAATGTATATTCATTATTAAGTATTTCTTGAAAAAATATTAAATAACAATAATTAATTGGTATACAATATATAATTATATCTATGATTATAAGTATCTATATAATATATAATTGAATGATAAAAGTTAATCGTATGGTTATATCTTAAATGAGCTAACAATTAATGATAGTTGAAACTTGAATCAACAATTTGAATTATTAATCATATGATTTAATGAAAATCATGATACTTAATCATATTATTCATATAATCATATCGATTCATATAATTCATATCATATACAATGACAATGTGATTAGAATAATCCCAAATGAAACGATTATAATTAGAAATTGAAAATTGATAATAACAAATTAACAATGCATGTAAGGTCCTATAGTCACAAATTAAGTATTGGCATTGTCATTTGAAATTTGGAATTGATAGCATGAGATGTTATTGTTGATAAGTTAACGATAACTTAAGAAAAAAAAGAATGATATTATTAATATGAATCATATGATCAATCATCACATAAGATTTATGAATATAAAATATATTTTTACAAATACAAAATAAAACAAAATCTTTCACTAAACACTTAGCATGAATCTTTAATATTGTTAGTGTGAATGTATGATATCTATAATAGTTCAATATAAATCAAACGCATATAATTTTGGAGAGTAGTAATTTGTGAAACCATAATAACCTATAATAAATTTGTGGGGTAATTTCACTTAACCCCACTGAACTTACGCGCATTTTGCAAACACCCCTCAAAGTTCAAAAACTCTCACTTTGGTGTACCAAACTCTTATTTGTTTCCAATTTCCCCCTTCCATTAGGATTCTCTGTGAAATCTTAACTGATTCAACCAAAATTACCCATTTATCCCTCGCTCCAAAACTACGTCGTTTTGGTCATTTTACCATTAATTTTGTTTTTTAAATGAAAAATATTAAAAAATTTAAAATTTTTTTTAAAAAAAAGGGGGGAAGGAAGAGTGGCTTGGCCAAGGGGGGTGGCTCCGACCACCCCATTTTTGGCCAAGGGGTGGCTGGAGCCATCCCCACAGCCGGTTTGGGGGTGGTCGAACCACCCCCATGGCCAAGGGTGGTCGGCCATCCCCAAAAGCCCAACAAAAAGGGAGGAGGAAATCAGGTGGCTTGGCCAAGTGGAGCCACCCATTTTTGGCCAAGGGTGGCTCCACACGGCGGTCGGGGTGGTCGAACCACCCCATGGCCAAGGGGTGTCGCCACCCCAAAAGGCCAAAACCCATACTTCCCCAAAAGGCCAAACCCATACTTTGTTTTTTTTTTTTTTTTGGGTACGACCACCCCTTATGGCCATGAACCACCCTGCATCGGCCGTAGGCGGTGGCTCTCAATTAAAAATGGGTACGGCCACCCCATTTTTGGCTGCCACCCCACCATTTCCTTCCCCTTTTTTATAATTTTATAATTTTTTTCCTCTTTAAAAAGGGGAAAAAAATAATGGTAAAATGACCAAAACGACGCCATTTTGAGGCCCAAAACTGTGTAGTTTTGAACCCAAAATGACGTAGTTTTGGAGTGAAGGATAAATAGGTAATTTTGGCTAAACCCGTTAGGATTTCACAGAAAATCCTAACGGAAGGGGCAAATTGAAAGCAATTAGAAGTTGGGTACATCAAAGTGAGAGTTTTTGAACTTTGGGAGGTATTTGCAAAAGGCGCGTAAGTTAAGGGGGGTTAAGTGAAATTGCCCCTAAATTTGTTAAGTTAATGAAATCCATATAAGGAAATTTAGTGAAATTTCGTCACTTAATGCTAAAAATATCATTTCATTAAGCACATAAAAATTTGGTAAAAATATAAAAGCCCCATCAACTATCAGTCATTTACGATTTAGCCCCCTATACTTTTAAAAGTGATAAAATGCCTCCCCAAACTACCTAACAGTTGTATTTTGGCCCCCTCCGTTAGTTGTTGCTGTGAAAATGGATGAAAAAGTTGAAACTATGTCATTTTTTAAGGTTAAGTTACTAAAATACCCTTTTGAACAAAAAATCAATTAAAAAAATGCCCCCCAAAAACGACATCATTTTGAAAAAAAAACCTCCCTCTTTCTCTCAGGCGCACTTGCTGTGCCTTCACGCACCTGCAGTACATCTTCCCCTACCCTTCTTCTCTTTCTTTGTTCAAGTAATTCTCTCTTTCCCTTTGGTTCTTGCAGAGAAAGAGAGGAGCCGGAGGAGGCGAGGCGAGAGCGGAGAGCTCACCGGAGGAGTTGATGGCAGAAATTGGAGAAACCCAAAAACCCCAAAATATCTCCGCCCATTCTCTGGAGAAACCCGGAAACCTCAAAACATCTCTTCCCCAATAACAATTGTTGGGTCTATTGGAGTTGAGCAACCCATCGGCAAGGAAAAAAAGAAAAAAATGTTGTTGGGTCTACTAGAGCTGGGCAACCCATGGGCAAGGAAGAAATGTTGGTGGAGAAAGAAATTTGGTCTATTAGGAATGCTCAGAGAGAAATGAAGAAATGTTGAAATGTCGTTGGGTCTACTTGAGCTGGGCAACCCATCGGCAAGGAAAGAATAAATAAATGTTATTGGAGCTCACACAATGAGGGAAGAAGACAACATAGTGCATCGGGGGAGAAGAAGAAAATATGGAGGGAGAAAAAAAGTAAAATGGAAAAACTCGTCCAGAAGCTCCTGCGCGGCCTTCAAGTACCCAGATCAGGACTTTGAGATTATGAACAAAAATATAAAAATAAATAAAATTTAATGATGTTGGTTTTGGAATTTTGGTATGTAAAAAAGACAGAAATCTGTTGCAGAATACAGAGAAAATGCTGCGAATACACCTAGATTAGCAAATGTATGTATCAAAGTAGAGAATTGCAGAAACAAACTTAGAAATAATTTTTAGGGATGGAGCTTACCAAAGAAGAAGAACAGTGGTTTAGGGGTGGCTGGCAAGCCCTAATCCACTGTTCTTCTTCTCTTTTTTTTTTTTTTTTTTTAAACGATGTCGTTTTTGGGGGGTATTTTTTAAAAATGATTTTTTTTCCCAAAAGGGTATTTTAGTAACTTAACACCAAAAAACGACGTCGTTTTGTATTTTTCATCCAATTTGACAATCTTGACTAACGGAGGGGGCCAAAATATAACTGTCTGGTAGTTTGGGGGGCTATTTTATTACTTTTGAAACTTGAGGGGGCTAAATCGTAAATCGTTGGTAGTTTGGGGGGCTTTTTTATATTTTTTCCTAAAAATTTTAAAATAATGACAAAGCCATTAATTTGTAAACTGTGGTGATAATATTTGGATGGAGGAGACACCCCCATGTATTTATGATACGATTGCTTTAGAGCGTGTAGCTCTTGTAATTTAGAGTTTTGTAACTCTTGATTTTTTTATCAATGATAAATATCAATTTTGCCAAAAAAAACGAGCAGTTTTTTTATCAATGATAATGGGACGCAATCTGCAACCGGAAATCAAGCAGATTTGATTGAGAAAAGGGGTGAGGCAAGGGAAGGAGTAAATCTGGGGGACAATTATGGGAAGTCCTTGAGGAAGATGGCTGCAAACGGGGAAGGGACCTTTAAAAGGAATGAAATTGGAAGGGAAACCGAGAATCAGCATGGGAGGGATTCTTTGGCTAAAAATGGCAAGAGTATATATGTGGGCCAATGGGATTCCATTAAAGAAAAGATGGTGTGGGGTGTAATGGAAAAGGAGATGCAAGGGTCCACGTGTAATACTCCTTTTTTAAACAGCCCTATAGCTGGTGGCCAAACAACTGAGTACTCTGGACACTTGGCGACGAGTTCACCAGGTTTTATTTTTGGAGCTGAACCTGATAAGGCAAGTAAACAAGTGTCCCCTCCTGCTCGAAAAGTGCCAAAACAGTCCAAGAAAATATCTGAGAGGAGGTAGGGGTCGAAAGGGATGGAGGAGGTCCTAGCTCAGGTAAGAGGAAGAAAGTGGGTGCTGAGGTGAGCGAATGCACTGCAGGGGGCAAACGCAACAGAACAGAGAACAAGGAGGGGGAGGTACACGATGACACTTTGGCGGTGGCTGGTGCTCAGCCCCATCGCTAGGATGAGTCTTTTAAGTTGGAACTGCCGAGGGCTTGGGAACCCTCGGGTAGTTCAAGACCTTCGCCGTATGGTGAGGGAGAAGAAGCCCAAAGTGGTTTTCATTATGGAAACCAAGATGAGTCACAAAAGAATAGAATTTTTGAAGTTTAAGCTTGGCATGGAAAACCTCTTTGCCATTGACAGTGTTGGTAGAAGTGGAGGGTTGTGTCTATTATGGAAAATGGGGTCGACATCAACATAAAAAACTATAGCAGGAGGCATATCAATGTAGGGGTGGTGATGGTGGCAGGGGAAATGGAGTGGAAACTAACTTGTTTCTATGGAAACCCTGATGTCTCAAAAAGGAGGGATTCATGGAATTTGCTTAGGTATCTATCTCACTTATCACCGGCACCCTGGCTTTGCATGGGCGACTTTAACGAGATATTAAACATGTCTGAACAAAAGGGAGCGGTATCCAAAACAAGGAGGCAAATGGAAGACTTTCAAGCTGTGTTGACAGAATGTTTCCTTAGTGACTTAGGTTTTCACGGGCCTAAACTTCACTTGGAATAATGGAGGAAAGGAGTAGCATTTACCAAGAACGGCTGGACAGAGCTGCAGCAAACACGGAATGGTGCGCCAACTTTATTGAAGCTGAGGTTGCAATTTTGGCAAGACGGAGTTCTGATCATCACCCTCTACTCATCACTTTAGCTCGAGAAAGGGATGACAACAGGGGAAGAAGGAGGGCTCTTCGAATTGAAGAAAGTTGGAAGGCTCTTCCGGAGTACAAGGAAGCTATGGGTACGATATGGAGGACTAGACATAGACGGAGAAACCCCTTGGAAAACATTATGGGAAAGCTAAGGGCATGTCAAAAACCTATCAAAAAATGGGTTAAAAAACAAACTATAGCTACAGATGAAATCATTGAGGAGAAGACCCGGGAATTAGAGAAATTGCAGAATGGGGTCATCCCTACGAATCTTGAAGCGGAACGGGTCCTTAAAGATGATATACATGGTCTATTAGAGCAACAAGAGCTAAAGTGGAAGCAAAGGGCCAAAGAAAATTGGCTACGTCATGGTGACCACAACACCAAGTTTTTTCACGCTTGTGCATCACAACGAAAGTGAGGAAATACTATAGTGGCTGTTCTGGATGGAGGAGGTAGAAGCTGTGACACACAACCAGAAATAGAGGTTGCATTTGTCTCTTTCTATAGAAATCTATTCACTTCTAAAGGGCCTACAATGTAGAAAACTGCACCCAAGCTGTGAAGAGGAAACTTTCTGATGAAATGGTAGCAGGCTTGCTCGTAGATTTCACTAAGGAGGAGATCTTTGCAGCTCTTCAATCCATGCCTCCCAATAAGGCACCTGGGCCAGACGGGTTCACAGTAGAATTCTACCAACTCCATTGGGAAGAGGTGGGCAATGAGGTTTGTGAAGCAACACTTTATTTTTTCAATTCAATATGTCTTGATGGGCAAATAAATTCAACCAATATTGCGTTGATTCCCAAAAATAATAAGCCCTGTACTGTTGCTGATTTTAGGCCTATAAGCTTATGTAATGTGATTTATAAGATTTTTTCTAAAGTGCTAGCTAACCGATTAAAAGTGGTGCTCCCCTATGTAATATCTCCAAATCAAAGTGCTTTCTTATCAGGCAGATTGATCTCGGATAATATTTTGGCTGCTTATGAGACGCTGCACTCCATGCACACACGGATGTGGAGCAAAGTGGGCTACATGGGAATCAAATTAGACATGAGTAAGGCGTATGACAGGGTGGAATGGTGCTTTCTGGAGGCAGTGATGGAAAAAATGGGCTTCCCTAGTCGGTGGATCAAACTTGTCATGGAGTGTGTTCAAACAGTTAAATACGCCATTCTGGTTAATGGATAGGCAGTGGGAAACATTACCCCTTCGCGAGGTTAAGGCAAGGAGATCCCCTCTCCCCGTACCTCTTTCTTATTTGTGCATAGGCCCTCAGTGCTATGCTTACCCAAGCGGAGACTAATGGAGTTATCACTGGAGTTCCAACTTCTAAACGAGGACCAAAAATTAGCCATATTTTCTTTGCAGACGACATTTTGCTTTTTTGCAAGGCAAACTCTGTCGAATGGAGGAGACTCACACGAATCTTGGATAGGTATGAAGCTGCATCGGGACAAAAGCTAAACCAAGACAAGACCTCTCTATTCTTCAGTCGCAATACTAGTGCTAAAAAAAGGGAGGAGATCTCGCGACTCTCAGGGCTTAAGGCAACAGATAGATATGAGAAGTATTTGGGCTTGCCAACTTTGGTGGGTAAGTCGAGGTCAAAGGCTTTCAAAAGCATCAAGGATAGGGTGTGGAATCGCCTACAAAGTTGGAAAGTAAAATTCCTCTCCCAAGCGGGAAAGGAAATTTTGCTAAAGGTTGTGGTCCAAGCCATTCCCACTTATTGCATGAGTGTTTTCCTCCTCCCAAAATCTTTGTGCAAGGAGATCAATAGTATGATGAAAAAATTTTGGTGGGGACACAAGGAGAATGACAAAAAGATACACTGGATGAGTTGGGAGCGAATGGGGGTACCAAAAAATAAAGGTGGTTTGGGCTTTAGGGACTTGGTATTGTTCAACAAAGCTCTCATTGCCAAACAAATATGGAGGCTCCTGCAACAACCAGATTCTTTGGTGGCCCGAATTTTTAAAGCAAAATACTAATCTTCTAGTACAATTCTAGAAGCTACTTTGGGAAAGAAGCCATCGCTAGCTTGGAGGAGCTTACTTGCTGCACAAGATGTAGTTAAAAAGGAGCAATATGGAGGGTAGGGGACGGCAGAAGCATCAAGATTTGGGAGGACTGTTGGCTCCCAACACCAACGACATTCAAAATACAATCCCCCCAAAAACACCTTCCAATTAATACATGTGTCTCTGCTCTTATTGACCAAACCACAAGGCGATGGAATGTGGCTATTATTACTAAAGAATTTAATCAGGAGGAGGCTAAAGTAGTCATGAACATTCCGCTTAGCCCTCTTCTACCCAGTGACCGACTGATTTGGAGGTGTACCCCCAATGGAATATTCACTGTCCGTAGTGCATATCACATGGAGGTCGAAAGGCAAGCGGGGACGAAGGGGGAAAGTTCAAACTCAGGTAACGGTGAAGGAATCTGGAAGGTAGTTTGGCAATTAAAAATTCCTAATGCAGTAAAGATGTTCCTTTGGCGAGCCAGCCACAACTTGTTGCCCACCAAAGTGAATTTAATGCGAAGAGGAGTCGTCAAGGAGATTATGTGCCCCATCTGTTTAAGAGAGGAGGAGTCTATCGAGCATAGTATATGGACATGTTTGTCAAGTCGATGTGTGGTGCTATGGGCCGATTAGTTTGCAAAAAAGCCACGGCCAAGGACTTTGTTTTACGGAGTTGTTGGAAATGGTAATAAATAGGTGCTCAAGGAAAGAGGTAGAGCTATTTGCAGTTACGGCCAAAAGGATTTGGCTTTGCAGAAACGATGTCGTCCATGGGGGTTTTTTGACTCACCCTTCACAGGTTATAGCAAAAGCTGTTACGGCTTTGGAAGATTTTCAAAGGGTAAATGGAGAACAAACAAATGAAAGGCGGCTTATAGCGGTGGTTGAGGAGAAGAGATGGCAGCCACCTCAAGGAAACATGATAAAAATCAACTGGGATGCAGCCATAGATAACAAGAACGGTGTAGGGGGAGTGGGGGTTATCGCCAGAGATGCACAGGATGCTGTGTGAGTGCATATAGCGTAACAATGAATATGACGGTGTCCCCTGCTACAGCTGAAGCCTTACATGCCTTACATGCCACGATCTTTGCAAGAGAAAAGGAGTTCACGGGGGTTTTATTTGAAGGTGATGCAGCAAATATCGTCGCAGCAGTGAACTCAAGCAACCCATGTGAATCCAGCTTCGGGCATTTTGTGGAGGACGTTAAAACAGGGTTGGCTTTAGTGGGAAATTGCAGTTTCGCTCATGTCAAAAGGAAGGCCAATTTGGCAGCCCATACAATAGCCAAAACTGCATGTAAGCGTGTCACGGGATCTTACTGGTGGCACTGTACTCCATCTTTTTTAGATGGTATTATCAGGAAGGAGGGTATGTCTCCTTCCATGTGATTTTTTGCTCTTCATGAGCTCAATAATAATCCCTCATATTCTTTCAAAAAATTTTGCCAAAAAAAAAAAAAAATTCTCATATAGGGTGACTCTGGTGGTGAGAGAGAGAAAGATGTGCTTTGATTTAGGATAACTGGGTGAGACCATGAGTTAGTAAAGAGATAGATTAGAGGGTAAATGCATTAAGAAACTTAATTCATTAACAAAAATAGAAGAAGGAAATTATTAAAAACCGATTCAATCTCATGGTTCATTCTTTGTAGTTTGCAGACTTGTAGTTGCACGGTTCAATTATTAAAATTACGAGTAAAAAAACTGGTTTATTATTTAAAAGTATGGGTTTACGTTATATGTCGCAATTCTATGAAAGGTTTTGGCTATATATATATATATACATATATATATATATATATATATATATATATCTTACTATGTACGATATTATATCATACGCTTATGCAATTAATAATTTAGTTAATTTAGAGTAACATTAATATATGAGGAAAAAGATCCCCTCCATTTCAAAATTCCTCTATTTCCTTTATTTGGTGCATTTTGAAGGGTAGTTTCCAATATATGATGATATGTAACATATGTTAGTTAAGTGTTATTATTATTTTCATTTAAGTGCATTTAATTATTTTTAGGCTAATTATATATAAATTATCATTTATGGTAATGGACTTATGTCACTTATTTATGGTTAATTATAAATTGTATAATTAAATGTAATTACTATGAAAATAAATATTTAGATTATTACCACAAATTTGGAATTTGGTAATTGGTTAATTGGTGCTATTGCTAATTATGGTGTATAAATATAATGTATAACGTATTAATGTTATTAATGTGTGTAATTATTAATTACTAATTTACTATTAATGAATTTAATGTATAAGTTTATAATGGTGTAAGTGTAAGTGTGTAATGTAATTGTGTAAAGCAAAATTTTCTAACGTGATTACAACTGTGATCCATTTTTTCATAAAAATTTTCTAACGTGTGGCTAAATGCATGCTTATGCATCTAATTCCACGAGTAGGATTTTATCATCAAATATGCAGCTTTAATAAACAGTCAAGATTATTGTATTTATTTTGGAGAGGAAAATCTCACCATTATGCATGTGTAGGGGATTAAAAATTTTAAGGGTTTATTTTTCAAAGCGTGACAAGTGGTGAACAATCGAGGCAAGAATTCAAGATAAATGTCCATCGTCCGATCTTCATTTATAACTTTTATACCAATTGCAGCCATTGATTTGAGAATATGGGATACAACTGTCAAGCACTTCGTGGATAGAAAATAATGAAGTGCTTTAATTTTTCATGAGATTGATATATTGTAAATAATCCGATGGCTTAAATTTAATTTTGGAATATATGATTATATTGAAGGGCAAAGATCACACACTGTAGTGATTTAAGTTGAATGCACACTTAGGGAAACAAATCTAAACCACTTCGATTTTTGTTTACAGCCATAAATGCGAATACCAAATCCCAAATATTTTGGCTGGATTTTTGTGCGATTCAAATCATCTATTTCCTGCGGAAGGAAGAATACCAAAAGATCAAACAATTAAAACCATTGATCTTCGATTTGTTTCGAAATTGGGGGAATCTTTTGAATCGTGAAGATCGAAGGAAGTCAAAGTGCATTCAATGCAATCGTTTGTCCTCAACCATTCATTTTGAAATCTAGTCTTGATCGAGTCTCACAGGGATTTGATTTGTGTGTCTAAAGGGTTTTGAAACCCTATTTTCATTGAATTCTAACCAGATTGCAGGTCTTTGTAGAACTAGAAGAGAGTCAATCTCTCTGTTGCTATTTCAAGTCCCATCTTGCCACCATATCCCTAAATTTGAGTCACTCTCAGTCTTCTGCAATTGTCACCTCACCTTCTAGTACACACATCGATGGCAAAGTCAAGGCATGCTCTTGATCTGATTGATGTGTCCATCACTCTCAAGTATCTTCAACATAAAATTGATTGGAAGAGGAAGAACAATCTAAGTGGCTTGGGCAGTCTAGCTAAAGAAGACTACAAGCTAGGTATTTTGCTTTCAATTAGTAGAATAGTAGTTAATTTCTTCTCTATTTGTAAGCCTTAATGTTAACCTTTGTCCTTACTTATGCTGTTATGAATAATTTTTTGCCTTTCAGGGGACAACCGTTCAATCACTATATCTTTGATTTTTTTTTTTTCAACTCTTCAAGTCTCAACCCAGGATTGACATCTAACTGGACCAACAACATACTATTGAGTCTAAGGTTATTTTATTTCACTAAGCAATTTGTTCATAAGTTTATGTTTGGACCGTTTGGTTAATGATTATAAAAACCTTTTTGATTTATGCTTTCTGGTTCCTATCGTGTTTCATTTTTTTATTATTTTTTTTGCTGAATGGTTTATAATTTTATGTTCTGATTAATGATTGTGATTTATGGAAGTGGAACCCTATCTTGTTTATGCTTTCAAATTAGTTCAGTAACTTCTATGATTCATAGTTTATGCTCTTGCTCATTTGCTTAATCATTATTCATTTGCTTGTAAATTACAATAATTTAGTGTTTTTTTTGCTATCTAGTTGTTGCTCTGATTAGTGATTATAAAACCCAAGATACCTTCCCTTACTTTATGTTCTTTAAATGTAATGTAAATTTATGAATATGCTATGTATAAATTATTTTTTCCGCCATATGGTTTATGCTCTGTAATGTGTATGCCAATGGCACTATAAATTAATGATCATGCAACATGCTCTTTTATGATAAAACATATTAGTTATTTGCATACTAAGGCTATTGTAATATCTTAAAAGGCATGGAGGGAGATTCGAACCAACCTCATCCGATGGTGGGGGTTAAGGAGGATGTGGAGGAGTATGAAACTGAGGATTCTATTGGTATTAGCAATGTTGGTACTAATAATTCCCCAGAAAATGAAGTGACTAGAGATATTGCCTCTAATGAGGTTCCAAACCAAGAAGATCTAGAAAAGACTGCTTATCAAAAGAAGTAGAGGGCGAAGACCTCTCATGTTTGGGAGCATTATGTTGAGGTGAAAATAAAAGGGAAGGCAAAGCATCAATGCAAATGGTGTAAAAGGACATTTTGTGTGTTGAGTTCAAGTTGTACAAGTACTTTGGGTAGGCACTTAAAAAAATGTAACACTTTCCTTGGTGCTAAAGAGAAGAAGAAGCAAAATGTTTTGTCTGATGGTACTAGGGATGGTGATGGTGTGGGTAGTATAAGAAACTTTACCCATAATGAAAGGAAATCAAGAGAACTTTGTTCTCATATGATTCTCTATCATGAATACCCATTTAATATTGTAGAGCATGTGTTATTTAATAAGTTTGCAAAGTCTTTAGAGCCGCAATGGGCAAAACTGAGTTGGGATGCAGCAAAGAATAATTGTTTTGCCACTTTTGAGATTGAGAAGAGGAAATTGAAGAATTTGTTGAGAGGTGTTCACAAAGTTAACATTACAACCCATATGTGGACTTCATGTCAAAACATCTTATATGGTTGTCACATGTCATTTCATTGATTCGATTACGCCTAAATAGGCGTGTGTTTAACTTTTGTAATGTGCCACCACCACACACTGGTTTTCTTATTGTTGATGCACTATAAAAAAAGTTTTCAAGAATGGGGGATTGAGAGAACAAAATTGCTTCCATCATAGTTGATAATGCAAAGGCAAATGATACAACCATTAAAGTATTGAGAATGTTTTTAACAAAAAAAAAATCTTTGCTTATTGATGAAAAATTGTTTCATGTTCGTAGTTGTGCCCACATAACCAATTTGCTAGTTCAAGATGGTCTTGGTGAGATTTTTGAAATTGTTGATTGTATTATAGATGGAATTAAATACTTGGTAGCATCGGAGAGTAGGTTGATTAAGTTTAGTGAAATTTCAAAGCAATTGCAATTGGCCTCTAAGAAATTAATTTTGGATGTACAAATTCGGTGGAATAGTACATATAAGATGCTCTCAACAGCAATTGAGTTCAAAGGGGTCTTTCCGATGTATTCATATATGGAAAAAGGAATTTTTTGGTCGCCATCTGATAAGGATTAGGAGAAAGTTGAAAATGTGTGTCAATTATTGGCTGTCTTTAATGATGTAACCAATATTGTCTCAGGTAGTGATTACCCTACTTCTAATTTATTCCTACCTGAGGTGTGGAGGATGAAATATGTATTGGCTATGAAGTGTGGAGATGAAAATGAGTACATTAAAGCAATGGCTCATAAAATGAATGTCAAATTTCTGAAATATTAGGAAGAGTGCAACTTATTGATGTCAATTTTTGTTGTGTTAGACCCAAGGAATAAAATGACATTGATATGATTTTGTTTCCCTTTAATATATCAAGAGGGAGATGCGAAGGACAAGGTTGATCTTATCCTTGATGTTCTAAAAGATTTATATAATGAGTATCTTGAAGAATATAATGCAACTGTTATTGGACAGAATGTGCAAAGTAACACACTTGAATGCTCTTCAAGCAGCTCAATCAATGCACCTGGGAAGAGCATTCAATCTGGTAGGGAAATTTTTGACTCATTCATTAGAAGTGTTGACACATTGCAGCAGCCAGCCAAATCAGATTTGGAAGCATATTTGGAGGAAAATGTATTGATTGTTGACAAGGGTGTGGAATTTAATGCCTTGGATTGGTGGAAGGCAAATACCCTAAAATATCGCATTTTGTCTATAATGGCTAAGGATATATTGTCAACACCAATTACTACTGTAACTTCGGAGTCCACATTCAGTGCTGGTGGAAGGGTTATTGATCCTCATCGAGCTTCATTGTCTACAGAAACTGTTCAAATGTTATTATGTGGGGGTGATTGGGTTAGAGCACTATATGGGATGAAAAGGAAGTGCAAAGTAAGTGTTTTTCTTTTTTTTTTAGCAATTAGCTGCAATTGAGTAATTTTATGACCCTTTGCATTTACAAAGTTCTATTTATTTTTTTTTTTTTAAGGAGGAATCTGAATTGGAGATCACCCTACCAACGATATAATAGCCAGAGAACTATCATTTTAATTTTGTTTAACTTGTAGAACTTCTGTAATTTAATAGTATATTTTGTTTGGGAACTTTTGTTGGAGAGTATCATTTTATTGAAGTGTTGAAAACATGAAGACTAAAGGTCCAAAGGTTTTTTGTTGTCTAAGGTAATGTATGACTTCCTAATTAAAGATTATTGTTTTCTTTTGAATTTACAAAGTACTAACTATTTTTAATTATGTATTTGTCTAAAATTAGGGGGAATATGAAGTAGAGATTGCTGCTTTGAAGTAATAGGACTGTTGTGCTGATTGCTGAACTACATATTTTAATATGACTGTTATCTCTTGAACAACTTGAACTGCATATTTTGTGGATTTCATTTGTTATTGCATTTTTTATGGTTATTGTTATGTAATATTAATCATGTGTTATTTTAGTTTAAGTGTGTATTCAGGTTATTAGAAAATTTGTAATAGTATTACTGTGTATTTAGGTTATTTAGAAAAATTTTAAGTTGCTAAAGTTGTTGCCTTGCCGAATTCCTGCCTTGTTGCCTTGTTGAATTCCTACCTTGCTGAATTCCTGTCTTGCTGGTTTGAAAATTTTGAGTTTTGATTAATTTAATGATTGTTTGGATTTTTAGTTATTAGATTAATTATTAATATGTAGATGTCAATGTTATTGCACCTTTGATCTGTTATTGTTATATCAATCATGTGATATATATGTTATAATATTTTTGAAGACATGAAGGCTTGGAGTTGGGGACTTGAGGTTAATTCATTTTTAATGATATGGCAAATTAAATTTTGTAATTAAATCATACCTCCCTTGACATTTTAATCAAATAAAGTTTCTTCACATTAACTAATTAATGCAAGAGAGTAAAAATATATTAAACCTTTTTTTTAGTGTGTATTCAGGTTATTGAGAAAATGCTGAAGTTGCTGCCTTGCTAGTTTGAAATTTCTGGGTTTTGATTACATGCTGGTTTGAAAATTTATTGTTTTTCTTTCATTTACAAATTGCTGCCTTGGTGGTTTGATAAATCTTGGGTTTTGATTACATGATGGTTTGAAAATTTATTGTTGCCTTATTATTTTTATTTCATTTGCAAATTGCAGCCTTACTGATTTAAAAATTTGTACTTTGCTGCCTTGATGCTTCTAAACCTCAAAGCTGAGGTTGTGGTATTGATTGGAATTTTAATAGCTAAGTAAGCTTTTGAATGGTCAAATGACTCAAATCTTTTGTTAATCATATATTTAATTTTCTTTGTATCTTAATAGTTAGAAAAAAATGGAGCAACATTTATATAGAATTATATATAAATTTTAATTGCTTTCTGTTTTATTCTTCCACAGATAAATTTGAACCACCGAAGTTACTTGAGGGAATGTTGGACATATGTGGAGTGCCACCAGAAAAATTCAGAACCATATGTTCAAATATCGTCAAGTTAGATATGCAATCCTTTGAGCAGCTAAAAAATAGATGGTAAGAATACTTTTTTTTTTTTTTTAAGTACATGGTAAGAACACTCGTATGCAAATGGTGCTATCTTGTGTATATAGGTGACTGGAGGCCTGCCCCACTGCTACTTTGGGGGAGGGCTTTAGAACCATGTAAAAATGATCTAATGATAAAAATTCATTTCCATAGTAATGTTACACAATCTTTTGATTTCTTACCAACTTTTAATGGTGGACCTAGTTATTACAATTTCACTAATTTAAGGATATTTCTATGATCTTCTATTGTTTTGTAAATATGTTGGTTTGATAACTTTTGTTATATATTCGATGTTTTAGAATTGGATAAATTTTTGTATGGGTTAGTCATGTATATTTCTTGTTAATTATTGCTAGGTTGAGGAGAATGGCTTAACAATTGAGACACAAATAAAATTGGCACTTTTGTGAAGGAAAAGGGATTACCTTCAGAATTATTGTCTAAATTTAAGCAGGAGGGAAGCAAGTTCTTGGGACATGATGGATCTATGGAGGCATTGCCATCTTTGATTCTACCAAACTACCAATTACTTGTTTGTTGTTCAGCCATTTTTTTTTTCTACCAAAAGATGCTTGTCTTGTAAATTTCAAGATTTCATTTGCAAATTGAACTTTTTATTTGTTGTTTTCACTTGTTTAATAAAGACCATATATGTATTTCATTTGCAAAATGTAAAGTGATTGTAAGTTTTTAAATTTGATTTGTAATTGCATATCAATACATCATAATGATATTGCAAATATTCATTAGTTTTTTTGTAATACTATTTCATATTGGATATTGCGATATGTAATTGTTTTTGGATAATTTTGGAGTTGAAATTGTAGATGTTTATCTTGTGAGTTGTGTATATATATATATTAATCTTTTTTATTCATTCTTTTGGTTAATTTTAATTTATTAATACTTTTTTAATTTTTTTTAAAAATATTTTATGTATTACAGCAAGGCGAAAAATAAGGGGCTTGGCTAGTCTAAGAGTCAAGCTCGAGCTCGGTCTCGCATAAGAAATTCTTCTTGGCGAGTCAAGCCAAGCTAGTGTTTTTAAACCCGTCACGAGCTCAAGCCGAGCTTGAGCTCATTAACTATTTTCACAAGCCGAGCTTGAGCAGCACTAGCTCGCCCAAGCTCAGCTCATTTACAGCCCTAACTATAAGCATTGACTTGAAGAGAACCCTTACCAATTTACAATCCATGATTGATGGAGCCTTTGAGATATCAAAGAACCCTCTTGGCTGTAGTCCAATGAGTGGTTGTGGGAGAGTGAATGTAACACCGAGAATTAATTAACTGGTAATTAATTCCACAGTTCATCTCCCAGCCTTGTTCCACTCCAAACAAGACTTCGAGACCTCTACTCCTCGAAAAGCAGAGGATACTAAGCAGCAAAAGTAAATTAAGTTTTATAAACAATGAATCAGTATAACCAAAACGTCTAACCAAAGATTATCAAAGCAGCGAAAATCATACTATAGCATCGTGGATCTATGTCAAACCTTAATACGAAGCATGCATCAAACCCTAAGTCTACAGCATAACTCAAAAGTACTAGTTACCATAAGTACCCATTTAAACTTTGCAATAAGTCCTCAAGCATCTCCCGAGTTGAATCCTACAACATAACCGGATGCTTCGCAGTATCCACTATCTAGAACAGCATAATCATACATATAGAGAAAAAGAAAAATAATATAAGGGTAAGTCCAGCAACTTAGTGAGTATAAATGCATATGACGTACCCATCATTAATTCGTACATTCAATTATTTATAAAACATATGCAATATTATGAGATGATAATTTATCATGCAGGTGATATATATAATATATATACATATGATATAAAGTAACAGTTATAATTTAACAGTATGGTCTATCCGAGATATTACCCCTTGGTCGCATTAAAATAGTACTCGCCAATTGCGAGTCGATCGTAGTAATGTGGGTGCAAGCAAGTAGTGTCGAACCCAGAGAATCGTGTTTGTCGAAAACCAACTTTAAAGTGCTTAAACTAATAAAATCTCAACCTAGTCCCAATATCGAAAGGTGTAACGTGAAAATTAAACTAAGTTAAAAAGCATTAAAATAAAGAAATAAAAAGCGACTACAGTCCTAATCCACTTCACAATTAATTAATTAATATATAAACATGCTTAACTCATATTTATTAACGCTATGCTACAAGGCATACTTTGAGCGTTAACGCATTGTTCATATTTCGTCTATCGATAAGCACATATGTATATCCTATTGTTGCTACACAATCTTGTCGGACTAACAGAGGCAAACATCGTTACAAGAGGTCACAACGGATAATGGTCCAAGACAATATCCGATGTATCTCCGGTTGTAGTCGACATTGCGACAAACAACAATCAATACACTTTGTCACTAAAAGTGCATTGAAACGAATAGACATAAATTAAATGACGAATAATACTAACTAAACACAAATATATATAAACAAATTAAAGCGAAGGGAAAAAGAGACTAATTAAAAGTAAAATAAAACATTAATTAAATAAATGACAATTTAGGAGGGTTTACAATGAAAAACAGAGGCTTGGGCCCTAGAGGCATCCCAAAACGCTCACAATGAATACACGAGGTCCTATTTATAGGTCGGCAGATATCGTGCGCTCAAACGCTACTACACGCTTTTGAACTCAAAGTTATTTGTGGTCGAACGCAGCTACACGTCGAATCAAATAATCGCTGTAAGCGGCTAGGGCTGATATGGAGGTGTGTTCGACCCCGTGAGCACCTGCGTCAATGCGAGATAATCTTGCTAAAGGGCCATGATTTAATGCAATGTCCTGCACAACACAAAATACTAAAAACACTACAAATGATTAAATATTAACAATGCTAAAGGCCTAACGAATATAAATTAAGGGGTCCAAATCAGCACTTTTAGGCACCGATCAAATACCCCAAACTTACATTTTGCTAGTCCCTTAGCAAAACAAAATGAAAAACACAATAAAACATAAGTCCGCTTTCGTGGGAGAACGATTGCATTGAGCGTATGCAACAAGCCTTTTAAACCTCTAGGAGTTCCCTAGAGGACGAGTGAAGTCTCGTGAGGGTTTTCCAAGAATGACACCCACAAACAATTATTTGGCACTATGTTATTAATTAGATAAAGCCCAACACTTAAAACACATGGTTCATACATCATTAGTAGATTTAACATGTTAAACATATGAACCACATCATCAAGGCATCCAAACATCCTTTCATTCAAGGTTGGAAAATTGAGACAACACGTGCTCCATTATGTGCAAAGTGAACTAACAATAAGATCATGGGATTTCAATCACTCTCCAAAGACATGTATCCCAGAATTTAAAGGAAAAACAATGTGATAAATACAACCAAGGCTTAAATTGAAAGATGCAATTTTTTTTGTGTAGCTTGCAATGTTGACTTCCTTAAACTTCTAAATGACCTATGTAACAAGTGTTGGGCTGACTCCCAAACCAGTGGTTTTAGGGCACTAGATGTAGAGACATCCCTAAGGGCTTAATTACTCAAGTCAAAAGAGTTACTGAAGCCTAACTAGCCATACAATTTTTAATAGCAATTTCTTATCTTTTTGACGCGAACACTCATTGCTTGGCCAGGCAAGAGGTTCGGTTACTCAATGAAAAATTCACTTATTTTGATTTTGATATATATATATATATATATATATATTTTAATAAAGCCAAGGTTTTCATCATCACATCATAAACCTAGAAATCTCAAGACACACACTTCAAAGTCAAATCTCAAACCTCACAAACCCTATTGCTAGTGTGCATGTGAAATTTCAATCAAACAAGTGGAGTCTCTCTAATCCAACACAGAATCAAAAACTGTGATTTCTAATGATAGGCAATGTTCAAACAAGTTAAACAAACCAATGACATGTAATCCACAGATTCGATGTAAGTCATGACCAATCAACAACATAGTAACAAACAAAAAGAAAAAAAATTTATATACATGGCAAAAACAAATATATACATGCAAAAACAAAACAAAACAAGTAAATAAAAAAAAAGAGAATAATGTTTGTCCACACACCCCAAACTTAAATGACACATTGTCCCAATGTGGCAAGAAATACATTACAAGGGATGAGGAACCGGATGAGCAAAGTCCAAAAAAACTTAAACATCAAAACACTGTCAAAACTAACAGAATCTTTTCTAAAAGATAAAACATCAAAATGTTAATTGCTGTTAGAAATCAAACAAATAAAATATATACATGAAAATAAAATAACAAAAATAAAATAAAATGCAAGGAAAATAAAAAGAAAAATACCGCACCTTCCCCGCCATAAGGATGTCCAATCAATCCTTCCATCCTTTTTTCTTAAAATAAGATACCCCTCTCGAAGGATGTTAAGCCATCTTATGTAGTTGTCCTTGTTTTAGGGATCCACTTAGGAACATGGTTCCTAGATTTGTGATGTGTGTGAATCCTCAAAGATTTCTACATAAGATGACTCTTCGAGACATTGGAAAGATGGAACTTGATGATATGTCTCGAGAGGGATTGTGACGAAGGAGTAAGCTTCAAGACTCACTTCCTTGTCATTGGGCCAATTTAAAATTGGCGGGGCTCAAACTGCTCCTTTCTTCTCCTCCATTCTCACCTCTCGTGAGTGGGATCCAATAAAGCCTTAGCTTGCTCATGCACCATGTCAAGGTCCAAATTAAACTCAAATTGAGCAAAGCTCTTCCAAAGGATCCTCCAGACTTGGCTCTAAACCTAACAGCTTGCTCGAGGAACTTGTCTAGATCCAAATCATATTCAATTTCATCAAAACACTCTCCAGATGGATCCTCAAGACTAGGCTCACTAAAAATCTCAACATGATCAAATAGCCTATCCAAGTCTAGGTCATCTCTATCTGGAGCAAAGTGTTCCATCTCAGGATCCTCTAAACACAAATCATGCAACACTCCATCTTGCATCACTAGCCTATCGAGGTCTAGGTCACAATCATCTGAGGTGAAACATTCTATCTTAAGTTCCTCTAAGCTACACTCACTTGCAACTTCATCTCTAATTTCCTCATCAACAAGCATGGCGGTGGTTTGGGCATTGTCAAGTGCAGACTTGTTAACCTCAGCCATGTAATAATTAATGAAAGGACAATCATCAAACTGGTGAGAATGATGATAACAATATTCACATGACTGATGAGGTGTGTGAGTGTGATAAAGCCGGTATGGGTATCATGTCTGCTGCCATGAGTTGGTTCGCCTCCTTCAAGTCATCGACATGAACCGAGGGAAAATGTTGCTCAAATGACTCTTGGGGAGGATGAGCCATCTCATGACTCAAACTCCTCCTCCTCAACTAGGTTGAATTTAGAAACTAATTGACTGAAACTGTCCTTCCAACCTTGTAATTTCTTCAAGTGTTTGCCATATGGGCACTATAATTTCTTGACAAGGTTGGTTGACTGCTTTCCTAAACGCCTCGAGTGTGTCTTCTAATGATGGTTCATGAGACGAAATGGTGGGTTGGCCAACTAGGTCCATGAATTCTTAAGAGTGTCTTCCAAGGAAGACGGAGGATAGATGATGAATGGAAGAAATGGGTGTCGAATCACAGATATTCGTGAAGTGCAGTTCGTCAACTTGGGGAGAAAAATTTTCCGTAGCATGATGATCATGCCACGAAAATCAGAATAGTTGTTCTAGTCCGGTTATAAAATTTGAATTAGATTCAAAACCAGATCGAGAAACCGTGTTCAATCGCTCATTTGTAATTCAGAAAATTGTCCCCAATGTGGACAATCACCTAAACTATGGTAAGGACTGAATAGAACACGGTTCATGTGGGTGCAGTGGTAGGGGAAACATTAAAATAATCAAACGGAAGACTCATGCTTCACCCAAACAATTCAAAATATTCCACATGAAACAATTAACAAAAATAAAATAAACAAAAACTAAGAAACTTAAACAAATAACCAATAAACTAACCAACTAAAAACTAAGAACAACAAGTAAATAAATAAACACAAAGTAATAAATAAATAAACAAATAAATAATTAAATAAAATAAGAAAAGCAAAAATACAGAACACATACCGCGGTCTGCTGCTGCAGATGAGGTGCGCCGAGCGCAGGAACGATGATCAATCGCAGCCACTCAAATATTAGCAGTCAGGCGCGCTCGAACGCAATGGATGTGCGCTCAACATCGACCGCGCTTGATTAAAACAGGCGGCGCCGCACGACGCAGAGGCGTGTCGTGAACGCAGTACGCGATGCCGAAAGGCGTTATGCTCGACCGCAGATTATCGTGCTCGACGCACTGCGCTAGGCCAAAATTCCAGACTCAAAAAACCTAAACAGAAACCAAAACCAAAAAAAAGAACACTAATCTAATTTTTTTTGATTTTATCTATACAAAAGCATGAAATAAAATAAAATAATTGCACAATTAAAATAACTAGTAGAAAGATAAAATTAATCTAAGCAAGAAAAATTAATTTCAACAAAACACCGATTCCCCGGCAACGGCGCCAAAATTTGGTCGTACCAAAAATAGTACTCGCCAATTGCACGAGTCGATCGTAGTAATGTGGCTGTGCAAGTGCGAGTGTCGAACCCACAGAGAATCGTGTTTGTCGAAAACCAACTTTAAAGTGCTTAAACTAATAAAATCTCAACCTAATCCCAATATCGAGCAGGTAACGTGCAGAAAATTAAACTAAGTTAAAAAGCATTAAAATAAAGAAATAAAACGACTACAGTCCCTAATCCACTTCACAATTAATTAATTAATATATAAACATGCTTAGCTCATATTTATTAACAGTTATGCTACAAGGCATACTTTGAGCGTTAACGCATTGTTCATATTTCCGCTCATCGATAAGCGATATGTATATCCTATTGTTGCTACACAATCTTGTCGGACTAACCGAGGCAAACATCTTACAAGAGGTCACAACGGATAATGGTCCAAGACGAATATCCGATGTATCTCCGGTTGCAACGTTAGTACGACATTGCATCAAAACAACAATCAATACACTTTTGTCACTAAAGTGCATTGAAACGAATAGACATAAATTAATGATGAATAATACGAACTAAACACAAATATATATAAACAAATTAAAGCGAAGGGAAAAAGAGACTAATTAAAAGTAAAATAAAACATTAATTAAATAAATGACAATTTAGGAGGGATTTACAGGAAAATAGAGGCTTGGGCCCTAGAGGCACCTCCCAAAACGTTCACAATGAATACACGAGGTCCTATTTATAGGGCACTACTGCGTTCGAACTTGAGTTATTTGTGGTCGAGAGGCTACGCTCGACCTCAAATAAGCTATGGCGGCTAGTGACATGGAGGTGCTTCGAGAGCACTGCGTTCGAACGTAGATAACCGCTTAGGGCCGGGCTGCTGCGGCGAGCGTGCTGGGCTGCATGCGACCGTGCTTGCATGGGTGCTGCTGCGTGCGGCGTGAGTGCAGCGCGATCGCGTGGTGTATGCAGCTGCTGCTGCGTCAGGTGCTTGCTTCTGCGTCACGGCAAATGGTGTCGTGCGTCCGTAAGTACGGTCGAATGCACCAAGTGCGGTCGAACGCACTTTGGCAGCTTCTTCTCTTTAAGTCCTTTCTTACCCTTGCTAACCATGATTCAACACAATGTCCTGCACAACACAAAATACTAAAAACACTAAAAATGATTAAATATTAACAATGCTAAAGGCCTAACGAATATAAATTAAGGGGTCCAAATCAGCACTTTTAGGCACCGATCACCCATTCTCAGTAAGGTTGACATTAATGAGTACCAAACATTGTATATTTGGGCCCCTTTATCTTATGTTTATTAAGCTATTAGCTATGTTATTTTCTAATATTTTTGTTAGTTTTTGGTGTCTTAGTGTGCTGTAAGTCATTGACATAAAAATGCGGTTTAAGGGTGAAAATAAGCAAAAGGAGTAGAAGGTCCCTGGCAGTGCGATCGAGCGCACTTGCATTCCAGCCTAAGAAAGACACGATCGAGCGCATATGCGCTCGAGCTCAAGAGGCTACGATTGAGTGCAAAGACCACGCCAGCCTTAACCCTAGTGCCATCGCTTAAGTGCACACCGTAGGAGCCTTGAAGACCCGCATGTGCTCGAACGCACCTTGAGTGCGATCGAGCGCACTTGCGCTGATTTGGTAGCGCCAAACCCTAGTCTTGTCTTATTATATATTGCATTCTTTTCTTTTGTAACCCTACATTGGGAGGCACCGTTTAGAGCACAGAACACGACTTTTAGTCATTCATTAGCTTTTGGAACATTTTCCATTGTAAGTTTTTGTTTTTTGATGATTTCAATAGATTTTAGCATGTCTTTTGTGATCATGAGGGGCTAAAACCTTCAACTAAGGTTGAAGATGAAGCCTCGTGATTGATACACATTTACATTCTCGTTGTTTTATGCTACAATTCGATGTTTAATACATTTGTTGTTTAAAGTCAATTCAACTGCTTGATTTACTTTGTGTGATTGAGAACTTTATTTATTTCATGCATGGTTCAATATTCGGTGTGTTTCATCTGGGGGTACATATAGTGATTGGATTGAGACTAATATTCATTGTGATCTACGGATATGGTGGATGATTTGATCTCAATTAAATACTCGTTGTGATTCTTCAATGAATGGATTCATTGAATGATTTTACAAGCATGTTCACAACTTTTGAAATTTGTTTAAAACTCTTTTAATTATCGATTGTATGCGTAAAATGCGAGAGTGTATTGTTTGATTTGGCGAGGCGGATTCTAAAACCTTAGTGTTTTCTTATTCATAATTTTCAAATATTTAGATTAGTTTATGTTTTTGCACAACAAAATCACCCAAATTTGGAACTAGGTTAAAATAGAATTAATTTAATCAGAAAATTGGGTTTTGCAAAACACAACTCCCTGTGGATTCGACCTCGAACTTGCACACACTTTGCTAGACACAACTCGTGCGCTTGCGAGTACAATAAAATTTGTACATCAAATTTTGGCGCCGTTGGGGACTTATAGTATAATGTCGGTACCCCAGCCATTGCACAGCATACCGTACATAACACTAGCGGCATGACTGAGTCCGACTTTGGGTAGCCCACACCGTTAATGACGTCCGTCCTATAGTGACCATCCATTGGGATGGCTGCATCTTGGTCACTAAACCATTGGATCCAAAGCCCCCCACACACATACACATTGACCACAAAGTTAACTCATATAGTAAGCCCATGGCCATTATACCTCATATACCGGTGTACCATGTCATACAATGCAATTAGTCTTATCAGTCTTTTACACGACAGTTTTACAAGTCTCATTATTATCTTATTAATCGACATACATTTTCATAAAAGATAGTTCCTAGTAGTTCCAATCATGAAAGTTGCAAAATATGCATGTTTGATATATATATATATAAAATAGACGCGCAATGCAAAAAAGTAACAACAAGCATCCATGTGGGTTTGTACTTACCCGGGTCATAAAGCTCATCCATATAATTCCCTTGAGGCTCCATAACCTCGAATACTGAGAAAATACCCATCATTAGTTCTATTTCTATTAAAGCAACTATAGAACAAGGAAATCGGAGCTATGGGATAGCTGATGAAAATAGGGTTTCCCTGTCACACTCTGGCCGTACGTCTAGCTCGAGGCCATATGTCCACCGCGTCACAACAAGCCAAATGTCCGGTCATGAGACCATACGTCTGCTCCGACATCTTTCAAGGAGAACCTCATTTTATCTCCATTGTCCGCCTATTCTCCGATTCCTGAGGCCTTCACTAACTCCCTAACTTCTAACACAGATCAAAACCTCCACGTAAAGCAACAACACTATGCTAACGTAACGCTATCCTAAGCAAGATTAAAGCATAACTAAGCTAACAACTATAACTAACAACATAAAATTATAATTGGGTAGCATAACGACGTATTAAAAAGCTAAGAAAACTTAATGTTATCTCCTTGCAAGCAAAACCTCAAGAGTTCCTCCTCTGGCAGCACCAAAACACTCACGAAACCTCACAAACACTCACAAATGGCCAACAAGTAGCCTAGGAGTGAAGAGGGGGTTGAGAGGTGGATTTGGTGTGAAATGGGTGAAGGGTGAGAGGGTATTTATAGGGTCAAAAAACAACAGACGTCTCGTCCGGTCCCAAGGGCATACTTCTGGTACTTGTGGGCGTACGTTCGCTGTACTATTCATAAAGTACGATGTACTATTTGTCAGTGGACATCCAGTGAGGACCATCGTACATCCGCACTATAGACAACAACGTACATCCGGTGTTTCAATGCGTCCGCACTAAAAGACAAGAGCGTACGTCCGGTCTAGAAATCCAATTCTCCAAAATGCCCTTCTGGCTTATCTTAGTGACTCAATGTTCAAATTAACCTTCTAACTAAACTACTTATGCCTAATTAAATATTTGGGTCACTACAGTGAAGGAACTAGCAAAGTTGATTAACAGCAAAGGCAATGTTTGGGTGTGTGAGAGTGCAATATTACCAACAAGTTGCCTGATTTAAGTGGGATTGTCAAGAGGATTCTCATCATGTTGAGAAAGTTGGGAGCCAGCAAAAAGTTGTGTCACGCCCCCAAAATTAGCTTTGGTTAATTTGGCAGAGTTACTGGCAATTACCCTAGATAAGCCAACTTGTGACTCAATGGGAAATTCTCCATCTAGCATTATCAAAGTAAATGCATAAGAAGGTGAAATAAATCTGAGTTAACTATAAATCATCAAATCAAAGACGTGGAGCAACTAAATAATAATGATAACAAACCTGTATCAATAGATAAGTCCTAAACCAATCGGGTAGTAGCAACCATGCTGCTCCCAGAGTGTAGAGTCAAGTTCCTTAAAAGAATAGCAACAGCGTAAGTCTAATGACTTAGTAAGTAAACACTACAACTTAGGTATGACATGAACTTTGATTATGCAAAAGTAAACGTGCAATTTGAGTAAGAATTAAAAGGGGCATTGCCTTCGTTAATACACTATTTGGTAGGGTTTTGGGTTTCTAAAGATTATGATGTACTACCGTTGAAAATTGCCCAAGTGTTTTTATACGGAAAAAGTAATGTTCTTATAGGTCGTAACTATCATGTATGATCTACTTAAAATATTACTCATTCTTAGTGGAGTTAGCGCTATTCGGTGGGACCTGTAGTATAATGCTAGTGCCTCAATCATTGCATGCTACCGTACATAACATTAGTAGTACGACCAAGTTCGACATTGGGTGGCCCACATCGCTAATGATGTCCGTTCTATAGTGACCGCCTATTAAGGCTGCGCCGGCCACGAACAACCATTGTATCCAAGGCCTATATAACACACACACATTTGACCATATTATCAAGTCCATATAGTAAGCCCATGGCTGTTATGTACCAGCATACCATGTCATACGATGCATCTTAACAACCAATTTATAATACAATTACCAATTACTTACAAAAATAGGCATGCTCATATCATACTAGTGGTCAGTCAACTGACATATCCCACGTTTTTAGGAAAATGTTGGAAGTGTTGACTTACCTCGCGCATTCGAGCGATTCCTCCAATATAGCAAATCCTGCTATAATAGAATACAACACACCATTACACTAAGCCTTATTTAACCAAAATTGTGGCTAAACTAAAGTGTACATGAGCGAAGCTTAAAATTAGTTCTTTGCTCCCTGACCGTACGTTCAACCTCGATGGCGTACGTCCACTCAGTGAGTTAAGCATGCTATTTAAGATTCAAACGGTACTTTGCTTCCTATAATATTTCTAGGCTTCTATATCTCCTCTAATCTAGCAAATAAACACATGCAACATAGGAATCATAACATCATGAAACCTAAAGAGGCTTTTGAAAACATTATCATTTCTAAGGAAAAGCTTAGTAAAACTCTTTGGAAATTCATCATAATATAGATCAGGTAATGAAATAGTGCTAGAAATGTAAAATGGGCAAGGGTTACCTCAAAACTAAGCAAAGACATGGACTCTTTCTCTCAAAACTCCTTTCAAAATCATAACTCACAAGAACACAATCTCACACAGTTCTGGAAGCCTAAGGGCATGCCAAAAGACTGGAATGGACTGGAGAATGAGTGGGGATGAAGGGTATTTATAGGGAAGGGTTGCTACCAACTCTCTAAAAACCAGCGGACATCCACCAAATCCTAGCATATGTATGGTACTACTTACACAGTGGGTAAAAAGGTGTAGCATACGTCCAAGTATTAACCAAGGGGTTTTTCGAAAAGTAGTGTACATCCGTGTGATCCCACATATGTTCGTGTACTATTTGCCGAGCGTACATATGGTGGTTCCACATATGTCCGCACTATAAACACGAGCGTACGTCCACCAACCCTAACATACGTCCATTCCAGAGGATTAGTGTTTTGGCTTCTTTCTAAGAGGTTTAAGGCTTTATTAGGCTACCATTAAGGATCTGAGTCCTTGTTAAAACCAATTTTATTAAAAACCTCCATAACCATTCTTTGTAAAAATATCATTTAAAAATTAAAAAAGTTTATTTTTATCAAGGTATTACAAGTGGAGTTTTAGTAGGCTTGGCTGCTGTCATGTGAACATGATCAAGTATGTCTGTTGGAGCCTTGGCTGCCATAGTATTCTATTCAACTTGATGAGCTGGTGATGTTTAGGTGGCTGCACACTTGATGACAGCTTGTGTTCTAACAGTTTTAATATATACAAACTTGTGATCATGAACCTAGTGAATATGTCCAATGGGAAGTCGATCCATGTTCCTTTCCGGGATTCAAAGCTAACATTTTTGCTCCAGATAGGTGGTGATCCTTTTTAGATGATAATTCTAAGATTGTATTCTACTACTTTGTAGATAGATTACATCTCCAAGTGGCGAGCAGATTAGTCTGTTTGAATATGAGAAAGTTATCTGTTGCTTTATGTTTGAAAAACTCATGTGGTGGATTAATACTAGTTGAGAGTTTCTAAGATCTGGTTCATAAGCAATACATAGGACATAGCCAAAGGCTTCATATTTCAAATATGTATATTTTAGGGATACTATTATAGTTTCTGCAGTAACTGTTTCATCCAGCTGAAAGCGTTAAGTATGAAGTTGGTTCTTGCTTTTTGGCAATGTGGGTTTATTTTTAAGTTGAATCACCTTTTTCCTTTTCCTTTCTCTTTTAGTGAAGTTGATTCAGTTTTGTCAGGAGAGTTAGTGGATGTAACTTGCAGTCAATTTGCAATATAACTTGGTTTTTGAGTGCAAAATATAGTTGTCCAGATAGTTGGACGTTTTGGCATCAACTTATTGAAAAGTAGCTGCTAGAATATAGTTGTGCTTTATATGAGGAAATTCAAAAACAACTATAATTGCAAATATTACTCCTTCTAGTTGGTCAGTGAACATAGTTGTGCTTTATATTCTAGCTTTACTATCTATATAGAGTATGTTATGCTCTTGGATTGACTATTTTTTAAGGAAAATTATATTTTACCCCCTAAAATTTAGGGCAATTTTCAATTCGACCTCTAATGTTTCAATTTTTATAATGCACCCTCCAAACTTTCAATTTTTTACAATTCGACCATTTAGGCTCTTTTTTTTCCAAAATGCCCCATCCCAAGTTACAAAAATAAAAATATAAATAAAAATTAGGGGGTGGCTGCCCACCCTACACTACAAAAAATCAGCTTTTTAGGGGGCGACTTATTAGGGGCGACTGCAAAGTGGACACTAATGATCATCTATCCACGTCCACTTTCAAAAGTTGACGCTGATAGGTGATTATTAGCATCCACTTTGCAGTGGACACTAATAGTTGACCCAAATGGTTAGTATTTGCGTCCACTTTACAGTGGATACTAATATACAAGTGGGAATTATACCAAAGGCGGGAAAACAATTAGGGGTGACAAAATACCTATTAGTGTCCACTTACAATGGACGCTAATAGTCCTATATAATAAAATAAATAAAAAAAAAAAAATTTGAGTGTTACTCTCAGACTCTCAGCCAGTAACTTCTCAAATCAGTTTCCTGTTGATAATGCTCTGAGGCTTGAGGCTGATTCTGTTGGATTGACGAGAAGCAAATATGTTTCGAAGTCTTATTCTTTTGCAGGCAACACAGGTACCGCACTGCTATGTCTTATTCTTTGGCTTATTTCTCTTGCATTTCTTCACTTTTTATATGTACTGTTGCAGCTTTGACATGGTTGATTTGAAAAAATTATCCTTGATTAGTGGAAAAGCTGCTTGGTAATGGCGTTATTGTGTGCATCTTCATATTTATCCATTACAAATTAGAAAATCTTCATTTTGGTGTTTTGAGCATGTTCTTTTGGACATTGTAAATTGTAATGGTCATATTTCTCTTATCAGCAGACTAAATTTTTGTACTTGTAATCATTTCACTTTAGATTTTTCAATTTGATAAGCAATATGCATGGCTAGAAACTTTTGGTTACCTTTTTGGTATTCTTTTGTCACGACATTTTTATTGTTTCTTTTCATTAAGATCATTTGTATATCTTTTGAATATGACCTCATCTTTTAAAATTGCTTTTTTAAAAAAATAATAAATAAGAATAAAACATTATTAGTGTCGAATTGACCCTAATAATGTTTTGGGGAAATTAGCTTTACCCCCTCATGAACTACCACTCTCTCTCCATTTGCCCCCATGAACTACCAAGGTTACCTAAGACCACCCATGAACTACCATTTTGTTACCAAAGACCCCCTACCGTCAGTAAAAGACGTTAAATCGAACGGTCAACAATATTGTTCATAACACTATTTCGTTAGTCAATGACACTATTCACGGTACTATTCATGTTGACTATCATGTTTAACGTCCTTGACTAATGGTAGGAGGTCGTTGATAACGAAATGGTAATTCATCAGAGGTCTTAGGTAACCTTGGTAGTTCATGGGAGCAAATTGAGAGAGAATGGTAATTCATGAGGGTAAAGCTAATT
The DNA here is from genome assembly GCA_013348765.1 of Carpinus viminea. Taxonomy (NCBI): domain Eukaryota; kingdom Viridiplantae; phylum Streptophyta; class Magnoliopsida; order Fagales; family Betulaceae; genus Carpinus; species Carpinus viminea. The sequence goes on from CP054674.1 coordinate 10,856,829, forward strand.
TCCCCTAATGTTTTATTTTTTTTTAGAATGTCAAACCCTAATAGTGCAACCATCAGTGTCCACTTTAGTAAAGTGGACGCTAATGGTTACTTTTTTTTTGGGGGGGAGGGGGGAGTGGACGCTAATAGTTCACCATCAGTGTCCACTTTAGTTTGGACGCTGATGGTTATTTTTAAAAAAAAAAATTGGATCATTAGCGTCCACTAAAGTGGACACTAATAGTTTACCATCAACGTCTAGACGTTGATGGTTGCTGCTTTTTCTTTTTTTTTTTCTTTGGGATTATTAGTGTCCACAAAAGTGGACTCTAATACTTCAACCATCAGCATCCACTTTCCTTTAGACGTTGATAGTTGCTATGTTTTTAAGTTTTTAAGGGACCATTAGTGTCCACAGAAGTGGACGCTAATAGTCCACCATTAGTGTCCACTTTGACTTCAATGCACTTCAGCATTAGCGACAAAAATACTCGACTTCTATTGTCGACAAAGTAGACGCTAAAAGTGATCATTAGCGTCCACTCCTAAGTTGACACTAATGATCAACAATTGATCATTAGGGTCGAACGATTAGTGTCCAACCCATTGAGCATCCAAAAGTCGTCGTTGTTGACTTGAGGACTTTTAGCGTCCAAAAAAAGTCGCCCCTAAAGAGTTGATTTCTTTTAGTGCTAGTTGGGCTTGAGGGTGGCTTCGGCCACCTCAAACCGGTCATTCCTTAATTTTATTTTATTTTTAGCTTGAAATGGGGGCATTTTGGGGGGAAAAAAAAAAAAAAAAAGTCAAATTGCAAAAAATTGAAACATTGAAGATGAAATTGTAATTTTTCCTATTTTTTAAGTTCAAAATTTCTCTCCTAAGTTAAATGTTGTTCGGAAGACTGTCTTACCCGAACCCATACTTCTTCCAATTGCATTTATTACTTGTTCTTTATATTTTAATGAGCCTAAATCATGCAGCTAACCTTGTTTACATTATGACATTTTTTTGGGTTCTTTCCGGCTGTTCATTGGAAACAATAAGCACATTGAAGTTTGCACAACTTGCAAAATTTATTAAGAACAATGTATGTGACTTTTCTTGCTACATTTTTTTCTATAATACCCTATTTTGAGTATTGATTTTTTTCTATAATACCCTATTTTGAGTATTGTGCCTATTCCTTTTTTAAAAAAAAAAATGGCGAAAAACATTTAAATTAAGTCTAATACTTAAACTAAGTTTTAAAGGCACAATTTTTTAAAGACCTAGTTAGGAGTGTGGATAATTAGTTACTAACTGGAAACCGGCGGTTATTACATAACTGGGTAACCGGCTTACCTGAGTCAGTTATATATTTTGGCCAACAAGTTATCCCAATTGTAGTCAGTAATTTTAGTCAATAACCGTTAACAAAAAAAATTAGTTTTCACTTCTAAATTATGAGATGTCATAAGAGAAGTATCATATACTTATGAGTCCATTTTTTATGGTACTCTATTCGGATTTTAGACAATTGGTGAGTGAATAATAAATATTGAATGCCTACTAGATCTATGGTCTGTCGGGTTACAGTTGAGTTGGATTTGTAACACTAAAATTCCTCAATAACAAACCTCAAATAATTGCCTAACTAGTCACCGTCAACCATCTCTACCACATTGAAAAACAAAAAAAAAAAAATCTCTCCCACATGGTCTCTCGGTTCCCATCCTTCATTCCTCACAACATCTCTCCCCTCTCTCTCTCATAACAAATAAAAACACCTGATTGATGGAGTATTCGAGGGGAAAAAAAATTACTTAATAAATTGGACATATTTATTGGTTTAATAAATTATTTAATTAAAATGAATTAGGCTTAATATGACAGATAAAAAATTTAATGGGGGTAATAACTAAGATTTTTATTTTAAAAATAATAATAAATTTTTAAAAAAATCAAAATAGCTTATGATTTAAACCCAAACGACGTCGCTCCTTGCCACTTTATCCAGCTCCACTCATCATAGATACCAAGGAGATGGGAAGCATAAGCAACAAAGGCAGACCATTGACGGCCCAACAGGCCTCTCGGCACATGAGCCCATTTCTAAAAACATCACAAGCGGACATTAGGCTCCACCAAGCAAAAGATAGTCTTTGCCCATCGTAGCCTTCAAAATGTTGGATTGTGGGTAACATTTCAATTTAATAATTTGGCCAACCAAAGAAATTACAACGTACATTTCTGGGTGCATGCTTATTGCTTAAGTCATTCGTGAAGTATTTCTGCCTCCTACATTGCTCTTATATATATATATATATATATATATATATATCAAAGTCAAACCTTGGTAAAAGCTTAAGCTTAGGACACCAATTGATTTTTAGAGGAGATGATTAAAGGTCCGATCCAACAGTATCAAAAATATTTCAAAAATTCGTGAATAAGCTATCTGTCCAAAATAATCCCAACCATCAAGTCTTTTGATCAAAACCGTTAAATGCACACATGGATCATGACTTAGCCTGTTGTAAAACTATAATTTCATCCCAAAATTTTATACGTATATATAGGGACGAATCTAGAAATTCAATTTTAGGGGCACAAGAATGTTTTTTTTATTAAAAAAAAAAAAATCAGAGCCAATATCTGAAATGACATGAAACTTACACCACCATTGAATAGATGTAGGACTTAAATGCAAATATAACCAAAAAATATATATATTTACATAAAATACATAACACATTGAATAGATATAGGACTTAAATCCAAATATCCTCAATTAAACCTAATTAAAGCGCTTAGAACACTAGCAACAAATGCCTTATATGTCATTCCCTTCATTATATTTAGGAAAAATTTCGAAAAAAACCACAAAAACCTACTCACATCAGATTTCCTAAATTTAACCAACCTTCAAGGATTGATACATTATTTTTCAATGTGTAAGGAACCAAAAGTGGTTCCTATACATTATTTTAATATAAATATTTCTGTCCTCTCTCATCTTTCATATTTTTGTCTTTAATTGGAAATTGTGTTAGGATTTTGTGAAAAAAGTGAGGGTGGGTAAGGAAATTATACTTTGTAAAGAAATAATATTTTAAAGGTATAGGAAAAGGTAAAGAAAGCTATCATGAAATATATTTTCATAGGGAAGTAAAAAGTAGTTTTGTGTCCTAAACTTAGGAAAAATCAAAGGAAAGTTGCTACCGGTGCTCTTAGCAAATTCATACAAATCAAAGTTTGGAATTGAAGAATTTTGATTTAACAAACCTAACTTTTCAGGATTATGGGCATAATAGCTGATTAGCTGTAAATGAGCCAACACACTCGACAACTCATTCGATACCCGTTCAGCTAAGCTCCACCCGAACTCGAGCTCAACACTATACAAGCTTGCTCGTTACCGTTGAAACTCGCTCGATTAACTAGTGATACATACCTGGCTCACTCAATTAAGCTCGACAGGGGCTTATGAGTTCGACTTGTTTAAGTTAAGCTCATCCAACTCGTTAGCCCAGCTCATTAGTTCGTTCATAGATCTTATATATATATAATTAACATGTTAATTAATACACACATATAAATATTAAATAACCTATATAACATATATTACTTAATGGAGTAATTACTTTTTGCCCCCATAAACTACATCGCCTTGCACTTTTTTCCCATGAACTACCGACTATGACCAGTCCCGACTCAAGGGCTAGGCAACTGAGGCCTAGAGCCCCCAAGTGATAAGGCCTAAATTTTTTTTTAATAAGGCCCCAAAATTTTTTTAAATAAGGCCCCCTTTTTTTTTGATAAGGCCCAAAATAATTTTAATTTTATTTTAACTTAAGGCCTAATTTTTTTTAAATAAGGCCCAAATATTTTTCCCATAAAAACTTAAGGCCTCTAAAATAAGGCCCCAATATAATAAGCTCATAGTAAAATAAGACCAATTTATCCAACAAAAAAAAACAAATAATAAGCCATTTTTCTTTTTTCTTTTTTTTTGTCTTTTTCCCTCACACTAATCTAAAAAAAGTAAAAAGAGTCATTCTCTCTCTCTCTCTCTCTCCTACCTCTTTTCTTCCTTTTTTCTCTTCTTTTTTCCTCTCCGATACAGAATGCTTAGAAGTCAGAATCCAATCTCCACCGTTGACAATGAAGATTCATTTATCATTAACATCCATTTTAATTTTTAGCTCAATCAGACCAAAAACGCTCATCGATCGGATGTGTTTTGTTTGGTGAGTTTTGACAATTTTCAACTCAATCCATGCTGATTTCTGACAATTTTTTTGGTGAGTTTGTTTGAAACCAAGAACCCTAAACATACACCCACAAGATACATTAATATAGATTTATTATTGTAAGAATTAGAAGTTACAGTAAGATACATTGAGAACTCTAAATATAATAATATTAAAAAAATATATTATTTAATTAATTTTTTTAATTAATATTTAAATATTAAAAAAATAAGACATCGCTTAGAAGTTTCGCCTAAGGCCCCAAAAAGCATTGAGCCGGCCCTAACTATGACACTAGACCCCATCAAACTACCATCTTATGACACTTTTCCTCCTTTCGTTAGTCAAATGAGTTAAATTTAACGGTCATGTGACTTGCATGTGTTATTTTAAATTATTTTTTTTTTCACTTTTGCCCTCACTTCCAATTTTTTTTCTTGTGTTAGATTAAGGTTTAGGAGGGTATAAGCGTCATTTTATTGATTTGAAGTGAGGGCAAAAGTGGAAGAAAAAAAAATTAAAAATGGCATATACAAGTCATATGACCGTTGACTGTTAATTTTAAACTCTTTGACTAACGAAAGGGAGAAAATGTCATAAGATAGTAGTTTGATGGGGTCAAGTGCTATAATTGATAGTTCATGGGGAAAGTGTCAAGACATTGTGGTTCATTGGGGCAAAAGATATCACCCCTTACTTAATTACTAATATATAAATTTATATAACTCTTTTTTTTTTTAATATATCTATATAGAGAACTTCCTGACTCTCGCCATCACCGCCTCTAAAAAAAAATTATTAAAAAATATTTTTTAATATTTAAATTTGTAAAAAAAAAATATTGTAGGTTCTTTTTATTTATTTGTTTCTTCTTTTAGCCCATGAAATTATTTTATATAGTCCGGCTCCCTTAAAATTAAACTTCCTCAGTCCACTTCACCCTACCTAGTCAGCCCTCTTTGACCGCTTTTCACCCCCTACAGTCGTGTCATTCTCAGTTCTACAGTGGTTCTCAACTCTGGTTTTTTCCAAGCCAGATATGCCAGCCTCCATTTCTCCTTAACTCTAACGCTTCACACCAGAGTCTTCCCCAACCTCCCAACTTTTTGTCAATGCCATCACCGCTTTGTTCCAACCACCATGCACCACCACGTGTCCTTAGATCTGTTGCCAGAAGCTCTCCTACTTGCTTTCTTTATTTTCCTTGTGATCTGTCACTCTTTCTGTATTTTGCTACTTATTTGTTTTGTGGGTTGTTGTCTCGTAGCTTTTTGGCGATTTGATCTTACAACGGAAACTTTTGTAACCGAAATTGTTTTTGTTCCTCTCTTTCCTGCAGTCCTTACATCAAACTATTACAAGGCATTTTTGAATTAAGTCTCTTTCTGATGGTTGTCAGTGGTTCCAAGTAGGAGTTCATATAGGTTCATCTTAATCTGTACTCATTTTGCTTTTGTAACCGCTTTGAGCAATCCCTTGAGAGGTTTGTGTCACTTGTTTGACTAATTTTTCATATTTTGTAATTATTTATGGATAGACTGTTTTAGTTTGTTTTGGCCTTTAGGTTTGTTGTTAGGAACACACTCTATTTTTATTTTTAGGATCACCTATTTCTTCTTTTTTTTTTTTCAAATTACGAGTGAGAATGATCCTTTCTTGTACCCTTTTCATTATTTAATTAGAAAAAAAAAAATACTTTATAACACTTTGGGTCAACACTCGGATTTTTTAAATCCTAAAGTGTTTTTTTTAGACAATTTACTTTCTGAATAAATTGAAATCACAATAAAATCTCTGCCGTCAAAATCTTTTAACATCAGTTGGTCTTAGTTAAAACGATGTATTAATTTTTAAAATTAAATCTAAAATCAAAAAAAAAAAAAAAAAAAAAAGGAGGCAGCCAAGGGTGGCCACCCCATTTTGCTTGGGGGTCGTTCGGCCAAAGGTGTTATAAAGTAATTTCCCAAAAAAGAAACAAGAGAGAAAATGGGGCATAGTTTTGGGGTGTGAGTGAGGGAACTTCCTGAGAGCAGCGAGAGCTGAGAGCCTTAATGCTTAGTTGTACCACTCAATCTAAGCCCAAATTAAATTACTAGAGCCAGAGACCCGTCCAGCCGTTCAAAGAAGCCTTTTCCCTATTAAAAGAAAAAGGAAACGACAACAAAAACTAATACGATTACTTTGTTTTGTTCTCGAAAACATGTTTTAAGAAATATATATATATATATATTTTTAAAAAAGTTCTTTTGTTGTTGAGAAATAATTATAATTTTTTTTTTGTTAAGAGACATGTCCCATAGGAAGAAAACAAGTTACTTTCCGATTTATTTGAATAAGATAATATTTAATTATTTATAATAAATAAATATTTTTATCTTTTTACTTTAAAAAAAAATTATTTACTATAATTAGCTGAATATGCGAAAATGATCGTAATTCCACTGAAAGACTCATTGTCCTTTCATTCTTCTTTTTCCTTTCTTTTATCCCATCACTTTGCTCATATTTCCTCGAAGTCCCAACTAATATGATTAACGAAAAGTTACACTTTTATAGATTTTGGGTTGGTTTTACGATTAACCAAACAAATGACTCAATTTTAATTCAAGTGATAAAAACTAATGAATGAGATAGCTAGAGCTTGTTAGTAACTTCATTAACCTCGTATTTCCTGTAACATTTTTTCCCTATTCAATTTTTTTTTTAAAAAAAATCCTCATTTACTTTGTCAAAAAAAAAAAATTTGCAAATTATTTTTCAAGAAAATATTTGTTTTGTTGAAAAACATTTTTCAAGTGTTGGTGCTTACAAAAAATCACAATATTTTTTATATTTTCATTCAATCATATAAACCCATAAAAATTCATTTTTATTTACAACATAAAAATATTAATATCAATGTTTTCTTTTTTTTAAAAAAAAAAAATGACCTAAAATTTTGAGTTCTGGCAGGGTTCCGATTGAGGTTCAGTGGTGGTTTAATGATAGTTTGGCAATGTTCCGACAATAGTTTGGTGGTTTAAAAATGAGAAGTTCAAACTCGAAAAATTGTTTACAATTTTAAAAAAGGGAAACCATTCTACCTAAATTAATGAATTTTTTTCGGTCAAACTAAAAATGTTTTCCGTTGACTATTATTTTTCATCACACCAAACACCAAAAAATACATAGTATATTTTTAAAAAATTATTTTACTCTGAAAAAATGGACCTAGAGTGTGTTTATGAGGGGTGCTAATAGGCTCCTAGGGCACCATCGTTCGAAACTTTGTCGAAATTCAAATTTTAATGTTAATTTAAAATAAAATAAAATAAACATTTTTATGTTGTGAATAAAAATGGATTTTTATAAGTTATTATTATTAAATGAAAATATAAAATAAAATAAAATATTTTTAATTTTTCATATGAACCAAATGCTGAAAAATATTTCAAAATATTATTTTTCAAAAAAATATTCAACATAAATATTTTTGACAAAGGGCCCGTTTGAGTGTGCGTTTGAGAGGCCTAAAAGTACATTTAACATAATCGAAAAAAGTAGCCAGCCCTGGAGAGAGAACTTCGGACCTCTCTCTAGCTTTTCCTCTCAAGTGAGTTCCTTTAGGGAGGAGGGAACATCCCTCCTCCTCCCCATCCCCCTTCCCCCTTCCCCTTCCCTCCCCCCTCTCCCACTTCTTTTGTTTTTATGCACTTGTTATTTCTATTTTGTCTCCTATTTTTGGTCTCCATCATTGGTTTCAACAATAGCCACGCTATCCCTTCCACCTTGTCGACTCGCCGCCTCATCTGGTCGTCGCATTTTCCTTTGTTCTAGTCGCCTTTGGGGTTTTAGATTCGGTCTAATCTAAGCTAGATCTGTTCCTTTTGGGCTTGCCAGGCCAACAACGCACCTCTCCCCTGCCTTTTCCAGCCTCTCCGCCACTTGTTGCCGCTATCCTCATCACAACATTGCCACCACGCGCCAATGCCTGGCCTACACGCACTTACATGGGAGCTTCACTTTTCTGCGCATGCTCTACATGCGCGGTTTTGTTGCTTCACCACCAATGCTATTGTCTACTGATGTTTTTTTTTTTTTTTTTTGTAACTTGTTTGAATAAGGATTGTCAAGACTCTTGAGTTGTGGATGTGAACAGTTTCCTAGCTTTTTGGTTGAGAAAGATGAGTTTCGGCATTGAGTTTTCTACTCCTAAGGTCGAGAAATATGAGTTACCTCTGCATTTAGTTGAATCTGTCTGGAACAGATCTGTTGTTATAACTGAAAATTAGTCATGGGTTAGTAGATATTGATGTCATAGATAGGATCTTGAATGTCATATTGTTATATATGTATCTATCTATAACTTGTAACCTCGTAACTTCTATTATAATTTTCTAAGAGCTTTTGCTCTATGATGTATCATTCATCAATTAATGAGACTGTAATGATTTCCTCTTAAAAAAAATACGTTTAACACTAAAAAAGTGTGTTTGAAAATAAAAATATATCATTTGGTAAAAAAATTAAAAGTGCTTTTAAGGGTTCAAAAAATTCAAAAATGGTCAAAACGTAATTTGACAAAAGCTTAATTTATGTTTTTTGACTTAAAAGCTCTATATCTCAAACGCAATTTCAAACAAACTTGAAGTCAAGTTAGCTAGTGTGAGAATTGATAAGCATTTCCTATGACGATCAGTTGAATGAAAAACCTTAAAATTATTTTGCTCTTCCAGGCTTTTCCAGGAACGTTTGGTTTGGTTGTTATAACATGGGGTTTCCTGGCGGGAACGTAGTGACCTGGTTTTACACGTTCTAATTAAATCAATGTTCCAGTCAAGTAGACCATCAACTGCTCGTTTCGACCCATCCATATAATTGGGTCCTGCCTTTGACATCTTGCACTTTATATATATATATATATATAAGACCCTATTCATGGTTATGAATTTATTTATAAGAGAAAACAAAAAAAATAATAACGAGTCATGTCGGCAAAGCCTATATATATATATATATTATTGGTCCATTGTAGCTTTTTTAGAGGTTTTTGGAAGATAATTTTCCCCCATATGCTTCAATGTTCAAACATCTCATTTTCTGTTATAAATAAGATATGATTTTTAAATCACTTGTATACTTATAAAAAGAGGTTTGCAAGTGCTCTTAGAAGCCATCTTTTTATCCTCTTAGAATTGATGTGATTTTAAAATTAAAATAAAATTGAGAGATGATTTTTTGCTAATGATTAATTTTTAATTAAATAATAATTATAATTTAAAACTTGTTTTTGGATTCAAAATTAAAATGATAAGGTGGAAGAAGTTAATATTAAATATAATAATAATAATAATGATCATCCTAAATTAATTTAATACTTAATCCATTTTTGATGTTAAACTCACAAATTTGTTATAGATTATCAAATTTGGTGCTAACGTAAAAAACCCGTGGATGCAACTACAATTTTATTTTTTCCCACGCTTATGTAACCTATAACCCTAGAGAACTCATTTTAGAACCCCATTTTCCTTATAAAAATGCTAGACACAATTAGGCAAGTGATTTTAGGGACCATCTTTTTATCCTCTTAAAATTGATGTGATTTTAAAAATTATTTATAGATTTGAGATGAGTCACTATTAGATTTTAATTAAATAGTAATTTTAAAATAAAGATATTAATCCATCGCATTACTCATGATTCTACTTAATTAGCAGATGGTCATGATAATTGTAATAAAATTATATTACATAAATAAGATGATGATAATGTAAAGAAAATTCATTGGTTTTTAAGCAATTAAAGTGAGTGGTTGTAGATTAGAAATGTTGATCAATTTAAGTCATTGAATTTGAACCTGACCAAGAGGTGGAATATATGATTGTTAATAGAAATTAAATATAAAAAAAGGTCTTTCTTTCTGTACGTCTTTATATATATATACTTTCCCGGTACGAAACGGCGCGTTTAGCATTGAAGTCTGACTTTCCCGGATTTTCTAGTTTCTACGCCGCCCCCACAGAAAGGTCGGGCTTTTCCACACTTGGCCACGTAACGTAACGAAGCAAGCATCCCGTCCACCGACTCAATCAAAAGTGGAGCCCTCCCCTCCATCACAGCCGTACATTTATTCTTGCTGCCCAACTTTTCAAACTCGCAACCCGTCAAAAAAGAAGCAATTTTACGAACAACCCAAGAAGCTCACATGAACTCTCAAAGCACCTTCCCAGAATCCCATTCATTCACCTTTATTAATATATACACATACCGACTGAGGCGCCAGAAAATCAAAGGAGAAAATCAAATGGGTCGGTCCAAGGCGGATTTGAAGTGCAAGAAGCACCCAAAGCACCGGCAATCGCCGGGCGTTTGCTCGATTTGCCTGACGGAAAAACTCTCTCAGCTTTCCTCACGAAAAAACTCTGAAACCACGGCCCGCTCGTCTTGTTGTTCTTCCTCTGCCTCTTCCTTGTCGTCTTGCTACTCTTCCTCTTCCGCCTCCTCTTCTTGCTCCTCCCCATTGCGTCGTTTTCGCTTTACGAAGGAGGGAAAGACGTCGTCGATATCGTTTTTGTTAAACGGCAAGAGCGTGCTCACCAAGAGCAGGTCGTTGGCTTTCGTTGCAAGAATGAAAAATAATGGAGATGATAATGACGACGATGATGATTATAAGAAGAAGAAGAAGAAAGTTGGGTTTTGGTCAAAGTTGCTCCATCCAAGAAGTAGCAAGAGGATGGGGGAGACTCTTATGCACTCTAGAACCATGAGGGAGATGGTGATTACTAGCTAATTAAACAGGATCTTCAAAATGGAGTTTCTTTGTTTCTTTCTCCAATTCTTTCTTCTTCTTTTTATTGGTAGATGTGATCATAAGAAGTGTATCTATTATTAGGTTAGAAAGAAAAAAAAAAAAAAAAAAACATTGAAGAAGAAGAAAGAAAGAGAGAGAAGTTCTTCATCTATGTATTGTACTAATTAGTAGTATTAACATTCCCACTTTCCTGATGATGATAATTATCATATTGCACAGAAGGAAATAATTCGTTGTTGATATGATTCTTCCTTCATTACTTTCATTTGATTGCTTGTTATGAAGAATTTGTAATGATTTGCAATTTGAAATCATAAATCAGAACGCCCTACATGTGTCTAATTTTGTCCCCAGATTGATGTTGACAATAAAACAATAATACAAATTTCTTCCAATCTGGTTCGAAGAAAATTATTATTCAATATATTTAGATTTCTTAAAAATTAATATTTGGATTCTTAAGTTAGTATAATAATAATAAATTACTGTTAAAAATATTAAAAACACATGCAAGAGATGATACTTGGACGGATGAAATTTCTTTCAAACTGATAAAACAATTACGACACTAGTTGTGAAAGCCAGAAGGCGAGAAACATAAGAGAATGACTTGGCCATAATTAATCTCCATCCAAGAACTTTCGTGGGGTTTACGAGTTCAATGGTCAGTCCACGACCACGGGTTTTTAGGTTAGAATTCTGGGAATTTCCTTGTATTAATTAATTAATTAATTAATCGCAACGGCAACCCGGCCTACTTGACAGCTGGTAATTAAATACAAATTCGTGGCAATTTCCTATCGGTTTGAAAAGTTCAAATGGATAAGCTGGCATCAGAAACTTGACAGATAGAAAAATTCCCCCAATCCAAATTCTTCGATCCCGATTTCCCCAGGATTTAAAGGTACGTGTACATATATAATAGAAAATTGAGAGAGACGTGTTAAAGTTTATAATAAAACTGGAAAATAAATAAAATATTAAGATAATTGGAGAAAATATTTATTGGGTATTCGACACCAGCTGGTTAGCTCTTATTGCTTGATAACTTTTACATTATAATGAGTACTCCTTCCTATTTATAAGAGAATTTGATAGATTAAGATAAATTAATGACTCATATTTATAAGAGAATTTGATGCGTAAAGATAAGATAAAAATGATTTTATTTTTTTATTTTTTAAAGTAAAAATGATTTTATTACAATCAAACCTATCCTAGATTAGGAAAAAAAAACACCAAAAAAAACCTATCAATCCTATAAGGTGAGTATTCTAAGGAGGACTAGAGTCATCATGAAGTCCTTATAAATATGATGTAACTTCTAAAATTATCATTAAATTTAAAATTATTATTATTGAATTTTAATCTATTGATAATTTTAAAATTCACATCACTCTAATCCTCTTTATATCATTACTCTATTCTAAGAGGATTCCTACTATTCTTCTTGATATTTTCTGATCCTATATAAATATTGTTTTTTAAAAGCAGAAAAAAAAAAAAAAATTATCCCACACGTCCCTTATATTTTTTTTAGAAGTATTTTGTAAATGTTTTATGGTTAAGTTGTTTGTTAATATTATTTTTTGAAAAAAAAAAAACCTCACTAACTAACAAACAAAGCGACGTGATATGATTTTTGGAAGTGATGTTACTACTACCATCGGATCAAATAATCGGAAAAGGCCCCAGCAAAAATCACATGATCGTTAACCGTACGATCATCATTAATTAACACTAGCCCATTTCTCTTTCCTTCACTTTCAGTTGTTCTTGGTAACTACCAAGCATTAACAAAGAATCAAAAAACATTGACTCCAAGAACATCATTCAAGATCATCAAAAACCTCCGACAAGATCAAATTCTTACAAGATTTCACTTTGTCTGGCGATCTACAATCATTCTTCCCAAAATGATAGAATAAATCAAAAAAAAATTTCCCATATAAAAAATTAATTAATTTATATAGATATGTATATATATATACCCATCTATCTTCTATGATAGATATTGTCTGTTGTATCTAATTCACTTCTTATCATGTAAGATATTGTTGTGGTTAATTAGTTTATATTGCACCCACCTAATTGAATAATTAGCTATACAACATGATATTAATTATTCTGAAATCTTCGTCTTCTGCAGTTTTTGTTCTTGATTGTTGCTTTATTTGGTCTGCTATCTTTTATATATAATCACACGTGTTAAAACACAAACAGCTAATGTTTGGAAATAGGCAGGCTGCCAATTAATGGCCCAATCAACCCAAACAATTAAGAAGACCAAAGTTGTGTTTTGTGTTTTGTTTTTTCTTTTTCTTTTGTTTTGAGTTTTCATTAAAATCATGCCATATATAGATCGATTTAAAAGCTTGAAGCAGATGATATATGATGGAGAATGGAGATATTAGTCCACCAAGTCTACAAATTAAAAGTCTATGAGACGTTGACATGTGGCTTAGATTCTGTTCTACTAACTTTACCTATACTCTCGTATGTCTCTACTATATTTGTCCTTTGCCCTAGTCAACTTTGGTCTTCTAGTTTTAGTCAACATAGCATATCCTCCTCCTCTTTAAGGATTTGTGTGGAATCTATAAAGTCATACATCTACATGTGACTCTTTATTTCCAATGAAAAGGAAGAATTGATTTTGTTCCCTTTAATTTCCAAAGGACGTTTGAGTAGTCAACACGACTCATTCAACAAAATAACGTCTAATTAAATCAACTAATTAAGAAACATAAACCATAGTTTCCAAGAGGTAGCTAATCAATCAGTTGGGATAACGCCTAATAAAACGTAAGTCATTAGTTCAAATTCCCCTCACCCCTCTTGTGTAAAATGGTTTCATTCAACTTTCTGATACACAAAAATATAATATAATATATAGCTAATTACTTGTTTTACTTTTCTTTTTTTTTGGTTAATTTTTAATTATTAGGGAAAAGCAAGAAATTAAGGAAGAAATGGTGAAAACAAACCCATTTAGAGTATTTGTTTGGAAGTATTCACTTTTGATTGCAATTCTTTGTCTATTTCGTGTGGATATCTGACTTGTGCCATTAATTCTTACTTGCCTTGTTCATAACTCTAGTTGAATATTGGAATTTGAGTGAAAAGATACAAAATGGAATTGACTACGAAATAGGACAACTTTGCCTCCAAGAAAAAAAAGAAGAAGAAAAATACAATCACCTTGCTGCACTTATACTGAAAATTAGGGATGGGCAAATTAACCACCTACCAATGACGATCGAACAGAAATTAATTGTCAACCGACTTTTGTGGTTCAAAAATTGGTATGAAGTTTTTATACCGACATTGGTTCAGTTAATCGATATAAAATTATTTTTTTATCGGTTAACCGAATCGAACTGACATCGGTATAAAAAATCCATAGTGGGTCTTCATTAAAGCTTGTAACCAATTTGTGAACATTTAAAACCATAAGAACATTTTCAAAAAAAAAAAAAAACATAAGAACATAAAGAAATTTTCACTGAAAATATATGTCAGAAAAGTGTTAAACCCATTAAAGCTCTTTATCTTCTTTTTTTTTTTACATGTCCGCACAAGAGGGGGGAGTGGGATTAGAACTAGTGACCTCCGCTTCATTAGGCATGATCCTAACCGATTAAGCTACCTCTTGGGAACATTAAAGCTCTTTATCTTTGTTAACATGTTCAATAAGTAATTTTAGGTTTGTTATCGCCCCCCCCCCTCCAAAAAAAACATTTTGGGCCCCCAAAACAACCAAATTTTGGCCCATTTAAAAATATCATTGGCCCAATTAAAAAGGCCTACAGTTAACCGATTAACTGATCGAAATTAACCAACCGATAATGATTTTTCAGAATTGAATCGAACCAAACCAATACCCACCCCTACTGAAAAAGAACAAATATGAGTTGGTAATGGACAAAGTTTGAGAATTCTTCATACCGGTCTTGCTTCTCTCTCTACTCCTCACATAAATTATTATTGCATTCTCCAAAAATCCAAAATTAAGAATCTTATTTTTTATGAATTGAGATCACAGTGGCCAGGACAAAATTAAACTATAAAGTGCAGCCAAACAACAAATTGTTGCAGTCAGAGATGTTTCGGATACAGAACATCAGAATAAAAACTAGAGTTTGTCGTCAAAGACGTTGAAAATCAAAGAGATGTTCAATATACAAAATGTACGTGTGGAAACACTAAAAAACAAAGTGATAGTCCCGCCTCAATCACGAGTAGTGAAACCAGAGAACAAAACAGAGAATAAAGAATAAAAAAGTATGGGGTTAAAAGACAAGATGAGAGACCCATGAGTAACAGTTGTATTTATTATATATTTTGCCATTCTCCTCTGCGAGAATCACTTGAAAAAACCATTAGATAGAACAAAAATCCACTCTTTTTTGCAATCCACAACCTCTACCATACAGTACTGGACATCACAATCGAAAAACCTATATATCCTTCATAGCGATGATCTTCAAAACATGGTTGATGTTCCTACTAGCTTCTACATTTCTCCTCATCTCAACAGCGTTATAAAGATGGTAATTTGTAAACAAAGAACACTACAAGTGTGACATCCCATATTGGCCGGGTATGTAAAAGATGAGGTATTTATATGAAATATACTCTTTCTAAATGATATGAGGCATTTTTGAGGTAAACCCAATACTAAAAACCGTGTGAGCTTGGCCCAAAGCGGACAATATCATATTATTTTGGGCAAAGCGTTACATATGCCATCAAAGCCATATCCCAACCTGAGATAAGAGAGCATGTACAAGCCCATAAGGGTCACTAGTCACCAGCGAAGATGCTGGATCTTAAGAGGGGTGAGTGTGAACAAGAAGATGTGTTTATATGGAATATGCTTTCTCTAAATGATATGACCCCTTTTGAGGTTAAACCCAATACTAAAAACTATGCAAACTTAACCTAAAGCAGACGATATCATATCATTTAAGGTGGGGCATGACAACAAGAAACCAAAAACCTCCTCTCAATAACTTGATGCAAATATGTGTGGTGCTGTCATTGACGGTAGAGAAATGGTCGGGGCTCACTTTTTTTGGGTCAAGTGACTCAAGTGGGTTTAAAGTTCAAAATCAATGTAATAGCTACTTTGGGCCAAGAGGGATACACTAATGGGCTAAAGGTTTAGTTAGGTAGCTACAAGTCTAGACCCAATGTAAACTGCCCCAAATTGCCACTTAATTTGTTTCCAACACCACATTTTGCCGTTAAATGTTGCATGTGACATATTGTATGGGTGAAAGTGCAAATGGGGTGCAGTTTGGGGGGTAAAGTGTGATTAACCCTAAAAGGATAAATTTCAAGAAAAATACGTTTACATCATGTGCAACTCATGTGTCATGTATGACAATTTTCATCACAAATAACAGTCAAATCTGACTCAGTGTGCTACTTAGAACAAATTGATAGTTTGTAAGAACAAGTTGTAGCGACTCATAGTTTACACTTTACAGGTGTAATTGCAAATGAGATATATTAGTTTAGGAGGCAAAGTATAATTTACCTCCACTAATATATCAATTTGTCACAAGAAACTAGTATTTGAGCTTGAACTTTTACGAGATTACTACAAAACTTGAAGTAAAGAAGTTTGATGATACTCAAAATTGTTTCAAATTATAACGCAAAGGGGACACATGACATTTTTATAAACAAAGTTTAAGGAAATCTTTGTCCCTAAATATTGTTTAAGGAGATCTCGATCCATAGAACAAATGTAAGTATGTAACAAGTGAAGTATTATACTATGATAATATGAAAGAGAAATCTGCTGTGGACTCAAAATTTGGGTCCTGAATTTTGAGAACTCATCAATTTGATCCATCGACTCATTATGATTTACCAAATGGGCCTTCTGGGATTGGGCCATTTTCATTTCTTTTGCCATGAAAGGGTTGGGCCAATCACTTGTTTAAATTAGGTTAGGGTTTAGGAGAGAGGTATTTGCGACCCTCTCTATCTCTATATATAATGGTTACAATTCTTTTTTTCTGAGCAAAAAAGACAGAACACGAAACACGAACACTGAGTGTGATCATAGTAGCACAACTCCATATGACATAAGTGAAACTTAAAATGCTTTACACTAATCAGGCATGATGATTCTCAGTGTAGAAGTTGAACACATGCCTTAATATATATCTAACTACATAGAATTACTTTGAGACCACTTAACCACCACTCTTGATGGTCAGTGATGGTTACATGAAGTAGAGGGACCCTATTTTGAGAGAGAAAGAGAGTAATAATAATAGTAAGGATGTGAGTACTGATAGAGTCCAATCAAGTCGCTTTTTTTATTATAATGTTTTTTATTTTATTATAATGTTAATGCATAATGATAGCAATTGAAATTGATTAATAAGGGCCGTTTGGTCCCATAAGAGGTGATGGGTGATCAACGACATGCAATACAAGACAGGGGCAACACTATCTGTCTATCAACCCCACTTCCCATCTCCAATCTCAAACCATCTTCCATGTCCTGTTTTTTTAACCATTACATCTTTCTTTTTTCTTTCTTATTTTGCTTTATTTAATGAATATTCTTAGTTAGGTGTACTCAGTTTAGGGGGACAACACTAAAAAAACCTGCCCCGGCCACCTAATAATTGACATAATTTATACAGTTAAATACATTAACTTTAAATCAAAATTATAAAATAAATATTATCCATTTTATTTGAAATATATATATATTTAATGTGAAAGCACTAGTAACAACTTCCCTAAATCTTATTATTATTATTTTTTTCTAAATGTAAGGAAAACTCTTAAAAATAAAAAATTCCAGCAACAAATTCTCTTAGTATACCCTAAAACGCCAAGAGAACCAATGCTTTCCTTGACATTATTTTTTAATATGTATATACATATAAAAGCTTTTTCTCTCTAGCTTTATTTGAAATAATATTTTAAAAAAATATTTAAATGGTATAAAGAAATGATAAGAGAAGTTATTGTATAATTTATTTAAATAATAATGCAAAACCCTAAATTTAAGAAAAATCTAAAGAAAACAACCGCAAATGTTTTCAAAGTAAAAATAGTTTTAAGTATTTCATTAGTGTTAATTTCTTTGTTAAAACAAGCATTGCCAAACAAGTCATATGATCGTGTCTGATCATCGGTCAACTTCATATTATATATATGATTAAAACCAAATACCCCACTTTTTCTTTCTTTGTTTGTTTATTTTTTTGGAAAGGGGGGTTGGTGAGGTGTCTAAAGTTGCGTATAGCTGAGTAGCATTTTGTGAAATCACAAATCAAATACTGACATTGATGGTGGCAAATTAATGAGTTGATCTACTTTTGTAGGTTGCCGTTTATTTAGAAATGATCCTCTCCATTTCAAAATCCCTCAATTTCCATTTAGTACATTTTGAAGAGTAATGCATTTAATATACTACCCTCATTAAAACTTTTTGACAATATTACCCTTCAAAATACACTAAATGGAAGAAATGAAGGGATTTTGAAATGAAGAGGATCCTAATACGTTTAATTTAGGACATGTTATGGGCATTCATTAGAGATTCAGGCAATTTGGTGATGATAAGACTATATAATAGGGAAGGGTACATGCCCTTTATTCAATTGGATGATATTTATATATGCCTTCCACTACCTTCTCTGTTAAGTTTTGTTTGTAATTTGATATTAAAGATGAGAGACCTTAGACCCTACCCAACCACTTCTGGGAAATGCTTTGTTCTTTGTTCCCTCCTAATTATGTTATATGTACATCCAAATTCAAGTTGTGCCTTCTACAAGATTGGCATATGCCTTCCATTCTGCACCACCCCAATGCGTCCAATCTAACTTTTTTAATGAGAATCCCTCTTGAGGTAGGACTACTTTGTGTCTACACACTAGTTAAGAGTCAAACTTTGGGTACGTGAAAAGTATACCCTCCATACGGGTCAAGCAAGAGAGGGGTGCATGGCTCCAAGAGATTGATAGCACTTGTAAGGATTCAAACCTCAGCCTTGATGAACTTTCATCACTAAAGACCGATGCCTGCATATAAATTATGATGACTATCAAAGATCTTCTTGACATTAAATTAAATGCACATCAAAGCTGAAGATCAAATTGAAGAGTTGGGGGCAACTCCAATTTCCAATAAATGATAAAGATAGGTAGGTGGAGAACCTAATTAAAGAAGGACTAAGCTTGTGAATATGACCCAATTCACCTCTATCTTTGGGTATGTATTTTAGTAATGGATCCATCTCAAGCAAGAGAGGTGCATGGTCCATTTAAAAATATTGTTTTCATACAAATATGATGATTATATGAGCGTGGAGGTTGACCTTTAACCTATCTTGCGCACTAAGTGACACAAAATTCCATGCCCCATTGATTTCTGTATATAGTGCCTAGTTTCCACCACAAAAACACTTAGCCCTTATAATTCATTTATAAATGCTTAACAACAACAACAATCCCCCACCAAGAAAGGGTCAAAAATAATGGTTACCCTTAATTTATACTTTTTAGGAATCATCGAAAATGAATCCACTGGATCATTAACATCATGCCAGCTGTTACAGGATAAACTTTAAATTATGATGACTATCAATTTCATTTAATTTTTTTCTCATCACTATAAAATAGCAGAATAAATTAAATTTTTTCTTTTTTGAGCATCAAAGCTCGGATCAAATTGAAGAGTTGCAGCCCAATTTCAATATTAGACAAGATAGGGAAGATAAGCTCAAAGAATAAGATCGAAGCCGTGAATTTTACAATTCCTTTCTTCTTCATCGATTTATGTATTTTTCTAATGGATCTCTCTCTGAGTGTATGAGCCCTAGGTCCATTTAAAATATTGTTTTCACCAAATATGATGATTATATGAGCGTGGAGGTTGACCTTAACTTGTGACCCACTACACACAAAATTCATGCCTCCATTGATTTCTAATGTCCCAAAACTCAGTTTCCACCACAAAAAACTTGTTTTAATTCATTTATAAATGCTAATAACAACAAAATCCCCACCAAGAAAGGGTCAAAAATAATGGTTACCCTTAATTTATACTTTTTAGGAATCATCGAAAATGAATCCACTGGATCAGTGATTTCATGCGCCAGCTTTGGGATAATCGGATGATTTTCATTTGACTTCTTCATATTGCATTTAATTTCTTCTCATCACTATTATTTAAATATTGCAGGAATAAAAGCTTCCTTTTTGGAGCTCCTACTATGCGGTCGGTCTGTAAAAGGCCACTTTTGTAGCCCCCAATACCTATTAGACACGTAAGGGAAGATAAGCTCATAGAATAAGATCGAAGGAACAGTTGATTGTGGTTACAAATTTGATTCTTCTTCATCGATCCACGAAGAGATGGCTTGTTTCAACATTCTCTCTTCTTAGTTGTAGGATGTTTTCTCCATTTTTCACCAAAATTTAGGTGATGTGTCAGATTCTATTAGTGTTGCAAAGACCCACGAGTCACACTTTCTACATAGCAACCTAAACCTCCATTCTAATGTAAACTCAATTCTAATGCTTAAACAAATTGAATGTTCGATTCTAATGCCTAAAAATGTTTTTATCTTTTCAATTTTAATGCCTAAAAAATAATCCACAATAACTAACGAGATATTATCCAATTTAAATGAAATGGAGAGGATTCTAATTCAAATGTTAGACACTACCACCAAAAATCCAATGCTATACAATTAATGTTGATTTCATACCCTATCAAATTTGCCATATGTGGGGCATTATCCAAATTTGCAGTACTATACAATATTTCATTCCCTATCAAATTTATGCATTGTCAAAGGGGAAAAAAAAAATGCAAAATCAATTTTTATGGTTTATCTGATTTTACAATTAATTTGACATAATATTAAAATAAACACAAAAGTTTTAAAGGTATGTCAAAAAAAAAAAAAAACTACTTCCTACAGTCAAATTTTATTTACTAATTTAACATATTTTCGATAGGGTAAATCATGATCAAAATCTATTAAATTAGTGGATAAAATTTGACTATAGGGAGTAAATTATTTTTTTGACATATCTTAAAGACTTTTGAGTTCAAACCACAAAATAATTGATTTTACATTTTTCTTATAAAAAAAAACCTAATGCTTCCAAGTAATATTACAAATCCCTTTTATATCCCTGTAAGAATTGGAGAAATACAAAAGAAACTTCTAAAATTACTAAATACTTCTCGTGCTCGCACTCAAATCATAATCAGGAATGAAGTTAGAATATTTATGGTATGATAAAATTTAAAAAAGGAGGGATTTTTTTAAAAAAAAAAAATTATGAGTAATTACATTTTACTTTATCGAATGCATTTCACTTGTCTCATTTAACTAACAACCCTGCTGTTTGATTTATCAAACCATCATTTTGTACCCAAACTTCTCATTACATTAGTTAAGAACATTAATTTAGATGGTCAAAATGATACTACGTTATAATTTATAAGACAAAGTGACAGAAAAAGTAATTATCCAAAAATTTATAAATTTTTATCCTTAAAAATTTAAAATGTTAATTATAAAAGTTTCTCTCCTCGGAGGATCCTTCACATGCAAGTCTGCGACCCTAATTAGTGATGATTTATCATCTCCAATAATATCGTACGGTCTATCTTACAAATGACAAACGCATGTGGCCATATAAAAAAACAAACAAACGCATATGGCTGTAGCTTTTGTTAATTAGAACGTCGGTTTCTATTAACGACCAAAGTGTGAAAAGACAAGGGACCCCACTTCTCCCTAATTATGTTTCCTTACACAAACCAGGATCGTTAGCCACGTGTGACCGCATTCCACGGCGGTCACTCCACCGCCACACGATTGTTAATTACTAATCTGAAATGTCTGATTAGGTTTGACGTAACAAGACCCATAATCATGAATTCCCATTGAAAATCAGACAAAAAAGGGATCAGACCTCAGAAAGACTGTCACTTACCCCCACTGGACCACTGTGCGCAAGCCACGTAGCTTTATGTCAGATGTGATGCCTTACCTAGGATACACGTCAAACACCGGTCATTTTAAATTAAAATAAACTAAACTAAAGAATATGGGGAAATGTGCCGTGTTAATTATTATTATTAATTTTTTATCAAAGTTACAATCACATGTTTTCTTTTAAAAAGGTTTGGCTAAAGCACTTTTCTTTTTCTTTTTGAAGGGGCTAAAGCACATTTCAGGTGTCATACAAGCACGTGTTATCTTTAATTTGCTTTTTTTAGACTGAAAAACATTACGTGGCTTAAATTTTATATAAGATTTAAACATACTCAATTTGCTTGTTTTTGTTTCATAGTTTGTTTTCCATTACCAAATACAAATGTTTTTAAATAAAACACGCTTTTATGGCCGGCCAACCTCCATGCCCCATTCCCCATGGAGGAAAGAGGTCATGGTCCATGGAGGACCAACCTCCATGCCTATAGCCGTGGGTTTCCATGGTCATAGTTCCGCAATTATAGGAATGAAACCAGCTTTAGATTTAGGGGGTTAAGGCCCAAAAAAATCGAGAAGAGACCATTTAACAAAAAATATCTTAAATAATTTTTATTTTTATTTTTATTTTTTGCCCTAGGTCCTTGCCAGTACTCAAAAAAAAAAAAACCGTGGCCCTTGCCTATACTTCTAGTTCCATCTTTGACAATCATGGCAATCGACGAAAACCATGATTGTGGGTGTCGTGGAGGTTGCATAGAAGATCATACCCACCTTTGACTCTTCTAGAGTCTCAAAAATCAACAAAAAGACATAATTTTGATAGTTTTATTAATGATCATTTTGTTAAAAAAGAATTATTCGACGGTTGAAATGTCTGTTTTCTATTGAAATATGCAAAATAAGGCAAGTGGATAGAGATAAGAAAATCTCTCTCAATAATTCGTCTGTTGAAAGTTTTAAAATATCTCAAATATATACCAAAATCAAGACATCAATGATAATTATGAAGTAAGAATTCATCAAAAACACAAACAAAATATCAACAAATAAGAAAAAGAAGTAAGAAAGAATGAAAATAAAAGAATTAAACATGATATATATCATATATTAAGTCCACAAGATTGTCTCCTTCTCTCATATGACGCTTCGACAGACAAACTTAACGCATCTCTGCTCACCAACCCATTCCGGGCACTCCGATCTCATCCAGCTCACCCGATCAGAAAGAGTAATGCCCATGGAGCACCCTGGCGCCAATAAATAGTGTACCGATTGAGATCGATATGGATGAGGGTACTCTTGTAACTTTGTGAATGTGACAGGACCAGCTAGCTAGCACAGGATGCAGCGCTAGGTAGCTAGCTAGCTTCTCTTCCTCACGGATCGTCACTGTAGCACTTTCGTCTTCAGGCCTAACGACAAAGGTCCCCAAACATCATGTTGGTGACATTTCATTCGCCTTCGACAAAAACTTCCGGTGCTCAATATGTCTGCTAGCTGCCGGTTACGGTGACGCCTCGGCAGCTTCAATTAGTACTTTGCGCAGTTGAAGTAGCTAGCCGTCTCTTTCTCATCCAATAGCTAGAGTTTCACGTATATTCTCATACTTCGTTAATTAGTTATGGTATAATACCATATTACTATTATAAGTATTATTATTGTTTATCACCTCTTAAATCAATTATTGTTAAAATAAAATTAAAATTAAAATTTCACACCAACATAATAAAATAGTAGACAGATAAAATGGTATATAGTATTTTAATTTATTGTTGTTAGAATATAAATTAAATGATTAAATTTATCTTTTTATAATGATAAATATGGTTTAGTAAGAACATTTTCACCTAACTAATCGTAAAAATCAGTTAATTAATCAACTTCATACATATAAGGAATATATTTTATTATTTCAATTAATCGGTTGGCATATCAATTTATATGTAAATACAGAATCAATAAAATATATGGTTTTTTAAGGATTGTTCTGGAGTTAAAAAAATGTTGTTCTCTTTATGTTTTTGTCTTACACGTTGAAATTGTCACATCAGGTGCAGACGGGCAGTGTGCGCAGGTAGCATCACTAGTGTGTAGACCGGAACTCACGAGATTGAAAGAGAGTGAACGGGATTGGTTTAAAAAAAAGAAAAGAAAGGAGGAATGG
Source organism: Carpinus viminea (assembly GCA_013348765.1). NCBI lineage: Eukaryota > Viridiplantae > Streptophyta > Magnoliopsida > Fagales > Betulaceae > Carpinus > Carpinus viminea. The sequence continues at coordinate 10,880,995 of CP054674.1, forward strand.
ATTTGAAATGCTTTGTCGTGTACACGAAACTTGTGGGTACCCACATACCGTTTGGATCTTCTGGCGCAGTGACAATAAATAATCTGTTTTTTCTGTGAGCTGCCAGTACACACTTATGTGTTGTCACATTACATCATCATCATCATGTGTATAAATAATGATATAAGGTTTTTAGAGAGTATTCTTAAATATAATATGTAATTTTTAAAATTATCGTTAAATTTGAAATGTTATTAATTTATGATTTATTGATAATTTTAAAATTATATTATATTTGAATAATTATAAGAAGACTTATAGCATTACTCTAATATGTATATTGCTATATGAGTAATATTATAAGGTTTTTTCAAGTCTTCTTACAGTCATTCTAAATGTGATATACCTTTTAAAATTACTAATAAATCAAAAGTTAATAAATCATATCTCAAATTTAATGGTAATTTTAAAAGTCATTATATTTAAAATGACTCTTTTAAAAAAACTTTATAACATTACTCATTGCTATACTGCTTGTGTTATTTGTGTAGTATTATAACCATTGTTGGTGTTCGGCTCACATTTCCCCCATTTCTCAATCTTGTCTACTTGGATTATCCTGTACAATATATATTTTCCTTTATTTTTTAAAAAACAAATGTATTGTTAGAATTTATAGGATTTTGATTTATATAACGGTTAAATATTTTATTCACCATATGATTTAACTCTTTTATTTTATTTTTTTATCAATAAGGTTTTTACTTTTTATCACAGAAAAAAGATCCTTCCAGTTTATCTAAAAAAAGAGATGATCATTTTGTTAAAATTTCATCCAAAATTTGATTGAACATCACGTCAACATCAATCACGGTTTGACGCGTGTCCATATAATTAATTAATTCATTATTTTTTAAATTAAAAATATTAAAAAAGTACAAAATTAAATAAATAAATTTGGATGGCCACCCCTTTGGCCATGTGAACCACCCTCAAGGGCCTTCTGGCAAATTGAAATATATATATATATATATATATATATATATATATATATCAATTGACCCTTGGGGGTGGCCAATCACCCCCAAATAGCCAAAGGTGGTGGCTCAATTTTTTTAATGTTTTTAATTTTTTAAAATATTTATTTTAATTAATTAATTATATGAACACGTGTCAAGCTATGATTGGTGCTAACGTGGCGTTTCGTCAAATTTTAGACGAAGAGATCATCTCCATCTTTAGGCAAACTAGAGAGATCTCCTATTATAAAAAAATAAACCCTAAGAATTAAAAAATAAAGAAATTAAACCATAGTAGTGAATAAAGTATTTAACCCTTCATATAATTTGATTAGAATTATAATGTTCATGTTTATAATACAATCAAAGGCAAGTCAAATTATAAGCCTCTAAGAACAGTAAGAGGGTTAAGGGCATTGATAAATTATATGGACGAGGAGGATTATAGCTTAATGATTATTTACTTGTGTTTTATAAAAATAAGTTTTTTGTAACTTAACGACCCCTATGTAACCCTTTCCTTATTCACTTAGTAGAGAAAAAAAAATTAAAGCCATTGACAAAATGGAAGCAAGCATGTGAATGCTTTTGATGGATCAATATCCCTAACTCGGCCCACCCCATAACTAAGTAGCAAGGAAGGACACATGGTAGTGAATTCCCTCTCCTACCACTTCAATGTACAAACCCTATATTCCGAGCAAAACAATTTAGGTGATATTGTAGCCAAATGGCATGTGGCAGCCGGGATGCAACGTCATTACCCTACCATTAATGTACTTAATTAAAGAACACCAATTGAATGCTACACATTGGTCCTTTTGGACCAGATCCAAAATTTGTTCTTATATTTGCACTATATTTTATCATTTGGGCTATGTTGTTGGGCGCTCCATTTTGTTTAGGGTTTATTGTTGGAGAGCCCACCCCATGTTCGTTTTTAGGATCTCTCACTTTTTCTTCCTTTCGGATTAAAAGTGAGAAAGATTATTCCCTATTGCCCTTTCCCTATTTGCTTGGGAAAAAAGAAAAAAGAAAAAAAATTGAACGCTACACCAAAATAGGAGCATGTCGAATGACCGATCGGCACCTAGCTTAAGCCATGCAATGGAAGAAGTCCACAATATTTTTTAGGGGTAATTACTTTTTTCTTCATTAATTACAACATATTGTCGATTTCTTATGAACTATCAATCTTACTGTTTGGCCCTTATCATATTATCATTTTCTTCCCAAAACCCTTATTCCGTCAACCAAACTTGTTAAAAAATTTGAAATGACCTAAATACTCTAATTTTATAAACAAAAATCACATATATTATCCTTAAAATTAAACAAATATATATAAATTATTTTAAAAAATATATATATAAATTTTTTTAGTGGAGGCTGCCAACTGGCAAAAAAATATTAATAAATGTTTAAGAAAATAGTGATAAAATTAAGAATCCGATTCTAGTATGTAACATTGCTCTTGGCAGCAATCATGTGGCATCCTTAATCAATGAAAGGATTCAATTCTTCTTGAGATCCACAACTGGGAGCAACTTTTCTCAGTCTTCGACATTCACACATGGGACCGACAACCCAATAGAATTTCATGTTTCAATCGAAGACTAAAGTCCAAAGTATCGGGATTTTCTACCGTCCACCCAGGACTGCTTAAAGTCTTAGACCACAGATTTTGCTCAATTTTGTTGGGTGATATATTCTATTATGCCTGGGGATGGTAGGGACTAGGGCTACATCATTCTAGGCAAATTTTCAAACCTAATTAATAATGTTTACTAGGTTTTGTCCCACTTTTATTTCACCCCAATCCAATTATGAATTATAATCTATCTCCAGTTTAAATGAATTGAACAATATCTAGTTAGTTATAATAAAAATAGTATTTTAGTTTATTCAAAAAGTAAAAAGATAAAAATATCCATACACTATAATTATCTAGTTCAAATGAATTAGAGAGTATCATTCTCTCAGATTTTTTAAAATACGAGATTTTAAAATTTGAGCCCACTATATAATTATCTGCATTTGTTTGAGCCATTAGATATATACGAGGACTCAAATTTTAAAATTTGATAATCTTATACTTTAAAAAATTGAGGGAATCCTAATTCAGGTTGAGTGGTCTCATTTCAGAAGTCAAGAGATATTATATATATGATTGCTATATAACTGAAAGTTGATTTCATTGTTGTGTTGTTTGAGTGAAATTGTGGGTTTGCCTTAAACATGTGTTATTAAATTTGTTGAAGACTTAGCATTGTTATTTTTAATCAAGGTTGGTTTAGGGTTGAAATTCCACAACACTTGATCTAAAAATAGCAATTTTATAAATACAGTTAAATATTTAGTAAAATTGTAATTTAATTTTTAAAATTACAATACAAAATGGGGCCTTTTAATTGCTCTCTTGAGTTAATGTATTTTGGGTAACACTTGGAGTAACATAATCACACTTAACAAGATTAAAAACTCATCTTAATTAATGCCACATTTAAGATACATTCTGTTCCTTTTTCAGTGCCTGGGTAGAGCCATATCTACCTATTTTCACCTATTAATAACAAGAAAATAGTTCTTTTTATTCGTTTGTTTCATAAAAAATAAAACTTGCAAGAGAACTCAACCTCTGAACTACAAATTTGGGTTCATTCACATATATATGGGCTGTTTTTAAGAGGTATCTCAATCGGTTGGAAATTCTCCTCTTGCGCCGACATATAAAAAATAATAATAATAATAATAGTTACCGGCCAAATAGTAGGATTTTTTTTTTTAAAAAAAAAAAAACCAATTTATTATTATTACAAGGAGGGATTAATGTCAACAATTTTCTCCTTGAATTACAAGTAAGTCTAACAGAAAATTACAAGTAAACAGATTTTCCTAAACTTGCTCGGCCAGGTAGACTATAAAGATTCTATCATATTTACTAATATATGAACAATAAAATTGTTGATCTTTATCTAAGAGAATACTTGTCGCAGATTAAAAATGCAATTTTAAGAAAAATCATATCTAGCTCTAAGTTTTCATTTGGTTTGAATTTAGTTCTTAAATTTTTCAATTTTAAGTATATAATCTTTAGGTTTTGCCCAATTTTTTTTTTTCAAACTGACGTGGTAGATCATGAATGACAGACAAAGGAGAGAGAAGTGCATTTTTTAAAAAAAATTTAAAAACCCTTATCAAGTCAATTTGAAATTTTTTTAGTTCATTTATTTGACTATCTAGCACTTCTTATTTTAAATTAAGTTCCTATGTTACTTTATCATCAAAACTAATAGTTTGTCATATGTCATGGGTTTTATTTGACATCATAAACACTCAAATGCAATGCTACGTCAGACAAGTGTTAAGTCATTTATATATATAAAAGAGATCCCAAAAAACTAAAAAGCATTGCTCGTAGAAACATAGAGAAACAAAAAATCTAAGAACTTAAAGAACAAACACACAGTAATAAAAGACTTCTAGTACGTTGTTGTCACATTGTATTCAATACATTGGAGGTGTTGAGATAGACGTATATAACGGATGACAAACTGTTAATTTTAATCGTAAAGTGATAGATTCAAAACCTAAGGGGTAAATCAAAATCAAATGAAAACTTAATGGAATCTCCAACATATCCCAAAGGTGAGACGTTCCCATTACCCGGCAATAGCAAAATATAAAAGGACGAGGGCAAGGCAATTAGGCAAACCCCTTTTGCATTTCCCATTATTTTCATTGATTTTCAAAATTGACGCTCTCTCTCTCTCATCCGTGATTTATTAGATCCTGACTCTTGCGAAGTGCCAACTAGATACCGTCCCAAAGTAAAAGACGAAAAAGTGCATTACAAAGAGGAAGGGGAAGGCGAACCCAAGAACCGAACCACCACCGCCGGCCGCACCGAGAGCGGCAGACACTGAGACACCAAAAAACGAGTTGCAGTAGCAACTGGACCGACTGAATGGCCGCCTGCCATTGTGCAGCCGCCGAGAGCCTTAGTGGAAGGTGAAAAGAGAGGGAGAGAGCCTTGCCTTGGTGACAGAGTTAGTTCTAGAGAGATGCAGAGGCGTAGGTGGAGGCCGTTGGCGCTACTGAGGAAGCTGCTTACGTGCGCCATCTGCGCAATAGCGCTCGTGGCTCTACTCTACGCGCACGTCCACGTTTTCCCTTCCTCCAATGCCTCCAACTTCCCTGATTCCTACAAGCTCCCCACGGTAACACACACTCTCCACTCTCTCTTCTTCACCTTTGTTTATCCTCTCTTTCTTCGAACAAAATTCTAGGGTTTCCGTTTTCACTCTCCTTCTACAAACTTCTGTGATCTCCAACTGTTCCGGAATTTTTGTTTTTGTTTTTTTTATATATATTTTTTAAGTTCATGTTTTTGGTATCGGTGCGATTTGGATTTAGAATATATTGCTGAAATTCTACTTTCCTTGTTTCTGTTTTGAGGTCAGGTATGTATGTTTATTGTTTATCGACTTATAAGCATCAGCGTATTGAGTACCAGTCTTGTTTGTCTGGTTCTTATATTTCACGTTTTTTGTGTATATATATATATATATATATATATGGATCAGTGTTTGGGTACTTAGATTAGGTATTTTGCTGATCTAAGATATTATTTTTGTAATATTCTGCAGCAACATGAATTCAAACAGAGATTGGGCACAGAGCGAAGCTGGACACAAGAGCTCACTCCGCCACATCTGTCCAAAGCCCCTCGTTCTTCTCGCCAGGTTTACTGTTTCTACCGTTAATCCTATGATTAAGTTGTTTATGTACTGCGTTTGGTTGCTAATGGAATTTGGATAATATAAGAAATTTCAAGGTTGTAGATTTTAATGTTTTTATTATCTGGGCTAGACTGAAACTGTTTAAAGTAATGCGGTTCAGTTGAATGGAATTTTATATTACGATACCAAACACAATGTATAGCATAACACTCAAAATATGAGTTTTTTGTTTCCTCCAATTTTTTTAAGCAACGAAACAATGGTAGTTTTATTGTTTTCAGAAAATAGAGAGTTTTTTATTTTTATTTTTATTTTTATCTCTTTCTAATATATAGATTTGATTCGTTCTTTCAGTCCCTTAGTGTTGTGCTTACTAGCAGGTCAAGTCTCATAGGTTTAGGTGTACATGTTGGTACGAAGTAGTCATGCGTCTTTCATGTTTTCACTCCTTTAGATTTGACAGTTCGGTCGTGCTAGTGGGATTCCGGAGTTGTACAAGCTATGGAAGCCTCCATCAAATCGTGATTTTGTGCCATGCGCAAATCCTAGCCCTAATTATACATGTAAGGAAGTGCAATCTCGTGTTGGCATATATGAAATCCTTGTGTACTTACTTTCTGATTTTACTATTGTTTATCTAGCTCCTGTAGAGTCGCGAGGTTACCTTCTGGTCCATACAAATGGTGGCCTCAACCAGATGCGTGCTGGGGTGTGTACTACATTCTCTTTGCCTCTGCCTTTCTCTCTGTTTCATTTGATAAGATCGATCGTTATTGTATTTGCAAGACTATTATTTTTGAATTTGTATACATCCTAATAATTTTGAATGTCTTTGATTTCTGCGAAGTTGAGAAGTGGGAAACTAGGAATACATCAGCCAATCCCAATATGAATTGTGATAATGTCACACCAAGTTACCATACACCTTTATATCCCATTTGAGTCTGGAAGTCTCCTTCCAATAAGTTAGGCAACCTTGATTGTTTATTTCTAATTTCTGTGAGTATTGACCTTAACTTTCTTCCTTGAAAAATTGAGGTAATTCTAGAATCTATTGAGATGGGTTTGGGTGTCTTCTCCCTTAATTTATATGTAGAGAGGTGTCTTGTTCTGCCATGATGTACTTGCTGCGCTTCAGAAAGCTTCTGTTTGTCTGCTGGCTTAACAAATGTGTGGAGTTTAGGGATATGAAACCTTGGTCTGGTCCTGCCATAACTTTACCTGGGTTTCATTTTGTATGGAAGTTTCCATTAACCATAGGAAATAGGAAGCACATGTGGTCGCATACCCCAAAGTCTTGCCATTGTGCCTTTTCAAACTCACCTGATCTGAATAAGTTATGTTATATGGCCTGATTAATGCCACTTGTTGATCCGAAGAGCTGGTTCTGAAATAACTACCCCGAGCAGTTTCCCTATGTAATAGTGTTCTGCAGTGCACAAATAATATTAATCTTAGGTGCATTCTAACATCAAGGGGAAAAGGCTGTCAAGAATTTACGGTGCTTGGACCTTCCTTGATGACATTTATCAAATGCTTAGTTGTGAATGGAAAATAAGCCTTATGCTTCTTAATTTTTTAAAATCTGTAATATAGTCATATTGAAAGTCAAAAAGCTTGTTTAGGGCTGTGACAAAAATATCTATGGTCTCAATTGGTGGGGGTTTCTTCAGTTGATTGAAATTTCAATCATATCTCATAATCATTTGCATTTATCCTTTTCCGCAAATGTAGGTTCTGAAAGGAGACCTCTTTCTTGCTCTATCTCTCTCATACACATGAAGGCACACTCACTGGGACAAATACACTCATAACCATGTGTATGCTTTATGGATTCATTAATGTTGTATATTACAGTGTCTGTTTGGCCACACATGCAGAAATAATGATATCTGTGGGATGTTGTGGACTAGACTTCGTGCAAACCTTTTGATTGCAGTATTACTAGTACTTTGCTATAGTCATTATCAATAACAGTGGTTTCAAAATTGCTTGCCTTTACTGCTCGATGACTCAATCCAACATATTTCATTTAATTATGAAATCCTACTAGTTCTGGTTACATACCCTGTTCACTGTCTGTTCTTTGGATTAATATGAAACATTTTACACACATTTGCCAAAATCTACCTGAACGTTTCAGTTATAGATCTCTTGGTGAAGAATTTATCTGGCTACGTTTTGGAGCTTAATAAGGTTACTCATTCTTGAATTGCAGATATGTGACATGGTAGCTGTAGCTCGTATCATAAATGCGACTCTGGTAATTCCATTACTTGATAAGCGGTCATATTGGAAAGACAATAGGTAGAAATCTTCTCTCTCTCTATCTCTCTCTCCCCCCCCACCCAAAAAAAAGAAGAAAGAAAATTCTGTGTGATGTTCTACACATGAATGATGCAATACTTTGATTTATTTTCCAATATGCAGTAGCTTCTCAGATGTTTTCGATGAGGATCATTTTATTAATGCTCTGGCCAATGATGTAAAAGTTGTAAAAAAGCTTCCTAAGGATCTGGCTCCGGCTACTAGAGCAGTAAAGCATTTTAGAAGCTGGTCTAGCATGGATTACTACCAGGAGGAGATAGCTAGCATGTGGGAAGATTATCAGGCATATTCATTTGAATGCTTCTGGTCCTTTTTTTTTTTAAATGAAGCATCTTTGTTTATTCAGCTCTCTTGCCAGGTTACTAATGTACTTTAATGCAATCATATTACAAAATATTTATTATCAGGTTATTCGTGCTGCCAAATCCGATTCTCGCTTAGCAAATAACAATTTACCCTCAGACATCCAGAAATTGCGCTGCCGTGCCTGTTATGAAGCTCTCCGTTATGCACCTCAAATTGAAGCAATGGGAAAAGTAATTTGACCTAAATGCTCTTCTGATTTCTGGAGTGGCTTTATCTCTATTGTGTCCTATGCAATGACCATTAATTTTCACCAATGTTGTAGTTATTGGTCAATCGGATGAGGGCCTATGGTCCTTACATTGCTCTGCATTTACGGTATGAGAAGGACATGCTTGCCTTTAGTGGCTGCACACATGGTCTATCTCCAGATGAAGCTGACGAACTAAGGATGATCAGGTTAGAGATGCTTATTGTTGTCGTCTTGAATACTCGGTTAATTTTCATGAATCCATGTGTAGAACCGTCCTTTTTTCTTAGATGCCAACACTTTCTATATCTATTAATTTTATTCTGAACTTGAAGGGAGGACACTGCACACTGGAAAATAAAGGAGATTGATTCTGCAGAACAGAGATCCAAAGGTTACTGCCCTTTAACTCCTACGGAAGTTGGAATTTTTCTCTCTGCTCTTGGATACCCATCAAATACCCCGATATACATTGCTGCGGGAGAGATATATGGGGGTGATTTGCATATGGTGGATCTGCAATCCCGCTATCCCATATTAATGAGCAAGGTATGAACCTGCATTATTGTGCTTAATTTTCTCATATTGATTTTCACTTTCTTATGCTAATGGTCTCTCAAACTAGTCTTAGAGGGACTGAAATAACAATTATCATCATGGCCCCAATTTTGGACCGTATCATGCGCGCTTCACATGTTGCCGCTTTGCAAATTGAAAATGTTTACAGAGAAGCGCATTGTTTATTGTGGTAAGCAATGAAAATGGAAACCACTAGGCTCTTATGAGCCTTCTCCTGGGCAGGCACTTTCACCATGTACATGCCTTTCAAATTGTTGAGCCCATTGCATTTGGGCTTGGGATGTCAAGTGTTTTAGCTTGATGCGAGATTTATGTGTGCAAGTTCAAGGTTCATACATAAATCCATGCTTTCAACATAATTGAATCTGGGTGTCTGCTAAGAAAATCAAAATATGGAGTTATCTGAATTCATGAACAAATTATCCATGTACTTAGGTCAGCCCTAGAACAAGGGATATCGTTTTAACAATTTATCAGGTTTGCCTAGATAAATATATGACAATAATGACATATAGATAGCATGTTTTACATATTGTCTATAAATAGAGTTGGAATCCTAATTTGATTGGATTGTTAGGTCTACCTCTATCTGATGTTTATGCCTAATAATTAGATTATGTCATGTGGATCTTAATTGCTCCATCAAGCTTCTGATGGCTTCACAGCTCTGGTACTCATGGTGAGAACTATCTATGTGCTATATGCATTTACCCAGTCATAGTTGATTGACAACGAAGAGAGAGAAGGAAGAAATTTATAATTGGATGAATTTCTCATGTCAGAGAAGCAAGTTGGGTGACATTTACTTAAATACATAAAACAATGTAACAGAAAAAAGCCAAAAAATATCATTGGATACCTAGACATTAGATACTTTCTACCAATCATGATGAATGGACCTCATCTAGCTTAATTGAATAACTACTTTACTAAACTCAACCTGTGGGAAGTTGAAGTTCAAAATAACTCTCTTTCGCTTTAATTTCTTGCAACTGTGCTCTCCCACTCTCTCTGCTTGTGAAATTTGATTTTTTTTTTTCTTTTGAATTCTGTTTCCTTTTTATAGTCACGTATACTTTCTGGGGGACGGGGGATGGCTTCAAGGCCAAAAGAGGGGAAAAATGATTTGGAACTAATGATCCCTTTGCAGGAAAAATTGGCAACTTTTGAGGAGCTTGAGCCTTTTATGGATCACGCCACTCAACTTGCTGCGCTTGACTGCATTGTATCTGTTGAAAGTGATGTATTTATTCCATCATACTCTGGGAACATGGCAAGGGCAGTTGAAGGTCATCGACGTTTTCTTGGGCATAGGAAAACAATATCTCCCGACAGGCAAGACAGTTTCTTTTTAGGAGTTTAGCTAGGATTAAATGACTTTCTATCTAGCAAGCATACCCGCCTCAATTGCTTCATAATAATTTAGTTGTCCTTTTTGTCCATCAGGAAAGCTCTTGTTCGTCTCTTTGACAAAATTGAGCAGGGAACCATGAAAGAAGGCAAAAATTTATCAAATCGAGTTATTGAAATCCATAAAAAACGGTATGTGATATTGGTGAGTTTATAGGTTTTATAACTAGCAGTAGCTACACATTGGACATTGGATATACTATCTGTTATTTTGGTGGGATATCGTGACTGAATCAATGGTTCTCCTTGGAGGATTATTGTTCTAAGCACCCTTTTGGTACATCTTACATAGATTTCATTTGCAATTTCCTACCTGGGTTGGGTGATTGCTGTAATAGGCTATGGTGTCAAACTACTCACTTAATATCCAGCATACCGGTGTACCACAAGGTCAATCACCAGTGGTAGGAGTGACTACCTGTTTCTGGATGACTCTTGAGATGGTCTCCTGCCGGGTCAAATGTCATCGACTTGTGCAGCACATGTTTCTTAATAGTTTATATTGTGATAATCATATAGCACCCTTATTTGGCTTTTGTTCGTTACTGTGGTTGCACAGGCAAGGGTCTCCAAGGAAGAGAAAAGGCCCCATCTCAGGAACAAAGGGCATGGATAGGTTTCGTTCAGAAGAAGCCTTTTACGTAAACCCTTTACCAGATTGTTTATGTCGGAGTGAATCACCAAATATAAACACCTCCCACGTTATCAGGTAGATTCGATGATGCAGAAGATTCCCCTTGAAAACGGTTACTGTGTTGGTTGGGTGTTGGCATATTGCACTCTCCCACGTTATTTTTTGAAGCAATACAAGCTGGTTGTGCTGCTGCCATTATATGCATAGAGTTGCGGTGTGTATATCCCGAGTCTAAAGAAAGCTGGGGCGGATGTAGGAAACAGCTGAAGACGACAATTGCGTTAATAGCGCAGCGCAGGAATGGGATCATCAAGGACAGGGCCTTCCATGCCATTTTTATGCTTGGAGTTGGCCTGGTTTGACAGAGTTGCATAGGAAATTCATCGGGGATACGATACTGTATTTCTACTTTCTTAGGAATCTTTACACCTCATGTATGTAGGTATTTCATTCGTAGTTATTGAATGCAATAAAATTAAAAAAAAAAATTCAGTTTTTTCCTTTATTTACTCTCAATAAACTGCTCTTTTCTTTCATTTTTTTTTTTTTTTCTTTTAGTTTAGATAGAGTCTGTTTGAGATTATGCTAAAGAGGATAAAAAGTACTTTAAATACTTAAAAAGTGGTGCCAAACAAAAAGTTGACATGCTTGGTATAAAATTTCTAAAGTATTTTATAGGGGTGTAAAGGCGGTTACGGTTAGCGGTTATTGGCAAAACCGCTAATCGTAATCATTTTAGCGGTTATTAAATTTCACTAACCGTATCCGCTAGGCGGTTAGCGGATATAGCGTTAGCGGTTAGTCGTGATTAGCGTTAGTAAAATAGTTAATCGCCTATAACCGCTTTTTAAAATTTGGCTTTTAAGCACTATAACATTGTTCACTTTCATTTGTTTTTTGTATTTTAGTGTCTTCTTGGGCCAAATTGCTATAAAAGAGCTCATATTGAAAAATAAAAATATTTGACTAACTTTAATTTTTTTAAAAATCCTTAAATATTAAGTCATAAGTTCATAACTGGTTAACTTAAAAAAAAAATTAAAAAAACACACACACACACAACATATAAAAAAAGTTCAACACAACATATAAAAAAGTTCAATAAAACATATAAAAAAGTTCAACATAGCATATAGAAAACAAAAAACAAATGTTCAAATAAAACATTAAATGATACAAATAAATATTAAAACTGAGAGAGAGAGAGTCGAGAGAAAGAGGCAACGAGAGAGAGAGTCCAGGTAGAGTCTATAGAGAGGGACAGTCATGAGATGAGATAGGGAAGAAGAGAATAAGATGAAAATCCCCACCTTAACCTTTAATGTGTTTTTCTCTCCAAAACTAACGTCGTTTTGATGTGAAATTCATTCTTATTATTATCAATATAAAATAGACTATATATAGATATATGGAAAAATTAAATAAATAAATGATAGAAGATATAAATATATACAGTTCAAAAATATTTTATTCCATTACAAACTTATATCTTTGATATTATATAATCATATGATCTCATTAAATTAGATCATATGATTAATGATTTAAATTATTATCATATTTACTTATAGTTTTTTTTAATTAAACTTTTTTTTTTTGACATGTCCGCACAAAGGGAGGAGGGATTCAACTAGTGACTTTCGCTTATTTGGCATGGTCATAAATTTATCGTATCTCCTAGGACTTTTTGAATTAAACTTATTATCTAATGATAATACTCAAACTCCTAAGTCCTAAATTCATAATAATCTAATGGTCATACACTCATACTTAAATTATATGATCATATTATCTCGTAAATCACAATTCATATTATATATGATAAAATTATCTTAGATCTAAGAATCTAAGATAATGTGATATATGTTTTCTAAGTATAAAGTATCTGATAATGCTTTGATTCAATTGTGGTTATAGGTAACACATTGTTTAATTTAATTGTAAGTATCATACTATCATTATACATGAATAATATGAATCATATGATTAACTTGTAGACTTATGACTTATGAGTCATATATATATATATAATTTGTTATTATATTCAAATGATTTAATGATCAATTGATCATGTGATATAATCATATAAATTAAGTGATAATATAATATATTAATATTCAATTTGTGATTTAATTATTGAAAACAAAAATGTGATTTAATCATTAATAATCAATTGATTAAGTTATATGTATAAATATTATTATAATTATAATTATCCAAATATATTATATAAAAGCGGTTAGCGGTTAGCGTTACGTTAGTAAACATTAATCGCTTAACCGCTAACTGCTAAGCGTTATATGATTAGTTAAGTTAGCAGTTAAGAGAAGTTAGCGTTAAGCGGTTAGCGGTTAGTTATTTAACCGCCTCCTTTACCTAGTATTTTAGCTTTTTAACTTTAAAATTGGCTTAAACAGGGAAAAGCTTAAAATTGAGATTTTTTAAAAAAAGTTATTTTGGACTTTAAAAGTTACTTTTCATCACATTCCCATTTTCAACATCCTATTAATTTGGTTTTAAGAAATAGAGTTTTATATTCATAAATAATTTTTAGAAAGAAAAAAAAGAACTTTTATTTTCTATCTTTCTATTTTATTTTATTTATCAAACGGATTCATCTTTGCTTTGTACATCTTTTTAATGTATAGATTTAATATCGTAATATCAAACAGACTCTAAAGCGTTTCTCACCGCATGTTCTATAGACATCCATTGCAAACGGTGGTATGTGAGGGAAAAAGAGGGATTTGAGTTTTTTTTTTTTTTTTTTTTTAAATTTTTTAATACCTTTAATTGTACATAAGTATTCTTAAACCCAAAAAGATTACTTTAGTTTAGGCTTAAGTGAGACACCCTACCAATAATACATAAACTTGGCGTTTTCTTTGTTTTAGGGGGAAGGAAATGGAAAGAAAAGAGATTTTCGATACTTTTGAGATCCGATTTGTAGAAATTTCCGGATCCTACTTGAGATCGACAGCATGTCAGCTTACTTAATTGGACAACAAAAGATAGGATAACGCACATCACGAACTCGCTTGCGCAATCCACACAACGTGGACAAACCATTCACGTATCACAGCCCTGCGAGAGAATTCTCAGAAGACAGACGGAGAAGCAGAGAGAATGGCGGTCTCCTTCCTCTCAACTTCCCCTCCTTTCCTTTCACTTCTTCCCGTCCCATCTCACAGGACAGCTAACATTGCTGCCGCCACCAGATATCCCTCTCATGCTGTAAGTTTGCCATATCTATCTGAGAGTGCGTGTTTGAAAAAGTAAAAATAAAAAAAATTCTCTACTACATTTTCTTTTTGTGTGTTGAAGCTATAATTTCCATTTTTGTGAGAAATGGGCTTCAGTTAAATCCCATAACAGGATTCTTGATACGTTGCTCTGTGTGAGTCAAGATGTTTGACGCCATACCATGATGCCATTTGCTTTGCTTTGCTTGCTTTATCACGATAGTTGCTGTGCGAATGCCAGGTTACTATTCGTTGTTATAAAATGGAAACTGGTGTTACTGCTGAGGATGAGGATCGGTTCTGTAGGAGGGACATTCTTAAATGTTTTGGTGTTACCATTGGCATGGTGAGAACATTCTTTCATCTACTTAAGTATCAATTCTGTTTTAGCAATTTCACTTTTTAATTGCAAAGAAGAGGAAGGGCCCTTGTTTCAGTGGTAGACATTGATTCTGTCTACTACTTGCCACGCATTAAGTGGTCACAGATCCTTGAATCGATATTGGCTGAACTTATCAGTCTATTCCATTACTAGGGCGACTAAACTCTCAGAAAAATATATAATTTGTGCATTTGATCCATCCAACCATTGGTAGGTTGTAACCTTTGGGGCAACCTTCCATGTTTGTTGGAATATTAGCTGAATGTAACAGATATTTGACAGAATGAAAATTATGTATGATATATGTTTGAGGATTGTGAAGTATGCCATCTTGCCAAAATTGTTTAACTTTTTACCATTTTCACATGTTATATCATGAGGTAAATTTTTGTAACTTGAAGAAGAGGAGAGGAAAAGAAAGAACTGAGAAAGAAGGAATTGCATTCTTCCTTGTACATCTAACATACGACATCTACATGTGTTTAAATAGAAAAGTAATCAAATTGTTATGAACCTTAGTAATGACAACAAACTCAAAGGATCAAATCAGATCATAAATTAACTACTAAGTTTCCTTTTTCAACAGTCCCCCTCGAGCTGAGGCAAAGATATCTCAAATGCCCAGCTTGCATAAGGCTGTATGAAGAACAATGTTGGACCTTCATTCGTTAAAATATCTGAAAGTTGTTCTCCAGTATCCATATATGGTGTACAAATTAATTTGTATGCAATTTTTCCTTGATAGAATGTCAATCAAATTCAATGCGTTTAGTTTGGTCATGATGAGTTAGACTATGAACAATATTAATTATTGCTTTACTGTCACAGTATAATCTCATAGGATCCTTATAATTATATCCAAGTTCTTTCAATAGCATCTTCAATCATAATAATTCACATACCCCGTGTGCCATAGCTCAAAATTCAGCTTCTATACTTGATCTACCAACCACTAACTATTTCTTAGTACTTCAGGTAACTAAATTTCCTCCTACAAAAGTGCAATACCTCCGTTCCATGACTGACCCAGCCAATCTGCATTTGTATAGGACTCTATTTTCAAGTGATCATGTTTGGAGAACTACTCTTTCCCATGGTGAATGTATAAATTGGCTTTCTACATTAATTGCATAGAAAATGTTTGGACAAGTGTGGGAGAAATAGATGAACTTGCCAACTTGTCGTTGATCTCTACCTTTATTCATTGGGATTCTCATTACTCTCCCCTAACTTCTTATTTTTCTCTATTGGGTTGTCAACTACCTTTCTAATGACTCAAGGAAAACGCTAGCCACATTTGCACTATCACCTCAAAAAGACTAGTCAATTTGGAGTTTTCTTAGAATTTATTATAAAGCCCAGTTTCACCTAGTAACTAGGCAATGTGGGACTTAGCACTCATGACTATTTTTATAAACCACCCACTCTATGTAAGCTTCTTCTCATCTTCCCAATATGAGACCGGGGTGCTACAAACTCTCCCTCTTAAATTCCTGATGTCCTCTTCAGGGTCACATCATGCAGTGCTCCAGTACCACATGACCTGATATTATTAAGTGGCGAATAGCACTTGTAATGACTCAGGAAAAAACGCTAGCCACATCTACGCTATCACCCCAAAAAGATTAGTCAATTTGGAGCTTCCCTAGAATTTATTATAAAGCTCAATTTCACTTAGTAACTAGGCAATGTGAGACTTAGCATTTATGACTATTTTTATAAACCACCCACTTTATGTGGGCTTCTTTTCATCTTCCCAATATGGGACCGAGGTGTTACAACCTTGTAACTAAGCATTCATGTTTCCTTGAGTAGTTACCTTTCCTTGTAAAAAACATTCAAAGAGCAATGTGTGATCAGCTTGACTGCTTATAGTCACACTTCTATATGACTCGAAAAAATCTCTTAAACAACACCTTAGTAGATTGTTTTACCCCATATAATGCCTTCTTCAGTTTACTATTGACTAAAGAACCTTGAATCTAGGAGGATCATCTATATCTACTTCTTCCTCTAGGTCTTTATGAAGAAATGCATTATTCACATAGAACTGTTGAAGTGGCCAATCTAGATTTGCTGTTAAATTACTAGTTATCCCAAAAGTTTAAGTTAATAAGAAGATGTAAATTTAATCACTTAATCATTAGTTTAATACTCCTCCTCACGTGTGGGCTCAAACTCCCTTTTAATAGGTGAGACTCAACACGTGAAATATTTAATTTAAATGAAGGGTAAATTGACGGTGTCAAGGTTCGATCCAAAACTTTTGGCTCTGATACCATGTTAAACTACTAGTTATCCCAAAAGTTTAAGCTAATAGGAAGATGTAAATTTAATCACTTAATCATTAGTTTAACAATGACCAACGAGAGTAAGACCCTGATAGAGATCATCTTTTTCACTAGAGCAAATGTTTCCTCAAAGTCTATACCATAAGTACGTGTAAAGCCTTTTGCGATCAACTTGATCTTGTATCTTTCTACCAAAACCATTGCCTTTATGTTTTACTGTAAATACCCATTTTCATCCTACCACCTTTTTCCCTTTAGGTAATTCAAGAAGGTCCCCATGTGTGTATTTTAATGAAGGGCTTTCAACTCTTCTTGCTTCAGTTCCCTCCACTTTGGTTGCCTCATGAACACTTTGGGGAATAAATACATAAAGACAGTTTAGAATAAAAGTACGATAGGATAAAGAAAGATTGTGGTAAGAAACAAAATTAGATATGGAATATTGAGTACAAGATTTGATTCTTCTGCATTAGCTGACAGGAAGATCCATATAATTAATTGCAAGCATTGAGGTGTCTAAAGTAGAATAGGCATAGGATTACTAGAGTCAGTAGTTGATGTTTGGCTGAGGAATTGAACAGTAGTCTTCCGATGTTTGGAATAAACTCTTAATGCGCCCACCGGTGGCTCAACATTACTCACTAACAATTGGCTATGACTGCCGACCATCATATTCTGGAACATCCTGTTTTGGTAATGTGCTAGGTGCAAGTAAAGGATTGGTGAGGAGTTCTCTTCATTACCCATCTCCCCTTGAAGAGAGGTCTTAGGAAAAGAAAAATAGGGTGGAGATTTAAAAATCATCACATCTATAGAGGCAATGCTTTCTTGAAGGGAGATGATAACATTTATATTCCTTTTTAGTTGGCAAACTCCCCAAGAATACACACTTAAGAGCTCTACGATCCAATTTACCATGATGAACTATGAAAATTAACAAAGCAAACACAACCAAGATTTGATGAGGGACAACAAATAATGAGGAAGAGAAAGATGGGGACAAAACATCAATGGGTGTCTTGAAATTTAGGACACGAGATGGCATTCATTTACTAACAAATGAAATAGTAAGCAATGCATCACTCTAGTAGGATTTAGGAACATTCATGAAAATCATTAATGCCGAGTTACCTCTAGGGATGCCAATTCTTTCACTCAGCAACCTATTTCTGTTGTGGGGTGTAAATGCAAGTTGTTTGATGAATGATGTCAAGGTCACTAAGGTATGATTGTAGGTCACTAGAGAGGTATTCTCCTGCATTGTCAGAACAAATAATCTTATAGAATGTATTTTGAATTGGTTACAAATCATCTTATAAAATGTCTGAAAACAGGAGGAAACATATGTTTTATCTTTCAACAAATAAACCCAAATGGTGTGAAAAAAAAAAAAATCATCCATAAAAGTAACAAACCAACGAAATCTAGATAGAGAGACAATACGAGAACCCCAGACATCAGAATGAACAAAAGCAAATGGTTAAGTACTTTTATTGCCACTAGTAGGAAAATACACGATTGTGTTTAACAGCAAGTGTCACATTGAAACATAGAAACTCCATTTTGTGAAAATAAAGATGGAAAAATATATTGCAACAAAGAAAATGAAAGATGCCCTAGTTTGCTATGCCAAACTCATATTTTTGTCATGGAGTCATGATCTCATGTAATGTGTTAAACATGAGCTAGCCAGGTTGCTTGAGTTGAGATACCAGGAAGTAAAGGCCATCCTTCATTCTACCATTGCCAATCATCTTCCCCGTGACTAGGTCCTGAAAATAATAAAATTTGAGCAACAAAGAGAAAATTATTTGCAAGGTTAGGTACATGTAAAACATAGAAAAGAGACATTGATGGAGTTACAGGGATTGAACCTTTTCTAGACATGGATGACAGGGAACCATTGGCTATTTAATTTTTTCCTTTCTTGAACAAAGATGATATAAAGAGAAAGAGATGACAAACCATTCATATGGTCAGATGCCCTTGAATCAATTATCCAGGGATCATCAATTCCCTATATTACAAGTCAAGGTTGCATTTAGAGATGAAGCTAAATTACCCAAATGTGCAGAGGAAGATACAGTGGTGGCTGGCGCCAGCTGTGACATAAGCCAACAGAGTATTTCTAGTTCTTCCTTGCTAAGAGTCTCGCTGTCAAGAGTGGAAGAGCTTGGATTAGGAGTTTGATCAACTTTTGAAGAGTGATTTAACACCAACAAAACAACCTCCTCTCCCTTGACTAGGGTGGCCATGAAGTTGCCAACAAGTCTCTCAATTACGTTGTTATTTATTATAATGATCACAAAACAACTTATCCTTCTCATCCCGAGCAGCATCCATTGTTCTTCCGTCATCATGACTCTTAGAATTCACTTTTCCAATATACTGTGACATAGTTACCAAAGCAGATTGTTCTTGGGAAGGAGAGTAGAGCATGATGTTAAAATATTAATTAAATTATTAAATCAATCATTTTTTAGTAGCTTAAGCTTTTGAGATAAGTGGTGATTTAATATGGTATTAGTGTACAGGTCTTGAGTTTGTACCTTATCTCCATCATTCACCTTTCATTTTAATTAAATATTTTACGTGTTAGGTCTTATTTAAGGAGTTTGAATCCACACATGGGGGGAGTGTTAAAATATTAATTAAATGATTAAATTAATACTTTTTTATCAGCTTAAGCTTTTGAGATAAGTGATGATTTAGTATATGACACCGCGCGACTCTCCTCGTTTTGAACATAGACAAACACCTCACGAAGAGATGGAAGAGGCTCCTTTCCCAAGATCTGAACTCAAACCTGATCTTATTCAGAATTTGAACCTGCAGAAATTCATCGCTATGACCTTCTTCCACCATTTTCTGAAGTTTCATGGCATTGGCTGCACATGCAATCTGAAAGTTTTGATAGTGATCTAGTTTCTGCTTCAATGCATGAAATCAACGAAAGTAGGTTATAACAGATTCCTCACCTTGAGGCGTTCCATGAATCTGACATTTAAAATCAATGAATAAAATAAGATAATAATGGCAAAAACTCAAAATCAAATCAGATCAGAAATTAACTAAGTTTCCTTCTTCAACAACTTGAATATGGGTTGTCATGCCATGAATAAGAAATGCGGCACAAGTAGTGGGTTTTGCAAGATATTTAATTGTGCTAAGCTGGAAAAATCTGCAAGTATATTGTCCCATAAACCTGGGCTCGAAACCACTTACCTTCACACCTACTTTTTTCAGCTCTAACCAGTACTCACCTAGCTTAATGAGCAAAAATGGCCAATATGACTATTTGTTAGTATTTTAGAAAGTTTACTAACTCAACAAAGCCTTATCCTCCCACAGTGAATTGCAGTTGAAAAAATAACATTGCCCAAAACAATGGTGCTTCTAATAGCTTTCAACAATCTGAATTAGAAACTCTTTTCTTAGTTGAATCATGCATGTGTACACACATAAGCATATATTTAAATAAATATACAATGCTTTGGCCTAGAGTGATGTTTTGATGAGTTTCTGCCTATTGTGATCTTTTAGGAATTAATGGCAAGCTCTGGATCATTTGTGGAAAAAGCTAGTGCTGCTGATTTGATACAACTGAGACAGCGTTCTGAATTTCTTTGTGAGTTCTTCAAACACTACATTTTCACGCTGAAATGAGCTATTGATCCATATTCACAGCTCCTTCTTTGCAGCTAGTGTCAGGGGGACCCTGTCTACAGCTATAAAGGTAATTCCTACTAGCATGAACCATGTTTAATTAGAATAGTTAAATAGTTGCAGTATATCTTACAATTAGACTGTATTTATATATGGAAGAAGATGCTGTCAAACTTTTTCTTTAGGATTTTGTCACTTTTTCTATCTATTGTTGTTTCAGGGAAGTCCAGACCTTATCCCACCCATATTAACTTTGGCACTGAATGATATCATGACTTATGATAAGGTCAGACAAAATCTCTACTTGAAATTTTACATAGATGCTGGATAATTCCTTTACTTAGGTAAGCAAGAGGAAAGGACTGTACTGATGTACTTCTGAATTTTGTAGGCAACAAAATCTGGCGGCCCAAATGCATCCATACGGTTCAGGTTCATGCTACTAATGATCTCTTTTAAGTCCGAGAATAAACCTTCAGACTTCTGCCTCCAGTAATCTTAAAGTAAAATTTTGGTGTGAATATGCAAGCTTAAACTGGTCCTAGTATGAAATCCCCTGAAGAGTCAGAAATATATGTTTGTGTCCAAACCTACCTGTCAGCTGCAGATGATGTTTTAGAGTGCTTAGCCATGCCAGTTTTAGGGTTCTCAAGTATCAATCTACTAATTTACCCTGTTACTGAAGTATCAAGGATTTTAGCAGTTGAGGAGTGACGTGGGCGGGAAGACCTAAAAGTGCATATATAATTCTGAGTTGTCAAATGATTTATTCATGTGCATTTGGACGTTAAGTTACTTTAGCATCTGAACCTTTTATTTTCTTCACTTAAAAGCTTTCTTGGTTTAGCTTCTTGAAAAATTACCTTAATTTTCTTCTCCATGTTTTTTCTTGTCTGAAGTTCAGAGTTAAGCAGGCCTGAAAACAAAGGGCTTTCTTCTGCTTTGAATTTATTAGAGGAAGCAAAGAAAGAGATAGATTCATATTCCAAGGGTGGACCGATTTCCTATGCAGATCTCATCCAATTTGCAGGTTACATTTTAAATATCACCAAGTTCGAACTATGAACCATAGATATGACAAATATTCTATGTATCGCTTGTGCAGAGGTACTGTATAATAGCCAATATAATAGGTTCTTAAACATCCTTTCAATACGTCTATCTAGCATGAGCTAGCATGGAAGATGAACAGAGTGTGGAGTGCATGTGTCCATGCCTGTGCATGTGTGCTTCTGCCCCTGACTCAGATACCTTCATTCTATGTAGCGCAAAGTGCCGTTAAGGCTACATTCCTAGCTTCTGCCATTCGAAAATGTGGTGGGAATGTAGAGAAAGGGAACTTGGTATATACTGCATATGGTTCAAGTGGGCAGGTTTGTTTCTCAATTGTTGTTGTGTCATTGCTGGGATATTCAGTGTTGTTCTTAACTCGTGCATTTATGTTTCTTTGTATGGATATCCACAACATCAGCTTTATGCTTTCATTCGATTACTATATGCCATTTTTAAAGCTTTAACTGGATAATGTGTATTCATGGCCAATTTCAGCTTTGAGTAGTGGTTAATATGATGGTGACACTCCTGAAGTTCTGTTTATCTTTCTGATTTGTGTTAGTTGGAATCATTGTATTTTCCTTTGGGTTACTGGAATTTAAGTTTCTGTGTCAGCAAGTGTGTAATAGCAGCACTTGTGCATGCACTCTGATTATGTGCGAGGGAACATAAAATCTGTCATGTGCATTTTAGGAAGAACAAAAGAAAGACTTTAATGTTTTAACGTCGCTCAGAATGACAAGAAGTGTGCAGCTAGGATGCAGGCCAAGGGGTTTATACACTAATTGACTTATCATATTTTCTTGCATGTCATGCTTGCTTACTTTACACAAGCTTGTCTCAGAATCTTACATAAGTGGTTTACACTTAGAGCAATTCTGTTTAACTTGATGTGGAGGATTGAAAGAGAAACTAATGGTTGCCTCAAATTCTTTTGGAAGCTTTATAATTCCTTGATGTTACTTATTGAAGAAGTTTCAAGTCTCTTTCTCTTCAAATGTCTTTGAGTTTGTTTCTCACATGCATAGAATTAGATTTTGAGAATCTTAAGGATGTATCATAATCAAAAGTTATTAAATAAATGTGTTCCTTCTCAATTGTAACAGTTTTAATTGGTCACTGGAGGTAAAAACAATGATCATGGCTCAATTAAAGTGGTGTAAACTGGTCTAATTCTTTACTTTTGAATGAGACGTATCATTATCCTCCCAAGTAAGATCCAAACCTACAACCATTTAGTTAACAGCCATCTGCTCTACCACCGAGCTACTGCGGAAAAAGAAGAGATTAGATCTCATAAAGTTCAATTCATATTCTCAACCATCATAGTCTTTGTGATGAAGCAACTGGGTATTAGTAGAAAGAATTGGACCTGTAAATTGATGTCAAAGTCATACAACTGTTATTGCATACAGTGGGGATTGTTCGACAAGCAATTGGGAAGAGCAGATACCCAAGAGCCAGATCCAGAGGGAAGGGTTCCCCAATGGCAGAAAGCGAGTGTCAAGGAAATTAAAGACAAGTTCTCAGCTGTTGGCTTTGGTCCACGCCAGGTATTTTAGTAAACTATAATCCTTTTGCTGCTGCAATTATATTTCAGTTCTCGTTTCTTTCCAAATAATTATGTATACTTGTAACCTGTGACCAAAATAAAGCACCCCCAGAATGCACCCCACTACCAAATGTGTAAAATTTTAAATCAAGGGAAGTTTTTTGCTGATTGAACATTTGGATGCATTGTACTTTCTGCATACAAGATAATTCACGTCAGTTTAAGCTTTATTTTCAATGAAATAAACAAAAACAAGACTGAAGGGGATTCTTATATTCAAGATAAAATTATTTCGAGGGTATTTATTCCTTTTTAATGAAGCCTTTCGTACTTGCTGATATTTGATTGCTTGTTTGGCCAGGTAGCTGTGATGTCTGCATTCATGGGTCCAGATCAGGCTGCAACAGAGGCCTTTTTGGCTGCTGATCCGGATGTTTCTCCATGGGTTCAGAAATATCAACGTAGCAGAGAAACAGTGTCTCAGACGGATTATGAGGTCAGTCACATTTTCTTGCATATATCTCCAAAAGGGCAAAAAGGATTTTACTTGGATGTGATGTTGATTCAGTTATCCTGAATATATATATATATATTTTGAAAAATTGGTACATATTATATATATAGCATAGTGATTGCTGATTGGTGCCATTGCAAAATGCAAATTGATTCTCTTTCAGGTTGATCTGATAACGACGCTCACAAAATTAGGTTGCTTGGGTCAGAAAATCAATTACGAGGCATATTCATATCCCGTGAAAAAAGTTGATTTGTCCAAACTCAAATTGTAGAGGGAAAGCAAATAGCCTGCGCCAAGCAGCAGCACCAACTGCGGCGGCCAGCGAGGAACTTTTTCTTTTTGAAAAATAATGCAAGTCTTAGATTTAAAATAATAATGCCACTTTCAACCAATATAAATTCTTCCTCCAGAATTTAGTCACGATTGCATCTACAGAGTGAGCTCATGCATTATATAAATGAGCTTATAACCCGGGCAATGCATGAGATTTTTAGGGTTATAATATAATCATACTTTTTATAAGTATTATGAAATTTATTTTTCATAATTGTAAGAGGAAAACTTGAATTTTGCTTAATCAAAACATTAATATAAAATTAGAAAGAATTTGTAATATTGTTAGTGTAATGCTTATTATATTTCAATATAAATAAAACTCAAAATTATGAACATTTGAAAAAGTACTTTGGTTGTAAAAATACGTGCGAGATTCATTGTTATAATTTAATTTCAAAATTTAAACACATTTCTATCGAACTTTTCTTTATAGGTTGTAAATATATATATATATATATATATCACACATTTTTAAATAAAAAAGACACACTAAAGGTTATACACCAATATATTACTTAACATATAAATTTGGGTAAATCATACAAATAAACAAAAAATCTCATAAGCGAATAGGCCTTGAAAAAATATCAAATAAGAAGCATGTTATATTGAACAATTAACGATTTTATAAACTAATGGATACTAAGCAAAAATAAGTCCCAAGATAACCGTTGTGATTTGTGTATTGTTCGTAGGATGCTAATCATATATATATTAAAAATTATTTTTGCTAATGAAATAAAACATAAATACCTAATCATTATGTTGAGTAAAAATCCAACAATCTATACAATTAATCATTAATATACAAGTATATATTTAAAAAAATAAAAAATAATGCAATGAAATTTTTGATTAATAATTGTTATGCCTAACAAAAAACAGGTTTTTTATTATTTTTTATTAATATTATTTTATTTTTACATCATATCATTTAGTTCATCTAATTCAACTATAACATATATATATTTTTTGAAAATACTACATTCCAATAAAGATCAACAAAAGATCACCCATAACTACTCTGATATGGACTTGGATGATTAACAGCTTGGACAATTTGCATTGCATCCCCCTCAAAAATAATATGTCTATAGCTGCGCTCCTTTCCTAAGAGAACAACTTGAATAGCAGCAAGAGCTTCAGCTGTGGTGGAGTCCATCTCCGTGCTGCTTCGCCTGGCTAGGAAGGATCCTCCTGAGTCTCGAACAACACATCCCAGCCCAATTCTCCCGCGTTTATGGTCCACCACAGCATCCCAATTTATTTTCACTGAGTTTGCCGGAGGTGGTTGCCACACCACGGTTCCCTCGCGTTGAGCTTGCACTGTCTCCTGCATTTCTGTCATATTCGCCCTCTAGAACTCTTCTAAAGCTTCGCTTGCCTCCCACAGAATCTGGTTTGGGTGGACGAATGGTTCTCCATGCAGCACACCATTCCTTCGCAACCATAGGCGCCTTGCAATCACCGAAAAGATCTCCACATCTGCCATCTCGTATCGATTTATTATGTCCTAAAAAATGTTGAAGAAATTTGTTTCACCACAAAACCTCTTCTGAAATTTGACCGAGCCATATTGATCCCCAGACATCCACTGCCGCAGGACAACTCCACAACACATGAGCCACATTTTCTTCCTCTAAACCACAAAAAGGGCACATGCACTTTTGTACCACCCCTTTGCGCCAGATATTAGCTTTTGTCGGCAGTAGATTATTTAAAGCTCGCCATAAAAACAATTTCACCACATTTGGTATCTGCAATTGCCAACAAATTTTCCAGATATGTTTCGTATTTGATTTTCCAGAAGCCTCACCACCATTTCTAGCATTACACTCCATCTCCAGATGGTATGCACTCCTCACAGAAAAAATCCCATTTGAAGTGCATCTCCATATTGGGCTTAATTTGTCCGGCACCAACATTGGGCTTAATGGAATCCCTTGAACTACCTTTGCCTCATATGGATGAAAAATGGTATTTAGGAGTTGTGTCTTCCAGCTTTTAGTGTCTTGATCAATAAGATTTGCAACCCTTGCATTCTCCACCAGCACAGACCTTGGAGATTGGATCATATATGAAATCGGGGTTGTTATCTATCCATTGATCACCCCACACCTTGATATCTCTTCCATTACCCACTCTCCATGTTAGCCCCTGTTTTAGAGTCGATTGAGCTGCCATAATACTTCTCAAGGCAAAAGATGGCCTATTCCTCAATTTGGCTTCCAAAACTGTACCTGAAGGATAGTATTTTGCTCCAATTATATGTGCAGCCAAAGAATTTGGATTTTGCAAAAGCCTCCATATTTGCTTTGCCAACAAGGCCTTATTAAAAGATATCAAATCTCTAAAGTCCAACCCCCCATCTACTTTAGAAATCCCTATACACTCCCAACTCATCCAAGGAATTTTTCTCTTGATTTTCTTTGTGGCCCCACCAAAACCGTTGCATCATATTATGTAACTCCTTACATAAGCTACGTGGGAGTTGAAAAACACTCATGCAATAAGTAGGGATTGCCTGTACAACTGTTTTTATCAAAATCTCCTTCCTTGCTTGAGATAGAAACTTATTCTTCCAATTATGCAAACAATTCCACACCTTATCTTTAATACTCTTGAAGGCTTGTGTTCTTGATTTCCCTACTAGAGTTAGAAGCCCTAGGTATTTATCATATTGTTGGGTGGCACAACTCCCCGATAGTTGGGAGATTTCCATCCGTTTGTCTTGGCTAGTACTGCGGCTGAAAAAAATAGACGTTTTCTCCATGTTTATTTTTTGGCCTGAAACATTTTCATATATTTCTAGGATTCTCAAAATCCTCCTCCATTCAACCAATTTGATTTACAAAATAAAAGACCATCATCTACAAAGAATAAATGACTAAGCCTTGGCCCCGCTTTGGAAATGGGCACACTTGTGATCATGCCCTTTTCTTTAGCTAGAGAGAGGAGAGAACTCAACCTTTCTGCACAAAGGAGAAACAAATATGGCGATAAGGGATCTCCTTGCCGAATACCATGAGTTGGCTTGATAGAGCCAACCGGTTGACCATTCACCAACACAGCATAAGAAGCAGTACGAATACACCCCATAATGAGATCAATCCACCGAGCAGAAAAACCCATTCGCCTCATTATTGCTTCAAGGAAAGCCCACTCCACCCTATCACACGCTTTGCTCATATCCAATTTTATTCCCATAAAACCCACCTTACTCCACATTCTAGTGTGCATAGAATCAGTGGCGGATCCAGGATTTTGTCCATGCAGGGGTGTGAGGAGCGTGAAGAAAATAATAAAATATATATTTACTTTATATATTATATTTTTATTATAATATTGTAAATACAATTAAAAATATAAATTATAACATTATATGTATATCACAAAAAACATATCTATGAGACTTCATAAATATATGCCAAATTGATATTTCAATTAATAAGTACTAGTACAAAAATACTTATCATTCCAAGTCTCTCTAATGATATTATAATAAGATTATTAGCAATTTATCATATTTTCAATAGTTATTAATCTAACAAAACAAAACAACAAATGTATGAATAAAAAGCATAAACAATAATAGATAACATATGTTACATATCTAAGATTGGCAATAATCTACTGAAATTCATTGATACTTAACAAAATCCCAAAGTATATATAAAAACACCTAAAAATGTCAATATTGTTTTAATCAGACCAAGAGAAACAAAATTTGAATAACTCAATTAATAAAACAACAATTTATATATATATCAAGTCTGACAGAGTGACAGTCTACAACAAAGCCAACAAATACAATTGATTATAATTAATTGATAAATTATTTGATTATAATCAATGTATTATTATTTAACATAAACAAATTTTCAGAACACATCAAGATCGGTTAACAGGGAAAAAAAAAAACCAAAAGAATATTCAAGAAAGTGAAGAAACAGAGGAATCAAGCATGACCCAGGTGAGAAAAGGCCAAACTTACCAAGAATAATATTATTATGATTCTTTCTTTTTGAAGTGTTTTCAAGAAGAAAAACTCCTCTCCGAATTCAAAATCCTGGGTAAAAACAGGATCAAAATCAAAATCAGTAGTATTGTGAAAATAATAATAATACAAGCTTAAAACCCCAATTCTCATTTCAACCCACAACTTCTCCACCCTATAATTCTATAAAGGAAGAGAAAAAATACAACTCAAATCAATCTGAGAAAAATGAACAGCATACATCACATTTTCTGCCAAATTACAACATATGTAACTATGTAAGCTACTAACATCATATGCCAAGTGCAGCTCTAGAAAACAACATAGTAAGAAAATACTTTATAGTAGATTATCTCTCTGTTTTTGTATTTTGGGATAATGGGATTTGTGATTTTGTTTTTGGATAAAATACCCAAATCAAAAGACAAACCAAGACAAACCAAGACTAGTAGTAGCAAACTAAAGAAATACCCATATCCTTTGAACAGCCCTAGATTTGGCAAAGCAAAATTAGATAAAAAGAAAACCTCAAATGATTTGGATGAAAAGCCTTCTTCTTCGCTGGTGGAGCCGTGGAGGAGAGAGGGCCTTCTTCTTCGCCGGTGGCCGGAAGGCTTGTGCCGGAGTGAGAGGGAAAGAGCGAGGCAGGGAGAGCTTTGTAGGGAGAGCAGTGGGACTAGCCAAAAAATTACAAATGAGCGAAGAAGGAAAAGCAGAGTGGGAAATTTTAGGGATTTTGCCTTGGTCTAGCCGTTTGGGAGAACTGGGAAGAGATTGAGAGTGAGAGAACTCAAAGAAATGAAAAAGGCCCAAAAGTTTAAAACGGGATGCGGAGCAGCGGAGTGACATGCGATTAATCACCAAAAAAAAAAAAAATGAAAAGAAAAGAAGCGGGATGCGACATTGAAGGGGAAGAGAGAAAAAAATCTGAGTTAATTTTTTTTTTTTTTTTGGGCCAGGCTATGGGTTGTGAATTTTTGGAGGGGAATGGGAGGGCTGGGCTATGCCGGGCTATGGGATAAGAGGGCTGGGCTATGGGGTAGGAAAAAATTTGAAAAAAAACATATGAATTTTTTTTAAAAAAAATTGTAAGCAGGGGCGCCAGCCCCTACATGCTCTCAAGTGTATTTGCCTCTGCATAGAATGCAAAGTTTCATAAGCTGCTACTGCATTATCTGTAATTAGCCTACCTGGAATAAAATCACTTTGGTTCTCCGAGATAACCAAATGAAGAACCCTTTTAAGTCGGTTAGCCAACACCTTGGAAATAAGCTTATAAGTCACGTTATAGAGACTAATAGGCTTGAAATCAGAGACACTGCTAAGGGCTGTTTTTTAGGGATTAAAGCAATATGAGTCTCATTTATAGAAGCATCCATCTTCAAAAAATTTAAATAATAGAGGACTGCATCACATACCTCCGGGCCAACCGTAGCCCAAATTTTTTGATAAAAATCAGCTGAGAATCCATCCGGCCCCGGGGCTTTCAAGGGTGTCATTTGTTGCAAAGCTTGATACACTTCTTCTGCAGTGAAAGTAGCCTCCAATTGGGTGTTCATCTTCGGGGTAACCTTCCGTGTAATAGTCCGAATGCATGCTTCAATATTATTTGCCCCAACCGTAGTGAAGAGGCTTGTATAGAACTCAATGAAAGTTTGCTCGATGGAGATTTGAGAATTGCATGCACGTCCCGTCCCATCTTCAATTTGTTCAATACGGTTTCTACATTTTTTTTTCCTTCACACATGCATGAAAAAATTTAGTATTTTTGCCAACTTTGCCCTTTGTTTCATCCTTATTTCTTCCTACTCCAACAGTAGGTGAATTTCATCTTTAAGCACACATTCCTCCTCCTTATATAAGAATTATTGCCCATTTAGATTTCTTCCAAAGCCTTTGTCTTTTCTTGGACCAAAACATCCGTGGGCTTGAAATTTTTCCTTACCCATATTTGGATACTTTTTTTTAAAAAAAAATTTTTTAAATTTTTTAATTTTTTTACATTTATTCATTTTACACCTCACATTTCTCCAAGGCTCGTCCATCACAGCCGATTGGGCCCACGCATGTTTGATTACTTTTTAACATCTTCATTCTTGGACCAGCTTGCATCATAACAGAACAACCATTTTTTATTCACACTTGTTCCCTCCCTATCACCAAAAGTAATTAGTAGTGGATGGTGGTCCGAACTCCTCCTTGCAAGAACATTACCATCACCCAAGGCCACATCTCACACCATTTGGGATTAGCCACTGCATGATCCAAACGCTCTTTTGTAAAACTCCTCCCTTCTTGGCCGTTGTTCCATGTATATTTTGGGCAATCATATAAAGAACAATCTTCTAAAACTTGTCTAAAATCCTCCATTTGGCCACTTGCACGAATTACTTCACCACTTTTTTTTTTTTTCCGACAAATCTATTATCTCATTAAAATCTCCCACAACAATCCAAGGGAGGGGCCGGAAATGTGAAAGGTGTTGCAATAAAGACCATGCTTCTCTCCTCTTGGCCGTTTCAGGATGCCCATAAAACCATGTAAACTTCCGTAAACACCCACCCTTACCAAGAGAGGTTGTTGCATTTATATGTCTTCGGCTGTAATTTTGGATTGTTACATTTGCTTTATTTTTCCATAATAGAATTAAACCCTCACTACGCCCCACACTATCCACCACAAACATAAAACCAAAACTCAATTTTATTCTTAAAAATCACACTTTTTATTCATCATCTTAGTTTCCATAAGAAATACAAGATGAGGCCTTTTCTCCTTCACCAATTGGTGAAGATCTCTAACTGTCCGGAGGTTCCCAAGCTCCCGACAGTTCTAGCTTAAAATGCTCATTGCGAAAGGCGGGGCTGCACCGCAACCACCGCCTTTTCATCACTAAGAATCATAGCTAGCTGTACCCTTAACCTTGCCCACTTGCCACTTGACCTCAACACCTTGCCCCCATGCTCCTTACTTTCTCCATGCATGTTCTCATTTTCATACTCGGCCCTACACGTGGCCTTAAAAAAACCACCCTCATTAACAAAAGTTTCCTTATCCTTCTCCATTACCCCCATATCATCTTCTCTTTTATGGAATCCCATTGGCCCACATAAATGCTTGTAGATCCTCCACGCTCCTTATTGTGCCCATTATTTGCATTTATTTCATGAATATTTTGTTTTGATTTCCCCATTACTATTGCACTGCCATTCTGATATTTATTGTAGATATTCGCTTCTCCAAAAATACTCCCTGAATCTCCATTTATGTCATGAATATTCTGATTGATTTACTCAATAATATTGCACCACCATTCTAAGATTTACTGCAAATATTCGTCCCTCCAAAATTA
The DNA here is from genome assembly GCA_013348765.1 of Carpinus viminea. Lineage (NCBI taxonomy): Eukaryota > Viridiplantae > Streptophyta > Magnoliopsida > Fagales > Betulaceae > Carpinus > Carpinus viminea. The sequence continues at coordinate 10,912,627 of CP054674.1, forward strand.
CTCCCAGAATCTCTACTTTCCTTTTCAAGATTGTGTAGGGTTTCATTGCTTCCCATCTTGCCGCTCAACCCATCGGAGTTAGAGTCGTCTGTTGCCCCACACAGTGGTGATGGTGAGTGTACCCTTCCTTTCCCCTTCCTTTGAAGCCTGTAACCACCCTCATCTTCATTCCTTTCCCAGCTAGACCAGTTTTTTGAGCCTTCTGCACCGAAATATTTCTTTTTTTGCCCTTCCCAACCATCGCAAAATCATTTTTTTGGAGAAGACACCCTCAGCCATGGCTCGAACTCAGCATCTACCCCTGCAGTTGCCTCCCCCCTCCTTTCACACAGCCATTTCTCCCATGTCGAATAGTACCACACTTAAAGCAAAACCTCGGTATCTTTTCATATTGAAAAGCCACCCAAATTTTGTTTCCCCCCAGCCTCAACATTCTCCCCCGTGAAAGTGGTTTTGTTAAGTCCAGTAGGATTTTAACTCGCAGGTACTTTCCCCATCCCACTCCTTCTTCATTGACATCCACCTCCTCCACCTTCCCCACCGTTGCACCTATTTGGTTCCTCGCCTCTATGCTCATACATGCAAGTGGCAGATCATACATCCGGACCCAAAAAGCCGCTTTGTCGAAATCCAATTGACTAGGTGGCATGACACCATCAAAATCCACAATCAAAACAAGATCCCTGCCGAATGTCCAAGGACGGCCTTCAAGGACCCTATCCTTATCCCCTTGGTTCTTAGAATCAACCAGAAATAAGTTCGTCCCCAACTCCTTGAAAGAGACCCATCCTATCGGGTGCCAAGCTCTGATTAAAGGAGTTTTTATGACCTCTTTACTCATTGTCCTCTCCACTAGCAGCTTCCCCACAATACAGTAAGAACCCCGATTCACCATAGGGGTTGTTGTTTGGTTATCCATGTTGACCCCCCATGTCCTCACCTCCATAAGCGTAAACTTCCCCCACATCTTAGTGATGTCCTTTGTCATCTCCTCCACCGTCAAGTTCCTCACAGCACCAAATATTAGATTGGCCGCACACTCTCTGAAAGAGATAAGACTTTACCTCTAGGTTTTTTAATTCAACTATAACATATAATATTTTGTTATATACATATTAAAGTGATTAAACATAATAATACATAATAATTTGATTTGTATTATTTATTTCCTTATTTGATTTTGATATTAATAATACTTTAATTTATTACATAATTTATATATGAAAAACTCTTCAAATATAATTAAATATCATTAATTACACTAATTTAATGACTAGTTTTTTTAAGTAAAAACCGGAACAGGATCCTCTCCATTTCAACTCAAATAGAGAGTATCCATTTAGTGTAAAATGAGGGATAGTATTGTCTTAACATTAAAGTAAAATGACTAAATTTATAATATTATCCTTCATTTTATACTAAATGGATATTCTCCATTTCATTTGAAATGGAGAGGATTTTATTCCGTAAAAACCAGTTCACTCTTAAAAAATCGGTTTACAAATTATGCCTTAAAAAACCGGTTTAACAATAGAATAAAAAGGGTTCACGCCACATGTTGCAATATTAAAGCACTTTTGAGAGTAATTTAGCTTATATATATATATGACTAGCTTAGAACTCGTGCGTTGCGCGAGATTATTTATTATAATTTAATTTTAAAACTTAATACATATCTTTATTGTATTTTTTTTTTAATTATAGGTCAAAAAAATTGTGTAAAAAAAATTTATCATGCCTATTTCAATAATAATAATAAAAAACATATGAAAGGTTATACAATAATATATTGCTGAATATAGTGACACAATTACATATAAGATTGTATGAATATATAAATTGCATAAAAATATACAATCATAAGAACCATATATAATTTTAGTTTTAATGCATATAAATTAAAACATATTAAAAAATTCTCATATGTGTAATTTAAAATGGAAAGAAGTGTAAAGAAAAAAAAAACAACAAAAAGAAAACTTGAAATGACATGTCCACACAAGAAGGGGAGGGGGGATTCGAACTAGTGACCTCCGCTTCATGAGGTGTGGTCCCAGCCGATTGAAATGAGTTAAAACATGAGACCCTTAATTAATTTTAATTTAAGCACATTAAAAAAATAATAGTAAATCATGCAAACAAATCAAAAAAAGAAAAAAAAAATTGAAATGAGTTAAAACATAAGACCCATAAAAATATTAAATTTGATTTGTATTATTTATTTCGATTTTGATATTAATACTTTAATTTAGTACATAATTTATATATGAAAAAAATATAATTAAATATCATTAATTACACTAATTTAATGAAAAACGAATAGGATCCTCCATTTCAACTCAAATAGAGAGTATCCATTTAGTGTAAAATGAGGATAGTATTGTCTTAACATTAAGTAAAATGACTAAATTTATAATATTATCCTTCATTTTATACTAATGGATATTCTCCATTTCATTTGAAATGGAGAGGATTTATAAAATTCACTCTTAAAAATCGGTTTACAAATTATGCCTTAAAAACCGGTTTAACAATAGAATAAAAGGGTTCAACATGTTGCAATATTAAAGCACTTTTGAGAGTAATTTAGCTTATATATATATATGACTAGCTTAGAACTTGCAGCGTTCTTGAGATTATTTATTATAATTTAATTTTAAAACTTAATACATATCTTTATTGTATTTTTTTTTTAATTATAGGTCAAAAAAATTGTGTAAAAAATTTATCATGCCTATTTCAATAATAATAATAAAAACATATGAAAGGTTATACAATAATATATTGCTGAATATAGTGACACAATTACATATAAGATTGTATGAATATATAAATTGCATAAAAATATACAATCATAAGAACCATATATAATTTTAGTTTTAATGCATATAAATTAAAACATATTAAAAAATTCTCATATGTGTAATTTAAAATGGAAAGAAGTAAAGAAAAAAAAAAACAAGAAAAAAGAAAACTTGAAATGACATGTCCACACAAGAAGGAATTCAAACTAGTGACCTCGCTTAATTTGGTGCTATGTCTCAATGAGTTAAAACATGAATTTAATTAATCAATTTAAGCACATTAAAAAAATAGTAAATCATGCAAAACAAATCAAAAAAGAAAAAAATTGAAATGAGAAAAACATAAGACCCATAAAAAATATTAAAATATTTATTCCCATAGGAATAGTCTTGTCTCTTTCACAAATGAAAGATAAAAATCATGGAAGGAATATTGGAACACCAAAAAAAATAATAATAATAATAATAATAACAACAACAAAGTCAATTAAATTTACAAAAGAAAAATAAGAAATTTGAATGAAAAATAATATATAAATTAGAACTATATTTGTCCTAGTTTCAGGGGTATAAGAAAACGTATTACAAATATTTTTCTTTTCTTTTCTATTTCAACTATCCTTCACATATATAACCTAAAATGAGCTAATTTTAGTACAAAACGAAGAAAAAAAAAAAAAATCAATGAACATCAATATAATCTAAAAATTCATGTCCTAAGAGGAAAAAATCAAGCAGACCACCTTATGAGCAATCAAGATCAATCCTCCCCTACCCTTGTGTGGACATGTCAAAAAAAAAAAAAAAATCTAAAAATTCATACCTCATACCTCATTTTCACTATCATTTTCTTGAATTCAACGTAAAATTTACAAAAGAAAAATATGTGCTATCAATTTCAATAAAAATATATATTAGAACAAAAAAAGGAAAAAAAAAAAGAGAATGAAATAACATAACAACATATATAATAAAATGAATTATTTTTAGGACATATAGGAAGAAGGAAAATGCTAGGGATTCTCTCCGCAGTGTTCTTCTGGTATTCTCTCAATCTTATGTAAAATATGATTTAAGAAAAAATAAAATTGTAGTGGCATCCACCACCAGTTTTTTTATGTATTAGTACCAAATTTGAGGCATTAGCACTAAAATTGATGCATTAGCACCAAATTTAGGATGATCAAATCCATTTTGAGTGATACCATCCTTAAAGGGTTAAGCTTCCACCCTTAAGTTTTAGTTTGAATCAAAAATAAGTTTTAAAGCATTAAAAATTATATATTAACTCATAAAATTAATCTATTAGCAAAAATCAATATATTTATTTTTAAATTATTTATGTAAGACTAGAGAACGTCAAGAACATTATGAGAAAATTTAAAACATATTACAATCCTAATGTTCTTGGTGTTTATTAATCTTACATAGAAAATGATTTAAGAAAAATAAAATTATAAATATTAATTTTTTGCCAATAGATTAATTTTATGAGTTAAAATTAATAATTATATAATTTAAATTTTTTGAATTCAATGTTAGGTTTTAATAATTTAAAACTTATTTTTGGATTCAAAACTAAAACTTAAGAGTGGAAGGTTAACCCTTTAGGGATGGTATCACCCAAAATTGATTTGATCATTCTAAATTTGGTACTAATGCCTTAATTTTGGTGCTAATGTCTCAATTTCGGTGCTAATACCTCAAATTTGGTGCTAATGCCTCAAATTTGATGCTAATGCCTAAAAAAACCGGTGATGGAGGTCACTACAATTTTATTTTTTCTTAAATCATGTTTTACGTAAGACTGGGAGAATGTCAGGAGAACACTACGGGAGAACCCCTAGCATTTTCCTTTTTTTTATCCATGAAAAATGATTAGAATCTCTCTCGTTTTTTTCCTAAATTGAGTGTAAAATTTACAAAATAACATTGGAATATAAATAGAAAGCAAGAGAAGAAAAAAGAAAAATAAACAAAAAGATAAAGGGAGAATTTGGGAAGCTTTTGTTTGTTTTTTTTCATTAAGACATCAATTGAATGCATTCCAAATAAAACTCATACGTTTTAATTGTCTTAAATTGAGGATATAAACAGAAAGCAATAGAAGATAAAAAGAAAGAATTAAACTTTGGTCCGGATGCCCTGCAAAAGACCACTTTTGCAGCATCCAATCCCTAGCTGACACCTCAGTAAAAGCTCAAAAATTACACCAAAATAACATAAGCCCAAATACACTAGATTTCATTCATTTTTTTCTTCTTCTTTTCTTTTCTCTCCACGCCTGCCGACGGCCCGACACCATCATCACTTCTCTCATTTTTTTTTTCTTTTTCTTCGTTCTCTCCACGCACACCTTCTTCTTCTTCCTACTCTTTTTTCTTTTCTTCTTCAAGCTGCAACATGATGGCCATGGAGGTTCGTGGTTGGTTTTCTTTTCTTTCCTTCACTTTTTTCTTTTCTTCTTCTTCCTTCTCTCGTGAGTTATCTTCTCAAGTGATCCATTTTTTCCGGCATTTAGAGTGATAAAATTTCTAAAGGGTTAATTTTTTCCCTCTAGGTTTTAGATTTAAATTCATAAACGAGTTTTGAGGCATTAGAAACGAGTTTTTTTTTTTTCATTCATTTTTTTCTTCTTCTTTTCTTTTTTCTCCACGCCTGCCAAAAGCCCGACACCATCATCACTTCTCTCTTTTTTTTTTTCCTTTTTCTTTTTCTTCCTTCTCTCCATGCCACACCTTCTTCTTCTTCCTTCTCTTTTTTCTTTTCTTCTTCTTCCTTCTCTTGTAAGTCATCTTCTCAGGTGGGTCATTTTTTCCGGCATTTAGAGTGATAAAATTTCTAAATGGTTAATTTTTTCCCTCTAGGTTTTAGATTTAAATTCATAAACGAGTTTTGAGACATTAGAAACGAGGTTTTAGGCATTAAAAATGATTTTTAAGGCATTAGAAATAGATTTTAGGTAGTAAAATCGAGTTTTGAGGCGGATTTCGACAGGTCACGGTGGGTTTGGAGTCGGGTCACGGCCGGCCAGACTTGTGGGTCACGGTCGGCGAGACCACCGTGGGTCAGGCGAGACCCACGGCATGGGTCTTGTCGGACCACGCCGTGGGTTTAGTGGTCTGGCGGTCAGGGGTATTTTTGGTATTTTTAGGGACTTTGTTTTTTGGTGTTTTTTTTCACTTTGGTTCTTTGCAATTGATGAGGTGTCAAACAGGTATTGGGTGCTATAAAATAGGGGGTTTGTAGAACGACCGGACCATAGGGGCTCTTAGAAAGAAAAATAGAAAGAAAGATAAAATTTGAAAACCTTTTGTTTTCTTCCTTAAGATAATTAAATGTAATGATATATAAACAGAAACTAAGAGAAGATAAAAAGAAAATTAAATAAAGAGTTAACACAATTAAATATATTACAAATAAAACCCTTGCATTTTAATTGTAAAATTTACTGAATTAAATGTAAAATTTACAAAAGAAAAGTAATCAATTTGAAATATATATATATATATATATAAATTTGAAAAAAATATAAGGGACACAAACGAAAAATGGAAGAACATAACCATAGAATAAAGGTTAAAAAAAGGGATAAAAAATGAAAATACTAATATAGTTGAAAAGAACTGTTCTAGCAAAAAAAAACAGATAACTTTTGTATTTTTTTTCATCTATGAAAAACGATTGGAATCTCTCTCATCTTTTTCCTAAATTGAGTGTAAAATTTACAAAATAGCATTGGAATATAAATAGAAAGTAAGAAAAGAAAAATAAAATTAAACAAAAAGATGGAGAATTTGAGAAGCTTTTGTTTTTTTTTTTTTATTAAGACATCAATTGAATGCATTTCAAATAAAATCCATACTTTTAATTCTCTTAAATTGAGGATATAAATGGAAAGCAATAGAAGAGAAAAAGAAAAATAGAGAGAAAGATAAAATTTGGAAACCTTTTGTTTACTGCATTAAAACAATTAAATGCATTGATATATAAACAGAAACTAAGAGAAGACAAAAAGTAAATTAAATAGAGAGAGTTAACACAATTAATTTATAAAAAAACCAGTTCAAACATAAATTATGGGAGAGATAGAGATTTAAGACATTTAAGTGGAAATAAAAGAAGAGAGAGTTAAGACAAAAAAAAAAAGGTTTAGATATTAGGAAACATGGACACGTGTCGCAATTCTAAGCACTTTCTACTTCAAAACTCGGCTTTTATATATATATGATGACTAGCACATAACCTACACTACGCACGAGATTCTTCTTTATTATCTCTTAGTTTCCTTCAAAAAAATAATAATAATTTATCTCTTAGATGTTTTGAAGTTCATTTTTTTTTTATAATAATCAAATAAATTTTTGCCTTCTTTTGCTTTCAAAATCATAAAAAGTACTTTAAAAAAAATCTGAAAATCCAGGTTAATTATACAAATAAAAAAAAATCGAATAGGTTAATAAGTCTCGGACAAATATTAAATAAGAAGCATGTTATATTGAACAATTAACAATTTTATAAACTAATGAACACTAAGCAAAAATAAGCCCTAAGATGACCGTTGTACACTTTGGTTTAGACATTGAATATATAATTGATCGTAAGATGCTAATTATATATATATTAATTATTGATAAAGACTATTTTTGCTAATGAAATAAAAAATAAATACATAATCATTATGTTGAGTAAAAATATGATAATCTATACAATGAATAATGTTAAAGTCACAACATAAACTTAATAAAGACTAAACTTCTCTCATACGTGTTATTTAAAAAATAAAAAAATAATAACAAAATAACATGTTGGGTCAATGTTGTGGTTGTATCACATCTCCTATACATATATTAAAAAAAACCAAAAATAATGCAATGAAATTGTTGATTAATAATCTTTATGCCTCTAAAACTGGTTTTTTATTATTTTTTATTAAACGACTGAACCTATGCAACTTAAGTTTTTTCGAACCCATTTTTTTTTTTTTTTTGATTAATAATGCAATGAATTTATTTTAAATTTTGTTTCTATATCCTATCATTTTGTTCATCCAACTATAACATATAATATACCTATCATTTAGTTCATCCAACCATAACATATAATATTATGTTATATACAATTTTTTTTTTAATGAATAAGTAAGCATCATTGAAAAGAAAAAAAATTATGTATATAACATATTAAAGTGATTAGACATATTAATTTGATTTGTATTATTTGTTTCCTTATTTGATTTTAACATTAATAATACTAAATTTATTGAATAAGCAAATAAGAACTGTAAATGATGTGTCGTACCCAATTTTCAAATCACCATATTATGCTTTTGGTTTGCTTGATGATAATAAAGAATGACATTAAGCTTTAAATCAAGCATCACATTGGGCTTCATTAATACATGTGACATATCCTCAAAACATTCATAAACCATATCAATTAATTTATGTGTAGAAATAGATAAATCTTTATTAATACATGTGTCATATCCTCAATACATTCACAAACCATATCAATTAATTTACATTAGTTTTTTAGATAGTTGATTCAACAACTAGCGTCTTGTGTTCAATAGCTTCTTTTTGTTTGCAAATCAATTTAACTGGAATGTCATCATTATCCAATAGTTGGTGTTTCCTGTAATAAGAATTACTTAGCGAATTATGTAATTATAATTTGTAAACATAATCCTATTAACAACATTAATAGTATTTCATATTAACCTATAATGTCAAATCATTGTCATCATCAAACTCAAGTAAAAGAGGGGAAGGAGTCATCTCGAAGGAAGATTCATGTGTATGAAGTTAAGAGGCAAGGATGGGTGGATCAAAAGCTTCTAGGGCGACTCTACGAGAATTAGAATTGAAATTGTAAATCCTCTTGTGGTTAATGTTAGGAGTCTTTACCATGAAGGCGTAGATTAAGGATCTCATATCTTTTAATTAAAAAAACTCCATTATTCTAAGTTTTTTTTTTTTTGCATCTATTTTTGTTGTTAATAGATTAGAATTTTTTACCTAATTAGACCCTACAAACAATATATGTTTGTATTGCACTCTTTAACTAAAATAATCAACATGATTGATAAACAAAAAATGAGTAAAAAAACACAAGAATATGTTTGAATTTAATTAGGAAACATGATAATTAATCACCAATTCCCATTACCAAATTAAAAGGTAACATAATTCAATTTAATTCTCCGAGAGTGCCCTTTTTCCTCCTTGTTCCTTTCTTTCCCTCAAGTCTTTCCCTTTCCTCTCAACCTATTCCTCCTCCCAATGCTTGCTTGCCTTTGCATTTGCTTGTTTACACATGAATAATTTACCATGGAGATGGCTCAAACTCCACTTGATCTTTGATGATAAAACGATTTGATTTGTTAATATGAAATACTATTAATGTTGTTAATAGCATTATGTTTACAAATTAGAATTACATAATTCACTACGTAATTCTTACTACAGGAAACACCAACTATTGGATAATGATGACATTCTAATTGAATTGATTTGCAAACAACAAGAACCTACTGAACACAAGATGCTAGCGGATGAATCAACTATCTAAAAAACTAATGTAAATTAATTGATATGGTTTATGGATGTATTAAGGATATGACACATGTATTAATGAAAATTTATCTATTTCTATACATGTAAATTAATTGATATGGTTTATTAATGTATTGAGGATATGACACATGTATTAATGAAGCACAATGTGATGCTTGATTTAAAGCTTAATGCCATTCTTTATCATCATCAAGCAAACCAAAAACATATATGCTAATTTGAAAGTTGGGTACAACACATCATTTACAGTTCTTATTTGCTTTCATCCATTTTGTAAATTTAGTTTTTTTGATATTTGGGTGATTCAAAACATTATCTAAGTAATCAGATATTGTCACACGTTGTATTCTTGTAGTACGATTCACATGTAGATTCTCTTCAAGCATTAAAGTTGCACAATCAGGTCTTTTATTTAAATATTTGAATAAGTATTTGATAGATCTTGAACGTTTACACCACTCAACAATTATGTGTAATTGATATTTGACCAATAAGTTAATATTGTGAGGAACTATAAAGTGATTGTCAAGTTTGATATCATTTTTGTCAACAAATCTTTCGTTGTCTCTTTTTCTATATACTGAAAAATCATTTCATCAATTGTAGTTTCAGAGTAATATTTTTTTTGGAAAATGTTTAAGACATTTGTTGCCAATCATATGGCTTGAATTTGGATTTAAAGAACTGCAAGGACTATGGACCATAAATTACTTAACAACATCATAAGGTTGAGGATCTTTGTTTGGATCTAGAACTTTTGTTGAGATTATCTTATCTATTTCTGTTGGTGTTAGATGTCTGTCGTCAAAATGTAGTAAAAGTAGTATATAAGCATGAGCATGAGCCAATCATCTCTTTTGGTAGTCAATAGTGTAGACAACTATAATCAAAATATAAAATTTAAGTTTTTACTTTTTTTTTTATAAAAAATGAATACTAGAAAGATTAAAACAACAATTATTATTTTAGATTACCAACAAGTATTATTCCAAAGTATCGGTTTTCCAACTATATTAGGTCGATCATTCAATTTTTGACTAGGATGCATGGATAGGAAAATTTCAATCTCCGGCCATTTTTCATTGCATGTGAAAGTAATAAATAAATCATGATTACTTTCCCATCTACAACTTGCAATTGCATCTAGATAATCAATCATATATCTAGGGCTTCCCAAGAAACTTGAAGGTAAAATAATTCTTTTTCCAATAGATGCAGGGGTGGTATCTCCCCTTATAACTACATCCCTTAATCCACTATGCAATTTAGTTCTCAATGCACTTTGGTTACGCCTTACCCACATAAATCTAATTTCCTCAATACATGTGTATGCATCAACAACAAATTGTTGAAACAAGCGGCCACTATATATCAATGTATGTCCCTCAACATGACGTTCTTGTAACCGATAGGCATAAAATTATCTCATTGTAACATATTTGTTTGTGTTATGTCCACTTCCATTAGTCCTTCTACGTAAAATATAAAGCCTGAAACCATCGTCCCCGAATGGAAATAGAAGAGAATATTGCAATGGCATATATGATGGATGTAACTTATTGATCCTTTGTAATCCACCTTCTTTGTAATCGACAATAACATCATGATATGCATTCTCAACACCAATATCACCAATGATAATTGCAGCAAACATGTGGGAAGATGTTGTACTCTTCAATCAGTTGATTGTGACCCAATTAGACGTAATCTTAAATGGTGGATATTACCTTCTCTAAAATGGTCTCTAGCCATTCGAAATATCTTCACCAATAGATTTGATTTATCTATCATTCGGACCAAGGCATCAACTAGGGATCAATATTATTGTCAAGATCATTCAAGACATTAATTCTATTTGGAACTTCATTTTCAGTATCGTAAAAATATAGCTACGCAAAACTGGAGTTTAAACCATCAGCTGGAAGCAATCCTCCAATTCTATGATGGTTTTGATCGTTGAGTTGGTAAACATTAGAACCTCTTCTATCATTAATTCTATGATCTACTTTTCCACCTATAGACGTCATAACAAAAATAGCATTATAGCTCCTTATTTTAGTCTTAAATTTTTTTGACCTCTGGCTTCCAACAGGATTTAACAATTCTTAAAAAACAATAAGTGGTTTCTTAAGCAGAGACAACTTCACTTGATCATCCATACAACATAAAGAAAATTTACAATTAAGAGGTCTATTAGACTTTACTATTCTTTCTTCATACAATATTCTTGCAAGACAAATCTCACACTCATAAGAAGGTGGGCCAAAGTTCCAAGGTTCAGTAAATTTTCCTATATAAAATATGGAAGAAAAAGAGAGAGCTATTGGATCAAATTTATTTATTTAATTTATTTAATCCAATAAATTTAGTAGCTAATTTACTTGGGATATCTTCATTGTTTGTCCTATCGCTTGATCCACATTATGTCACACTTTGACCAATCGAATCTATTGGTTGAATGTTATTACAATTCTTAATTTGGCTAGTGCCACTTTCAATATCACAAATACGACGCCACTTTGCTTTGTTATGAATAATCATTCGTCTTATGTGTCGTGCTAATCTTAAATTTTCCATTTTGTTTCTATTGCAAAGTTGTAAAGGGAAGAATAATTTAACAACAAAATTCTACATGCTATCATTTTGAAATATATTAAAGAGCAATTATATAATACTTAAATCTAAATTAAATATTTAAAGTAGGGAGAAATTATATTGGAAAAATACTACACACGTCATATGGAAATTAATGATACAATTCAAAGTAATGGAACTAAATAAACATTTATGAATAAGAATGGAATTAATGTCATATTTCAATCAAAAAGCATAAATGCATGTCTTTTAAATTATGAAAAATACCTCAAATTCTCAATGAAATTGAATTCCCAATGAAGTAAAAGAAAGCACCTGTATTTAATAATTTTAAACGTTAATTCAGAAGATTGTGTACATAATATTGCAATTTTAAAAAAGAACCCGATAACAAAATAATAATAATAATAATAATAATAATAATAATAATAATAATAATAATAATATAAGACAATATAGAATAAAAAAAAAAATCTCCATATATATGTCTGCTCTTCAAAGTGACACTGAAAATTAAGAGCCTCAGAAAGTTAAATAATGTAGCAAAAAGACCTTAAAATGGACGTCACTTCAAACTAAAAATTACATTAACATTTTTTTTTAAAAAAATTAATAAAAAATTACCATGTCATTCAAACATAAAAAATCTCTAAAAATTCAGAAAAAAGTGTTGAAAGATATACTTTAGAAATTGTGTAACGCTGACCATACACACACCACAAAGTGGCATCAAGCATAGACATGTATATTCATCGGACAAATTGTGAAAACAGATGTCTCATCTTCCGCAAATTCAACTAAAGAATGCAATATAAAACAAAATATATATTATTAGAAACTAATAATGCTTTTAAAAAAGTACGTAAAATAATGCTTTTAAAACTTACTCGGAGAAGGCAATTATGATGTTCGCAGAAGTGTAGAATTGTTGAATCTTCAAAACAGCGAGGGTGGTTGATGGTGAGGTAGGGGAGAAAAAGAGTTTTTGTTTTGAATGGCTGTTTTGTTGCTATGAAAAGTAACTGTCTCAATTTCTCAAATTTATGTTGGGACGCACGTTTACAAAGAAGGGTATATAAGCGAAAATCTATTCAAACCGATTTTGTGACAAAAAATAACTGTTCAACACACGTCTCATAATTATAGTGACTCCTAGACGCCATATGTATACACACAATCTAACTTAAAATGACGTTTGGCAGTATTTTTAAATGCCACATGTTGCAATTTTATGTCATCCTACTTAAAACTAACTTCAAATGGCACTTGGTAGTATTTTTAAATGCAACATGTTGCAATTTTATGCCATCCTATTTAAAACTCCCCTATTATATATACTAGCTCAGAACCCGCTCGTTGTGCGGGACTATTTATTATAATTTAATTTTAAAATTTAAAACACATATCCATTGTATTTTTTATTATAGGTAAAAAAAAGTTGTGTAAAAAAGTCTATCATTCCTATTTCAATACAAAAAAAATTAAAAGTTACACAATAATATATTGCTGAATATAGTGACATAATTACACATAATATTGCATGAATATATAACTTACATAAAAATATACTATTATAAGAACTATATATAAATTAAAACATATTAAAAAATTTATTGCCATAGGAATAGTTTTATCTCTGGAAAAAAAATGAACCTACAAATCTTTTTAATAAATTAATGATACAAAATAAAGTAAAGAAACTATATAAAAATTAATGAAAATACCTCAACTTCTTCTCCCTCTCCTTCTTCAATGCTAGTTGTCGGTTGCCCTAATTCCTTTTGTGAAAAAGAAAAATAAATAGATAAATAAAATAAAATTAGACCAAACTTGACAGTGATAGGGAATTTATTCTGATTTATGAATGAGAGGGCTTATAACCAAAATACCTATCTTTATTATTATTTTAAAAAAAAGAAACAACAATAGAGTTAAATGAATGATGTATTAAAAAAATATAAGAAGAATAATGAAAATAAAAACAGAGTTTTACTTATGAAGTTGCACTTTTTATCTAAAACATACAAAAAGAGTATTAATTGAAGGAAAAAAAATAACCAAAAAAGAAAGAGTTAATACCGAATCATAAAAATATTTTAAAAATTATTATCTTAATTCTCAATTGAATATGCATAAATACATTCTGGAAAAAATTCTATCAAGAAATTAAGGTAAAAGTGATAGAAAATCATTCATAGAGTATTTCATAAACTAATAAAAATACATAAAATCTGCCTTGTTGTATCTAAAAGCAACAACAGTTTATCAACCGTTAAAAAAGGTTGATATATTGTCTTTTAAAAATAATACTAATTGAAGGAAAAAAAATAACAAAATAATAATAATAAATAGAGTTAATACTGAATCATAAAAATATTTTTTATCTTAATTCTCAATTGAACATACACAAATACATATTGGAAAAAAAAAAATGAACTTACAAATATTTTTTAATAAATTAATGATACAAAATAAAGTAAATGAACTATATAAAAATTAATGAAATACCTCAACTCCTTCTCCCTCTCCTACTTCAATACAGGTTGTCGGCTGCCCAAATTTCTTTTGTGAAAAAGAAAAAGAAATAGATAAACAAAACAAAATTAGACCAAACTTGAAAGTGATAGGGAATTTATTCCGATTTTTGAATGAGAGGGCTTATAATCAAAATACCTATCTTTATTTTTTATTATTTATTTTAATCAAAAAACAATAAAGTTAAACGAATGATGTATTAAAAAAAATGTAAGAAGAATAATGAAAATAAAAACAGAGTTTTACTTATGGAGTTGCACTTTTTATCTAAAACATACAAAAAGAGTACTAATTGAAGGAAAAAAATAACAAAAAAAAAAAGGTTGATATATTGTCTTTTAAAAATAATACTAATTGAAGGAAAAAAAAAATAACAAAAAAAAAATAGAGTTAATATTGAATCATAAAAATATTTAAAAAAATTTATTATCTTAATTCTCAATTGAACATACACAAATACATACCGGAAAAAAAATGAACCTACAAATCTTTTTTAATAAATTAGTGATACAAAAAATAAAGTAAAGAAACTATATAAAAATTAATGAAAATACCTCAACTCCTTCTCCCTCTCTTTCTTCAATACAGGTTGTCGGCTGCCCTAACTCCTTTTGTGAAAAAGAAAAAGAAAACAAAATTAGACCAAACTTGAAAGTGATAGGGGAATTTATTCTGATTTATGAATGAGATGGCTTATAATGAAAATACCTAAAATCTGCCTCTTACATATTAGGTCTGTATTTATAACAATAAGCAAACTTGGAGCAAAAGTAAACCTAAGCTTATTATGAAAAATTTCTAGAATAATAAAGAAAAAATTGCAATTAAATAAAATCATAATTTAAATAACGTAAATAATAAAATAAAATATATTTGATTGCTGGATTATTTGATTTGTTGGAATAAAATCTTCATTAAAGTTTCCAATAGAACAACCAAGTCCTTCCTTTATTGAATTAGATATTAAAAGAAAAAAAAAACGATTTATATATTAAAAAGTATGGACACGTGTTACAATTTTAAGCACACCTGATGTCAAAACTCGGCTTTTATATATATATATATGACAAGTATATAACCAGCGTTATGCACGGTTTTTTTTTTTAACATGTCCACATAAGAGGGAAAGAAGGATTCGAACTAATGACCTTTACTTCATAAGGCCAAATGATACTTTTATACATTGGAGAAGCAAAAAAAAAGGTAAAATAAATATTTTATTTAATGAGCTAAAAAAAAAAAATTTTCATGTAGCAGCACTATTCGAAGAACTATTTTATTTTTGAGATAAATACCTCATTAGTCCTTATGATTTCAAAACTTTATTTTATTCCTTAGGGTTTGAAAAGTGATCAAATTAGTCTTTAATTTTTATGGTTTTAAAAAGTGATCAAATTAATCATTCCGTTAGTTGACCGTTATTTGACTTAACGGATTGACACATGGAATAATTAGAAGTTGACATGTGGCTAGCTAATTAAATTTTTTATTTTTTTTCAAAAAATAAAAAATAAAGAGAAAAAATTTGTGGATGGCTACGGCCAGGCCACCCCCATCTGGTTCATTTTCTTTAATCTGCTTATTTTTTGAGGAAGTAAACAGCCTCTACGGTTTTGGGGGAACTCGACAATATATAAAATAGAGTAAATTTCGTAAGCATCATCGTTGTGACAGACAACAATTTCTAAAGCCAAAAGAAATAGGAAGAAAAAATTGAGAAAGAAAAAGGTACCAAATCATAGCGAAGAATTGGGTCGTCATTCATCAGTAGAGTTGTCGATCGAAGCTATTCATTTACAGCAGCAGAAATTAATGCTTTTCTCTTTCACACGATGGCTATCTTCACCAGATGGGTTCGGCCTGGCCTCCCCCAAGGTGCCCAAGGCCCCCAAGGGGTGGCTATGAATTTTCTCTTTTTTTTTTTTTTAATTTTTTTTTTTTTATAAAAAACAAAAATTTAATTAGGTGACCACATTTCAATTTTTAATTGGTCTATGTGTCAGTCTGTTAAGTCAACTAACGGTTAACTTTTTTTTTTGACATGTCCGCACAAAAGGGGGGAAATGTGATTCAAACTAGTGACTACTGCTTCATTAAGTGTGGTCTTAACCGATTGAGCTATCTCTTGGGGATTAACAGTTAATTGACAGAATGACTAATTTGGTCACTTTTCAGACCCTAGGATGAAAAAATAAAGTTTTGAAATTCTAAGGACTAACAGGGTATTTAACCCTTTATTTTTGTTTTATTGTTTTTCTCACCTGGCTTATTTTATCTTTTCCCAAAATTTTTTCTTGCTATTTCTCTTCCACATTCCCCTTTTTCCAAAATTTTCTCCTACTATTTCTCTCTTCAAATCTATTTTTGCCCAAAAGTTGAAAAATAGGATATTTAAGAAAAATACAATCCTTATAAAATAATAAAAAATAATAATATTTAAACTAATAGGATGTAGGAGACATGTAAAAATTCATTAGTTAAAGTAAATAAAGTGAGTTTTGAGAAGTCATTCTACATAAAAATTTGGCTCCTCCGTTGAGAATGCTCTTAGGAACTCTTCACGCACTTCTTAATTCAATAGCATAAACAAAAACCTATCCATAAGATACATATAGGAAGAAGTCTAGTCAAATAGATTTTTTATTCTATTTTATTCAACCATGCTTTCGCATTATAACGTTTAAAAAGACTATTTGCAAAATAGAAGTAATAAATATTATAAAAATTATAACAAAAATTAAGGACCCAAAATGGAATCCAAAGCACAAAACTACATTAAAAAAAAAACGCTATTAGTATTTAGCATTCTCCACTACATTATTTACCATTTTCTCTCTCAAAAAAAAAAAAAAAATTTACCATTTTCTCCACCTTAAAAAAATAAAATTACCATTTTCTTTTAACATGACCCATGCAAATACAATTCTCAAAACCGAATCAAAATTAATACTAGTTTAATAAAAACTAATCGACTTTTTCATATATTTTTCTCAATTCTAATGAAATTCATATGTATAGAAAGTAGTTATGTCAATTAGATATTTTTTTCTTTCTATCATCGTGTGCATATATAAAAACTACTTTTACAACAAAAGTAAAAAAAATACTATAAAAATTAAAAAAAAAAAAATTAGAGACAAAACAATGGAATCAAAAGCACAAAACCACCCAAAAACGCAATTTCCATAACTTTTTTTTTTTTTTTAAAAAAAAAAAACATATTTCTTCAAATAAACTAATTGCAAATTAAATTAACTATTAAAATTGATCATCAATATATATCGATCAAGGAGAGAGATCCATAACTAATGGTGTGATGCCTATTATATCTTAATACAAATAAAATCCATAAATTCTGAAAATTAAAAAAAAAAAAAAACATATTTCATCAAATAAACTAATTGCAAATTAAATTAACTATTAAAATCGATCATCAATATATATCAATCAAGGAGAGAGATCCATAACTAATGGTGTGATGCCTATTATATCTTAATACAAATAAAATCCATAAATTCTGAACATTATAAAAAAAATAAAAAAAACAGAGCAAAAAAAACAAAACATTTTTTTAATAAATATAAAACAAAACAAAATCTTCAGATGAACGAAATCTAAAAATTATAAATAAAAAAATATAAAGCAATAAGAAAAAAGGAAAACAAAAAGTTTCATACACATAGAATTAACATGCGTTGCAATCTCGATTAGAAATTTATATATTGATAATATAAGCTCTATTGGTTGATCGAGTAGTTGTAATAAATAAATTGAGTAAGATGATATTCTAATAATTATAAATATTATTTGTATACATATTTAAAATTATAAATAATACTGCATTTCATAACCTTGTCGGATGGAACTCATCTTTTTCGCAACTTATCTAAAAAATTATTCACGATCGACCTACTCTTCTCCTCCTTTCCTTGAATGGCACTGCACAAACAAAATTTCTGAATATCAATTGAACATAAATAAAATAATCAATAATGACAATGACAATGATGATGATTTCAATGATATTCTCAAAGCCTACCGTAACCGAGATGCAACACGGCACAGCCATGGCGCTCAGAAATGGCCTGGGTGAGAAGAAAAAGAAAAGGGAGAGAGGCGGAGTCCTGCGTGCGTGAGAGAAAAGAAGAATAAGAGGAAGAGAGAGAGAGGAGGAAAAGAAAAGGAAAGAGAAAAATGAGAAGAATATTTTTTTTATTAGCCATCTTAACGATGTTTATGCACACGATTTTTTTTGAAAAGAGATATGTGGCAGAAATATGTAATCCTATTAGATATTAGATCATGTTTAATGGCAGTTGAGATTTAAAAAGAGAGCAGTTTGAAAAAAAAAGACATTTTGATTTTAAAAATTTAAGGCACAGGTTTTTTTTTTTATAATTTATTATTATTTTTAATTTTTCTATAATCACTTGTCAAATAAATAGAAAGCCACGTACATGTTATGATATTAGCCTCTTCTACTTAAAACTCAAACACACAGTTTTATTTAATATAATTATTTGTCAGATAAATAAAACGTCACATGTCACAATATTAGTCTCTCATGTCTAAAACTCTCCTATTATGTGTAGAATAATGTTAAAATTGCACTATTGACCCAACAAATACCTAATTTTTCTCCTACATATCATTTTTTTTAAAAAAGAAAAAAGAATTCAAGGTCTATATTATGACTGTATTACATCTCATATATATATATATATATATATATACACACACTAGATTAGATAATAAAATAGAATAAATCCCCCCTATTGTGTGGGCATGGAAAAAAAAAAAAAAAGGTGGTACTTGTTTAAAGCAAACATTCCAAAAAGGTGGGGGAGAGAGTTTTCTTAGTTGCTTGAAAGGTGCAACCTCAAAAAACAAGAATTTCTTCACCACTTTATATTTCCCATTTTACTGGCTACATTTGTTATCTCGTAAAAGTTACCAGCAAAGAAAGATCCTGCAACTAAAATGCATGAATCAAAAAAATAACTAGTCCATCATCCTATCCGGATTTAGGAGTTATAATCCCAAGCCCACCCATGAAGGGCCTCAATGGCTCAGGGATTATAACAGAGCCGTCTTCTTGCTGGTAATTCTCAAGCAAACAAACAATCATCCGAGGCACTGCACAGGCAGTTGCATTTAATGTGTGAACAAACTTTGGTGGAGCAAGGTTTCCTTTCCCCTTTTTAGGGACAGCTGATGACGGTTCTGATGGACGATACCGGATTCCCAGTCGGCGACTTTGATAGTCTGTACAATTTGATGCACTTGATATCTGTTCAAAAAATTACATGTGTGATTTAATAAATAGCTAATTAGTGGTACCCTTATCTCAACAAACTACATATTCTTGCTTATCTCAAATTAATCTCAACAAGCAACAACATTTTCAAGGTGAAATTTGCAGCCCATCAAACCAACAGAAGCTCATTTCAGTGAGGGAGAATCCATACCTCGCCAAATCGTTCTAAACCAGGCATCCATGCCTCCACGTCAAATTTACGATAAGCAGGTGCACCTAAATCCCCTGATGCCATATCCAAAGTTCTGCAAAAAAACTCAAAATTACCATGATTCGTACAACATGTCAATAACCACTTTACAAATTAAAAAAGGCTGTTGAAAGTCCTTACTTATAATGCAATCCAAGTGATGCGAAGAGGTCTTCTTCAATTTTAATGAGTTCCTCGTGATAGGATGCACTCTCCTCTGGTCGACAAAAGATAAACATCTCCACCTTGCTGAACTGGTGGACTCGATATAGTCCCCTGCTCAGTATTTCCACCAGCTCATCATAAGACTATTAGCAATTGTAAAGAGCACAACTTATACCTGAGCCCTAAGATCACCAACCATCCTTCCGAAGGACTATAGTGGATATATGGCATATGTTTAGTGGTACATGGCCTTCCACAGTACGGAGTCAATTAAGTGTTTTTTCAAGTATAAAGCATGGCCCAGGGAAAAATAAATAAATCACAAAGCATGAAGAATAATTGCTTCTGGGCCACTTTTTTTAAAAGCTAATACAAGACACTAAAAGGCCAAAGACATAAGATCACACCAAATCTTTAAATTGCTCATATCAATTGTGGAACATGTTTATTGTTTGGTTTTCAATCTATATCAAACAAAAGCTGATGCTTCATAACAGACAATCATGGTCACCAAACCCTGATGGCTTCATCAGGTCTCTCTCAACCCTGCAGTGAGCAGGGTCAGACATATATAATGCATGGTTGTTACAAAGAATGGCAGTAACTGTAGTACACCCAATTCTACAGACGTAAACCAGGCACTCTACTAGGTTTTTTTTTTTTTGTTTTTTGTAAGTAATTAGCGTCAACGGGAGGAGCACTCTACTAGATTTGTATTCAAGTTTCCATTTTTGGGGAATGGTCAACTTATATTGAGCTTGTTTTGGAGTCATTGATTTGGATATTCTGCCCATTCACAGCTGAGGATATTCTGACTATTCAGAGCAGTTGGATTTTGGGATTCTGTTTGTATTTGGAGATGCACGCATACCTATGGTATTTATTGTATTTGAAGGCTTTCATCATGTCATTTAGAAAGAATTTTGGACACTCTGAATATAAAGAAGTAGAGTGTACAGGTTTAACTTTGGTTTGTGTTAATATCAGGCTAGGCTTGGTATTGACATGCCACTCATGTATGCAAATTGAATTAGGGGTTTGAATCGTGACTTTGATGCTCATGGTTTCAAACAAATGCTATTTCTTCAGCATTGGATCAAAGAGAAGTTAAAAACATGACGATACTTGTCATGACAGCATATTTGGATGCTCATAGGCATATAAATTTTGGCAGTGTGTGTTTGTGGACCACCTTCTTCTTTATTGTGAGGTTGCTTGTGCCATTTGAAATGTCTTCTTCAAATAATTCGAGTTGTCTTGGGTTATGCCTTGACAAGTAATTGATTTGTTTGCTTGTTGGTATGACTTCCAGCAAAACTTGGAGAGCTGCTGCATGGAAGATGGTGTGTTTGTGCCTTTTATGCTGTCTTTGAAGGAAAATGAATGATATGTGTTTTGAGGACTGCAAGAGAACTTTGGAGGAGTTGAAAGCTTTATTCTTCAATACTTAGTATCTTTGAACAGCTGCTTATGTTTCTCCTGTAGTGATTAATTATTATGATTTTCTTGTTCTTTTTGTCCCTACTACTTATGTGGTTTTTCTTATATACTTCCTGTATACTTTGGGGCGCTACGCTTTTAATAATATCTCAATTAATTTTTTTTTTTTAAAAGTTGGCAGCACCTTGAACAAAACAGTGTAATGTAAGTATTTCACAAATACTAACTAAAATATGAGATCATATCTCAATATCATATGGAAAAAGTGATTTGCAATCAAAAGTCGGTGAACTAGTTAGGCTACTGTATTGTTGTTGGGACAGTTGCATTCAGTTGAAGATTTACGATGTAATGATTTAGTAGACATCATTTAAGTGCACAGAAGATGGTGAGAACATAAAATGCTGAAATGAAATTTCAAGGTAGCTAATAAGAGAAGTATGCTAATAATTTACCTTGTTGCTGAGCCTGCAGCACCAGCTTCAGTTCTGAAGCAATGGGAAAATGCTGCATACTTCAATGGTAACAATGACTCAGAAAGAATAGAATCCATGTGAATTCCCCCTACTGGAATCTCTGCAGTGCCAATGAGGCACTGGTCACTATCTTCAATAGAATAAACCTAATGCATGTTCGTCAAGAGTATTAGCAACTCTATACATCAATTACAATAATCTCAGAAAATTAAATTGTCATTTCTTCAACAAAAAGCACAAAAAAAATAAAAAAATAAAAAATGGAAGACCGGCCAAAATATAAATAGAATTACATAGGTTTAACACCTTAAGTGCGGTTCTTGCTAATTTAAGCCCAAAATAATTAAACAATAAAGTTTGTCATCAACTTAATATCTGATGGCCAGCCACATGAAGCCCAAGATTGAAGAGTTGTTGCCAACACATGTGGGCGGCATTTTCATATTTGGACAAAGGAATAAACACAAGGATATGTACAAACCTGGGTATTTGCTCCACGAGGTTGGAAACCACATTTTTCAACAACAGAGGACCTTACGATCTCTGGAGTTGTCAAAGGTGTGAAGCCCTTCTTCATGACTTCTGAGAGTGTCCAATTAATAAGGGCCATTTCTAACATAACTGCTTCATTCTTCAGGTAGTAGAATTTTGATCCACTGACCTGTACACAACAAGCAGAATATTAGATGCTGACAAGATAGAAAACCAACCATGAAGTGGACCAAAGCTAACAAATCCAATTATTTGGGACTTAAAATTCTTGATTTGGTACAATGACGAGCTATATTGTGGATAAAATCTTCCGATTTATCCAAGAACTGTAAAATTGATTAACACATGAATTAGACTAGTGGTTCTGTTATTAGATATAGATGGGAGCCACATCAAGACTAAAAGGCCTAGGTCCCAGCCAAATGCAAATAAAGATAAGGTCAATATTTAAGTCACTTTGGCCATCTTAATTTACCAGATAACAGTATAAAATAGACTCTAAACATTCTAATAAAAATCCTATGCGACAAACTAAGAGACACATAATACCTTAGATTAAACAGAAAGGGTACCTCTGCAGCAGCATCGAAATCAAAAAGATCAAGTTCCTTCCCCAGTTGAAGGTGATCCTTGACAGGGAAGCTAAACTGGGGTGGGTTACCAACCTACAAAAGCAAATTGAAAATAGAAAATAAGAAAAGAAAGCTTTATGAGGCTGGAGTACAACATGCATCCCTCCTTAGACAAAGATGGGGTCAAAAGAAACTACATACCGTCTTTCGTATCACAGAACTGTCCTCTCCTCCAATTGGAACATCAGGATGAGTCATATTTGGAATACACTGCGCTTCCTGCTGAAGCTCATCAGTAAGTTTAAGCAGGTCATCTTCCAAGGTAACAAGTCCTTCCTTCAGATTCTTTCCTAAATGCATAAACAAAATAGGTCTAAAGGATACATTTTTGAAATTGGCGGAATGCTACGTGCATAATATAGTATTCCCATTAATACCTTCCTCTATGAGTCTCTGACGCTCAGATGGATCCAGTTTCCCTTTCATCTTGTTTGCCACCACATTCCTTTCTCCACGAAGCCGCTCAACTTCCTGCTATCTGTGAGTGACAATTAGCAATGAAAATTGAGCAGAAAACAGTTTGAACTCTTCCTATTGTCATTGTATTTTAGATTCAATCTAAACAAAGAACCCATGGACATTAAAGCTCAAAGCACCACCCACTTGGACTCTAAATTTATTATATGATTATTATTATTATTATTTTATTTTTTTTATATGACGAGGAATCTCTCCAAGGTAGGGCACTTTCTATACCACCCTTGTTGGGTAAACCTCGGACCTGTGTAAAGTGCCACCTCCACATAAATTGGGTAATACTCTGGCTTTGCTAGCGGGCTAGACTCAAGGAATTGTTTGCTGCCAAGGGGATCCACACTTCAGACCTGATGGAATGCCACCAAGACCAAGGCCCTTACCACTTGAGCCAACCCCTTGGAGTTAATTCTAAATTAAATTTCACAACCAGAACTTTATCAAAAGGCTCTCTTTCTCCTCTATACTTTTACTATAGTACTAATACAGCAACATAGTAAGCAACAAAGGAGATGGGCATTATTTAAAACTAATTTTTGAACACCCAATGTGTTACAATTTATATTAGGTGGATGGGATGTAAAGGCGTTGCATGGTGCTAAGTCTCTCTCATTCATTACCAGGTGAAACTGGAGTTATATGATTTTAGGAAGGATCAATTGTAACTTCGACTAATCCAAATATGCTTAGCGCTTTCCTTGCTCGTGATACAATGCAAATTCTTTCAAAATTCTAATGTCAATAGGCGAATATAACCTTTTGAAGATTGGACATCTGGTCATAGAGTTGCAGGACAGCTTCCAAATTAGCAATGGAGTTCCTGTTCTTTATGTTGGCAGCAACCGCTTCCTTGTTCTCCCTTATCCACTTGAAATCTATCGCTGCTTTCCACTGAGGTTTCGCAACTTGATCACCAAAAACACACTCAGAATCAAAATCAACCATAAAAAAAAAAAT
The DNA here is from genome assembly GCA_013348765.1 of Carpinus viminea. Lineage (NCBI taxonomy): Eukaryota > Viridiplantae > Streptophyta > Magnoliopsida > Fagales > Betulaceae > Carpinus > Carpinus viminea. The sequence goes on from CP054674.1 coordinate 10,937,282, forward strand.
AGTAAAACTGTAACAGTTCAAAAAAAGCTCTGTTCGCTGCTAAGAATGGCGAATTTTGAACCGCTCACCCTTTTCTTCTGAAGGCGTCGCGGTCTGGAAGGCCATGGACGGGGCCGAGAGTGCTCTGGCGAGGACTTGAAATGGGGGCCTCCGAACACGGGCATGGCGGGAAAGGAAGAAGAAGTCTAGGGTTAGGGTTTTCGGCGGCGCGAAGCGCGAAGGAGACAATGTAGGGATTGAAGCGAGCTTCAGGGTTTGTAAGGTCGTCCCGCTCACACACCATTGTAAACCCATCTCCTCTGTTTCAGAGAATTACAGAGAGAGCTTGAGCCGTCTAAATGTTAAAGGCCCATTTATCTTCATCTCCGTGTTTTTGGCAAACGAAAAAAAAAAAAAACAAAGACAGAATAATCAGCTGTTTTATGAAATAGGGCAGTTGCTTTTACAATCTAATGATTGCGAGACACGTGTTAACTTCTTAGTGTTTCAATTCACGTATTAACGGGCGGGAGGAAAGCACAATCCGTAGCGCAGTCGAAAATACAGATCTTAGCCGTTCATTGAGGGCATAAATAACACAATTGTACCTACGTTTGACCGTCCGATCGAGCACCCGGAAAACAAGACAGAAGTGCCTGTGCACCGGCCCTATATAAGGGGCACGACGTCCCATTATCCTCACAGTTCTTCAAAGCTTCTCCTTTCTCTTCGATTCTCAGCCAAAATCTTCTGCAGCTCTTTCTTCGCACAGACGCAACTTCGAGGTATAGAAAGCTTCTCTCTTTCTCTTCTTCTTTTTTCTCTCTCTCGCCGTTTCCTCTGCTTTTTGTTTTGTTCATCGTCTCTTCAAATTTTCTACAATTGCTTGCCTGATTTGGTGCTTAGGGTTTATATTATTTGAGGAATTATTTGAGGAATTGGTTTGGGGTTTTGTTCGTAATCGATTCAGCTTCTGCTGTCTCAGCTTTAAATTTTTATTAGCCGGTTTCGTATCATGAAAAAGCTGAAGAACACCAATAGTTCTAAAGAGGAATCTAGAGATAGTGACAATCTTATGAGTATCAGGCATCTTATTGCAACTTCTTTTTATTCTTCAAGATTAAGACGTCATCTTAATCAATTTAAATATTTTATTCAAGTTTTTGGAGGGTCTGATTAGTTTTTAATTAGGGGTTTGGGTGCTTAAAATTGGGTGATTTCCATTGTATCTCTACTACAAACTGGTTGACAAAGTCGAGAATCCACTGTAGAATTGTGTGTAAAGTTTTTTTTTTTTAAAAAACCATTCTGTTGGTTCTGTAAGTATGCATTGGTGGCTGCTCTTAGAGTTTGTGAGAGTTCGATAAAGAGGTGGTGAGGTGGTTAGTGGAATCTGAAGAACTAACTGTAGAAAGCTATTTGAGAAATTAATGGAATTGATTAATAGCGTGTATCAGTTCATGGGAAGAAATTTGCTTTGTTTCATGAATTACTGATTGCGAGTATAATAATTAGATGTAAAAGATTGTAAGTTTGAGCGCTTTAATTTTACAGATGGCCCGTACAAAGCAGACTGCCCGCAAGTCCACTGGTGGCAAGGCTCCTAGGAAACAGCTCGCTACCAAGGTATATATGTTTGAATACTTCTGGGTTTTGGGTTTCCTGTTCGTCTGTTGTTCTGTTTTCTGAACAAAGTGCTTGTTGTGAATGTTTCAGGCTGCCCGCAAATCAGCCCCAACTACAGGAGGGGTGAAGAAGCCCCACAGATACCGCCCTGGAACTGTTGCTCTTCGGTAAGTTATCCATCTTTTGGGTTTCCTCACTTCAGTTTTCGTGGGTGCTAATTATATATATGATGATGATGATGATGATGATGCAGAGAAATCCGCAAGTACCAGAAGAGTACGGAGCTTCTGATAAGGAAGCTGCCATTCCAGAGGCTGGTCCGTGAGATTGCTCAGGATTTTAAGACCGACCTGCGGTTCCAGAGCCATGCGGTGCTGGCATTGCAGGAGGCGGCGGAGGCGTACCTGGTTGGTTTGTTCGAAGACACTAACCTCTGTGCCATCCATGCCAAGCGCGTCACCATCATGCCCAAGGACATTCAACTTGCTAGGAGGATCAGGGGCGAGAGGGCTTAGGAGGAGGATTATTTATTAGGGTTTTTCTCATTTTGTTCACTAGTATTAATTAGTACACTGTTTGGTTGGTAGGACTTCTCACCTTCGGGTTGCTTTTGTTTCCAAGGGATTTAAGTTTCAATGACTCCATGAATCCTTTCTCATTTTATCTCCTCCAACGATTTTGTTTTACATTGGCGGATGAATGATTTTGTTTTCGAGATATATATATATATATATATATATATAATCGGGAGAGAGAAAATCATGTGTTCCTCAAACTAGTTATTAGTTTTTTTTTTTTTTTTGACATGACTTGTTAGTTATTAGTTATTACCATCCAATTGTTATACGCCGAGTAAAATAAAAATAAAAGATATTAAAACTTCTAGAAAGAAAAAATTGGGTGGCCAAATTTAAAATTAAAAAAAAAATCATTTTTATAAGAAAAAAATAAAAATTTTGAATTTTTTTTTTTTAAATTAAAATTATTTTTTTTATTTTGTTTTATAATTTTCTTAAATAAAAATTTTTGTTTTAAAAAAATTTCGTTTTTTAAAACAAAAATTTCGTTTTTCTCTAAATCCCAAAACAACCCTCTCGATCAAAAACATTTTTAAAGCAACAAAATAAAAAATAATTTCTTCAAAACATCGTGACATTGTTATCACAAAATTAATACTAAAGTATAATAATTCGAGTCATTTGTGTCTGTAGAAAACCATCCCAGAGCATTTGGCTGTCGACAGAACACCTAGAAATTCATCATTAAACATACCATATATAATGAGACAATCAGGGTCTAGCTCCTCAAAATATTTGACTCGCTAGGTCTTTCTTAAGCATCTTTAGCAATGTTTGCTAGTTTAGTTATTTAAAAAGTATAACTTATTAGTTTAGTTACTTGCTTTTTACTATATACTTTTGCAAAACACTTATTTTAACCATCTCTTTTAATTAAATATTATTTTATTATTTTTAAACTTTCCCTTTTCTTCCTCATCTCTCACACAAGGAGAAAAAATAGTAAACAAATCTTACAAGGTGTTACAATGAACTTTTATATTTGAAAGTTCACTATAACATTAGTAGGGAAAACTTCTATTTTACAAACTCTGCTGGAGCAAGAAAAAAAATAAAAATTGTTAAATTTAACTAAAAAACTAGTTTACAAGCTTTGCTGGAGATTCTATGAATGGAACTCTAAAATCTTGTCTTGATTGCATTTGGTGATTAATTTTTTTTTTCTAATTAATTTGGTAATTATTTTATTTATAGAGAATGAGACTCATCGAAAACATAATTAATGATGAAACTCAAATATAGAGATCACCCACAATTTCTAAGGTAAGGTTATTTAGACAAATAGAAGCAGAACTAGAATGGTCATGATAGGCTAGTGACTGAAGTTGAGAAAAAGAAATCCGGTAATAAGGAAAGCGATTATGTCTAGAATAGTGTAACATTTTGATATCAATATATTTTCTTGATAACAATTAATGTGATATTTTTAAACAAACATATCACAATAAGACAAATCCTTGCGGTCTAAGGCTATAAAGAGAGTGTTGAACCTCAATGACTATATGGGTTTTATTATCAAATTTATGATAATTAAAATAAACTTAATGTAAAGGAGATTACATTGATTTGTCTAATTAAAAGTGCATAAAATAAACACAAATGAGAATGTAAAACATGAGAGAGAGAGAGTAGGGTATTGATTTCATCGCTATCCACATATCAATAGTTAATCATATTCAATTCAAGAAATTCATTTTATACATGTTATAAATAAACAAGAAAACACCTTATTAAATAATGAGAATAATCTATCTTCGGTTGGTATGGATCGTCCACCTAACCATTAAAATGCAGTACAACCTGTCTTTCTTAAGTATGAATTATTTAATTATTTAATAAGTTTTATATAATTAATGGAATAACATAACCCATCTTCAGTTGGCACGGTTCGTCTACCTAAATTATACTAAACTAGGATGTAGTATGATTTGTCTTTCTTAGGTATGACTTATCTAATACTATTGATTATATGTCAATTAAAAACCATTGCATAACCATCATCCTCATGATCACAGAAAATAAGAATGATTAGAGTTCGATAAAAGTAAAAGACTTTCTAAGACAAGAGAAGAATTTCACTAATATTGATTTTGAAAATTAAGAACAATTGCATTTAATATTTAAGAATTGAATTCAATTGTAGCAATTCTCATAGTTATATAATCAACATGCATAAACTAAAAATCTATAAATTAAATACAATTAAACTATTGCGCTTGGATAGAGTTACATCAATACCCCACGAAGGGTATTAGTCACTCATGACTCTGCTAAGCTCCAAATACTATTTTTTGAAATTTCGCTTTAAGTAGCTGTAATATACTAATATCCCTATAAAAACCAACATTTTTATTAAACAATTTTTTTTTTTCTTTTTTTTCCATAAGAGCAATCAACAGAAGTTTTTTTCTCATCTTCCTAATATAGAACCGAGGTGTTACAAACACTCCAGTCCCATATTGGGAGAATAAGCCCATATATAGTGGGTAGTTTATAAAGATAGTCATGAGTGTTAAGTCCCATATTACTTAGTTACTAGGTGAAATTGGGCTTTATAATGAATTATAGGGAAGTTCCAAATTGATTAGTCTTTTTGGGGTGATAACGCAGATGTGGCTAACGTTTTTTCCTGGGTCGTTACAAGTGGTATCAGAGTTACCTAATAACACCAAGTCATGTGGTATTGGAGCACTACATGACGTAGCCCTGACGAGGACGTGAGGAATTTAAGAGAGGAGTTTGTAACACCCCGGTCCCATATTGGGAAAATGAGAAGCCCATATAGAGTGGGTGATTTATAAAGATAGTCATGAGTGCTAAGTTCTACATTACCTAGTTACTAGGTGAAACTGGACTTTATAATGAATTCTAGGAAAGCTTCAAATTGACTAGTCCTTTTGGAGTGATAGCGCAGATGTAGCTAACGCTTTTTCCTGAATCGTTCCAAATGGTATCAGAGCCATTGCCCAGCCTGAGATGGGGTGTTACATAAACAACAATCATAGTTCAATACTATGGTTTACTCGAGATGTTATCCATTCTCAATAGGGTTGATGCTGTCCCGAGGGACCTATAATATAATGTCAGTGCTCTAACCATTGCACAACATACCGTACATAACATTAGTGGCACGATCGAGTCTAACCTCGAGTGGCCCACACCAATTAATGACGTCCATCCTATAGTGGCCGAACCATTGGGAATGGTTGCATTGTGGTCACGAAACCAATGGATCCAAAGCCCCATATAACACATACATTTGATCATAAAGCTAACATGTATGGTAAGCCCATAGCCATTACTACAGCACGTACCGATGTACCATATCATACGATGCAATTATCTTATCTGTATTTTACATGCATGTCATTTATAAGTCTCACTTGATTAACATGTTCAGCATAATGTTTTTCTCAAAATGACAGAGTTCATGTGCAATAAGTATAAACTGTGAGAATTATAAAATATGCATGCTTTCTCGATACACAAAATAGATGTGCAATGCATGAAAAATAGCAATAAGCATTATGTGAGTTAAAACTCATCTGGATCGAAAAGTGTCTCCAAATATTTGAAAGATCCGGGTTCTCCAAATCTATCGAAAACCTTCTATTAGTCATAATTCCACTAAAATAACTCTAAAGTAAGGAAAACAGGACCTATGAGACGGTTGGTGAAAATAGAGTTTTCCTGTTACACACTAACCATACATCCAGGCTCGGGGCTATATGTCCACCACGTGTCACGACATGCCATACGTCCGGCAAGATACCGAACATCTGCTATGTAGGTTCTCAGGGAGAACCTCATTTTCTCTCCACTGTTTGCCTATTCTCTGACTCTTAGGGCTATTAGAAACACCCTAAAGCCTCCTAGTCTAGTTTACATCCTCCATGTAACGTAACAACGCTAAGCTAACAAAAAGGCCAACCCAAACGGGTTTCAAAGGGTATTTAAGCTAGCAACTACAACTAAACATAAAACAAGCAGCATAATGACATATTTAAAAGGTAAGGATTGAATGTTACCTCCTTGAAACAAAACGCAAGAGTTCTGCCTCACAAACATTCCAAAACACGCAAATGCCTTGCACACACTCACAAAACATACTCGAAACACTTTGAAAACATTCTAGGAACACTTTGGCAGCTTGGGGCATTTGAAACTTGTACAAAACATGAAGAGCGTAGGGGGTATTTGTAGGCCCAAAAAGCAGTGGACGTTCGATCAAGGGGCGTACGTTCGGTGGTTCTTGCACAGTGGTTCCATGGCTGCTTCATACGTCCAGGTATTAACCAAAGGGTATTAAAAAAGTAGCGTACATCCGGTGGTCCCACGTACATCCGCTTGTACGGTTTGTAGAGCGTACGTTCGCCAGACCTAGCATACGTTTGCCCAAAAGTCCAAATTGTCCCTCTAGTGTCCTTAGTGATTCAAAGCCCAAATTAACTCCCCCAACTAAGCTACTTATGCCTACTTAATAATTTGGGTCACTACATTCTCTTCTACTTATAAGAATTTCGTCCTCGAAATTTCTGGACTACTAGAACAACACTTATTGAGGAGTAGAATGTTACCTTTCATCCCTAGAGTCTTCTTCATCATGCTCGGTAGGTTCTTGGATTATCTCGTCCCATCTATTAATCGGTACACCATCCTCTTCAAATAGCTGCAAAAAATCTCCTTGTAAGTCGTTGAGTGCATCATACTTGATGTTGTCTACACTATACCAATCCTTGTCAATCTTTACTTCCAAGTTTATCCACTTACAAAAGGAGTAGTTTTACACGCAATCCGGGTCAATTGGTATAGGTGCCATAATCTTGAAGAGAAAACAACCCTTTCTTAGTCAACTATTCCCTTACCCAAAATGGAAATAGGTATACTGTCCAAGTATAATCTTAAAAGAAAGAGTTATATACAATCATTCAAACAAATATAGGTAGCGACTTTGCATGTCGTGCTCTACTTCCCACGATGCTTCCTCAACTCCATGATTGCGCCACAATACCTTAACAATAGGAATCGTCTTGGTACGCAGCACTTGCTCTTTCTTGTCCACGATTTTCATTGGTTCTTCCACGTAGGTTAATCCCTCTTGGACTTTCAACGACTCATACTCCACAATCACATCGAGGTTGACGATGTACTTCTTCAGCATAGACACATGAAAAACGTCATGTGTTCCGACCAAATCTGGGGGTAAGGCAATCCTATAAGCCAGTAATCTCGAATGGTCCAATGAATCTGGGGCAAACCTTCCCCTTTTTCCCAAACTGCATTACTCCCCTCATAGGTGATACCTTCAGAAACACACGATCCTCCACTTCGAACTCCAAAGGCCTTCTTCGGTTATCAACATAACTCTTTTGCCGACTCTGAGCTGCACTAATTCTTTCCTTGATGATACGCACCTTGTCACAAGTGTCCTGAATTAGCTCTGGCCCCAATGTCTATCTCTCATCGACGTTGTCCCAATACAAGGGCAATGACACTTTCGTCCATAAAGTGCTTCATACGGCAGCATTCTAATAGTTACCTGATAACTGTTGTTGTAGGCAAACTCGATCAAAGACAAGTACTGAACCCAACTACCTTTGAATTTTAACACACATGCTCGTAACATATCCTCTATGATCTGGTTCATCCGCTCAGACTGGTTGTCTATCTAAGGATGGAAAGCGGTATTGAACTTCAATTCCATCCCCATTCCCTTCAGAAAACTTTGCCAAAACCTCGAAGTAAAATGAGAGTCTTTGTCCGAAATGATTGTCGATGATACTCCATGTAAACAGACTATATTTTAGACATATAGTCTAGCCAACTTATCCATCAGATCCTTAACCTTAATGGGAATGAAGTGAGCACTCTTTGTTAGGCGATCGACAACAACCCAAATGGAATCTTTCCCAATGGGTGTCTTTGGTAACTCCAAAATAAAGTTCATAGCGATTTCATCCCACTTCCACTTCGATATAAGCAATGGCTTTAGCATCCTGTCGGTCTCTGATGCTTCGCCTTCACTTATTGGCAAGTCGAACATTGTTCCAGAAACTTAGTAATGTCTTTCTTTATATTGTTCTACCAATAAGACCCCTTCACATCGTGGTACACCTTGGTGCCTCCAGGATGCACAGTGTATGGAGAATGATGAGCCTTACTCATTATCTCCTTCCCCAATCCTCCGATTCCTAGCACACACACTTGCTTGAAATGGGTGAGCAACCTGTCCTCCTTAAGACAAAACTCATTTGTCTTACCTTCCGCAAGCAATTACTTGATCTTGGCACACTCACGGTCCTCAAGTTGAGCAACCTTGATTCTTGCGCAATTGACACTATCATCCATAAAGTGCTTCATACGACAGCATTCCAATAGTCGCCTGATAACTGTTGTTGTAGGCAAACTCGATTAAAGGCAAGTATTGAACCCAGCTACCTTTGAATTCCAACACATATGCCTGTAACATATCCCCTATGATTTGGTTCATTCGCTCAGACTGGCTGTCTATCTAAGGATGGAAAGTGGTACTGAACTTCAATTCCATCCCCATTTCCTTCTGAAAACTTTGCCAAAACCTCGAAGTAAAATGAGAGTCTTTGTTCGAAATGATTGTGATGATACTCCATGTAAATAGACTATATTTTGGACATATAGTCTGGCCAACTTATCCATCAGATCTTTAACCTTAATGGGAATGAAGTGAGCACTCTTTGTTAGACGATCGACAACAACCCAAATGGAATCTTTTCAAATGGGTGTCTTTGGTAACTCCAACATAAAGTCCATAGCGATTCCATCCCACTTTCACTTAGTATAAGCAATGGCTTTAGCGTCCCTACCGGTCTCTGATGCTCCGCCTTCACTTGTTGGCAAGTCGAACATTGTTCCAGAAAGTTCGTAATGTCTTTCTTTATATTGTTCTACTAATATGACCCATTCACATCATGGTACATCTTGGTGCCTCTAGGATGCACAATGTATGGAGAATGATGAGCCTCACTCATTATCTCATTCCCCAGTCCTCCAATTCCCAGCACACACACTTGCTTGAAATGGGTGAGCAACCCATCCTCCTTAAGACAAAACTCCTTTGTCTTACTTTCCCAAGCAATTACTTGATCTTGGCACACTTAGGGTCCTCAAGTTGAGCAGCCTTAATTCTTGCAAGCAATTCTAACTAAACTGTCATGTTAGCCAGGTATACAGGCATACCTTCACCTGCTACTTCCAATCCCATCCCAGCGAATTCCTTAATCAACTGGGGTTGAGAAATCCCAAGAGTGGCAAGCTCCACCATTGATTTCCTGCTCAACACGTCTACCATGTTAACCTTGCCATGATGATAATTGATCTCACAATCATAATCCTTGATCAGTTCTAGTCACCTCATCTGTCTCATGTTCAACTCTTTTTGAGTAAAGAAATACTTCAAGCTCTTATGGTTTGTGTAGATCTCGCACCTCTTGCCATACAAGTAGTGCCTCTAAATCTTAAGAGCAAACACAATTGCTGCCAACTCCATGTCATGTGTAGGATAGTTCTGCTTGTATGACTTTAGCTGGAGTGAAGCATAAGCAATAACGTTGCCGTTTTGCATCAGTGCAACCTAAACCCTTCTTAGAAGTGACGTTATACACCACAAAATTACTAGATTCCATAGGTAATGCCAACACTAGAGCAGTCACTAATCGCTTCTTCAATTCTTGGAAACATTACTTACACTCATCCGTCCAAACAAAACGAGCATTCTTCCTAGTAAAAGCAGTGAGTGGTCCCGACAGCTTTGAAAAACTTTCGTTGAAGCATTGATAATAACCAGCGAGCCCTAAGAAACTACGAATCTCGAACACGCTAGTTGGTCTTGTCCACTCTACCACAACCTTCACCTTCTCCGGGTCAACTGCTACTCCTTCACAAGAAATCACGTGTCCAAGGAAAGACACACTATCCAATCAAAACTTGTATTTCTTGAGTTAGCATAGAGCTTCTCCCTTCGAAGCCTCTCCAATGCCTTTGGTAGATGCTCCTCGTGCTCCTTCGACGTCCTTGAGTAAATTAAGATGTCATCAATAAAGACAACAGTGAATTGATCGAAGTAGTCATGAAAGACTTTGTTCATCGTGTCCATAAAGACTGTTGGCGCATTAGTTAGTCCAAAAGACATAACTAAGAACTCATAGTGTCTATAACGAGTCCTAAAGACTGTTTTAGGAATGTCCTCTTCCTTCACCCTCACTTGGTGATAGCCCGAGTGCAAATCGAACTTAGAAAACACTCGCGCTCCTTGCAAATGAGTCATCAATCCTTGGCAAAGGATATCGATTCTTGATCATCACCTTATTCAAGCGCAGTTGATAACTGCCGAATGCCTCGTCAACCAATCCATTCTGAGAATAACATCGCAACTAAACATAGGGAGAACAACTAAGTTTGCGGGAAGTACTCTTCCATAAATGCTAACAAGGCATTCACAAACTACGTGCTTATAGACCATAGTTTTTTTGTATGAGGGTAGTTACAACTAGACTAGATTCTAAAGTTTTCACAATAAGTCTAGACAACCTTACGAATACTATAGATATGAAAGAGTGGGTAGCCCCCGAACCAAACAAAACTTAAGCATCAAATCCAAGTATAGGGGCAGTACTTGTCACTACTTTCGATCCTCCTTCTGGCTCTTCTGAAACAAGTGCGTAAACCCTACCTGGCGCCAAAGGCTTCTAAGCAACTCTTTTGCCCACGTAATTCTTGCTGAAGTGACCAAACTAGTCTCATTGATAGCAAGTCCTAGTTGCCATCCTGCAAGGTCCCTAGTGTACATGGTTACACTTCTTGAACAACTCCGACGTCTGATTCTTCTGTGATGGAACTAGAGGGTTGCCAAAGGTACATCCTTGTGACCACTGAGGTGAAAAACTACCTACCACCATTCTCTTAGCTGGCCTGGCTCCTCCGACTGAAGTATTAGTTCCTTAAGCCCCCTCTTCTGATCTGCATACTCAGCCGCATTCTCCTTCAGACTTTCCTTATAGATCGATGCCCTATCAACCAACTGGGAGAAATCCCGATGTTGAAACAGCTCATCACGATTCGAATACTGGAGTTTAGACCTCGTTCGAACTTCTTCGCTTTCTTTTCCTCAGTCGGGATAAGGTATAACCCAAAGCACGACAACTGTAGAAACTTTACAGCATATTCAATCACCGACATCCCTCCTTGGACCAAGTTCAAAAACTCTCGTGCCTTCACCTCCTACACGACTCGGGAAAAGAAGTACCGATTGAACTCGTGCTTGAAGACTTCCCAAGAAATGGCAATCTCAACCCAAGTAGTGACAAGCACCACTTTCTTGTCATGCCACTAGCACTTAACTTCTCCAGTTAGCTTGTAAGCAGCATAAGCTACCTTCTGCTCATTTGTACATCCAAGGGTAGCTAACAACTCCTTTACATCGTTCAGCCAATTCTTAGCATAGATGTGGTCACCTCTTCTATCAAAACTCTCTAAGTAATGACTACAGAAATCCTTCAGAGAACATCCAGTCCCTTTAACTGGCTATCTTGTAACCCTATCGCAATCTATGGCCAAAATCAACTGGCCAATCGCGTCCATCACTTGGCTTCCTAGAGTGTTGCCTCATCAATGGGAATGTCCACAGGCTTGAGGTGAACACTTCCTTCTCGATCTCCAGCACGTTAGGTCCGGTTGTAGGGTTCCTTCGGGGCGACATTCTCTGCAACGAAGAGTAGAGTTAGAACCGACTCTACTAGAACCAAGTGACCAAGTCTGGAGACAAAGTCCTAATTGCTCATCTAGCCTAATCTTTGGTGTGATCATGGCCTAAGTTCTCTTTTCCCTTTATCCTATAGTCCTTTCAGATTAAAAGCTCTGATACCAATTGTGACACCTGCTCGATGGGCAAATCAATTAACTAGTAATTGATCCCATGATACTTCATCCCAGCCATGTCCCTCCAGGACACGACCTCCGAAAAATCACTTTCCTCATTGTAACAAGAAAACTGCAGTGAAAGACTTTACCAATACTATGGAATTAAGAGATAATAATAAAACATCACACAACAATACAAGAGATAAAGTACTGGGTTATCATAATATTATAAATAGTCACCAATTGTACTGGTCATCAGACCATCAGTAGAAAAATAGATACATCCCAAAATAACAACTTCAACATAGTTCACAAAAGATCAACAGATCAAAGTTTAGACTTAAGTTTAAGCATGGCTAATGAGATCAGAATATCTATCATGTTAGCGTGAGCAGATCCTCCATCTTCCCATATAGTCCTAAGCCAAACGGGATCCATATCCTCAAATATCACCCGTATCAGGTCCTGAGCAATCACCTAAGTAGTTTTTGACGGCATCTACATTTAGTGAAGCTAAACCGTACAATTATTCGTAATGATGGGGGAAAGACGTAAATAAAAAGGGTAAGTCTGAGACTTAGTGATTTTTAACGCAGATAATATCCATGCTAGTTTAGTAATGAACTTAGATGTTTAATAAGTAAAAGCAATTCTATCATGACAGCTTATTTTATATGTGATATATGTATAATAGATGTTATATGCATATGATATAAACAATAATCATAGTTTAACAGTATGGTCTACCCGAGATATTATCCCTTCTCAGCAGGGTTGATGTTGTCCTGAGGGACCTATAATACAATGCCAATGCCCCAGCCATTATATAACATATCGTATATAACATTAGTGGCACGATCGAGTCTGACCTCGAGTGGCCCACACCAACTAATGACGTCCATCTTGTAGTGATTGAACCATTGAGAATGGTTGCACCGTGGTCATGAAATCAATGGATCCAAAGCCTCGTATAACACATACATTTGACCATAAAGCTAACATGTATAGTAAGCCCATGGCTATTACTACTGCACGTACTGGTGTACCATGTCATACAATATAATTATCTTTGTCTGTATTTTACATGCATGTCATTTTACAAGTCTTACTTGGTTAATATGTTCAGCACAATATTTTTCTCAAAGTGACTGAGTTCATATGCAATAAGTATAAATTGTAAGAATTGTAAAATATGCATGTTTTCTTAATACATAAAATAGATGTGCAGTGCATGAAAATAGTAATGAGCATTATGTGAGTTAAAACTCACATAGATTGAAAAGCGTCTCCGAATATTCCAAAAAATCTAAGTTCTCTGAATTTGCGAAAAACCTTTTATTAATCCTAATTCCACTAAAACAATTCTAAAGTAAGGAAAACAGGAGCTATGGGACGGTTGGTGAAAATAGGGTTTCCCTATCACATTGACCGTATGTCCGAGTTCAGGGACGTATGTCGACCGTGTCATAATGGGCCGTACGTCTGGCAAGATACCGTACGTTCGCTATGTGGGTTCTTAGGGAGAACCTCATTTTCTTTTCATTGTCCGCCTATTCTCTGACTCCTAGGGCTATTAGAAACACTCTAAAGCCTCCTAGTCTAGTTTACACCTCCATGCAATGTAACAACTTTAAGCTAACAAAAATGCCAACCCAAATGGGTTTCAAAGCATATCTAAGCTAGCAACTATAACTAAATATAAAACGAGCAGTATAACGACGTATTTAAAAGCTAAGGATTGAACGTTATCTCTTTGAAACAAAACGCAAGAGTTTCGCCTCATGAACATTCAAAAACATACAAATGCTCACAAAACACACTCGAAACACTTTGAAAACACTCTAGAAACACTCTGGCAGCATGGGGGCGTCTAAAACTTATGCAAAACACAAAGAGGGTAGGGGTATTTATAGGCCCAAAAAGCAACGACGTTCGGCCAAAGGGCGTACATCCGGTGGTTTTGCCTAGTGGTTCCATGGTTGCCTCGTACATCTAGGTATTAACTAAAGGGTATTCAAAAGTAGTGTATGTCCAGTGGTCCCACATACGTCCGCCTGTATGGTTTGCAGAGTGTACATCCGAGGGTTTCCCCCAGTACATTCGCACTACAGACAGTTCGTCAAACCTAGCGTACGTCTGCCCAAAAGTTTAAATTGTCCTCTAGTATCCTTAGTGACCCAAAGCCCAAATTAACTCCCAAACTAAGCTACTTATACCTAGTAAATAATTTGGGTCACTACATTATATTTCTTCCTTGATAAGGTTTTTCAAGTGCTCATTAAGCATTCTTTAAAGATAATGATGTTTTTAAAGGATTCCTTCAAAGTTTCATTGTGCTGTGATTTCTTGTGTTGTTTTGCTAGCTTAGAAGAGGTTTAGAGGTCGTAAATGCCATTAGAAATATGCACTATTCAAATCTTAAAATGGTATGCTTAACACACTGAGCGAAAGTACCCCATCAAGGCCGGACGTAAGTTCAGTAGGCAGAGCACTGGTTTTTGAGTTTCGCACATGTATGCTTAGGCTTAATCATATTTCTAGGTTTCGTAAGGCTTAAAATAATGGTGTCTTATATCCATTATAACAGAATTTAACTTGGTCGGAGGATTCGCTCGAGTGCGCGAGATAAGTAGACATTTACACCATTTTTACGTAAACCGTAGGATATGTCAGTTGACTGACCACAAGTATGATATGAGTATACCTATTTTTTGTAATTACTTGATAATTGTGCTATTAATTAATTGTTTAGATGCATCGTAAGACATGGTACGCTAGTACGTGCGGTATGAATGGCCATGGGCTTACTATATAGACTACATATTATGGTCAAATGTGTGTGTTATACGGGGCTTTAGATTCATTGATTTTGTGACCACGTGCAACCATTCTCAATGGTTCGGTTACTATAGGATGAACGTCATTAGTTGGTGTGGGCCACTCGAGGTCAGACTCGATTATGCCACTAATGTTATGTACGGTATGTTGTGTAATGGCTGAGACACTAGCATTGTACTATAGATCTCTCAGGACAGTGAGTACCAACCCTGCTAAGAATGGTAATATTTCGGGTAGACCATGTATGAGAGTTATGACCTATAATGCATTAGCCTTTTCTGCATTAAAACAATTAGGTAATTATCGTCGGTTCTACACCATAATCTTTGAAAACCCTAAAACCTATTAAATGGTGTATTAACGGAGGTAATGCCCTCTTTTTGGTTATTTCTCCAATTGCACGTTTACTTTCATTAATTGGGCTTATGTCATATCTAAGTTGTAAGGTTTCCTTACTAAGTCATTAGACTTACGCGGTTATTATTCTCTAGGTAACCTGGTTTATTGCTATGGGAGTGGCAAGAGATGCTACTGCTTGACTAGTTAGGCTTTACTTATAATTACAGGTTTGTCTTTATTGTTTAGTAGCTCAATGTTCTTACTTGATGAATTATAGTGGCTTAGATTTATTCACATTCCCTTCCATTTACTTTGACGTTTTCAGAAGGGTGATTTCCCGTTTGGTCACAAGTTGGCTTAAATGAGTAAATTGCCAGTGACTCCACTGGATTAGCTGAGGCTAATTTTAGGGGTGTTACAGTAGTAGTCTATCTTTTTTACAAGTTTGGAGGCTTATTTATAGGGACTAGGAAAACCCTAGAAACCTTAAAAAAATCCTAGGTTGGTCCATGGGGAACTGAAAACCTAATTCCAAGTTGAAAAAAGTGTATTTGCACATTTTGGAAGCCGTGTGTGCTTGAACCCAAGGGATGTGCGCTCGAGCGTATGTGGGCTCCAGCTTAGACGGGTATGTAAGTGCTAAGGCACTCGAGTGCAGTTGCACTCAAGCCCAAATGTTGTGTGCTTGATTCCAGGCCTTCAAGGTGCTCTCAAACGTCATTTTAAGCCCAATTTTCAATGGTATTCTTGCATCTATCAAATAAAACCTAAAACACAAAAACAAAACAAAAATCAAACAAATAACAATACTAAGAAATTAACATATGCGATTTAAAGGACTTGAATGTGCAACATTTGGCTTTTATCAACAATATTTGGAACCAAGCTTCAAAAGTATTGCCTTTACCCCCTCACCCCCACCAAAAAAAAAATTAGACCTTTTTTTTTTATTTTTGTCCACACAAGGGAAGAGAGAGAGGAAATTCGAACTAGTGACCTCCACTTCATGAGGCGTGGTTCACGATTGAGCTACACTTTGAATACAATTAGATACCTTTTAAGAGTATATGAAAGAATACAAGAAACATATATTAAAACTCATTCAATTCATTAAAAAAAAAAACTCATTCAACAAACTCGAACTTGAGAGTATTATCAATATTATTATGTCATCCAATTAAAGGTTTTAGTTCTTTTATTTAATGGATAAACATTGTCAATTGAATGATAAATCAAAGCAAAAAATTTAGGGGAAACTTCACTTCCCCAATCTTTCACCGATTTACATTGATCTCCCCCGAAACGAAAAAACTCTCACTTACTCCCCCCAATCTTCCAGATTCTCTCACTTAGGACCCTTTTGGTAGTAATTTGTTCAAACTACCTTTCACTCCAAAACTACGCTGTTTTGGGCTAGCCCAAAACGACGTTGTTTTGCCCAAAACGGCGTAGTTTTGGGCATTTTAGGTTTTAGTTTTATTTTTTATTTTTTTTGAAAAAAAGAAGGAAATTAAAAAAAAAAGAGAGAAGGGGAAATCAGGGTGGTTGGAGCCACCCCCTTCCCAAAAATGGGGTGGCTGGACCACCCCATTTTTGCCCATGGCTTCGCCACCCCATACAAATGGGTATGGTGGCCACCCTCAGTTTTTGGGGGTGGTCCGCCACAAAAGGAAAAAAAAAAACGAAATGGGTTTGGGGGTGGTCTGGCCACCCCCATGTGAACAAAACCCATTTTTTCATTTTTTGGGGCCTTTGGTGGTGGGACCACCCCAATGGAGGTAACGATTTCCTCTCTCTCTCTCTCTCTCTCTTTTATAATTTTAATTTTAATTTCCTTCTTTAAAAAAAAAAAAAAACTAAAACCTAAAATGCCCAAAACTACGCCATTTTGGGCAAAACGAGCCCAAAACGACGTAGTTTTGGAGTGAAGGGTAGTGTGGACATATATATATATATATTTATATACCCATTATACCCTTAAAGGGGTGTAAGCGAGAGAATCTGGAAGATTAGGGGGTAAGTGAGAGTTTTTTCGTTTTGGGGAGATTAGTGTAAATCGGTGGAAGATTGGGGGGGGGGGGGGAAGTGAAGTTTTCCCAAAAATTTACTAGAATTGGAAAGAAACTTACATGCATTTGCTTAAGTGATAAGAACTCGATTTTACAAACTCTCATGAACTTTCAAATCTCTCATTTTGGACTCCTTAACTTTTAATTACTCTCAATTAGAACCCTTCTGTTAATTTTAGCCGTTACAAATACAAAAAATACTAAAATATCCTTAATTTTTTTTTTTAAAATAAAAGACATTTAGAAAGTTGGAATTTTATACAAAAGTCAGGAGTATAAACGTTTTGTAACATTTAAAATATGATGGAGGGGTCCACATTGAGAGTAATTGAAAGTTCAAGAGTCCAAAATGAGAGATTTAGAAGTTCAGAGTTTGTAAAATCGGTTGGAAGTTCAAGGGGCCAAAGTGAAGTTTCCCTTTTTCTTTTGAAAATGTTAGAGGTTCTCTCCTGTAAGTTTTCATGGCCTTCTCTCAGTCTTACTTAAAATATGATTTAAGAAAAAATAAAATTGTAGTGATCTCTACCACTGGTTTTTTTAGGCATTAGCACCAAAATTGAGGCATTAGCATCAAATTTGGAATGATCAAATCCATTTTGGGTGATATCATCTCTAAAGGGTTGACCTTCCACCCTTAGGTTTTAGTTTTGAATAAAAAACAAGTTTTAAAACATTAGAACATAACTATTAACTCATCAAAATTAATGTCTTAGCAAGGTACTACAATTTTATTTTTCTTAAATCATGTTCTATATAAGATTGGAAGAACGTCAGGAGAACACTACAGAAAAAACCTTAGCAAACCCCTTTTCTTTTTCCTAGTACTAATATATATAATTTAAATAATTTCATTTGCTCTAGATTCTAGGGTCCATGTTTCATTTTGGTAAAATAACAAAAGGGATACATATTATTCTTATTGCAATTGGAAGGGTCCTCATTTATATTGTTAAATTATAAAGGAATATATAAAAGGCATTTGTAGATTTTAACATGTTGAGTGGCCATGGCTTATTAAAAATGCGTGACCTTAATAACGAAATCAAAAAAATTTCATTTTCACTCTTAAAGAGACTTTTTTTCTCTAGAAAATTAAAAGACATTTTTTATCATAGCTTATTTTACAACATAAAGTGCAAGAATATTAGAAATGAAAATTGAATATATATATATATATATATATAAACACTACATTTTTAATAATTTTCTTTTAAAGTTGTTTGATGGAAAAAAATAAAAATAAATTGACTTAATTTAAGAATTGGGTTAATTACATTTTGCCCCCATGAATTAAAGCACCTTGACACTTTCTAACTATAACACTAGACTCATGTCAAAAAAAAAAAAAAAACTATAACACTTGACTTCATCAAACTATCATCTTATGGCAAAAACCCTTTTCTGTTAGCTAAATGCCAAATGGGTTAAAATTGATGGTTAACAAGTCATGTGTAAGTCATGTGCCATTTTAAATTTTTTTCTTCCACTTTTGCTCTAACTTCAAACCGAGAAAATGACGCTTATACCTTCCGAAATCCTAATCCAACACATGAAAAGTGAGGGTAAAAGTGGAAGAAAAAAAATTTAAAATAGCACATGACTTGCACATGACCTGTTGACCGTTAATTTTAACCCTTTTAATCGACAAAATGGAAATTTTTGTCATAAGATGATAGTTTGATGAGGTCAAGTGTTATAGTTGATAATTCAGAAAAAAAAAAAAAATGCCAAAGCGTTGTTTATCGGTGCAAAAGGTAATTACTCTTTAAGAATTTTAAATTTCTTTAAAATTGTAGGAAATCCTTATTTGAAAAAATTAACTTGATTAGAAAACTACCAATGTAACGTATATTTTCCTTTTTTGGCATTACCAAAATTTATGTATTACACGCGCTTTCACTCGCACGCCACGAGCCCATGCTGCCATCACCATCACCCTCTCCTGCGTAATCTGCAGCGGAGAGCAAACCATGAGCGCCGAGGCGCGAGAAGAGGGGCCAAAGGCCGAGGAGGAAGATAGCCGGTTGTTGCAGTCCCACATGGCATATATCGGCGTCGTACGATGAGGAGGTTGCATTCGAGGCGCTGTGAAGTTTGACTTCTCCTTTTTGTAGTTTTTGTTTCTGGGTTCTGGGTGTTGAACTTTGAAGTGGAATTGACACCGTATCCATCCCTGTTTTTTCAATTGATTTGCTTTTTTCGGTTGTTTCTGTGATGGACAGTTTCATGTTTCTCTTTCTTGAGAACTATATATGGAGTGAGGACCTAGAAGCTGTGTTTGCTTTTCTCATTGCGTTGCGACCATGGCTCTATCATTCGCCTGGATGTTTGCCGACACAAAACCCAATGGGAAAGAACTTTTAATGGGTAAAAATTTGAATATTATTTTGATAGACATTAAATCAGTCAGCGTGTTTCTTTTGTCAGGTATCATCCTTGGCCGGGGCCGTAGAATTTAACTGAATTCGATTCTCCTCGTAGGCATTTTGTTCTCATTGCGGGAGGAAAGCACAATCCGAAGCGCAGTCGAAAATACAGATCTTAGCCGTTCATTGAGGGCATAAAAAACACAATTGTACCAACGTTTGACCGTCCGATCGAGCACCCGGAGAACAAGACAGAAGTGCATGCCTGTGCACCGGCCTATATAAAGGGGCACGAACGACCTCCCATTGTCCTCACACTTGTTCAGAGCTTCTCCTGTTTCTTCGATTCTCAGCCAAAATCTTTTGCAGCACGCAACTTGGAGGTAAAGCAAGCGTCTCTCTTTCTCTTCTCTTTTCTTTTCTCTTTAGCCGTTTCCTCTGCTTTTTGTTTTGTTCTTCGTCTCTTCAAATTTTCAAGAATTGCTTGCCTGATTTGAGTTGATTTGATTTGCTGCTTGGGGTTTTAGGGTTTACGTTGTTCGTAATCGATTTAGTCATAAAAGATTGTGAGTTTGAGTGCTTTAATTTTACAGATGGCCCGTACAAAGCAGACTGCCCGAAAGTCCCACGGTGGCAAGGCTCCTAGGAAACAGCTCGCTACCAAGGTATATATGTTTGAATACTTTTGGGTTTTGGTTGTTCCTCTGTTTGTTTTCTGAACAAAGTGTTTGTTACGAATATTTCAGGCGGCCGCAAATCAGCCCTAGTTACTACGGGAGGGGTGAAGAAGCCCCACAGATACCGCCCTGGAACTGTTGCTCTTCGGTAAGTTATCCATCATAATATTTTATGGGTGACAATGAATGAATGTAAGGTTTCGTCGTGGGTGCTAATTATATATATGATGATGATGATGATGAGGCAGAGAAATCCGCAAGTACCAGAAGAGTACGGATCTTCTGATAAGGAAGCTGCCATTCCAGAGGCTGGTCCGTGAGATTGCTCAGAATTTTAAGACT
Organism: Carpinus viminea; assembly: GCA_013348765.1. NCBI lineage: Eukaryota > Viridiplantae > Streptophyta > Magnoliopsida > Fagales > Betulaceae > Carpinus > Carpinus viminea. Next base: position 10,957,990 of record CP054674.1, read on the forward strand.
GACCTGCGGTTCCAGAGCCATGCGGTGCTGGCATTGCAGGAGGCGGCGGAGGCGTACCTGGTTGGTTTGTTCGAAGACACTAACCTCTGTGCCATCCATGCCAAGCGCGTCACCATCATGCCCAAGGACATTCAACTTGCTAGGAGGATCAGGTGCGAGAGGGCTTAGGACGAGACTGGAGAGGCTTTATCATCACCATTCTACTACTAGGGTTTTATCATTTTGTTCACTACTATAATTACTACACTGTTTCTCACTTCGGGTTGCTTTTGTTTCCAAGGGATTTAAGTTTCAATAACTCCATGAATCCAATATAATCCTTTCTAATTTTATCTCGTTGAATGATGTTGTTTAACATCGGCAGATGAATGATTAATTAATTAATTATTATTATTATTTTTATAATCGGGAGAGAGAAATTCATGTGTGCGGTTTATTTATTTATTTGTCAAATTGTTTATGAGAAAGTGAACGTACATCCTCAAACTATTATCTAATTAATAATCTCTCTTTCAAATTACTACAATATTATTAATAAAAAAAAAAAACTTAGTATAATACAAAAAATATTAAAACTTAAAAAAAAAACCTAAATAAATAAAAACAAATCAAGGGTGGCCAAATTTAAAATTTTAATGATTATTTTTTATAAAAAAATTTTTATTTTTATTTTTATAATTTTTAAATAAAATTTCCATTTTAAAAAATTTTGTTTAAAATATTAAAAATTTTCCTTTAAAAAAAAAATTCGTTTTTTTTTAATTTAAATTTTTGTTTTTTTGTTTTTTTAAATTTATAAAGGCATTTTTGTCTTATTGATAAATATTATATATGGACATTTTTAATTTTTTGCTAGCCTTGAGAAGACATTGACAATATTTTGATAATTTTAGAGGACATTATTGCAATTAAAATTTTGGGATAACACTATCAATCAGGGGTATTTTACCCAATTATTTAAAAGATATCAAATCTATTAGGCTTGGTTATCAAACAACTTCTTTTGGATTTTTTCTGTTAGATTGTGTTCATTAGGCCACATAATGTCCAATAAAGAAAATGAGTAAAGTTTACATACCCCTCAAACTACCATCCAATTGACAATATTTTCTATCAAATTTTTAATTGTGATAATGTCCCTCAAACTATCAAAACATTGTTAATGTTCCCCTAAGGTTAGCAAAAAGATAAAAATGCCCTTATGTATTTGTCAATAAGACAAAAATACATTTATAAATTCAAAATAAAAAATAAAAATTATTACTTTTTAAAAAGAAAAACAAAAATTTTAATTTAAAAAGAACGATTTTTTTTTAAAAAAATATTTTTAAAAGAAAATTTTTATTTAAAATAAACATTTTTTTAAAAAAAAATTTATTTGAGAAAACGAAAATTTTTATTTTCTTAAAAGAAAATTGTTGATTTTTTAAAACAAAAATTTTCATTTTTAATAACAGAAAAATAATTTTTTTTATATAAAAGATTTTTTAAAATTTTAAATTAGCCACCCTTTGGAATTTTGTTTAATGTTTTTTTTCTAGAAGTTTTAGTATTTTATTTTTATTTTACTAAGAGTAGTTTCGTCATTATTTTTGCTAGTTTAAGGGAAACATTGTCATAATTGAAAGTTTTAAGAGATATTATCAATTTGGTAGTAATTTGAGGAGGATATGTAGACTTTCAAACACTTGTCTAGACGATCTATCTAAATAACTCATGTCATCATGTAATGAACTCATCAGTTTATAAAAAGGCTAATAGATGACATGTAACATTATGGAACAAGGTTCATGTCAAATGATAAGACAAAAAATCATATGTTTATTTGTTATGATATCACATGTGAATAAGTCATAATTAAACTCAATATTGTTTATTTGTACCTTTGACTCTCTTCTAATGATGTTTGAGCTTTTCGTAAAACCCCTAATAATACAATATTGATGCCCCGATGAGCTACATAGTAAGTTATTGCTAGTAGCCCGAATAGGTCTGACCCCGAGTGATTTACGACACTAGTGACATCGTAAGGCATGATCACCATTCATAAAAAGGTTGTGTTGTAACGCCCCCAAGATCTATTTACAACGAGTTACAAAAAAAAAAAAAAGATTTATTTACAACGTAAATAACTCTCAAATGATCTATCTAACTAATTAATTATGGGTCAAACTCATGTAATAATAAGCCCATAATTGTCATTCATATATGAAAGTCATATCATACGATATAATTAATCATTTTCTTTTACTTGCATACACTTATAAAAACTCACATGATGCAACATTCCATTCCAAACACTCAATTTACCCAAAAGATATAATTCACAATATTTGCAAACTATTTCATGCGAGTAAAAATAGGATGACATTATAAAAGAGTGACAACAAGTGTATATATATACACGTGGGCTTAATTCACATTGTTCATAAAAGGTCTTCTTGGTAATCGTTTTAGAAGTTTTTTTTTATTTTTTTATTTTTTATAACTGAAATTTGAGGATTTCATTTATTAAAGATCAAGAACATAATGCTCTTATTGAGAAAAGCAACAAGCTCTTATAGTACAAAGCATAAAAGCTTAGTAAAATCACAGTCACATGCTATGAGGATACAAAGTTCATAGATACAAACAAAAATTTTTATAATCAGTGTTATTTATAACTTCAATCTTCTGCTGACCCATGTATAAATACAATTAAAAGGATAGATCTGCTCCGAAAAGACTAGATCTAAAATATGAGTAATCAAATTTCCTAACAAAATTTATTTAAATTGGCTGTGAGAGATAATCACTTACACCAAACTATTTAGGCCATGAGAAATAACCTTTCACCAAATTATTCTTCCTTGCTCATGAGGACAGATCTAGAGAAAAGAAACCTCTTATTCAAAACAAAGAAACACAAACAAGCAACTAGCAACTAGCAACTGCTCAAGGAGAAGATGAACGACACAACATGATATAAAAGGTAGACGGACGCATAGCAGAGAGGCCGAAGTTGCTAATATGGTCAGAGAACACTTACAAACATTAAAAATAAAATAAAAGTAAAAAGGGAGGGGGAGGGGGAGGGTAGGAGTAGGGAGTAGAAAGGGAAAGAGAGAGAAGGGTAATCGTTTTTTGAAGTTACCAATTCTAGTGTCTGCGAAAGATTATATTATTAGTCACACATCTAGGCTAAAACATACCTAACAATCATAAAATTAAACTTTCAAACATAATGCCAGTTGACCATTTGATCATTGTTGACAATGATCGATTGGTCCTCAAGACAATCTATCATCCTTTGGGCAGAAACTCCCAAAATCTGAAAAAGTACTAGTTTTAACAAATCCCAAGGCCCTAATCCATCTTCCAACATTGTTATTAGCACAAACCTGACGTCAACACAAGTTTCCAACACTAAAGTTCAAACATTTATTTCAAAATCCAACATTCCACTAACCAACACAAAGTCATTCTTTAAAATGCCCTCAAAATACATGGATCTACACATAATCATATGGATGAGTAAACTATATACAATAAGACAACGAAATAAACCATGTCTTCCCAAGATTCCAACGTTCTAACCTAGAATCATCAAATCACCAAAAATTACTCACATGATTCTCTAACAGCAAAACCTCACTCACAACTTTAGAATTTACAACTGAACATAAACTAAACATGGATTAAACAAGCTAAATACAGAAAAAGATTAAAAAAAAAAGATAAAAAAAGGAAAAAAAAAAGAAAGAAAGAAAGAAAGAAGAAGATAGGCATAGTATGGCATACCTCTCTTGAAGGTTGAGACCCTAAACTTCTAAGAAATATTGCCTACCCCCTCCCTCCTCTCTCTCTCTCTCTCTCTCTCTCTCTAGGATTCCCTTGTTGAATAGGGAGCAAAAATGGAGCTAAGGGTCATCCACAACCCTTAGAAGGCTCTCTCCCATGAGTCCATGTTGAGATGGCATGCTCTTATTTTCATGTAGACTACACCAATGAATCGTTTAAAGCATCAATCAATTGTTTTGCTCATTGCAGTGCTGATCAATTGTTTAAAGGCATCAATCAATTGGTAGGGTTTGAGAAGCATTGATCGATCATTTTCCAAGTATCCAAAAATCCAATTTTTCTTATAATTTGGCTTAGAACTAATTGCCAACATACTTTAGCCAAATAAAAATACTATTAATCCTAATCTTAGAGCAGGGTGTTACATTCCTCCATTCTTATAAGAATTTTGTTCTCAAATTTCAAAATCAAAAAGACAATCACATAGATGGAAAAACAATACCTCATCATCTGTTGCCACAATAGATCTTAGGCTTCCTTAAACAAGTGCAGGTAGCAAGTCCTTAGATTTTGCTTTGCTTCAAATGATGCTTTTTCAATTTCATGGTTGCACCACAATACCCTCGACCGTGTTGAGGAAATATATTGCCTACCTTCTATGTAAAGCCCTCGAAGTTTAACTAACTAGTAGTTAACTCGACACATCTTCCAAGACTTATTTACCTAAACAAGCCCTAGGGATTTATAAGTCCTACAACTCTAAAGAAAAGCAGCGAAAATAAAATATTTATTACATGATAAGATAGCAAATTCTAGTAAAATCATAATAAATCATTTATTCAGAGTAAAATGCTTGGTTTCCAAAGTACTTAAATAACATAAAAATAAAATCCCCAAAACAACCCTCCTAGAAACATGTTTAAAGCAACATAATGGAAAATAATTTCTTCAAAACCTCATAACATTGTTATCACAAAATCAATACAAGGTATGACAAGTTGAGTCATTTCCCAAAGCATTTGGCTCATGAGCAAAGTACATAAAAAACAAAACTTCTAGAAATTTATCAAGATGATCCACATACTCATACCATGTATAATGAGACAAGCCTAGCTCCTCAAATACTTGTCTTGCTAGGTCCTCTATAGTCATATACCTCCTGTTACAAAGCTGTTATGAATACACTGTAATATATAAGAAAATAAGGAAAGAATGGAAGAAAGAAATAGAAAGAAATGGAAGAAGAGAAGAGTAGAAGAGCTTTTATTGAATGAAAGAGTAACTTTGAGGGTTACTCAACCTCTTAAGCATATTCGAGAATGCTAATCTCCATGTTCATAATGAACTACAATCAACAAGCTAAACTTTACAATGGAAAAAGGCTCTACTTATAGATCCTTCTCTAACCACCCTACAACCAACTCAACTGCATTACAACTAATAAAACAGAATAACATAATTAACTAATTTGGCTAGTTAAGCCACAAACAGCTGCCCCCTTGTAATAAGAACTAAACTGCACGTTTTGAATGCAACTGTCACCTCCTCCTCACTTCATTACAGCTGCCACCTCATCTCTTCATACAACTTCAGCTTACACGCAAACTTCAAGTAGCAGATTTCATGTAGCTCCAGCTCTTGTACAACATGTGTTTCAAAACACCTTACCCACAAGGTGTGGGTAGGCCCTTTTCAAAGCATGAAACTCTTCCTAAGTGGCATCCTTTGGAGACTGTCCTACCCACCTAATAAAAACTTCAATGATTGCCCTATTATCTTGAGCCCTAGACCTTCTATCCAACAAAGCAACTGGTTCAAGCTGAATAATCCCATCTCCATTCACAGGAGGCAATGTAGGAACTGCAACATTGTTGCTCCCTAGCTTGGGCTTAAGCTGTTACACATGAAAAACATGATGTATCCTTGCATTAGCTGGTAAATTCAATTCATAAGCTACCTCCCCCACCTTCCTAATCACTATGAAAGGACCATAAAACCTAGGTGATAACTTCAAAGCCCTTCGAGTAACCAAGGAACCTTGTCTGTAAGGCTGCAACCTGAGATACACCTACTGTTGAATGGCTAAAGTCCTCTCTGATCTTCTCAAATCAGCATACTTCTTCATTCTTTGCTGTGCATGTTGAAGATTATGCTATAAAATATCTAGAATTTCCTCTCTAGACTTTAGAACCTCATCAACAGCTACCACCTGATTAGTACCTGGGACATAGGTTAGCAATCTAGGAGGTAACCTGCCATAAACCACTTTAAAGGGTGTCATCTTGATGGACCCATGCCAACTAGTGTTATACCAATACTTTACCCACGGTAGCCAAGATAACCACTGCTTAGGCCTATCATGAGCAAAACACCTCAAATAGTTCTCCAAACTATTATTCACTATCTCGGTTTAGCCATCAGTTTGTGGATGATAATTGGTACTCATCTTGAGTGTGGTACCCTGCATTCTAAATAATTCCTTCCAAAATGCACTGGTAAAGGTAGGAATCATGATCCGAGACAATAGAAGTAGGCATCCTGTTGTGCAAATTAACTTGCATTCGCAATAGTACAAACCGTTAGGTCGTATAGTGTGCGAAGTGCAGGATCGAATCCACAGGAAACAGAGTGTTTGCTTATAAAATTAATATTGCGATTAAACCGACTCTACTTTAACCTAGTTCCGAATAGTTACCAAGAACACTAAATTTGCATTAATTAAAAGCTATACTAAGAAAATGTTAATGTATGGAAAAATGACTAAAGTTAAAGATTAGCCTCACCCTGTATCAAATAGGTAGCTTAACACATTAAACACTAATTTTACCGTCTTAATAATAAAAACCCTTCAACACACTCTATTGTCATTATTGACACAAGTCAAACCCAAACAATGTGTTTACCGTTAAGGAGCTACAACTAGTAAATGACTATTGATAAAATCATCCACTGTATCCTTGGATCACGGTGGATATTGAATCAATAATTATTCACTTGTTGTGCACCCACTTGGAACACATCATAGGATGACTATGATTGTATCAACAAAGACAACCATTTAACTTTTGTCACGAAATTAAATGACGAGTACGGAAATGTAAATGACGGAAAATAAAAGCATTTAATGTAAAAGCAAGAGTTATAAACTAAGGGTGAGGCATCATCTTCAACCTTAGTTGAAGAGTTTAGCCACCCATTAAACAATAAAGAGAAATAAAGATAAAATAATGCATAAAATAAACTTTATAGTAAGTGGGTACAAATAAAATGGGCAGAGCAAGGCCAACAGAGGCAAGTTGCTCTCTAAAAATCGCCCAAAGAAAAGCACACTCGACCAAATGATCAAGGGACCTATTTATAAACATGCTGGATAAAGGCATGCGTTCAACACACGTTGCCAGCTTATCTGTGGTTGACGCGCAACACATGCGCAGATAACTGCTGGCCGATAGCGTGAGAAGCGGGTTGACTGGACTGTGTTCAACCTTATTTCTGTGTGCGACCGTCTCTACATTCGAACGCAGACCATGCGTTCGAACGCACTTCAGGAGCTTCTCTTCACTTCATGTCCAATTGCTCCCTTGATCAAGACGTGATGTAAGGGCCTGTTTATTACAAAACAAACAAAACAAGTAAAATGCATAGATATTAACAATGCTGAAGGGTTAACAAGTATAAATAAAGGGGTGTGAAAAAGCACTAAAAAGCACTTATCAAATACCCCCAAACTTATATTTTGCTAGTCCCTTAGCAAAACAAAAACTAAAAATACTATAAACAAGTCCGCTTTCGTGGGAGAACGGTTGCATTGAACATATGCAACAAGCCTTTTAAACCTCTAGGAGTTCCCTAGAGGATGAATGAAGTCTCGTGAGGGTTTTTCAAGAATGCTACCTCAAACATTTGTGCAAACATTTTATTCTCAATCATGCAATAATATAACAATCATGGCTTAAATTCAAGAGCAAACTTAATTACACAAACATCATCTTCACAATTTTCAAGGAATTTTCAATCAGGCTACAAACATGGCAAACTGAGACATCACATTAATCAATTCTAGTGAAAGTGATTTTAACACATAATCATGGGATTTCAACACTAAACTTTGTCATGCATGCTTTGACACTCAAAATTCATCAGACTACCCATCGGACACAATAACCAAGGTTTATTTCAATTTTTTTTATTGCATAGCTCCCTTAAGCTATCTAGTTGACTTATGTATCAAGCGTTAAGTCAATGACTCCCAAACCAAAAGGTTTTAGGGCATTAGGTGTAGAGACACCCCTAAGGACCTACTAACTCGAGTCAAAAAGGCTACAAAGCTTTGCTAATCAAGTTTAACTTCTCACTTTTTTACACGAATACTCTATGCTTAATGAGGCACGAGATTGGTTACTCGGTGGAAAGCTCAAAATGATTTTTTTTTTTTGACATAAACCATGGTTATTTCCCAACATGTTATCCAACTGCATTTAAGCTCACAAAACTAGCATGACCAAACTCAACATTTAATCCCGCAGACTACGTGCCAAATGTGCTCGTGAAAATCAAATTGAAATGTAATATCTCAAGTTTGCCAAAGAAAGTAACACAATCAAAATTCCTTTCACAAAGTAATCATGTGTTCATAAAATTAAGCTCACAAAGGAAAATAAACCATAATTAACATAAAATGCATAATAAAAAATAAAATGTGCATAACAAAATAAAACAACCCCAAACATAAATCTCGCACTGCCCACAGTGTGCGGATAAAGAAAATACAAATGTAGTGCAACGGGGTAGAAAAATAAACCAAGACGTCAAGGGGTCACGGATGGTGGTGCGAAGGTCCTCTCTGGGCGATCATCCATGATGGCTCGTAACATCTCGGACCTCGAGCACTGTCGACGAGCATCCCTCGCAAAGTCTGCGATCTGAGATCGTATGTCCACGAGGGTCTCCTGGAAGTGTAATAGATCCAAGCTGATCATGATCCTCCTCCTCTCTCTCCCTCGTCTGGCTGCTCCTCCTACTCTGTAGCAAACTCTGGCTCATCTGCCATCTCAGAAATGTCCATGGGCTCAGCACCAAAGGGCTGTGGTCTGGTCGTGGTTGTGGCTATGGGCAGGCGCTCTGGGCATGTGGGATAGACTCTGGCACCACTGGATAGGGCCAAAGTATGGGCTCTCAGTGATCGGCCCGTCAGTAGAATCGCCTTTAATCCCTTTCTTTCTCAGAATATGCGTGACGAGAAAAGGGAAAGGCAAGCCCCAGGTCTTCGTGTGCTCTGCTCCCCGGTGGTGCACTCCATCCCAAAATTTCTGAATCTGCTGCCATATAATCTCGGGAATGGAGCACCAAAAACCTCTATGGAACGCATATAGAGCACCGAGGAACAAATCCCTCCTCTATGTCTTGTGTCCCAAAGGACACACGTTCCTATACAACACCATGTCAATGAATAAAAGATTCGAGGAATCTTCGTTTTGCTAGCTGCATTTCGGTGACTGTCCGCAAATTGCCCCTCACACATGTCGGCAACAATGTCCTCGACGGTGAGCATGGGAGGGCACACGAGCCAAGGTATATCCATCTCAGGAGGCTCGTGGCTACACTTCAGAATGGCCGCCACATCGGCTATGGTCACCTCTACTTCTCTTCCGTCAATGGAAGAGAAAAGCACATCGGGCTGGTCGCACTCACACCTCAAATTGTCGTAGAATTCTCTGACTAGGCACTCATAAGCGGTGGAGGCGACGGGCTTGAAAAGTCTCTTTAATCCCCATCTCTTTAGTTCTTGAACGGCCTAAATTGTTGCCTCATTATTGGAGAACTCCTCTTTGATGGCAAAGGTGTTCTCCAATAAGAGCTTACGGCTCTCAATGGGTCGCCAGGTGACCATGCTTTGGGTCCCAGTGGACCGAGAAGAGGTGCCTTGGCCTCTAGGCATGATGGATGTTGGTTAGGGCTTTTCGTCAAACACTTGGTGGGCGCCCAAAAACTAAAGGGTTTGAAAACCCCTTTCAAATCAACCCAACCCCTTGCAAAAACCACTCCAAACAACCAGAAAACAAATGGGTCACAATCCAAGAATGGATTTGTGCCCAAAATCAATGAAAAAAATGAAAAAAAAAATGGAGAAATTTGGAGAAATGGGGTTTTGAAAAAATGGGGAAATGCGGGAATTTGGGGAGATTGGTGGCCGGCGGTGGGTGGGAATGACTGGCGGTGGTGCGGTGGGTGGTTGGGAAGTGATGGGTGGCGGTGGTGGATGGTGGGTTTGGATTTTAGGGAGTGTTTGGAGGTGGAGAACGGAGGAGGGAGGGGGAGAACCGTACGACCGAAGGGGAAAAATGGGGAAAAAGGGGAAGAAATGACCTAAAAATAGGTCCTGGGAATGGCTCAGTGCGTTGAACTTACAGGTAAGTTCGACCGCACTGTCGTCCGGGCGATGTGGTGCAAACGGGCTCCGAACTTACAGGTAAGTCTGACGCCTGCATGAGTGAGAGTCTGGCCGGGCGCCGTTGAACTTGTTTGGGCGAGGTTGAACGATTATAATGCTTGACGAAATGATACGTTGACGCATAGAGCAAAATAAAAACCAAAAAAATTTTTACAAAAATTACACAAAGGTTTTTTACAAAAAATAAAAACACACTACACACAAAGTTTTTTACAAAAAATAAAAACACACTACACACAAAATAAAATATTTACACAAATACCCCCTAACTTAAAACATCACATTGTCCACAATGTGATTGAATTAACCTAGGAAATAAGTCAATTTAGGTATAGCATAAAAGAATGCTTTCCCAAATTTGACTAATAAAACACAAAGCAATAAACATAATGAGGGGTGCCTCCCATAAGCGCTAAGTTTAACGTCTTCAGCCAGACTCGTGATATGAGACTACATTACTTAGTGTAAATCGGATCCTCCAATAGAGTAGCCTCAATCTCTGAACTCCTCAACTCCAAGAATGGTTTAACCCTTTGTCCGTTCACCTTAAAAATGTTACCATTCTTGGAAAAATACGGTCCTAATGATGAATGGACCCGTCCATCGAGATTTCAACTTGCCAGGAAAAAGATGCAACCGAGAGTTGTAAAGAAGAACTTTCTAACCTGGCTCAAAAGATCTCCTCAAAATGCCCGGTCATGAGCCTTCTTCATGTGTTCCTTGTACTTCCTCGAGCTGTCATATCATCATTCCTCAACTCCTCTAGTTCATTGAGTTGGAGCTTCCTTTGAGAGCCGGCCTTCAAAAAATTGAAGTTTAGCTGCTTGATGGCCCAGTATGCCCGATGCTCCAACTCGACGGGAAGATGACAAGCTTTCCCGTACACCAACCGATATGGTGACATTCCAATCGGTGTCTTATATGCCATCCTGTATGCCCATAAAGCGTCATTCAGTCGTGAAGACCAATCTTTCCCTTGGGTTCACTGCTTTCTAAATGTGTTTGATCTCACGATTTGACACTTCAACCTGCCACTCGTCTATGGGTGGTAAGGTGACAACTTTATGTGTGATGAAATACTTCTTCATCACCGTTCAAAAATCCGTTGCAGAATGCATACCACCATCACCGATAATCGCCTAGGTGTACCAAACTAAGCAAAATCATGTCCTTCAAAAACTTGACCACAATTGTGGTCATTGGTTTTGCTGCAACCACCTCCACCCACTTGGACACATAGTCCATAGCAACCAAAATGTCTGAAACCCAAAGAGTGGAAAGGTCCCATGAAATCGATCCCCATACATCAAAAATCTCAACTATCAATATGGGATTGAGGGCATCATATTTCTCTTGAAATACTCGAAGTTTCTGACAACGCCACATGAAGTGCAATAAGCACGGCGTCTGCAAACATGCTGGGCCAATAAAATCCACACTGCAAAATCTTTGCAGCGGTCTTGTTTGCACTGAAATGGCCCCCACATGCATGATCATGACAAAAGGAGATGACATCAGTTTGGTCAAATTCAGGTATGCATCTCCTAATGATCTGATCGGGACAATACTTGAATAGGTAAGGATCATCCCAAAGAAAGGTTTTCACCTTGGACAAAAATTTGAGCTTATCTTGTCGCCCCCAATGCAAAGGCATTTGGTCGGTAACAAGATAGTTCACTATGTCAGCAAACCAAGGTGCGGGATTGTGAGCAATGTGCATCAACTGCTCATCAGGAAAGGTTTCAGAGATGGGTGTGGCGTCTTCGGTGAAATCCATGGTCAACCTAGACAAGTGATCAGCCACCACATTCTCTGTCCCTTTCTTATCCCGGATTTCTATGTCGAACTCTTGCAGCAGCAAAATCCATCTGATCAAATGGGATTTAGCATCTTTCTTGGAGAAAAGATACTTCAACGCCGCGTGATCAGAAAAGATAATGATTTTAGATCCTAACAGATAGGATCTAAACTTGTCCAGCGCAAAAACGACCGCCAACAACTCCTTTTCTGTGGTGGAGTAATTGAGTTGTCCGTTAGAGTCCCGCTGCATAGTAAATCACATGGGAAGTTTATCAATCGCTGCCCCAAAACAGCTCCCACAAAGCATAGTCCGATGCCACACATGATCTCAAATGGTTCACCCCAACCGGGTGGTCTAATCATGTGGACGCGAATCTCCTTGAGCCCCAATGCCTTCACACATTCATCATCAAATTCAAACGGAGTCTCTTTGGCCAACAACCTACACAAGGGCCTGGCGATCTTGCTGAAATCCTTGATGAATCGCCGGTAGAACCCTGCATGGCCCAGGAAGGAACGATTTCCTTCACGAAGACGTGGGGTGGAAGGTTAGAGATCAAATCTACCTTCCTTGTCAACCTCAATGCCCCTCGAGATATGACATGCCCCAAGATACAATCCCTGCTTAACCATAAAATGGCATTTTCCCGATTAACACAAGGTTTTCTCTTTACATCTCACTAACACCAACGTGAGACGGTCTAGACACTCAAAAGATGAACCAAGACGGAGAAGTCATCCATGAAGATCTCCATAAATCGCTCTACCATGTCGAAAAATGCGATCATGCACCGTGAAAAGTAGCAGGTGCATTGCACAAAACAAATGGCATACTGACGGTAGGCGAATGTCCCAAAGGGACATGTGAAGGTAGTCTTCCGGTCTTCGGGTCCACTGGGACTGGTTATATCCTAATAACAACCATCCAAGAAGCAAGAGTACTTGTGCCCAGCTAAACGCTCCACCATCCGATCGATGAATGGAAGAGGAAAGTGATCTTTCCTGGTGGCAGCGTTCAACTTCCAGTAGTCAATGCATACTCTCCATCTCGATCGAACACGAGTTGGTACCAACTCGTTATCTGGTTCTTCACTACCGCCAATCCAGCCCGCTTGGGCACAACATGTATCGGCTCACCCACTTGTCATAAAATGGGATAGATGATCCCAAAGCATCCAACAGCTTGATCACTTCTGCTCTCACAACCTCCTGCATTGCTGGGTTGAGCCTTCTCTGTGGTTCCTCGATGGTTTGGAATTATCCTTCCAAGTGTATCTTATGCATAACCAACGAGGGATGATTCCTTGATGTCCTCAATCGTCCAAATTTATAGCTTCCTTATGCTCTCTCAAAACTCCCAACAATTTCTCCTCTTGAGCATCTATCAAGTCAAGCTATAATCAGGCAAAGACTCAGCTGACCTAGGAACTTATACTTAAGACTATCGTAAAGGCTTAAGTCGTGTAATCCTTTCTTCTTCTTTGCTCTCCAAAGGAGCGTCTCCAAAGTGCCTCTCCTGCTCCATCGTTTATCCAAATCCAAGTCTTCACCAAACCGAAGCGAGGCATGCTTCGGGGTCTTCTATGCTTGATTCTTCTATTACTTCATCCGTAATCTCCTCAATCAAGCATACTTGATTCATTTGGTCATAATCAGTGGTTGTTTTCGATGTGAAAATGTTCAACTCCACCGTCATATTACCAAAAGAAATCTTCATGACCCCGACCTACAATTTATCGGCGTTAGCCGTAGCTAAAATGGTCGCCTAGAATCACAGATCTCGCCCTATCACTTGAACTGGCTGTGTCCAAAACAATGAAATCCAGGGGAAATAAAATTTGTCCACCTTAATCAACGCCCTCAACTATTCCCCGTGGAACCTTCACAGACCGTGCAAGTTGCGTGTCATGGTTGTGGCTTCAGCTCTCCTAGCCCTAATCGCAAATAGACCGAGTAGGGCAACAAATTTACACTTGCTCCTCCAACAAAGGCCTCTCAATCCGCTAACTCCTATCATGCAAGTGATTGTAGGACATCCGGTCCTTATACTTGAGGGGTAACTTGCATTGTAGGATAGCATTGACCTTGGTCATGAATGCCTTTTAGGGACATTCATTTTCCTCTTCATCGTGACCAAGTCCTTCAAGAACTTGGCATAGGAAGGATTTGCTTGGATGGCGTCCAAGAATGGAATATTTATTTGGACTTGTTTGAACACCTCGAATGTCCTCTAATTCTTCCTCCATTCCTAGGCGCTTGTAATCTTCGGTATGGTGCTTTTGGCACAAGCGCCCTAGGAGGTTCCTTTACAACTGGGGTGACAGTAGATGGCTCATCATCTCCTTCCTATTGTTTGTCACCCTCTTCCTCTTTCTTCTCTTCTTTCTCTCGCTCTTCTTTCTCAAAGATCATCTTCTTTCTTGGGTTCACCACCTTATTGTCCACTCTCTTCCCTGATCTCAGAGTGACAATTGCCTGCACATGCTCCTGATTTGACAAATTTCCACATGATTTAGGGTTGTTCACTGCTTGGCTAGGGAGCTTTCCCTTGTCCCTCTCGCCTAGGTGATTCGCTAATTGTCCCATCTGCATCTCCAACTTTGAGATCGCCTGGGTGTTCACCATGGTAGACTACCTTATGTCACTGATTGATTGACCAGTCATTTTCATAAAATCTCTCATGGTATCTTCAAGTGACTGGTTTGATGAGGCTGGGCTTGGTGGGGCTTGATAAGATGATGACGCGGTGAGCGAGCGCCCTTGATTTTGGTAAGAAGAAAATCTCGGGGATAATGTGGTGCTCCCCTTGATTGGTGGTGGGTTGATTCTATTTCCAAGAGAAATTAGGTGATTCCTCCACCTGTGATTATATGTCTGAATATGGCCCATGGACGGCTTTTGAAAGCTATTGAAAGCATTCACTTGTTCCATCTCAAAACTGTCATTGATGGACAATTTGCTTGGTGCATAGGACTAGTATGCATGAACAACTCTCAACAGGGAATGTGTTTATGGCATTTATAGCTTTCCTACACTCATCGTCAACCTTTTCACAATCGCATCCATCCTTTGAGTCAACTCTTGCTCACCTTTTAGCTGGATGCCTCCTTTCTTGTCCTTCCGCATTATCTCATACTGGAGAAATCCTCCTGTGTGTTAGCAATTTTCTCCAAAGCTTTGTAGGCCAAATCTCATCAAATTTAGAATGCCCCTCCATTCATTAGTTCAATCATACTACGGTTGGGTGAGACAGCCCTTGGTAGAAGAATTGTACTAGATGCCCATTTCTCATATCCATGGGGTGGACACTTCATCAACATATCCTTAAATCTTGTCCAACATTCCGTGAATTTCGTCCTCATCCTCGAGTAAAGGAACTAATTTCCTTTCTTGCATCATTTACTCGACATTGGAAGAATCTGTGGTAGAACCGCTTCAACAGTTCTTCCGATGTAATAGAACGTGAGCTAAGGAATCCAACCACTCGTGGCTCTGTCATGAAGGGAGAAAGGAAAAGTCTAAGATTGATGATTCTCGAGAAGTTTTGAAATTTGGTTGTGGCGTTATACTTCTAAACTTCTTAACATGGGAATAAGGGTTTTCATGATCTAAGCCATAGAAAGATGGTAACATTTGAATCACATGTGGCTTTAGATCATAGTGAGTGGCATTAGTTGGTGGTAATACTATGCACGAATGGGTACTAACCGCAGTAGGTGCGAACAATTTGTGTAGTGCTGTCATAAAATCCAACTCATACATTCGTCTATGCTCCCCGTTCCCAGCTCTCGCATCTTGGAACTCCTCATTATCCTCTTGCTCCTCTCTTCGATTCTCGTCGTGCTCCTCCACCCTTGGGTTTCTTTGATTGTCTCCCATCTCGGCTTGAGCTCGACGCGCTCTCCTAATGTTTCTTTCTAAGTCGGGATCTAATGGTGTTAATTCTAAGTTCAAAGATCGCCGACCATGCATAAACTAACAAAAATTTAACTAGAAACTAAGGAAAAACAGCAAGTTAGATAAGCCAAAAAGATGCAACCAAAAAAACACAACAAAAACCAGAGGAACAAAACAGCAAATACAGAAAAATATGCACAACTAAACAGGAAATCAAAATTAAAAACAGCAAGATATGCAACACTTGTAAAGAACTAAAGAAATATTGAACACTAACCTAACACAAACATGTGAACAAAACAAAACCAATTGAAACAGTAAAAAACAGAACCAAGATTAAAAAGAGAACAAAAACTAGCTAAGATTACAAAAAACAGTAATAAAAGCAAGATAATCTAAACACCTAGCAATTAAAACTAATTAACTAAAACAAAACACATGCAAAGAACTAAAAAAAAATAAACTAATCACAATACGCAAGTCGTTGAATTAACTCAGGAAATTAGAACGCAATCTCGTTTTGAGGGTGTGCTCGCATGCGAGATGCGTGATGGGCGTTCGTGCGCGCAAACATCACGGAATAGGCGAAGTTGCATTCAAACAACCTGCGATTCGACCGCCTGTCGGCGCGATATTTCCAGAAACAAAATGAACTAAAACTAAGCCAAAAATTAATCTAAAATTAAAAAATAAACTAAAACAAAAATAAAATATAAACTAAGAACATAATTTACAATGCAGAAAATAAAAACTAGTAGAAAAATAAAGTTAATCTAAAAACAATATCAATTAAAACAAAACAACTTTCCACAAGAACGGCGCCAAAAATTTGTGTGCAAATTAAATTGCAATCGCAATGTAATAACCGTTAGGTCATAGTGTTAAGTGCGGATCGAACCACAGGAAGGAGTGTTTGCTTATAAAATTAATATTGCAATTAAACTAACTACTTTAACCTAGTTCAATGTAGTATCAAGAACACTAAATTTGCATTAATTAAAAGCTATACTAAAAATGAAATGTATGGAAAAAACTAAGGTTAAAGATTAGCCTCACCATCAAAAGTTATAACATTACATTAAACACCAATTTTCCGCCTTAACAATTAAAAAACCCTTCAACACACTCTATTGTCATTATTGACACAAGTCAAACCCAAACAATGTGTTTACCGTTAAGGAGCTACAATGAGTAATTGATTATTGATAAAATCATCCACGATCCTTGGATCACAGTGGATATTGAATCAATAATTATTCACTTGTTGTGCACCGGCTTGGAACACATCATAGGATGACTATGATTGTATCAAAAATGACAACCATTTAACTTTTTGTCACATAAATTAAATGACTACGAAAATGTAAATGACGGAAAAAAAAAGCATTTAATGTAAAAGCAAGAAATATAAACTAAGGGTGAGGCATCATCTTCAACCTTAGTTGAAGATTTAGCCACCCATTAAACAATAAAGAGAAATAAAGATAAAAGAATGCATAAAATAAACTTTAGTAAGTGGGTACAAATAAAATGGGCGAGCAAAGGCCAGCAGAGGCAAGTTGCTCTCTAAAAATCGCAAAGAAAAGCACACTCGACCAAATGACCAAGGGACCTATTTATAGACATCTTTGGATAAAGGCATGCGTTGAGCCTTGAGTCATGCATTCAAACACGCCAATTATCTATAATTGGCAACGCACAACACATGCTCGACCGCGAGATAAGCTCCGTACTGCGTGAGAGCATTTGGCCGACTGCGTTCGACCTTATTTCTGCGTGCAATCGCCTCTGCGTTCAAACGCAGTCCATGCATTGGAACGCACTTCAGGAGCTTCTCTTCACTTCATGTCCAATTGCTCCCTTGATCAAGACGTGATGTAAGGGCCTGTTTATTACAAAACAAACAAAACAAGTAAAATGCATAGATATTAACAATGTTGAAGGGTTAACAAGTATAAATAAAGGGGTGTGAAAATGCACTAAAAAGCACTTATCACATCCCATATGCAATTTAATGATATTACTGACAAAGAGTTGAACAACTTTTGATGCAGTATATAGATGAGTCAAAGAAGCGAAATGAACATACTTGGACAACCTATCCACCACTATCAAAACTATAGAATGCCCAATGGAGAGAGGTAATCCTTCTACAAAATCCATAGTGATATTAGACCAAATCTGAATTGGAATGGGAAGTGATTGCAGCAACCCAGCAAGTGAATTATTCTCATAAACTTCTTAAGATCCTTCTTCATTCCCTTCCAAAAAAAAAAACAAATTCCTTTTAGCCCTCTGCATTGTTCTCTCTAACTAGAATGACCAGCCACATGATTACTATGATTCTATGAACAAAAGCCAAAACTTGAGCTCTAATGAATGAATCATCCCCTAAACAAAGTTTGTTTTTGTAAAACAATAAATCATCTCTGTAAGCATACTTTTTATTGTTCAAGTGATTATTCTGCCACTTGGTAACCAACTCCTACAATACCAAATCCTCCTTGTAATGCTGTTTCAACTTAGCAATCCAATTTGAGGTAGGAATTGATAAAAGGGCAATAGAGAATGAGTGATAGCATCTTTGAGATTGAAAAATGCACCCTTTGTAGCTTCGTCCCAAGAGAAAAGCATTCTTTTTCAACATAGAAGTCAGAGGAGTAGCAATGGAGCCATACCCCTTAACGAACTTCCTATAGTACCTTGTTAAACCCAAGAAACCTCTCAAGGATTTGATATTACAGGGGAATGGCCAGTCCACCATAGTTTGAATTTTTCCTGGATCAGCCTTAACTCCTTGTTGAGAGATGATATGCCCCAAATAATCCACTTCTTGGCACCCAAACCGACATTTAGACTTTTTAGCAAACAACTAATTCTTCCTTAAAATGTCCAAAGTAATCTGTAAATGAATTCTATGTGTGTCCAAATCCTTGCTAAACACCAAAATATCATCAAAGAATACTAAAATAAACTTTATAAGATGTGGATTAAAAACATGATTCATTAAACTTTGAAATGTAGAAGGAGCATTAGTTAAACCAAGAGGCATAACTAAAAATTCATAATGCCCTTCATGTGTTTTGAAAGCTATCTTGGAGTTATAAGGATTGGTGTTATTCCTTATAACTCCTAACTGTAACAGCTCCTTGACAATCTTCTCAATCTCCTCTTTTTGATAAAAATGATATATGTAAGGCCTAACAGATATTGGTTGGACTCCTTGCTATAAAGGAATGGCATGATCGATCATGAGCTCTCCTAGGTCGCAACTCAGTAGGTTCTTTGAAAACATTTGTATATTCCTCAAGAATATCATCTAACAAGTCATTTTTGAATATGTATTTCTTTCCCTTTTTGAATACACTTTTCTGCCTATAACTCAGTTGGAAGAATCTGAAACATAACCCCTTTACTGCCCTTCTTACGCCATTTGAATGCCTCTCCATCCTCTAAACTCAACTAAGGACCTTGCTGCAATCCTTGCAAAACACACCTTCTATTACCATATTGGAATTCCATAGTAAGGTGATCAAAATCCCACAAAATTGGACCTAACAATCTCAACCATTGTATGCCTAAAACAATGTCACAACCAGCTAATGGCAGAATATACAAGTCCATCTTAAAAAGATTTTCTTGCATTTTAAGGGTAACATCCTGACTCTTTCTTGGACTGCTAATAATCTGGTCATTTGCAATCCTCAACCTTAATAGCATCTCCACTAGTACTTACAATTCCCAACACTTTAGCTAGTTTAGCATCCACAAAATTATGAGTACTACCCGAATCTATAAGCATTACCATTTGTTGATTCCTTATGACCCTTATGATTCTCATAGTTTTTGGATTAGGAGTACCTGTGATTGCATTAAGAGAAATTTCTAGTTTTTCATCCAAAAAAAACTATCCTGGATCTTCCTCTCCTCTGTCAACAGCAACCATATCAGCAACTTCTTTTTGTTCCACAATCTCCTCAATCAAAAACAACTTAGGTACAATGCACACATGCCCTCTACTTCATTTGGCATCACAAAAGTAACATAAACCTTTCCTTCTCCTCTCATCCATCTGAGCAGGAGATATCTTTTGTACTGGTACCAATGCTTTAGGAACATCATTAACAAATCCTTTAGTCTGATTATTTCAAACCCCTTTGTAACTGTTTAGGAAAATTAGAGAATTGTACTCTGTTTCCATAAGAATTTCCCCCTTTATTGAAACCAGAATTGTTGTCATTTCCCCTTCCTTAGTTCCTAAAAGATCCCCAAACTAGTTTCCCATACTTGGTATTAATCACAATACATTCTTCTCGCATTCTTGCTAAAGCATATGCATCATTTAGGGTTTTAGGATTAAACATCCTCACTGGCACCCTAGTATCATCTGTTAATCCTCCAAAAAACATACTCAACTTATGAGAATCACTCCACCTCAAAACTCTATTTGCTAACAATTCAAATTGAGTTTTATACTCTTCCAACAATCCAGTTTGTTTGAGCTTAGACAAGTTTTCCATAGGGTCAACATATGAACCCTTACCAAATCTAACTTTAATAACTAGCACAAATTCATCCCAAGTTGACAAACTATTTGTATTACGCATAGCTTTAAACCAAGAAAGAGCTTTACCTTCCATGTAGAAGGCAATGATCTTCAACTTTCTTCCTTCATGAATGTCATAAAAATCAAAAAATTGTTCTGCCCGATAACACCATGAATCTGGATCATTCCCATTGAAGGTTGGAAATTCCAATCTCAAAGCTTTGGTGTACACTCCACCAGCACTTGTTGATTCCCTTTGCAAATTTCTTCCCAATTGATGAGCAGCATCAAATTGATCATTAACTATATTTGCTTCAACTCCACTTGGATTAATAGGACCTTTCTCCCTTATAATCCTTGTAAACAACGTGAGTAGATGCTCCAATTTTTTTTCTCAATGGACTCAAATCTTTCTTTATGGCTTTGCTCAGTTTGCTATTCTTTAGACATGGTGGTGGATCTAATTCTCATTAATACTAAAAAAAAAAGAACTAGATGGATTAAGGGCTTTGATACCACTTGTTACAATGCTGTTATGAATACACTGTAATACAGAAGAAAATAAGGAAAGAATGGAAGAATGAAAGAGAAAGAAATGGAAAAAGAGAAGAAGAACTTTTATTGAATGAAAGAGTAACTTTGAGGGTTACTCAACCTCCTAAGCATATTCGAGAATGCCAATCTCCATGTTCAAAATGAACTACAATTAACAAGCTAAACTTTACAATGAAAAAAGGCTTTACTTATAGATCATTCTCTAACCACCCTACAACCAACTCAACTGCATTACAATTGGTCGTACAAAAATAAGTACTCGTAATAGCACGAATCGTTTTGCAATAAAGTGGTTGTGCAAGTGCGAGGTCGAACCCACAAAGAATCGAGTTTTGTGTAAAACTAATTTAAATTGCCTAAACTAACCCTATCTTAACCTAGTTCCAAATATCAAACGGGTGGCGTGCATAAAATGCAAACTAGATTAAATGCATAAAAACAAATAGATAAAAAGACTAAGGTGTAGAATCCACCTCACCACAATTAAAATACAAAATTAATTTATACATCCATCTATCGATTAAAAGCGATGCATGTTCTAGTGTCATGCTAGTTCATACATCCTTACACCCAATGTATGTTCTATCGTGCCTATTGAAATAATCAAAGCATCCATCCATTTGACAAAAGACAAAACATAAACAATTTTAGTCCAAAGGATCCAAAGTGAATGTGGTTAACACAAACGACAATGGATAAATGAACGTAAATCGAGAGATGAAATGTACCATCGGACTAAACACTATGAATAAACAACTACGGCACAATCAATACAATCTTTTCACGAAATTGAAATGAAACGAACACACATGACAATTTAAAAGACGGTTTACGTACAAACTAACTATGAAAGCATATAAATAATTCAATGGTGAGGCTTCATCTTCAACCTTAGTTGAAGATTTAGCCTCCCATGCTAAAAGGAGACACAATCGACAAAGAAATAAAAGTAATCAATAATTAAATGACGTTTAGAAGTGTTTATTGATCGGTGCCTAAAAGTGCTTATTTGGACCCCTTAATTTATATTCGTTAGGCCTTTGGCATTGTTAATATTTAATCAATTTTAGTGTTTTTAGTATTTTGTGTTGTGCAGGACATTGCATTAAAACATGGCTAGCAAAAGGCAAAATGCACCAAGCGAAGAAGTTGATTCCTGCCAAGTGCGTTCGAACGCACTCACGCACGCACGCATGAGCAGGGGTCGAACGCATGCCCAGCCGGCCCTAGCGGTTATCTGCGTTCGAATACAAGGACTCGTCGAACGCCGCCTAATCCCTAGTATTCAGGACCCGTGTATTTTCTTATTTCCTTCGTTTGGGAGGTGCCCTAAGGCCTCAAGCCCTCTGTTTTCCTTGTAAATCCCTCCTAAATTGTCATTTATATATTTTATGTTTAATTAGTCTCTTTGTCCCTTCACTTGAATTTATTTATTTATATTTATGTTTAGTTAGTATTATTCTCATTTAAGATTTATGTTTATTCGTTTCAATACATTTTAGTGACAAAAGTGTGTTGATTATTTGTCACAAATGTAAGCGTCGGCTTTCGTTGCAGCGGAGATACATCGGATATTAGTCTTGGGACCATTATCCGTTGTGACCTCTTATGTGATGTTTGCCTCGAGTAGTTCGACAAGATTTGTGTAGCAACAATAGGATACGCATATGTGCTTTATCGATGAGCGGAAATATGAACAATGCAATTAGCAAATAGAATATGCCTTGTAGCATAAATGTTAAATACATATGAGCTAAGCATGTTTATATTTTAGATTAATTTCTTGTGAGGTGGATTAGAGCTGTAGTTATTTTTATTTCTTTATTTTAATGCTTTTAGCTTAGTTTAAATTTCTGCGTTACATTGATGTTGGAACTAGGTTAAGATTTTATTAGTTTAAGGGCATTTAAATTGGTTTTTAGCAAAAGCCGATTCTCGTGGGTTCGACCTCGCACTTGCACAGCCACATTACTACGATCGACTCGTGCAATTGGCGAGTACAATTAAATTTGTACATCATTTATAGTGAAGAACAGAGAGGTTTTAGGCCTTTGACGGCGCCTCCAAACGTGAGTTTCACGAATTACATAAGGGTCTTATTTAAAGACAAAACTAATGTGCTGCCAGGCCAGAGGTTGCACTCAATCACAGGCATTACGCTCGAGCACAGCCTTGCATGTGAGCGATCGTAGGACATGTGCTCGATCGTAGTGTGCTCGATCGTATACAGTGTGATTGAGCGCATGTAACTGCTCTAAATTCCCACGGCGCAGGCAATGAAGCGATGGCGGCTGGGGCAACGTGGGATATGCAGCTGACAAAGCATGCGCTTAATCGTGCCCCTTGGGCTCGATCAAACTGGCAAGGGCCAAGATTCCTTCTTTGCTCAATTCCACCCCTTTAACCGCAGATTGCTACCAACGTCCTACAACACATTAAAACACTAAAACAATTAAAAATATTAGATATTAACAAAACTAAGAGCCTAACAAACATAAGTTAAGGGGGTTAAATATACAATATTTGATACCGATCAACAACTACTAAAATAGTTAACAGAATTAACTAATCTGGCCAGCTAAGCCACATACAAGCTCCCTTGTAACAAGAACTAAACCGCACATGTTGAATGCAGTTGCCACCTTCTCCTCACTTCATTGCAGCTGCCACCTTATCTCTTCATACAACTTCAACTTACATGCAAACTTCATATAGCTCTAGCTCTTGTACAACGTGTGGCACCTCCTCACATTAATGGAACTCTAAAATCTTGTCTTAATTTCATTTGGTGATTATTTTATTTATAGATTGTCCACAACTCCACCATGTTAATTAAACAGTTAGAAGAATGAGACTCCTCAAAAGCATAATTAATAATGAAACTCAAAATAGTACAGAGATCACCCACAATTGAAAATGATTGATTAAAAATGGGTGACATGTTACTAAAGCAATCTAAAAATTTATTTTTCACTCTTGAAGAGACTTTTTTTTTTTTAGAAAATCAAAAGACAACTTTTGATTCAAAGCTTATTTTACAAGATAACACCAAGATATAAGTGGTTCCCTCAATGTGAGGTATGTCCATTGGTGGAGGCGATTACGAAGAAATCCACTATAAAAAATGGAGTAAAAAAAATATAGTAGAGAGAAAATCACTCAGACTGACCCAAATCTCACTATCATGCAATATAGATTATTCTTCAAAAGAATACAAAAGACAGAAATATAAACTATTCTTCTTTTGTTGGGATACGATGACGGTTGGTCTTTATTTCTTTTTCTACTCCTCCAAAATTGAGAAGAATATAGTCACGCCCTCTTCTAACACACATAGCAGCGCACTCTTCCACTATGTCATACTACTGCAAGACTGAGAAAAACTTGTGCGGCTCTATGTGCAAATTTCTAAAGGCTAAATATAAGGCTCCTTATATAGGAGTGATAGTGATGTAGATCAGGACAACATCTTATCTTTAGTATTTTATTTGAATTAGGTTTATTTGTTAGTCTTTTATTCTATCTTATCTTTAAAGTCTTTTATTTGAATTAGGTTTCTTTGTTAGTCTTTTATTTAGTTTAGTTTTCTTTCGTAGACTTCTAAACTGACTTTATGTCGTTGTTATCTTAGGACTAGGAGTCTTGGGGCTATAAATAAATGCTAAAAGCCCTAAGAATGCTGTAATTGTTTATTTATTGATATTGATTAATGAGACTACTCAGAGTTGAGTTTCTTGATTCTTTTCCTTCAAAATGCTAGATAGTATCTAGATTTTTAGAGAAGATTTCTTAGATCATTGATAGTCTCACAGATCTAGAATATTTATCCATTCTACTTGCTATTTTCTTGATTATACATGATCTATCACTGCATCAATTGGTATCAGAGCCCAGGTTACTTTCCATGAATGGAGAGAAGCAATCATCTGGTAGACATGAACAAGGTGTACGTGCACACGAAGACAACACATAAAGAGCAACCGGCGATTTGTTTGCGGCACATGGAGGAGAAGTTTGGTGGTCTAACCGTACGGAAGAAGGGGCATGCACACCCAACACGGGGTCCCTACCGATCACTTAGCCGACATGGATGGTCCAAACATTCGTTGTCGTCAACCAAGACCGTGGTACACAGGGGCGAAAGACAAATTGATCGCTGCATATTGACGACACATGGAGCAATTAACGGTTTTGGGGGATCAAATCAAAGCCCTTGCTACCCAAATATCCAACATGTGTGGTCACAATGGGAATGGATCTAGAAAGCCGTTTGCAGAGCGCGGAACGCACGGACGTCAGCACCATGCGCAAGCTCATGCCCATCAGCGGGTGAGTAGGTTCAAACTTGATATACCGGAATTCCAAGGTTGCTTTCAAGTCAAAGATTTCCTTGTGATAGAAAAAATTGAAAAAATCAACAAAAAGAAGGTGCCTAGAGAGGCGGCAGAGATTAAGAGTCAATCGGTTATGGATGAGGAAGATTGCTCGGTAGATTGGGCCTCTACACCAATCTATGACACCTATCCTGACGAAGATGTGAGTTCTATACGTCAAGTTGATTTCCTTGGAGTAGATGCTATCTTGATAAAAACTTTCAATCAAAGTTGTGATGAGATCAATGGAGCGGAAACAACTTTTCTATCAAAGAGTGAAGGGATCTTTGTGAATTCCTCGGGAATTCTCATGGCTTATAGGAAGGGCGAAGCACAAAAGAAGCACGACAAGTCTACATGGCAAAGTTGTGTGTGAGGCTTTCACAACAAACATCAAGGTATGTCAATGATGAAGAGCGTCACGTTTATTATGGGATGTGACCTTGTTGTGATCTTGAGGAAGGGTGAGTGGAATGAGTTGACTGGGCATCCGAAAGACCGTGGAAAGAACCAACCGAATTCGAGGACAAATTCTCTCCAACTTAGGGAAGATGATGTAGATCAGGACAACATCTTATCTTTAGTATTTTATTTTAATTATGTTTATTTGTTAGTCTTTTATTCTATCTTATCTTTAAAGTCTTTTATTTGAATTAGGTTTCTTTATTAGTCTTTTATTTGGTTTAGTTTTCTTTCGTAGACTTCTAAACTGACTTTATGTCATTATTATCTTAGGACTAGGAGTCTTGGGGCTATAAATAAATGCTTAGAGCCCTAAGAATGTGGTAGTTGTTTATTTATTGATATTGATTAATGAGAATACTCAGAGTTGAGTTTATTCCTCTTTTTCCTTCAAAATGCTAGAGAGTATCTAGATTTTCAAGAAGAGTTCTTAGATCATTGATAGTCTTAAGATCTAGAATTAGTTATCGCTGCGTATTTGTTGTTCTTCGCTACAGCCCACTAAGTCACGCTGCATCAGATAGGCTGTGTTATATATTCAATTCAAGAAATTCATTCTATACATGTTATAAATGAACAAGAAAACACCTTACTAAATAATGAGAATAATCCATCTTCAGTTGGTATGGATCGTCCACCTAACCATTAAGATGTGGTACGACCCGTCTTTCTTAAGTATAAATTATTTAATTCTTTAATAAGTTTTATACAATCAATGGAATAACATAACCCATCTTCGGTTGACACGGTTTGTCTACCTAAATTACACTAAACTAGGGTATAATATGATCGTCTTTCCTAGGTATGACTTATCTAATCCTATTGATTATATGTCAATTAAAAACCATTGCAAAACCATCATCCTCATGATCACAGAAAATAAGAATGATTTGAGTTCAATAAAAGTAAAAGATTTTCTAAGACAAGAGAAGAATTTCACTAATATTGATTTTGAAAATTAAGAACAATTGCATTTAATATTTAAGAGCTGAATTTAATTGTAGCAATTCTCATAGTTATATAATCAACATGTATAAATTGAAAGTCTATAACTTAAATACAATCAAACCATTGTGTTTGGATAGAGTTACATCAATACCCACACGAAGAGTTTTAGCCGCTCATGACTCTACTAAGCTCCAAATACTATTTTTTGAAATTTAGCTCTAGGTAGCAGTCTATCTTTTTTATAAGTTTAGAGGCTTATTTGTAGGGACTAGGAAAACCCTAGAAACCATAAAAAAATAAAAAATAAAATCGTAGGTTGGTCCCTAAGGAACTGAAAACCTTGGGGCACTCGAGCGCAGGTGCACTCAACCCAAATGTTGTGTGCTCAATTCCAAGCCTTAAAGGTGCTCCCAAAACGTCATTTTAAGCTCAATTTTTAATGGTATTCTTCCATCTATCAAATAAAATCTAAAACACAAAAACAAAACAAAAATCAAACAAATAGCAACACTAAGAAATTAACATATGCGATTTTTTTTTTTTTTTTTGTTGGGTTAACATGCATATGCGAGTTAAGGAACTTGAATGTGCAACATTTGGCTCTTATCAACAATATTTGGAACCAAGCTTCAAAAGTATTTTCTTTACACCCCAACCCCCAAAAAAAATAGATACTTTTTTTTTTTGACATGTCCACACAAGGGAAGGGAGAGAGAAAATTTGAACTAGTGACCTCCGCTTCATAAGACGTGGTTCATAGCCGATTAAGTGACGCCTTGAAGACAATTAGATACCTTTTAAGAGTATATGAAAGAATACAAGAAACATATATTAAAACTCATTCAATTCATTAAAAAAATAATAATAAAACTAATTCAACAAACTCGAACTTGAGAGTATTATCAGTATTATTATGTCATCCAATTAAAGTTTTTAGTTCTTTTATTTAATGGATAAACATTTTCCATTGAATGATAAATCACAGCAAAAAAAATTTACTAGAATTGGAAAGAAACTTACATGCATTTGCTTAAGTGATAAGCTAGCTTGCCTTTTTTTTTTTTTTTTTTGGTCCCTTGAACTTTCACCCGATTTTACAAACCCTCATGAACTTTCAAATCTCACATTTTGGACCCCTGAACTTTCAATTACTCTCAATTAAAACCCTTCCGTTAATTTTAGCTGTTAAAATACAAAAAAAAAAAAAAAACCAAAATATCCTTAATTTTTATTTTTTAAAAAATAAAAAATGTTTTGAATGTTGAAATTTTATGCAAAAGTCAGGGGTATAAACGTTAACGTTTAAAATCTAACGAAGGGGTCCACATTGAGAGTAATTGAAAGTTGGAGTCCAAAATGAGAAATTTAGAAGTTCAGGGGATCATGGAGTTTGTAAAATTGGTTGGAAATTTAGGAGGCCAAAATGAAGTTTCTCTTTTTCTTTTTCCTAGTACTAATATATATAATTTAAATAATTTCATTTGCTCTAGATTCTAGGGACCATGTTTCATTTTGGTAAAATAACAAAAGGGACACATATTATTCTTATTGGAAGGATCCTCAGTAATATTGTTAATAAAAAATATAGAAACTTCCTGAACTACCGTTTGAAATACCCCCCCTGATCTTCAAAAACTCTCAATTTAACCCCCTGAACTTTCAATTGCTCTCAATTTGGATCCATCCGTACAAATTAGGGCACCAAATTTTTCAAAAAGACCAAAATACCCCTAATTTTTATTTTAAAAAAAAAAAAATTGGAAGATGAAATTTTATACAAAAGTCACCATTTAAAATTCACTATTTAAAATTTTCAACTTCCAAAATGTTTTTTTAAAAATTTTTTTTAAATAAAAATCAGGGGTATTTTGGTCTTTTTGAAAAATTTTGTGCCCTAATTTGTACGGATTGGTCAAAATTGAAAGCAATTGAAAGTTCAGGGGGTTAAATTGAGAGTTTTTGAAGATCAGGGGTATTTCAAAACGGATGGTAGTTTAGGGGTCTTGTGAAATTATCCCAAAAATATATAAAATAAATTTGTAGACTTTTTGTTGAGTGGCCATGGCTTATTAAAAATGCGTGACATATGTTACTAACGCAATCAAAAAAAAAAAAAATTCATTTTCACTCTTGAAGAGACTTTTTTTCTTTAAAAATTAAAAGACAATTTTTTGTCATAGCTTATTTTACAACATAAAGCACAAGAATATTACAAATGAAAATTGAATATATATCCATATATATATATTACATTTTTAATAATTTTCTTTTAAAGTTGTTTGATGGAAAAAGTAAATAAATTGACTTAATTTAAGAATTGGGTTAATTACATTTTGCCCTCATGAACTAAAGCGTCTTGACTTTCCAACTATGATACTTGATCCCATCAAACTGCTATCTTATGACAAAAACTATCTCCTGTCAGTCAAATGGGTTAAAATTGATGGTCAACGGGTGATGTGCAAGTCATGTGTCATTTTAAATCTTTTTTCTTTCACTTTTGCCCTAACTTCAAACCGAGAAAATGATAATTATACCCTCCGAAACCCTAATCTAACACATCAAAAGTGAGGGAAAAAGTGGAATAAAAAAAATTTAAAATGACACATGACTTGCACATGACCCTTTGACCGTCAATTTTAACCATTTTGACCAACAAAATGAGAATTTTTGTCATAAGATAGTAGTTTAATGGGATCAAATGTCATAGTTGATAGTTCAAGAAAAATGCTAAGATGTTGTTTATGGGTGCAAAAGGTAATTACTCTTTAAGAATTTTAAATTTCTTTAAAATTGTAAGAAATTCTTATTTGAAAAAATTAACATGATTAAAAAACTACCAACGAGATTACAAAAAAAAAAAAAACCCTACCAACGCAACGTATATTTTCCTTTTTTGGCATTACCCAAATTTATGGATTACACGCGCACGCCACGAGCCCGTGCTGCCCATCCCCATCACCCTCGCCTGCGTAATCTGTAGCAGAGGGCAAACCATGAGCGCCGAGGCGCGAGAAGAGGTGGCCAAGGGCGAGGAGGAAGAGAGCCGGTTGTTGCAGTCCCACCTGGCATATATCGGCGTCGGACGATGAGGAGGTGGCATACGAGTCACTGTGAAGTTTGACTTCTCCTTTTTGTAGTTTTTGTTTCTGGGTTCTGGGTGTTGAACTTTGAAGTGGAATTGACACCGTACCCATCCCCGTTTTTTCAATTGATTTGCTTTTCTCGGTTGTTTCTGTGATGGACAGTTTCATGTTTCTCTTTCTTGAGAACCACATATGGAGTGAGGAAGCTAGAAGCTGTGTTTGCTGTTCTCATTGCGACCATGGCTCTATCATTCGCCTGGATGTTTGCCGACACAAAACCCAGTGGGAAAGAACTTTTAATAAGTAAAAATTTGAATATTATTTTGATAGACATTAAATCAGTCAGCGTGTTTCTTTTATCAGGTATCATCATTGGCCGGGGCCGTAGAATTTAACTGAATTCGATTCTCCTCGTAGGCATTTTGTTCTCATTGCGGGAGGAAAGCACAATCCGAAGCGCAGTCGAAAATACAGATCTTAGCCGTTCATTGAGGGCATAAAAAACACAATTGTACCAACGTTTGACCGTCCGATCGAGCACCCGGAGAACAAGACAGAAGTGCATGCCTGTGCACCGGCCTATATAAAGGGGCACGAACGGCCTCCCATTGTCCTCACACTTGTTCAGAGCTTCTCCTTTTTCTTCGATTCTCAGCCAAAATCTTTTGCAGCACGCAACTTGGAGGTAAAGCAAGCGTCTCTCTTTCTCTTCTCTTTTCTCTTTAGCCGTTTCCTCTGCTTTTTGTTTTGTTCTTCGTCTCTTCAAATTTTGAAGAATTGCTTGCCTGATTTGAGTTGATTTGATTTGCTGCTTGGGGTTTTAGGGTTTACATTGTTCGTAATCGATTTAGTTGTAAAAGATTATGAGTTTGAGTGCTTTAACTTTACAGATGGCCCGTACAAAGCAGACTGCCCGCAAGTCCTTCGGTGGCAACGGTCCTAGGAAACAGCTCGCTACCAAGGTATATATGTTTGAATACTTTTGGGTTTTGGTTGTTCCTCTGTTTGTTTTCTGAACAAAGTGTTTGTTATGAATGTTTCAGGCTGCCCGCAAATCAGCCCCTGTTACTACGGGAGGGGTGAAGAAGCCCCACAGATATCGCCCTGGAACTGTTGCTCTTCGGTAAGTTATCCATCATATAATATTTTATGGGTGACAATGAACGAATTTAAGGTTTCATCGTGGTGCTAATTATATATATATGATGATGCAGAGAAATCCGCAAGTACCAGAAGAGTACGGAGCTTCTGATAAGGAGGCTGCCATTCCAGAGGCTGGTCCGTGAGATTGCTCAGAATTTTAAGACCGACCTGCGGTTCCAGAGCCATGCGGTGCTGGCATTGCAGGAGGCGGCGGAGGCTTACTTGGTTGGTTTGTTCGAAGACACTAACCTCTGCGCCATCCATGCCAAGCGCGTCACCATCATGCCCAAGGACATTCAACTTGCTAGGAGGATCAGGTGCGAGAGGGCTTAGGACGAGACTGGAGAGGCTTTATCATCACCATTCTACTACTAGGGTTTTATCATTTTGTTCACCAGTATTACTACGTACACTGTTTCTCACTTCGGGTTGCTTTTGTTTCCAAGGGATTTAAGTTTCAATGACTCCATGAATCCAATCCTTTCTCATTTTATTTTGTTCAATGATGTTGTTTTACATTGGCAGACGAATGTCATAATATTTAAAACTTAACTTTTAAATTACTTTCATCAAAAATTAGATTACAAAATTTTAAAAGACCAAAATATTCTGTTTTTATTTTTAAAAAATAAAAAATATCTGGAAGTTGAAATTTTATACAAAAGTCACCGTTTAAAATTTACTATTTAAAATGTCAACTTCCAAATTGTTTTGGTCTTTTTTTAAAATTTTGTGCCCTAATTTGTACAGATATGTAAGTGAAATTTTGAAAGTTCAGAGTAAGTGAGAGTTTTTGAATATTGAAAGTGTTTAAAAATGGTTAAAGTTTGAAGATGAAATTATCCTTTATTTTTTTAAATCGGGAGAGAGAAAATCGATCATGTGTGCGGTGTATTTTTTTATTTTTGTCATATTATTTTTGAGAAAGTCAACGTACTTCCTGGCAATGTTTTTTTTTCCTAAACTACTAAATTATTATTGTCTTCAAAAAAAAAAAAAAAAACTACTAACTTATTATTAATAAAAAATAAAATAAAATAACTACTCTTAATAAAATAAAAACAAAAAATACTAAAATTTTTAGAAAAAACCTAAATAAATTAAAAAAAATCAAGGGTGGCCAAATTTAAAATCTTAATGATTATTTTTTATAAAAATAAAAAATTTTAATTATTTTTATAATTTTTTTAACTAAAAATTTTATTTAATAAAATTTTGTTTGCAAAATTAAAAATTTTCGTTTTTTGAAAAAATTAAAATATATTTTTTTTTTTTTTTTTCAAATTTATACAAATATTTTTGTCTTATTGATAAATATTATATAGGAACATTTTTATTTTTTTCTCGTCTTGAGATGACAATATTTTATTAATTTTGAAGAACGTTGTTGCAATTAAAATTTAAGGATAACATTGTCGATTAGGGGTATTTTACCCAATTATTTAAAAGATATCAAATCTATAAGGCTTGTACGGTTATCAAACAACTTCTTTTGGATTGTTCTTTAGGCCATATCACGTCTAATGAAAAAAAGGGGTTTCCTAGGGGTTCTCTATCTAGTGTTCTCCTAACTTTTTTTCAATCTTACGTAAAACATGATTTAAGAAAAAAATAAAGTTGTAATACCGTTTTTTTGTCAACAGATTAATTTTTATGAGTTAATATTTAGGTCTAATATTTTAAAAGTTTTTTATGGATTCAAAACTAAAACCTAAGGGTAGAAGGTTAATCTTTTAGGAATGGTATCACCCAAAATGGATTTGATCATCCTAAATTTAGTGCTAATACCTCAATTTTGGTGCTAATGCCTCAAATTTGATGCTAATGCCTAAAAAAACTAGTAGTGGAAGTCACTACAATTTTATTTTTTCTTAAATCATGTTCTACGTAAGATTGGGAGAACACTAGGAGGAGAACCCTACCATTTTCCTAAAAAAAAAAAGGGTTTGCTAGGAGTTCTCCTCCTAGTTATCTTCTAGCGTTCTTTCAGTCTTATGTAGAATATGATTTAAGAAAAAGTAAAATTGTAATTACCATTTTTTTGCGAACAAATTAATTTTTATGAGTTAATATTTAGGTTATAATGCTTTAAAACTTGTTTTTGAATTCAAAACTAAAACCTAAGGGTGAAAGGTTAACCCTTTAGGGATGGTATTATCTAAATGGATTTGATCATCCTAAATTTAGTGTTAATGCCTCAATTTTGGTGCTAATACCTAAAAAAAGGGGTGGTGGAGGTCACTACAATTTTATTTTTTCTTTAATTTTGTCCTATGTAAGACTAGGAGAATGATAGGAGAATACTAGGAGAAGAATCCCTAGCATTTTTTCTAAAAAAATGGGGTTTACTAGGTTCTCCCCCTAGTGTTCTCCCAATCTTACGTAAAACATGATTTAAGAAAAAATAAAATAGTAGTACTGTTTTTTTGCCAACAAATTAATTTTTATGAGTTAATATTTATGTTTTAATGCTTTAAAACATATTTTTGGATTCAAAACTAAAACCTAAGGGTGGAAGGTTAGCACTTTAGGGATGGTATCACCCAAAATAGATTTGATCGTCCTAAATTTAGTGCTAATACCTCAATTTTAGTAATAATGCTTCAAATTTGGTGTTAATGTTTCAAATTTGGTGCTAATGCCTAAAAAAACCGATAGTGGAAACCACTACAATTTTATTTTTTCTTAAATCATGTTTCCACGTAAGAATGGGAGATCATTAAGAGAATACTAAGGAAAGAACCCCTAACATTTTCATAAAAAAAGGGGTTTGTTAGGAGTTCTCCTCTTAGTGCTCTCCTAGCGTTCTCCCAATTTTACTTAAAACATGATTTAAGAAAAAATAAAACTGTAGTACCCTTTTTTTGCCAACAGATTAATTTTTATGAGTTAATATTTAGATTCTAATGCTTTAAAACTTGTTTTTTTATTCAAAACTAAAATATAAAGATGGAAGGTTAACCCTTTATGGATAGTATCACCCAAAATGGATTTGATCATCTTAAATTTAGTACTAATGCCTCAATTTTGGTATTAATGCCTCGAATTTGGTGCTAATGCCTCAAATTTGGTGCTAATATTTAAAAAAACTGGTGGAGGCCACTACAATTTTTATTTTTTCTTAAATTATATTTTACGTAAGACTGAGAGAATGTTAGGAGAACACTAAGAGAAAAACCCCTAGCATTTTCCTAAAAATAAGGGTTTGCTAGGGGTTCTTCTCCTAGTGTTATCTCAGTCTTACGTAGAACATGATAAAAAAAAAAAAAAAATTGTAGTACCATTTTTTTCCCAACACAATAATTTTTATGAGTTAATATTTAGGTTATAATGCTTTAAAACTTGTTTTTTTTTATTCAAATTTAAAACCTAAGGGTGGAAGATTAACCTTTTAGGGATGATATTACCCAAAATAGATTTGATTATCTTAAATTTAGTGATAATGCCTTAAATTTGGTGCTAATGCCTAAAAAATCTGGTGGTAAAGGCTACTATAATTTTATTTTTTCTTAAATTATGTTCCATGTAAGATTTAGAGAATGCTATGAGAACACTATGAAAAGAACCCCTAGTATTTTCCTAAAAAAAAGAGATTTGCTAGGAGTTCTCCTCCTAGTGTTCTCCTAACATTCTTCTAGTCTTACGTAGAACATGATTTAAGGAAAAATAAAATTGTAGTGACATTTTTTTGCCAACAAATTAATTTTTATGAGTTAATATTTAGGTTTTAATGCTTTAAAACTTGTTTTTGGATTCAAAACTAAAATCTAAGGGTGGAAGGTTAACCTTTTAGGGATAGTATCACCCAAAATAGATTTGATCATCCTAAATTTAGTACTAATGCCTCAATTTTGGTGCTATTGCCTCGAATTTGGTGCTAATACCTCAAATTTGGTGATAATGCCTATAAAAACCAATGGAGGCCACTACAATTTTATTATTTCTTAAATTATGTTTTACATAAGACTAGGAGAACGCTACAAGAACACTAGGGAGAAAACTCCTAACATTTTTCTAAAAAAAAAGGGTTTGTTAGGGGTTCTCCTCCTAGTGATAGTGTCCTCAAACTACCATTCAATTGGTAAAGTTTTTCAACAAACTTTCAATTGTGACAATGTCCCATCAAATTATCAAAACATTGTCAATGTCCCCCTGATAAGTGCTTAAATATTCATATTTAAGCCCCTTAATTTATATTTGTTATGCCTTTAGTTTATGTTATTTTGTCTATTTTACTTTCTTTTTGTGTTTTCTGTGTTTTTGTAGGTCATGGAAGAAAATGAAGCGTTTCTAGAAATGTTCCAAGCTTAAATGGCAAATTGGGACGATCTAGAAGATGTGGAAAGGATTAAATCGAAATTTATCAAATTGAAGTCAAAATCGGATTAAATTTGGATCCTGAACATGTCTCAGTATTTTGGCCATAACTTTCAGTTCAAATATCGGATTAAGGTGATTTTAACGGCATTGG
This sequence comes from Carpinus viminea, assembly GCA_013348765.1. NCBI lineage: Eukaryota > Viridiplantae > Streptophyta > Magnoliopsida > Fagales > Betulaceae > Carpinus > Carpinus viminea. The sequence continues at coordinate 10,993,502 of CP054674.1, forward strand.
AAAGCTAACTCAAAATTATACAAATAATTGTGAAATAGAATTTTCCCAATTCTGACCGCCGCAATGTCAAAATTACCCCGCAAGATAGGAGCCCAATTCTGGACGAATCCTTCTCCGATTTGTAATAGGATTGTCTCCTAAATTGACTAGGAGATAGAATTCCGAAATTCCTAGGTTTACTAGTGTTTCTAGGACTCTTCTAAAGCCTATAAATAGACCTCTAAGCCCCACAATTAGAGATAGAATTTCAAAGAGGAGAATTTGGAGGCTACTTCTAGGAACGGTTTTCGGTTCTTTCTTTTCCTTTTCTTTTTAGTTTTTATTTTAATTATGTGTAACTAATTATTTTAGTAGGGCTTGATTGAAACCCTAATTATGTTTATTTAATATTTCAATATTACGCCTTTGTGATAATCATATTGTGTTGCTTAACTTGATTAATGCCTGTTTTATTGAATTTCATATGTATGTGATTGGCCATTATATGCATGTGGTATGGACTTGTTAGTTAGATCAATTTGGATGACCGAGTCTGGGTTTAACATAAGTAACAAAAGTAATCCACGCCGGTTCTTGGGTTAATCAACATGGAAAACCGGAGTATACACCATGCCCTAGGTCTCATGTGGTTGTCGGTTTTCACAGTTCATATGCTTTCCTAGAGAACAACTTAGTATACACCATATGAATCCTTTAGGAAAGAAAAGAGTTAGAGTATACACCATGCCTAATTCGTTGCTTAGGGAAACCAATAGCTTAAGGAGTATACACCATGCCCTTAGGTTGGCAACCATTAGGTATTCATAATATGATTGGAGCATTGGCATATTGTTATATTATTTGAATATGATTAGTGGTGGATATCAAAGCCCTACACTTTTATTTACCTTTTCATTTATTTTTATTTCTTTTAACAATATCAATTCTGTGACAAGTTGGTGTTTTAATTAATTAATTCTAAACGAAATTAACAATCTCCGTGGGATCGATCTCGTACTTTCTGCACTATACTATTGTTTTGATCTTGTGCACTTGCGAGTTAAAACGTACTAAATATTACCTATTAATTTAGGTAGTATTTGGCACAACAAGTTTTTTAAGGTTAGCAAAAAGATAAAAATGCTCTGACATAAGACTAGAAGAACGCTACGAGAACACTAGGGAGAGAACCCTAACATTTTCCTAAAAAAAAGGGTTTGTTAGGGGTTCTCCTCCTAGTGATAGTGTCCCTCAAACTACTATTCAATTGATAATGTTTTTCCCCAAATTTTCAATTGTGACAATGTCCCATCAAATTATCAAAACATTGTCAATGTCCCCTTAAGGCTAGCGAAAAAGATAAAAATGCTTTGATGTGTTTTTCAATAAGACAAAAATACCTTTATATATTCAAAATAATAATAAAAAAGAATAAAAAAAAATTAAAAAAACGAAAATTTTAAATAAAAAGAACAATTGTTTTTTTAAAATGTTTTTTAAATGAAATTTCACCAAACTTTCAATTGTGACAATCTCCCTTCAAACTATCAAAACATTGTCAATGTCCCCCCTAAGGCTAGCAGAAAGATAAAAATGCTCTTAGGTATTTTTCAATAACACAAAAATACCTTTATAAATTCAAAATAAAAAATAAAAAACAATTAATTTAAAAAAAAAAACGAAAATTTTAATTCAAAAAGATCAATTTTTTTTAAAAAAAATATATATATTTTTTTAGACTAAAATTTTTAATTTTTTTCTATAAAACGATTTTTTAAAAAGAATATACATTTTTTAAAACGGAAATTTTTATTTTCTTAAACGAAAATTGTTAACTTTTTTAAATCATAAATTTTAATTTAAAAAGTTATAAAACAAAAAATGGAAACTTCACTTACCTCCATGAACTTACGCGCGCTTTTCGCACAACTCCTCATTGTTCAAAATCTCTCACTTTGGACTTTCTATTAAATCCTAATGAAATGTGTAAAATTACTAAAATACCCTTAGTCATTTATTTCCTTTTTTTTGTTTAATTTAATTGTAATATTTAATGGTATAAAGTATTTAAAACAAAACAAAAGTTCGATACACCAAAGTGAAAGATTTTAAACAATGGGGGGTGTCTGTGAAAAGCTCGTAAGTTTGTGGGGGTAAGTGAAGTTTCCAAAAAATATATATTTTAATAAAAAAAATTGATTTTTTTTCTTATATAAAGGATTGTTTTTTAATTTTAAATTAGCCACCCATTGGAATTTTTTTTAATGTTTTTTCTAAAGTTTTAGTATTTTATTTTTATTTTACTAAGGGTAGTTTCGTCATTATTTTTAGTAATTTATGGGAAATTTTGTCACAATTGAAAGTTTTGGAAAACATTGTTGTTAATTGGGTGGTAGTTCGAGGGGAATATGTAGTCTTTCAAACACTTTTCTAGATGATCTTCTAAATAACTCATGTTATCCATCATGTAATGAACTCATCAGTTTATAAAAGGGCTAATAAATCACATGTAACATTATGTAACAAGGTTCATGTCAAATGATAAGACAAAAAATCATATGTTTATTTGTTATGATATCATATGTGAATAAGTCATAATTAAACTCAATACTGTTTATTTGTACCTTTGACTCTCTTCTAATGATGTTTGTGCTTTTCGTAAAACCCCTAATACAATATTGATGCTCCGATGAGCTGTAAGTTATTGCTAGTAGCCTGAATAGGTTTAACCTTGAGTGATCTATACCACTAGTGATGTCATAAGGTGTGATCACCATTCCTACAAGGTTGTGTTGTAACACCCCCAAGATCTATCTACATATATGAAAGGTTGTGTCGTACATATATGAAAGTCATATCATACGATAATTGATCATTATATTTTACTTATAAAACTCACATGAAGCAACATTCCATTCCAAACACTCCATTTACCCAAAAGATATAATTCACAATATTTGCAAACTATTTCATGCGAGTAATAAGAATACATATTTGATCAATATAGATTAGGATTACATTACAAAAGAGTGACAACAAGTATATATTCAAAACAAAAAACACAAACAAGCAACCAGCAGCTGTGGTCAAGAAGAACATGAATGGCACAACACAGTAAAAAGTAGACGGACGCATAGTGGAGAGGCCGAAGTTGCTGATTTGGTCAGAGAACACTTACAAACATTAAAAAAAAAATAAAAAATAAAAAATAAAGGAGGGGAAGGGTAGAAGCGGGGAGTAGAAGGAGAAGAGGAGATGAGGATAATAGTTTTAGAAGTTACCAATTCTAGTGTCTGCGAAAGATTATATTACTAGCCACACATCTAGGCTAAAACATGCCTAACAATCATAAAATTAAACTTTCAAACATAATGCCAGTTGACCGTTTGATCATTGTTGACAATGATCGACTGGTCCCTAAGACAATCTATCATATTTTGGGCAGAAACTCTCTTGAAGGTTGAGACCCTAAACTTCTAAGAAATATTGCCTTATCCCCCTCCCTCCTCTCTCTCTCTCTCTCTCTAGGATTCCCTTGTTGAATAGGGAGCAAAAATGGAGTTAAGGGTTGTCCACAACCCTTAGATAGGCTCTCTCCCATGAGTCCATGCTTAGATGGCATGCTATTATTTTCATGTAGACTGCACTGATGAATCGTTTAAAGCATCTATCGATAATTTTGCTCATTGTGGTGCTAATCAATTGTTTAAGGGCATCGATTGATTGGTAGGGTTTGAGAAGCATTGATCGATCATTTCCCAAGTATCCAAAAATCCAATTTTTCTTATAATTTGGGACTTAGAACTAACTGCCAACATACATTAGCCAAATAAAAATACTATTAATCCTAATCTTAGAGCAGGGTGTAACATTCCTCTATTCTTATTTGTTCTCGAAATTTCAAAATCCAAAAGAAAATCACAAAGATGGAAAAACGATACCTCATCATCTGCTGCCACAATAAATCTCAAGCTTCCTTAAACAAGTGCAGGTAGTAGGTCCACAGATTTTGCTTTGCTTCAAATGATGCTTTTTCAATTTCATGGTTGCACCATAATAACCTTGACGGTGTTGAGGAAAATATATTGCCTACCTTCTATGTAAAGCCCTCAAGTTTAACTAACAAGTAGTTAACTCGACGCTTCTTCCAAGACTTATTTACCACCTAAACAAGCCCCAGGGATTTATAAGTCCTACAACTCTAGAGAAAAGCAACGAAAATAAAATACTTATTACACCATAAGATAGCAAATTCTAGTAAAATCATAATACATCAATTATTCAGAGTAAAATGCTTGCTTTCCAAAGTACTCAAATAACATAAAAATGATAATCCCCAAAACAACCCTCCCAAAAACATGTTTAAAGCAACATAATGGAAACTAATTTCTTCAAAACCTCATAACATCGTTATCACAAAATCAATACAAGGTTTGACAAGTCAACTCATTTCCCAAAGCATTTGGCTCACGACAGGCAAAGTATATAAAAAACAGAACTTCTAGAAATTCATCAAGATGACCCACATACTTATACCATGTATAATGAGACAAGCTAGGGTCTAACTCCTCAAATACTTGTCTCGCTAGGTCCTCTATAGTCATATACCTCTTGTTACAATGCTATTATGGATACACTATAATATAGAAGAAAATAAGGAAAGAAGGGAAGAATGAAAGAGAAAGAAATGGAAAGAGAGAAGAGTAAAAGAACTTTTATTAAATGAAAGAGTAACTTCGAGGGTTATTCAACCTCCTAAGCATATTCGAGAATGCCAATCTCCATGTTCAGAATGAATTACAATCAACAAGCTAAACTTTACAATGGAAAAAGGCTCTACTTATAGATCCTTCTCTAACCACCCTACAACCAACTCAACTACATTACAACTACTAAAAAAGAATAACATAATTAACTAATATGGCTAGCTAAGCCACATACAGCTCCTCCCTTGTAACAAGAACTAAACTGCATGTGTTGAATGCAGCTTGTCACCTCTTCCTCAATTCATTGCAGCTGCCACCTCATCTCTTCATGCAACTTCAGCTTACACGCAAACTTCATGTAGCAGATTTCGTGTAGCTCCAGCTCTTGTATAGCATGTGACAATACTCCCCTATTTCAAAACACCTTGCCCACAAGGTTTGGGTAGGCCCTTTTCCAAGCATGAAACTCTTCCCAAGTGGCATCCTCTGGAGACTGTCCTACCCACCTAATTAAAACTTCAATGATTGCCATGTTATCTTGAGCCCTAGACCTTCTATCCAACAAAGCAACTAGTTCAGGTTGAATAATCCCATTTCTATTCACAAGAGGCAATGTAGGAACTGCAACATTGTTGCTCCCTAGCTTAGGCTTAAGCTGTGACACATGAAAAACAGGATGTATCCTTGCATTGGTAAGTAAATTCAATTCATAAGCTACCTCCCCCACCTTCCTAATCATTGTGCAAAGACCATAAAACCTAGGTGATAACTTCAAAGCCCTTCGTGTAACCAGGGAACCATGTCTGTAAGGCTGCAACTTGAGATACACCTGTTGTCCAATGGCTAAAGTCCTCTCTGATCTTCTCAAATCAGCATACTTCTTCATTCTCTATTAAGCACGCTGAAGATTATGCTACAAAATCCCTATAATTTCCTCTCTAAACTTCAGAACCTCATCAATAGATGCCACTTGAGTAGTACCTGGGACATAGCTTAACAATCTAGAAGGTAACCTACCATAAACCACTTCAAAGGGTGTCATCTTGATGGACCCATGCCAACTGGTGTTATGCCAATACTCTACCCACGGTAGCCAAGATAATCATTGCTTAGGCCTATCATGAGCAAAACACCTCAAATAGTTCTCCAAACTTTTATTCATTGTCTCAGTTTGGCCATCACTTTGTGGATGATAATTAGTACTCATCTTAAGTGTGGTACCCTGCATTCTAAACAATTCCTTCCAAAATGCATTAGTAGAGGTAGGATCACGATCCAAGACAATAGAAGTAGGCATCCCATGCAATTTGATTATATTACTGACAAAGAGTTGAGAAACTTTTGATGCAGTATATGGATGAGCCAAAGAAGTGAAATGAGCATACTTGGACAACCTATCCACCACTACCAAAACTACAGAATGCCCATTGGAGAGAGGTAATCCTTCTACAAAATCCATAGTGATATCAGACCAAATCTGAATTGGAATGGGAAGTGGTTGCAGCAACCTAGCAGGAAAAGTATTCCCATGCTTCATTTTCTGACAAACTTCACTCTCTAATAAACTTCTTAAGATCCTTCTTCATTCCCTTCCAAAAAAAATCCCTTTTAGCCTTTACATTGTTCTCTCATAACCAAAATAACCAGCCATAGGATCACTATGAACAAAAGCCAAAACTTGAGCTCTAATGAATGAATCATCCCCCAAACAAAGTCTGTTTTTGTAAAACAACAAACCATCTCTGTAAGCATACTTTTTGGTGTTCAAGTGATTATTCTGCCACTTGGTAACCAACTCCTGCAATACCAAATCCTCCTTTTAATGCTGTTTCAACTTAGCAATCCAATTTGAGGTAGGAATTAGATAAAAGGGAAATGGAGACTTCCTTTTCCCACTCTTCCCTTTGAGAAAGAGCATCTACCACTCTATTCTCACTACCTTTTTTATATTCAACTAAGAAATCATACCCCCAACAACTTTGTAATCCACTTCTGTTGGAACGGAGTTCCAACCTTTTGTTCAATCAAAAACTTCAAACTTTGTTGGTCAATGTTAACAATAAAACTTTGGCCCAACAAATATGGTCAGCCACATCTGAATTGCAGTCACAAAAGCAAATAACTCCTTCTCATAAGTAGACATGAGAAGAGCTCTTCCCTTCAACGCTTTGCTCAAATAAGCAATAAGTTTATTGTTCTGCATCAAAATTGCTCCTACTCCAACCCCACTTGCATCACATTCAATGACAAATGGTTGAGCAAAATTTGGTAATGCCAAAACAAGAGAATGAGTGACAGCATCTTTGAGATTGAAAAATGCACCCTTTGCAGCTTCATCCCAAGAAAAAGCATTCTTTTTCAACATAGAAGTCAAAGGAGCAACAATGGAGCCATACCCCTTAATGAACTTCCTATAGTACCCTGTTAAACCCAAGAAACCCCTCAAGGATTTGATATTACTTGGGAATGGCCAGTCCACCATAGTTTGAATTTTTCCTGGATTAGCCTTAACTCCCTGTTGAGAGATGATATGCTCCAAATAATCGACTTCTTGGCACCCAAACTAACATTTAGATTTCTTTGCAAACAACTAATTCTTCCTTAAAATGTCCAAAGTAATATGTAAATAAATTATGTGTGTGTCCAAATCGTTGCTAAATACCAAAATATCATCAAAGAATACTAAAATAAACTTTCTAAGATGTGGATTAAAAACATGATTCATTAAACTTTGAAATGTAGCAGGAGCATTAGTTAAACCAAAAGGCATAACTAAAAATTCATAATGCCCTTCATGTGTTCTGAAAGTTGTCTTGGAGATGCCTTCCTCAACTACTTTGATTTGATGGTAACCAGACCTTAAATCAAGCTTGGAAAATATAGTAGAACCCCAAAGTTCATCCAACAATTCATCCACAACAGGAATAGGAAACCTATCCTTAATTGTAACTTTGTTGAGGGCCCTGTAATCCATGCACATCCTCCAAGTGGCATCAGCTTTCCCTACCAACAGAACAGGAGATGAAAAAGGATTGGTGCTATTCCTTATAACTCCTTACAGAACAGCTTCTTGACAATCTTCTCAATCTCCTTTTTTTGATAAAAAGGATATCAGTAAGGCCTAACAGATATTGGTTGGACTCTTTGCTGTAAAGGAATAGCGTGATCATGAGCTCTTCTAGGTGGCAACTCAGTGGGTTCTTTGAAAACATATGTATATTCCTTAAGAATATCATCTAACAAGTCAATTTTATGATTTTGTATTTCTTTCCCTTTCTAAATACATTTTCTGCTAGTAACTCAGTTGGAAGAATCTGAAACATAACCCCTTTATTGCCCTTCTTAAGCCATTTGAATGCCTTCCCATCCTCTAAACTCAACTGAGGACCTTGTTGCAATCCTTGCAAAACACACCTCCTATTACCATATTGGAATTCCATAGTAAGGTGATCCAAATCCCACAAAATTGGTCCTAACAATCTCAACCATTGTATGCCTAAAACAATGCCACAACCAGCTAATGGCAGAATGTACAAGTCCATCTTAAAAAGATTTCCTTGCATTTTAACGGTAACATCGTGATTCTTTCCCGAACTGCTAATAATCTGGCTATTTGCAATCCTCACCTTAATAGCATCTCCACTAGTACTTACAATTCCCAACACTTCAGCTAGTTTAGCATCCACAAAATTATGAGTACTACCCGAATCTATAAGGATTATCACTTGTTGATTCCTTAAGACCCCTACGATTCTCATAGTTCTTGGATTAGGAGTACCTGTGATTGTATTAAGAGAAATTCCTAGTTCTTCATCCAAAAAAATGTCCTATATCCTCCTTTCCTCTTGTCAATAGCAACCATATCAGCAACTTCTTTTTGTTCCACAATCTTCTCGATCAAAAACAACTTAGGTACAATACACACATGTCCTCTACTCCATTTGGCATCACAAAAGTAACATAAACTTTTCCTTCTCCTCTCATCCATCTGAGCAAGAGATATCTTTTGTACTAGTACCAATGCTTTAGGAACACCATTAACAAAACCTTTAGTCTGATTATTTCCCCCAAACCACCTTGTAATTGTTTAGGAAAATTAGAGAATTGTACTCTGTTTCCATAAGAATTTCCCCCTTTTATTGAAACCAGAATTGTTGTCATTTCCCCCTCCTTGGTTCCTAAAAGAACCCCAAACTAGTTTCCCATACTTGGTATTAATCACAATACATTCTTCTTGCATTCTTGCTAAAGCATATGCATCATTTAGGGCTTTAGGATTAAACATCCTCACTGGCACCCTAATATCATCTCTTAATCCTCCCAAAAACATACTCAACTTATGAGAATCACTCAACCTCAAAACTCTATTTGTTAATAATTCAAATTGAGTTTTATACTCTTCCAACGATCTAGTTTGTTTGAGCTTAGACAAGTTTTCCATAGGGTCATCATATGAACCCTTGTTAAATCTAACTTGAATAGTTAGCACAAATTCATTCTAAGTAGACAAACTATTTGTATTACGCATAGCTTTAAACCAAGAAAGAACTTTACCTTCAATGTAGAAGGCAATGATCTTCAACCTCTTCCTTCATGAATGTCATAAAAATCAAAAAATTGCTTTGCCCGATAACACCATGAATCTGGATCATCCCCATTGAAGGTTGGAAATTCCAATCTCAAAGCTTTGATGTACATTCCATCAACACTTTCTGATTTCTTCCCCATTGATGAGCAACATCAAATTGATCATTAACTATATTTTCTTCAACTCCACTTGGATTAACATGACCTTTCTCCCTTATAATCCCTATAAACAACGTTAGTAGATGCTCAAATTTTTTTTTCTCAATGGACTCAAATCTTTCTTTTTGGCTTTGCTCAGTTTGCTCTTCTTCAGACATGGTGGTGGATCTAGTTCTCATTAATACTAAAGAAAAAATTTCGAACTAGATAGATCAAGGGCTTTGATACCACTTGTTACAGTGCTGTTATGAATACACTGTAATATGGAAGAAAATAAAGAAAGAATGGAAGAATGGAAGAATGAAAGAGAAAGAAATGGAAGAAGCGAAGAGTAGAAGAACTTTTATTGAATGAAAGAGTAACTTTGAGGGTTACTCAACCTCCTAAGCATATTCGAGAATACCAATCTCCATGTTCAGAATGAACTACAATCAACAAGCTAAACTTTACAATGGAAAAGGCTCTACTTATATATCCTTCTCTAACCACCCTACAACCAACTCAATTGCATTATAACTACTAAAACAGAATAATAGAATTAACTAATTTGGCCAGTTAATGTAGTGACCCAAATTACTAACTAGGCGTAAGTAGCTTAGTTGGAGGAGTTAATTTGGGCTTTGGGTCACTAAGGACACTAAAGGGGTAATTTAGACTTTTGGACAGACGTACGCTAGGTTTGGAGGACATACGTTGCTGTCTATAGTGCGAATGTACGGGGGGACTACCGGATGTACGCTTTGCAAACCGTATGTGGACGTACGTGGGACCACCAGACATACGTTACTTTTTGAATACCCTCTGGTTAATACTTGGACGTACGAGGTAGCCTTTGGACCGCTGGGCAAGAACCACCAGACGTACGTCCCTTTGGCCAGACGTCCGCTACTTTGCCAGGGGAGTTGGTGGCAGCCCCTCCTATAAATACACCCTACCCCTCTTCATTTCTCATAGTTTTTCAGATGCCTCTGGGCTGCCAGTGTGAGTTTATGAGTGTTTGTGAGCATTTGTGTGTTTCAAAACATTCGTGAGACGGAACTCTTGTGGTTTTGTTTCAAGGAGGTAACATTCAATCCTTAGCTTTTTAATTGCATTGTTATATTGCTCGATTTTTGTTTGGTTGTTGTTGTTAGCTTAGATTCGCTTTAAACCTTGTTTGGGTTAGAATTTTGTTGTCTTAGCATTGTTACATTGCATGGAGGTTATGATCTAGGCTAGGAGGCTTTGGGTGTTTCTAGTAGCCCTAGGAGTCGGAAAGTAGGCGACAATAGAGAGAAAATGAGGCTCTCCTAAAACCCTCAGAGCAGACGTACGGTATTGTGATTAGATGTACGGCCCGTCGTGACACAGTGGATGTACGGCCTCGAACTCGGACGTAAGGTCAGTGTAGGACAAAGGACTTTATTTTTACCAGCCGTCCTATAGCTCATGCTTTCCTTACTTTAGAGTCACTTTAGTGGAATTAGGACTAATAAAAGGTTTTCCACAGATTTGGAGAACCCGGATCTTTCGGAGTATTCAGAGACACTTTTCGATCCAGGTGAGTTTTAACTCACATAATGCTCATTGTTATTTTTCATGTATTGCACATCTATTTTGTGTATCGAAAAAGCATACATATTTTATAACTCTCATAGTTTATACTTATTGCACATGAATTCTGGTATTTTGAGAAAAACATTGTGCTGAACATGTTAACCAAGTGAGACTTATAAAATGACATGCATGTAAAATACAGATAAGATAATTTGCATCATATGGCATGGTACACCGATATGTGTAGTAGTAATGGCCATAGGCTTACTATACATGTTAGCTTTATGGTTTAATGTGTGTTATACGGGGCTTTGGATCCATTGGTTTTGTGACAGGTGCAACCATTTCCAATGGTTCGGTCATTATAGGACAAACGTCATTAATTGGTGTTGGCTACTCGAGGTTGGACACGATCGTGCCACTAATGTTACGTAAGGTATGTTGTGCAATGGGTGGGGCACTAGCATTGTACTATAGGTCCCTCGGGACAATATCAACCCTGCTAAGAATGAGTAATATCTTGGGTAGACCATACTGTTGAACTATGATTGTTGTTTACATCATATATATATACCATCTATTATATATATATCACATATAATGTAAGCTGTCATGATGGAACTGCTTTGCTTACTAAACATCTGAGTTTATTACTATACTGGCATGGATATTATTTGTGTTAAAAATCACTAAATTTTAGACATACCCTTTTTATTTATGCCTTTTCCATCATTATGACTAATTGCGCGGTTTAGCCGCACTAGATGAAAATGACATCGGAGATTACTTGGGTGATCGCTCAAGACTTGATACGGGTGATCTTTGAAGATATGGATCCTGTTTAGCTTAGAACCATGTAGGAAGATGGAGGATCTACTCGTGATGACATGATAGAGATTTTGATTTCATTAACTCTTCTTAAGCTTAAGTCTAGGCTTTGATCTATTGATCTTTTGTGATCTATATTGATGTTTTGTTATTCTAGGTTGTATCTATTTTCTTGATGATGGTCTGATGACTAGTACATTTAATGATTATTTATGATATTATGGTGACATAGTACTTTATTTCTAGTATTTGTTGTGTGATGTTTCATTTACTGTCTCTAAATCCCGTAGTCTTAATAAAGTCTTTCGTTGCAGTTTTCTCGTTACAACAAGGAAAGTGAATTCCTGGAGGTCTTGTCCTAAAGGAACAGGGCTGGGATGGCGCGCCATAGGATTAATTACTAATTAATTAATTTTCCCATTGGGGTCGTCACAGCTAAGCCACATACAACTGCTCTCTTGTAACAAGAACTAAACTGCACATATTGAATGCAGCTGCCACCTCATCTCTTCATACAACTTCAACTTACACGCAAACTTCTTGTAGCAGATTTCATGTAGCTCCAGCTCTTGTACAACATGTGACACCTCCTCACATTAATGGAGCTCTAAAGTCTTGTCTTGATTTTCATTTGGTGATTATTTTATTTATAGATTGTCCACGACTCCACCATGTTAATTAGACAGTTAGAAGAATGAGACTCCTTAAAAACATAATTAATAATGAAACTCAAAGTAGTACAAAGATCACCCACAATTGAAAATGACTGATTAAAAATGGATGACATGTTACTAAGGCAATCTAAAAAATTTCTTTTTCACTCTTGAATTGACCCTTTTTTTCTTTAGAAAATCAAAAGACATCTTTTGATTCAAAAGCTTATTTTACAAGATAACACCAAGATTTAAATGTTTCCTTCAATGTGAGGTATGTCCACTGGTGGAATCGATAACAAAGAAATCCACTATGAAAAATGGAGTAAAAAAAAAATAGTAGAGAGAAAATCATTCAAACCCACCCAAATCTCACTATCATGCAATATAGATTATTCTTCAAAAGAATACAAAAGACAAAAATACGAACTCTTCTTCTTTTGTTGGGATACGATCGCGGTTGGTCTCTATTTCTTCTTCTGCTCCTCCAAAATCGAGAAGAAAATAGTCGGCGCCCTATTCTATCACACATAGCAAACCACTCTTCCATTATGCCACATTACTGCAAAACTGAGAAAATCTTGTGTGCTACTTTGTGCGGCTCTATATGCAAATTTCTAAAGGCTAAATAAATATAAGGCTCTTTATATAGGAGTGACAGGCTGTGTTATAAACCTATTGCACGTTGGTCTTTAGTTTTCCTAATACAAGTGCGACTTTGAATTCATATAGGACAAAAGAGCAAAGCCTTTCCTTCTTAAAGAAGGGCAACACACTGGGTCCCACACAAAGCTTGATGGGTAAAAGACACCCATGTCAACAATCTACACCTTGACTTAAAACCCATCAAGTCGCAACAATTCAAATCTCCTTCTAATGCCTTCAACCAAACCCATAAGGGCTATCACATTCCACAAGTGACGCTCAAGTCTAAGCACCTCTTGAACTTAAGCATAGGACCTGGTTTAGATAGACTACCATGCTTTTCTACCACTCCTCTTGGCCACACAGCTTTCTTTGTTGTCTCTTTCTTTCTGTAAACCCATCTACACCATTTAGCCTTCTTTGCCTTGAGGAATTCTATTGATTCCCAAGCCTTATCTTTCTATAGTAACTCCACATATGTTGTCATGCCATTCTGAACAAACGATGAGACTCCACTACTAGCTGTCAGAGCAAAGGAAACCATGTCCTCAAATCCATGCCTCTCCGATGCTTTTTGATCACGTTTCTCTATGCCTCTTGCTAAAGAATAAGGTTGTTCTCGGTGCTCTGATTCGCTTGATGATTCTTCTTCATCACATATGTCTATGAGTGAATGTTGTTCATCAAGCTCCACCTCCACAACCTATTTCACTTTCTGGCTCTTAGTTGATTCTTCATTCTCACCCTTCATTAACATATAGGCCTCATCAAACACCATGTCTCTGCTAACAATCTTATTCTTTGAGATTGTTTCCCAGATCCTATAGCTTTTAACACTAGATTCCAAACCAAGACAAATACATTTTCTTGATATTGAATCTAATTTCGATTGGTCTCCACTTTACACAAGAACATATGTCGGACAATCAAATATTCTCAACAAAGAATAATCAACCGATTTACTTGACCATACTTCCTATGGAACCTTGTGTAACATCCCACTTTTAATCTTGTAAATAAATTTGAGTGTTACGTTGACATAATCTCACACAGCGGAAAAAGTGAAATTATCAATACAAAATAAAACCATTATAAATATTATTCTTTATACAAAAACACCCAAAGCTATGTCGTACGAGGCATTTATACAAATCTTCTAAACTCTAGAAAATCTTCACCAACTTAGAATCTTTGTACATCTCAATATGAATTACCTTGACTTTCCATTCCTGCAAGCACTACAAAAACTATGAAGTAGTGAGTCAATTGATTCCCGATAATATAAATCATGTTGAATCATATATATATCAAAGGGCCATACAAGTTATAAAACTACAAGAATTCATATTATTGAATATCAATATCATACTCAGTAAGTAAGAATACTTATAGTGGATTACAAAATGAATTATCAAAGGTAATTACTTGTTGACACTCATTATGCTGCAATTGATCATTACCCATAAATTTTCCAATTACTGACTTTCTCTCTCTCTCAAACTCTAGTACGTGAGAAAGATAGGAATTTTTAAATGAAAAACATTTGTGAGCTTCGACCTATTTATAGGTGATATTTGAGGATACGTTTGAAATTTTTTATAAAGCTTGAATAGTAAAATAGTATAAAATATCTATAAAAAGATATTTAATATAATATCTTATATTATAATATATTATAAAAGATATTTAATATAAGATATTCTCCAAAATATCACAATAATCCATAATATCTCCAAATATCATTCTCACCTCCTAACTTCCACTTAATAATCTGAATCTAACTCATTAAATCAATATATCATAAATCATATTAATAAAATCTGGGTCACTACACCTTGAAGTCAATCCCAATAGCTGGAGATCAATTGGTGATGAAGCATGCATAATTAACTGACTCAGCCCATAAACTCTTTGGCAATTCTATACTCAAACTCATACATCTCTCTTTTGCCAACAGTGTTCTATTAATTCTTTTGGCAACTCTATTTTGCTGTGGAGTCCCTTTCATTGTGAAGTGATGAGTAATGCCTTATGTTTTGCAGAATTCTCAAAATGCAGTGCCTTTGTACTTTAATCCATTGTTGGATCTCAGATACTTCACTCTTCTTCTAGTATGATTTTCCACCTATGCTTTCCATTGCTTGAAGATGGTGAAAAACTGAAAACTTCTTACTTGTGCTTCATAAAATACACCCAAACATTTCTTGAAAAAATCATCAATAAAAACAAAATAATGTGTACATCCATTTGATGGCACCATCGCTGGTCCTCAAACATCTGAGTGAGCATAGTCAAGAACACCTTTGCTTGTAAGAGATGCCACCTTAAAACTAACTTTGTTGTTTCCCACACAGACAATACTTGCAGAAACCTAATTTAGATGACTTCAAACCTTTCAACAAGTTCCTCTTATGAAGCTTAAACATACTACGCTCACCTAAATGACCAAGCCGCATATGCCACAAAATTGTGTTAGCATTATTTGGTTATGCCGAGGTGAACATTGCAGCTCCACCTGTAACTGTGTCCTTGAGTAACTTACATAAATTGCCAATTTTCTTACCCTTCAATATCACCATAGCACTTTTAGTTATTTTCATAACTCTATTTTTTGCTGAATAACCATAACCCAAATAATCCAATGTTCCTAATGAGATCAAATTTTTCTTAAGGTCAGGAACATATTTGACAATAGTGAGTATTGACAATCCCATCAAACATCCTAACATTTATGGTACCTAGTCCAATGGCCTTACACATAGCATCATTGCCCATTAGCATTGTACCTGCATTATAGGATTTAAATGTGTCAAACCATATCCTATTCGAACACATATGATATGAACAAGCAGAATCCAAAACCCAAGAGTCTATGAGAGAATTTTTACCTGAGGAAACTGAAAGAACATCTGCGCTAACCTCGCTATCATCAGACTCACCATCGGCCACATTGACTGAATCTACGGAACCTTTCTAATTCTTCTTATCTTCAAGGTCTTGTTTTATCAACTTGCAAAAATTTCTATAGTGTCCTTTCTTGTGACAATAATAGCACTCCACTTCTTTTGCATCTGACCAAGATTCTTACCTCATGCCAATAGTGACATAGACCAATACTGCTTACCTTTGTCTTCTTCCCCTTAAACTTATCTCTTTCGTGCTTTGGATCAAATCGTACCACAAGTCCATCAGCTTGATCATTGACAGGTTTTCTTTGCACTCATATGACAAGAGAGATCCAGTCACCTTTTCAAACGCCAGAGTCTCTTTCCCATATAACAATGTCATAACCAGGTGGTCATAAGAAGAGGCAAGCGATGCCAACAAAAGTATCACTTTATCTTCTACAATCTTCACTAAAAAAATTCAACAACTGTGTATTCAACATGTTGAACTTGTTGAGGTGCTTTAGCAAATTTGTATTTTACTCCATCTGTAAATCATATAGCTACTTCTTCACGTACAACTTTTTCATTAAATTCTTCACCATATATAGACTCCAATTTCTACCAAATTGATTCTACCTTTTCTTCATTAATCATATTGTGAATGACTCTTCATATGACAAATTAAGACGAATCGAATTGGCAACCATCGCATCCATCTCTTCCCAAACATTATTCTCCATCTTCTCGGGTTTCTTTACCTTTGCCAGTAACACCTTGTGAGTTCCTTGCTGAATCAACAAATCTTTCATCCTTCTTTGCCAAATAGAGAAATTATTCTTCCCATTAAACTTCTCTATTTCAAACTTGGTACTTGCCATATTTTCCGTCAATTTGATTTCTCAAACCAGAGCTCTGTTACCACTTGTTGTGTAAAAAACACATGATCACAATTACGGTTAAATAAGGCGAGAACAATCACACACAAGATAACACCAAGATTTAAGTGGTTCCCTCAATGTGAGGTACATCCACTTGCGGAGGCAATCATGAAGAAATTCACTATGAAAAATGGAATACAAAAAAATATAGTAGAGATAAAATTACTCAGACCCAAAACCTCAATACACCCAAATTTTACTATCACGCAATATAAATTATTCTCGAAAAGAATACAAAAGACAGAAATACAAATTCTTTTTCTTTTGTTGGGATACGATTAGGGTTGTAAATGAGCTGACACACTCAACAGCTCACTCGATGATTGTTCAATTAAGCTCGAGCTCAAACTCAACACTATGCAAGTTTGCTTATTACAGTTGAAACTCACTTGATTAGCTAATGACATATACCCAGCTCTCTCAATTAAACTCGACGGGGGCTTGTGAGTTTGACTCGTTTAAGTAGAGATTGTTTAAAACTCTCTCAACTCATTTAGGGCTCGCAAGCTCAACTTGATTGTTTTTGCTTGACCTAACCCGATTGCATGAAAATGTATCTATGTTTATGGACTATGTTATTAATCAATAATAATCATATATTTAATGGGTATACAAGTAAATAATTAAGGGTATAACTAGCATTATATTTATATGAACTATGTTATTAATCATAGTTACAATTTTATAATTTAATAACATAGTTAATACTTAATTCTTAATATATACTAAATTACAGAATATGGGAATGAGAATGTATGATATAACTTATAAGTAACTATTAATGTAGTTAATATGTAACTACTAACTAGTTATATACTAATTATGTTACTTATGTAGTTATATAACCTATGTTACTTGTTACTTGTTGCTAGTTAATAATGCATGACATTATTATAATTTAATTGTAGCAATTTAGCATATTAATTATTACATCTAATAATCTATAACATATTATATATGAATCTTATGATATACTATGTATGAATCAATATGATTTGAAATTATTACAATTTTACAAACATATAACATTATACACAAAGCTGATTACAAAGTTCAATGGCGTTACATATTTGTAACTTTGTAATAATTTTAATTCATATTGTCATAGATGTAATATGAATAGTGTTACATGTGTGAATTGTGATAATTTCAAATTTCAATAGTGTTACATGTTTGTCATAGATGTAATAATTAACATGTTAAATTGTTACAATTAAATTATAATAACTTGTATATAATATTATACACTATTAACTAACAACAAGTAACATAAGTCACATAACTACATAATTTAAGTAAAATAATTATTAATTAGTATATAACTAGTTAGTAGTTACTTATTAACTAGCTTTGTAATTACTTATATCATACATTCTTATTCCAATGTTTTATAATTTAGTATATATTAAGTAATAAGTATTAACTAAGTTATTAAATTATAAAACACAATTTTTAATTTGTAATTTGTAATTTCAAATTAAACTATGACCTTAAAACACAATTTTTAAAATCACAAATATTGAAATTGAAATAACAATGACCTAGATAATACTAAATAACACAATTTTTGTACCTAATTCCTAAATTTTTTTTTTGATTGAATTTAATCATAACCATCCAATTTAACTGACTTTAATCTCGGCCGTTGGATCTAATCAATGGAACCAATCTCACCATCAAATGCATATAGAGGATTAATTCCTAGAGATGCTATAAATACATCTCTAAAATATATATATAAAAAAAAAAAAAAAACTAGCCCTAATTTTCGTTGTTCTGCTGTTGTGCCTTTAACCCCATTTCCCCTAACCCGCTTAGCCTCACCTCACCTCACTCTCATCTCCTCTTCTCTCTATCACTCTCCTCTCATCTCTGCCTTTCACTCTTACTTGCAATCGCACAGCCATCGACTCATCAAATTGAAGGTCGCACGCTGGGTCACCGACGATCGTGGTGTACTCCCATTTGAGCACGAGATATTCTTTGTCTATGACTCTGTTTTGTTGTTTAATGATTCGATTTTATATGTATGTACTCTGATTTATCTTCGTCTATGACTCTATTCCAACAGTAGTCACTCCAACTCTTTCTGTCTCTATCTCTTTCTCTTCAGATCAAAACCTAGATCGGCTAGGTAAGCTCCTCTTTAGGATTATATTTATTGGATTGACATTCAGTACTGTTAAGATATCTTTCTCTATCTCATCTCTTTTGGATTGAATTATCCTTTCCTTTTCAGATTGAAACCCTCTTTTAGTAGTCGCTTCAACTCTAAAACAACTCAAGGTAATCTATGATAGATTTTGTATAAATGTATAAATCCCATGAAAATCAAAAGGGCTTACGAGGGGAATCAAAAAAGGCAAAATATCATTGTGATAGATTTTGTTTGTCTATTTGTTTGAAGATTTTGTTTGTTCGATTGCCCAAAGGTGTAAGTTTGAAGAAGTTGATATAATCATATTCAGTTGGTTTATTTCTACTTCTCCTTGATTTTAGTAGTATCTATCTAATCATACGTGCTATGTCTATATGAAATTGGTACCACTACACATATTTTAATTTAGTAATTCTAATTATTTTACAATTAACAGTTATGGAGAATATGAGTCAATTTATGGAATTAGAAGAGATTGAAGTTAAATTAGATGATACACTTACTGTCAACCCTACACCTAGATCTGTTGAGTTCGGTACCACTAAAGATACACCAGATTAACCTATTAACATTGTCTCTCCTACTATTGGTAAGGCTGGGGATGAGAGTGTGAGTGTTACAAGTGAGAATGCACCATATCAAAGGAAAGAAAGGCAAAAAACTTCCAAAGTTTCGAACGACTTTGGTTCAGTTACAATAGGGGGAGTTAAAAAATCACAATGCAATTAGTGTAAGAGATTGTTTGCAGTTGAAAAATCTAGTACTACTTCAACCATAAATAGGCATTTAACTTCATGTGTTAGATTTGTGGAGTTTAATAATAGTAAAAAGCAAAAGACTTTGTCATTTGAGCCTAACAGTGACCATAATGATGTGAGAAGTTTGACAGCTTTTAACTACAAAGACAGTATGGTTAGGGAACTTGCTGCCCATATGGTGCTACTCCATGAGTATCCTTTTAATATGATGGAGCATGAACTTTTTAATAAGTTCATGAGAGCCTGCACACCCCACTGGAAAAAAAAAAAAAGTCGTGCAATTGTTAGAAATGACTGCTTTACCACTTACCAAACTAAAAAAAGGAAGCTGAGAATAATTTTGAAATCGATTGACAAGGTAAACATCACCACCGATATGTGGAACTCTTCTCAAAGACTGTCATATATGGTGGTGACTTGCCACTTTGTAGATTCAACTTGGTGCCTCTAAAAAAGAATTTTAAATTTTTGCAATGTACCTTCCCCACATTGTGGTGTTGTGATTGCTGATGCATTAAGGGATTGTTTTTTTGATTGGGGAATTGAGAATAAAATTCATACAATTATAAATATAAAAAGATGACTTCGAGTTGATGAATACTTTGCTAGTTGAGGGTAAGTTGTTTCATGTTAGGTGTTGTGCACACATAAAAAACTTGTTGGTGCAAGCTGGGTTTGTACAAATTAGGGATATTATATATGATATTAGGCAGGGTATAAAATTTATAATAGCTTCTGAAGGTAGGTTGAATGTCTTTAGTGAGATAGCAAAGAGATTGGATTTACATTATAAGAAGCTGATTTTAGATGTTCCCACACATTGGAACAGTACCTATATGATGTTGGACACTGTAATTCGGTTCAAAGACGTGTTCCCTATGTACCATAGAGTTGAGAAAGCATTTTAGTAGGTTGTAAGTCCAAAACAGTGGGAAATGGTGGATAATGTGAACTAGGTTTTGCTAGTTTTCAATAATGTAACCAATGTTGTATTTGGTAGTGAATACCCTACTACAAATCTATATTTACCTGAGGTTTGAAGGATGAAAGAAGTTTTGATAATCAAGTGTGAGGATAGGAATGAGTACATATGGTCAATGCAACTAAGATGACTAACAAATTTGATAAGTATTGAGGTGAAAGCAATTTGTTGATGTCCATAGCTGCTGTCTTGGATCCCAGATACAAGATGAAGTTGATCAATTTCTGTTTTCCTATCATTTATCCTTTGTCTCAAGCTTGTGATCACAGTAACAATGTGTTGGCAGTTCTAAAAAGTTATTTGAGTCATATGTTTCTGCCCATAAAGCTTTATATTGCAAGAAACTACTCAAATAAATGCTTCTTCTTCTTCCTCAAGTGCAATTGTTAGAGATGCAGTGCCCAAAATTTCCCAAGGTCGACCAAGGTATGTTGACCATATTAGAAGTAGTGACATCATCTGGCCTATTAAAACATATTTGGGTATTTATCTTGTACATGATGTCTACATTAGTGATAAGAATGAGAATGGAGTAGATATGGAAACTGATTTTGATGCATTTGACATGGTGAAAATCCAATGTCTTGAAGTACTATAAAGGATATTTTTGTTGTTCCCATAAATAAACTTGCTTCAAAATCCTCTTTCAATGTTGGTGGTAGGGTTATTGACCCCATAGAGCATCATTATCCATTGAAATTGTCTAGATGCTCTTATGTGATTCAGATTGAGTGAGAGCACTTCATGGCATCAAAAGAAAATCTGCTGGTGAAGTAAGTTTTGTTTCTAATTTATGTATTTAGACTATTTAGTGTTTTGCTTAATTTTATTAATGTATGAACTGCCTTGTTAACTCTGTGTTTATTTTTGTAGAAATTGGTTGAAGTGGAGTTGCCTACAACTACAAGTACAACAACTACCTGAATGTGATACAAAATTTCCTTATTTAAGTTTGTAATTTGAGTATTACATTTTTTGATTCAAGACTTCAAGTCTCATTTTCTTTATAAGTCTGTAGTTTGATAACTACGTTTTATTTTTTAACTGTTTTAAGTGTTATATTGTACTTTTGTTGCAAACTTGAGCAGTTGAGCCTGTTGAGGTAATAACTTTCTTCCTTTTTCATTTTATTGTTTTCATTTTTCAACAAAAATTTGATTATTTGAACTTGTCTTAACTGGTTTAATAAAGGTCAAAGACCTTTTGAGTCTTTGACAAACTAAATGCAAGGAAGTAAAAATTTGCAAACAATTTTTTTTTTGGTTTGTTTGTCTATGCAGTGCATATTTCCTTGGTCATTAAAAGTTGCCACATATTTTCATATGCTAGTTGCTAGTTTGGTAATTTAAAGTTTCTGCATTTTATATTGTCTAAAAATCTCTAAAAATTGTGCTTATAAATATCATATTTATTTCTTTATGCTATTGATTTGAGATTACTTGTGATACACTGATTTGAGATTACTTGACATCTTAAGTGATAAAACTCCCTTGACATCTTGCAAGGGAGTTAAAAACATTTAACAACTCTATTTTTTCATTGAATGCAGTGTGGTGTTGGCAACTGGTGGCTTGGTCAAAGTATGTAGTCTCTTTAGATAAATTTTGCCTTTTGGTCATTTGACTCATTTAAGTCTTTTGTAATTTCTTCAATTTAATCTGTAATTTTGTTTGTAATTTAATTTGTTTTCTTCAATTTGAAGTTGCTTTTAATTTGTAAGGCTCTTTAGTAAGCATGTAATTGCATGTGTTTATAATTTATGCAATTGCAAGTTAGTTTTAGGTTTTCCCATGAATCATGGCCCTATTATAATTGTCCTGAATTTTGCCTAATTTAGTGAATCTTAGATGATTATCATGATTTATAATTGACTTTTGAAATCTTAATATCTTATCATATTCAGTGTTGAATTTTAACTATTTTAGGAAAAAATTACATATTAATCTTAACGAGCCTTAAATGAGCCGAGCTGCTTGTTTAAGGCTCAAACGAGCTTTTAGCCGAGCTCGAGCTCGGTTTCACAAGGTTGAAAATTGTGTTTCTAAATCGAGCTCAAGCCGAGTCGAGCCAATCGAGGGCTCAACTCAACTCGAAAGTGCCTTTTCGCGATCTCAAGCACAATCCTAAGTTTGTCAGTATCCTTAACAAGCCAATCTTGAGCCATGGGTTTCAAGCTCGAGCTCAAGATCACTCATTTATTTGTCTTCCTAAATGAGCCAGTCTGAGTTTACCAAAGCTCAGCTCATTTATAGCCCTAGATACAATGGCAGTTGGCCTCTATTTCTTTTCTCTTGCACAATAGTACCCTTTCTTTTCCTTTCTTATTTTGACTCCTCCAAATCAAGAAGAAAACTGGTGGCGCCCTCTTCTATCACACACAACAGCTCACTCTTCCACTATGCCGCACTATTGCAAAACTGAGAAAACCTTGTGTGGCTACTTTGCGCGACTCTGTGTGCAAATTTCTAAAGCCTAAATATAAGGCTCCTTATATAGGAGTGATAGACCCCTACTGAAGAAGAAATTTTAGAAGCCTTATCTAGTCTTAGTTCCACCAAGGCCCCAGAGCCAGATGGGTTTATGGTGGTGTTTGACAAAAGATTTTGGGATATACTGTTCATGGATGTACTGTTCATTATTTTGTCTTTTCCTTAATAAATTTTTTAACATCACCAAAAATACCCTCCTTTCTTCTTCCTCTCCTTTACCCCCTCCTTTCTTCTTGATCTTCACCTCACCACCACCAAAATTCCTAAACCCATTTTTCCTCTTCAAAATCCATCCTCCGTGAAGCTTTGCCACCTCCAATGGGTGGTGATCTTAACCTGAGATCAAGACCACTATAGGAAAATGAAAGACAAACAAAGAATGAAAAAGCATCTGAACTAAGCGGAGTATATAATCTTGTTAAGTTCGATTGGACAAATGGGTTTTGTTTCTTTTCGTTCATTGAAATCGAAACTCTCAGGGAGCCAAACAGAGCATTTGTTACAAAGATTTGATTCTTTGAGAAAAAGGGTTCACTCTTGGGGTTGTTCTCCTTCGTTCAAGTGGCAAGAGAAATCGATCAAAACCGGATTGAAAATGCTCTTAAGTCATAAAGTGAAAACCGCCGTGAAGCTCCCTTTTGGGCTTTGTGGGTGTCGGAAGGGAGCACCAAGGGATGATTGAAGAAGAACCGGTGACCAAAGTTATAGAAGGGTAAAATTGTAATTGAGGAACCTATAACAATTTTTTACAAGAAATATTGGCATCGATGGATGTTGTTGAGTAGTTCTTCTCCAACCATTGTCTGCAAAGATAGTAGAACCATTCATTCATTGCTTTAATTCCAAAAATGAGTGGCTCCCATAGTGCTAATCAATTTAGGCCAATAAGTCTTTGCAACATTGTCTACAAGATTATTTCTAAGATTTTGGCAAACAGATTGAAGGCTCTTCTTCCTAAGATCATTTTTTGTGCCTAAAAGAAATATTCAAGACAACACTATCTTAGCTCATGAACTTCTTCACACCTTCAAAGCTAAAAGAGGAAAATGTGGTTTCATGTTTTTGAAAATGGACATGGAGAAGGCTTTTGATAGGATGGAATGGACCTTTTTGTTGGCTATCTTGGAAAAGTGCAACCACAAACTGGTTTTCAAACAACCCTGCTGACTCTTTTTACAAGAAATATTTGAAGGATGTTTTCTCCAACCATTGTCTGCAAAGATAGTAGAACCATTCATTCATTGCTTTAATTCCAAAAATGAGTGGCTCCCATAGTGCTAATCAATTCAGGCCAATAAGTCTTTGCAACATTGTCTACAAGATTATTTCTAAGATTTTGGCAAACAGATTGAAGGCTCTTCTTCCTAAGATCATTTTCCCCCTCGCCTTTTGTGCCTAAAAGAAATATTCAAGACAACACTATCTTAGCTCATGAACTTCTTCACACCTTCAAAGCTAAAAGAGGAAAATGTGGTTTCATGTTTTTGAAAATGGACATGGAGAAGGCTTTTGATAGGATGGAGTGGACTTTTTTGTTGGCTATCTTGGAAAAATTGGGGTTCAGCTCCACTTGGATTTCATGGATCAGAGTCTGCATATCCACCCCCCTCTTTCTCCATTCTTCTAAATGGAAGTCCTTTTGGTTTTATCTATCCTAGCAGAGGGCTGAGACAAGGAGATCCTTTATCTCCTTTTCTTTTCATTTTGGGTGCTGAAGTGTTCTGAAGACTCATGTTCAAAGAGGAGTGTTCTGGTTCTCTTTAAGGTCTGCAGATTGCTAGGAATTGTTCAGCCATTCATCATCTTCTTTTTGCAGATGATTTGTTAATCTTTGGTAAAGCCACTGTCTCAGTAGCAGTTAGCATAAAATCTTGTTTGGACAAGTACTACAAGTGTTCTGGTCAGTCGATTAATGCCTCCAAATCCTCCATCAGATTCAGCAAAAACATCTTGCCCTCCAAAATAGCTGTTATTTCTAACATTTTTCCTTATCCCTCAAACCATGGCACCTTCGTTTATCTTGGACTCCCCATTCTGATGGGGAACTCTAAGAAGAGAGCCTTCCAAGGTATTATGGATAAAGTTTTGAGTAGAATAGCTGGTTGGAGAGTTAAAACTCTCTCACAAGCTGGCAGGTTGATCCTGATTAAATCTGTTGCTACTGCATTGCCTTCCTATGCAATGAGTACTTTCTTGCTACCTAAAAGTCTCTGCTCTAAGTTAGACAAGATTTTTAAAAATTTATGGTGGAAGTTTCCAGCTAATAAGACAAGAAACCTTTCTCTCAAGGCTTGGGACTCCCTTTGCTTGCCTAAAGATTTGGGAGGTCTTGGTTTGAGAAAGATGAGAGAAGTGAACCTGGCCCTTATCTCCAAACTGGGATGGAAACTTCTTAAAAATTTCCAATTGCACTGTAAGTATTTAATTTCTTTCTCTCTTCTCTCCCCCTACCCTTTCTTCTCCCTCATGGCTATGGAAAGGCATTCTGAAAATCATTTCATTCATCTCCAAAGGTGCCTGCAACCAAATTCATAGCTTCTCCTCTCTCCCCATATGGAGCTCCACTTGGATTCCCATCTTATCTTCATTCACTCCTTCTCCTTCTCCTTGGCTTTCTCAGCCCTTTCCAAACTTGATGGTTTCCAAGCTCTTCTTTTCTGATCCTATTCTTTCTGTCCCACTTGGAACATTCCATTACTTCATTATCTCTTTGATGAGGTAACTATAAGAGAGATCCTTAAGACTAATTTTTCTTCTTATTCCGAGAGCAAATACATTTGGACTCCCTCTGCAAATGGATTGTTCTCTACAAAGTCAGCTCACAAGATGATCAGTAGCCAGAGGTCAATTCAAACTCAATCCCCTCTTCCAGCAGCCAAATGGAAACAACTTTGGGAGGTTAATCTGAATGATAAACTAAAACTCTTCCTTTGGAAAATTGCTTGGGACATTGTCCCCTTTAAGAGTAGGTTAAATTCAGTTTTTCCCATTCCTCAAGCTGACCTAGTGTGCCCCTTATACAATGTAGAAGAGGATTTCATTTCTCATCTCTTCTTTAGATGCTTTTTTGCTAGAATTTCTTGGAGACTTTCAACTATTGTAGCCAACATCAATTGTGTTTCTTTGGAGCATTTTACTGAGGATCTAAACTTCATCTATAGAAGAAGATTGTCCAAACCTATAATTTAATTCTAATGGAATGATCATCAAAACTCTAACTCAAGTAAGACCCATCTGCAATCCAGTATATGGGGAAGCTCTTGCTGCCCAACTAGCAGGTGTTTTGGCCAATTCTCTTAAGCTAGATTGGTTCATCTTAGAAGGGGACTCTGATATTGTAATTTTATCTCTTAACAATCCTACTCTTAGCATGGATTGGCATATTGATCATGTTATATTGGAAACTCTAGCTAGCTTTCAAGTCTTCTCTCATTGGGAGGCTAGAAAGATCAACAGAAGTGCGAACTTCTGCACCCATTATGTGGCATATAGGGCCATAGCAAGGGTTATCCCGGGCTGCATTCACTCCTTTTCTCCCTAGAGTTCCATCCCTATTTGTAGTGAAAAAGATCCACCCCCTTTCTCCCTCCCTTATGAGGGTTTTTTGCTTTTTATTGGTTGTTTTTAGCTATTGGTTTAGTTTGCTTTTTGTTGGCCGTTTTTCAACTTGTAATGGTTTGTTGGCTGTTCTTAGCTCTTTTATGAATGGTCTGTTACAAATATATATATAGGAGTGATAGGCGGTGGAATAAACCTACTGCACATAGGTCTTTAGTTTACCTGCTACAAGTGGGACTTTGATTTCAATTAGGACAAAAGAGCAAAGTCTTTCTTTCCTAAAGAAGGACAACACATTGGGTCCCACACAAAACTTGATGGGTGAAAAACATTCAAGTCAACAATATATATTCAATTTTCCTGTAACATGCCACATTTTTCATAAATAAAAAATTTTAAGTTATTTGATGAAAAAATTAAAATAAAACTTATGTAAGTTAAGAATTTATATTTTCTTTAAAATTGTAGGAAATTCTTTTCTGAAAAACCTAACTTGCTTAAAAAAACTACCAATGTAACGTATATTTTCCTTTTTGGCATTACCTAAATTTTTGGGTTACATGCGCTTTCTAGTCGAGGCTATATATGTTTGGTAAAGACGAGGAAAAGTGAGGAGGAAAAATAATAAAAACATATGGAGGGAGAGAGAGAGATTGTTATATTCTATTAAAAATGAGAAATGATATTTAGTAAACTTTCAAATTACGATCATACAACTATAATGACATGGTTGTGAAAATTAACATTTAGATAAACAAGAACTTGAAAAAATAAAAATCAATGACTGATATTTTCTACCACATCATCATAATTGTGTGGTCATAGTATGAAAGTTTACTAAATTTCACAAAACCAAACGCAAATGGATTGAAAATTTTGTTTGAAAATGATGGAGAGATTTATTCCATCATTGAAAAATTGTTTGAAATTGTCCATACTCTTAACCATATGGAATGACGAATTCTATAATTACTTTACCCAATAAGATTAAAAAATAGAGAAGGAAAAAATGTCTTGTATTAAATATGTATATTAATGTAGTAAAACTCCTCCTACTTTTCTCCTCAACGCAAACCCAATTATTATTATTTTATTTTTTTGACTTTTGTGCCAATAAATACATAGAGCGGTGCCATTCTTTTGGCTCATTTCATTTTAATTTATTTATTATTATTATTATTATTATTTGCATTAATTTGATTGTATTAAGATTTAGTATTGGATTATCCAACCTTTTCTATGTTCATGTTGTTTGCTTAAAAATAAAAAATAAAATTATATAGTATTTGGTTTTGGTTCAGAAAGGTATGTGCAATATTATCTGAATGCACGCATGAAGAACAATTGGCACTGGGAATGCAGGCTCCCCCCTTCTTTTTATTTGGTGGAAAATGACTGGAAAGCTACGCACCCCCCGCAGACGTGTCAATGTCCTTATGGCCAGCAACCGGAGTATTGCAACATCTGGACACCATCGTTTTACATTTCCTACCCTCGCCAAACGCGGTATAAATCCAGCGCCAGCGCCCGCGCTCGCCACGAGCCCATCCCCATCACCCTCTCCTGCGTAATCTGCAGCAGAGAGCAAACCATGAGCGCCGAGGCGCGAGAAGAGGTGCCCAAGGGCGAGGAGGAAGCGAGCCGGTTGTTGCAGTCCCATCTGGCATCGGCGTCGGACGATGAGGAGGTGGCATTCGAGGCGCGGGAGAAGATCCTGATCGCCAACGCGGAAGAGTCGGAGGTGGAGGGCGTGGATTCGTCTTGGGTCCCGCCGTTCTCGTGGAAGAAGCTGTGGATGTTCACGGGGCCCGGGTTTCTGATGAGCATAGCGTTCCTGGATCCGGGTAATCTGGAGGGGGATCTGCAGGCGGGGGCGATTGCGGGCTACTCGCTGCTGTGGCTGCTATGTGGGCGACGGCCATGGGGCTGCTCATCCAGCTTCTCTCAGCCAGGGTCGGGTCGCCACGGGCCGCCACCTGGCCGAGCTCTGCAGGGACGAGTACCCCAACTGGGCCAGGCTGGTGCTCTGGTTCATGGCCGAGCTGGCCCTCATTGGCGCCGATATTCAGGAGGTCATTGGGAGTGCCATCGCCATCCGGATTCTCAGCAACGGGTTCTTGCCACTTTGGGCCGGAGTCATTATTACGGCGTCCGATTGGTAATCTTTTTCATTGGTCTTGCAACTTTGACTTCCTTTCTGCAGTTTTTGTTTCTGGGTTCTGAGTGTTGAACTTTGAAGTGGAATTGACTCCCATCCCTGTTTTTTCAATTGATAGCTAAGGTTGATTTGATTTTTTTCGGTTGTTTCTGTGATGGACAGTTTCATGTTTCTATTTCTTGAGAACTATGGAGTGAGGAAGCTAGAAGCTGTGTTTGCTGTTCTCATTGCGACCATGGCTCTATCATTCGCCTGGATGTTTGCCGACACAAAGCCCAATGGGAAAGAACTTTTAATGGGTAAAAATTTGAATATTATTTTGATGGACATTAAATCAGTCAGCGTGTTTCTTTTATCAGGTATCATCATTGGCCGGGGCCGTAGAATTTAACTGAAATTTGATCCTCCTCGTAGGCATTTTGATTCCAAGACTCAGCTCAAAAACAATTCGGCAGGCTGTTGGAGTTGTGGGTTGTGTCATAATGCCTCACAATGTGTTCTTGCACTCTGCTTTGGTACAGTCAAGAAAGATTGATCCCAACAGGAAAGGCCGGGTTCAAGAAGCACTCAACTACTATTCCATTGAGGCATCGATTGCACTCTCAATCTCTTTCATGATCAATTTGTTTGTGACAGCTGTTTTTGCCAAGGGATTTTATGGTACTGAGCAAGCCCATGGTATTGGACTAGTAAATGCAGGGAAGTATCTTGAGGAGAAGTACGGAGGAGGACTCCCAATTCTTTATATCTGGGGTATTGGGCTATTGGCGGCTGGACAGAGTAGCACAATAACTGGCACATATGCTGGACAGTTTATCATGGGAGGCTTTCTCAACCTCCGTCTTAAGAAATGGCTGAGGGCTTTGATCACACGGAGTTTTGCAATTGTGCCAACTATCATCGTAGCTCTTGTATTTAATACATCTGAGCATTCGTTGGATGTCTTGAATGAGTGGCTTAATGTGCTTCAGTCAATACAGATTCCTTTTGCACTTATTCCCCTTCTTACATTGGTGGCCAATGAGCAGATCATGGGGGTCTTCAGAATTGGGCCTGTTCTTGAGGTAAGTTATGATTTATGAGCTTCACTACACTTCGTTTTATTTTTGTTTTCTTTTGTTCTCTCTTTTTGATAAATAATAAGAATATGTCATTGAAAAGAGTATCATATAGGAGGCATACAGAGGGGTTCCCGAAAGAATCACATTCTGAGATTTAAATAATCAATAAAATCTACAAAAGCAAACAAATTTCAACATATTATATTTTATTATGAGAATAAATCCTACTACCTCTGGTGGTGGGGTTTCCGCCCTTGAAAAAGAAAGAAAAAAAAAAAAAAACTTGGGAGAATTAGTAGAAACACTGCCACAAGCCGTAGACCCCTCAAGCAGGAAATGTAGGAATGCCGGTTTAAGCTCCAGAATAGGCAATTTGGAAGGCGGCCCCCTTTGGCCTTTTGTGGACAATTTACTACTATGTCATTTGGGCATACTATTTTTCACTTTTGTGTTGACAGCCATATGTTGTGTTTCAGACCTTGTAGCCTCAAGCTTTTAACAATAGGGGTAAACAATGAGGCATCTATTTAGTCCATTACTTGAATCAGCTATGGTTGAAATTGATTTTAGATCACCACATACTCTACAAATTCAACTTTGATGTTTGGAAAAAAAAGTTACAAAGAGAAAAAGGACAAACTTAAGAAATTGCTTCTCATGTCAAAACAACCATCAACTGTTATTTGTTTCAAAATTCTCTTGGAACAGATCTATTTACTTGCTTGATCATTTACTTGATCCTCATTATGATTCCGGTTTGTCTTCTTCTTCTTCTTTCTTTCTTTTCTTTTCTTTCTTTTCTTTTTTTTTTTTTTTTTTTTTTTTTGACTTAAAATATATCTATTGATATATGTTATGATTGAATTTATTTTGCATATGGATTCTCAATGTCAATTACGTTTTATCTTAAAACTGTATTATCTACTCACATCTTTATTGCTAATGCAAATTTAAGTTAGCAATTCTTTTGCTTATGTTTTTCCTCTAGCGATCATCTAGGACTGTACTAGAGAGATTTGTAAAGGCACTAACAAGAAGTACACGTTTATATTTTGAGTTTTGTTTTCTTTGAGCTTGTGTTTTTCATGTTAATCTGATTTGTTGATTACTGTTTGCGCCAGTATACCATGAGGGATAAGGATCCTCTCCATTTCATTTAAAAACTATCAACTTCATGTTCAGGATTTAAAATCGATGCATTCAACAGTGTACATGAAGCCAATGTTAACATGTTTTTTAAAAATTTTAAATAATGTGACATTATGTATACCGTTAGATACACTAAATTTGAATCCTACCTATAAAATAGATACTGTTAATTTTATTTGAAACTGAGAGGATCGTATTCTATGGGTTAGGTGGTCTCATGTTTTGTGAATTCTGGTGCTAGGTTCCTTTTGCTTTTTACTTTTTATTATTATTTACTTAAAGTTTACTTGTGTTGCTTGGCACAATGGGATTAAAACCAATCTCAGTAAATTGTAGATCACAGAGAGATAAGGTCATAGATTTTGGAATATCTGGGTGATAACTTTGGTCCTTTGTCTCTTTTTCGATGAAGTTTATGTGCATAATAAGCATGCCATGGTTGTTAAGCATAATAAGCATGCCATTTGATTTGCATTATATACTGAAATATTTTTCCAAATAGAAGTGGAATGGATCTTATTAGGAGGAAGTAAATATTAACTAAATCTGGAGGTCATGCTGCAAAAGAAGGAAACAGCTACTCTGTTGAGATTTGAATGTTCAGAAAAGATGAGTTTAGTCATCTATAGGTGGGTATTTATTGGTGAGCATTTATATACTTGGGTCCTGGGAGGAAACTGGAAAAAGAGAAGGTTACCAACAAGGGCTCTCCAAGAAGAGGGAGCTAATGAAAGACGGGGCTAGCAATCTTGTTTCTTTAATGATTTAACTTTAAAAAGAGAACTGTGACTAATGTAACCTCAGACTACATGCTCAACTAGTCAGTCGTATGCCAGTTAGAGTTTTTCCCTCAATTTTTTGTTTACTGATAGAAAGGACATATATGGAGATTAAATCTTTCGTTTCTATCAATAGATGAAGGCTGTAGTCCATATTAAGCTGAAAGGCTAAGCTCATAGATTACTGACCCTTGGCCTTTTTCTCATTGCAAAATAAATGAAGTTGCAATATTTTTGTATGCAATTAAAGACAAAAGCGGTTTGAAGTATTTACTCTGTTTTTTGTTGTCTGTTCAGTTAAAAAATGTATGTTTTTTCGTTCTCATCGAGTTTGTCCTCAGGTTGCATACATAGCATGATAGTAAACTTGAGTTCCAGGTGATTTGAAGTTATTCTCTTATATTATTGGAGTGGAGGGTATTGTCTACCTCTCAGTTAAATTGACCTCCAAATGATATCAACTACCTACCTAATTTTATCTTCTAATACTTTGTCAATTAATGTTGTAGAGGGTGGCGTGGACTGTGGCTGCACTCGTAATGGTGATCAATGGGTATCTGTTGCTAGATTTTTTTATATCTGAAGTAAAGGGACTGCTGTTTGGTTTTGTGGTCTGTACTGGCACAGCTGCATATATAGCATTTATTGTGTATCTTGTTTTACGTAGTGGTGCCGTTCCTCCCGATTGGATTACCATACTGTCCAAGAGGTTTGCTTACACTGGGAACTGATGTGATGTCAACAAATATTTCATATTTTTCAAGAAACTAAAAATTTTTCTTAGTCATGCTGCTGCTGCTGAATGGAGCTGCTTTGTAGCGCAAGCGGGTCATCAATCTGCTCTTCAGAAGTGAAGCATTCCTTCTACATAACCATCTCTAACCTTAGAGCGTCTCGAATATGAGTATACAGATACATACAATTGCAAGCATTTGCCTTTAACTGCACTTTTTGCACGATGGAGCTTCATGGAGTTACATGCCATTAGTTGATCGGTCCATGATATTCTTCTCCACATTTCAGAGGATGTCTGTAGCATTTAGTCAACCTCTCAGGTCGAGTTACCCTTATTGTACAAGATACACTGTGCTTTTTATCTCCCCAGTAAGATAGATTAAAATGCTTTCCTATTTTTTTTTTAATGTAACAGCTTATAGTCTACCATAGTTAAACTGGTAACAATTTATTCCCTTGAAGGAATCAATACAACACGATGAAGGGAATTCTGCAGAACTGTTCTCTCTCTCTCTCTCTCTCTCATTTTACTCATTTTTTGGCGTCCAAGACAGACACATGAATGATGAGTCCCATGATTTTAAGTAGGGGTATTCATACAGGTCGGTTATAATCAAATCACAACCGATAACCGACAAACTGATAACCGATTTAGTAATCGGTTATTAATAATCGATAACCGACTAGGTCGGTTGCAGTTAGCGGTTTTAGAGATTTGAGAAATGCGATTATAATCGATAACTGACTATATATATATTAAATATTTATATGAATAAAGTATAAAAAAAAAATCCAAAACGACGTCATTTTGGTGGGAGAATAAACTGATACATTGATACCCATATGGGTTTATCTTATTCTCCTTGCCTCTCTAGTCTCACTCGCTCTCTCCTTGCGGCCTACCTCTCTCCTTGCCTCTCTCCCTACCTCTCAATCGCTCATCTCCCTGCTCTTAGTCGCTCATCCTAATTGCAAATCACTCATTGTTCCCAAGGCATTCATAGTGACGACCTAAAACACATTAAAGCCCAATTTAAATTAAAGCGGTTATAACCAATCGGTTATTAGGTTGAATAACCAATAACGGTTATAAAATAACCGATAACTGACTAGTCAATTGTGGTTGCGGTTATTAAAAATCAAATAACGACAAGTCGGTTATCGGTTATGGTTATAGCAAATAACCGACGGTTATAACAAAGAACCAACGGTTATAACCGATTAAACACCCCTAATTTTAAGCCATCATTAAGGATTAAACGCTTTCATGACATTTGCTTCAACTTCTGGAGTTACTCTTTTAAGTGTGAGCACACGGTGATAAATTTTATGGTATAAATTTTCGGTAGAACTCAATTTCTCTTGAGTTGATAGTAACTTCTTTTGGCTCCACTTATTTATTAATATTCAATAACTTAATACTATGCACATGCATAGTATTCAACCTATAGGTCATCTACTCAATGATTCGATTACAAAGTCGCAATTCATTCGATTGACAACCTATGTTCAATCATATACTTGATATGGTGGCTTACTTTGATATAAACTTTGACTAGAATTTATCTTTAAAAATTGACTTGGAAGGGTAAGGTTTCCAAGAGATTATAGACACATGATTAAGATTAGAAGGATAGAGTTTCCAAGAAAATTGCTCTTTAGCAGTGCCATTATTAGCGTTCAGTGGATGCTAATAAGCACCTTATTAGCATCCACTTTTTAGAGTTGATGCATAAAGGCGCTTATTAGTGTCCATCTTTCAATCAACACTAATAGTTAACCATAATGCTTAGTATTAGCATCAAAATAGAGTCGAATCTAATATGTTGATGCTAATACCGATGAGAAATTATCTTGCTCGAGGGTTGAGGTGGGAAACCAATTAGCGGTGACAAATAAATATTAGTGCCGATGCTAATAATACACTATCAACGTCCACTTTTATGTCGACACTGATGTATTTTCTCAAGTTAGCATCAACTATTGAAAGTAGATGCTGACGACCTGTTATCAACGTCCATTTTTGGTCTTCAAGAGGTAGTTCAATTGGTTGAGACCACACCTAATGAAGCAGGGTCATTAATTCAATCCTCCTCCCTCTTATGTGGACATATAAAAAAAAAAAAAATATCCACGTTTGGGCGACTATTGACCCTTCATTAGAATAATAAAAATTAAAAATCGAAAAGTATTAGTAGCCACATAAATGTGAACACTGATAACTATTATTAGCATCCAATTTTGGGTGACACTATTGATCCTCCATCAGAGTAATAAAATAAAAATCGGAAAGTAAATGTGGACGCTAATAACTTATTATCAACATCCACTTAAGGCTGGCTCGATGCATTTTGGGGCCTTAGGCGAAACATTGAAATGGGGCCTAAATTTTTTTTTTTTAATTTTTTTTTTTTTGAAGTCAAATATGCTTTTTCAAATTATGCAATTATTTCAATTACACTTAAAAATTTTTATTATTCCCTATGTGAGATTCAATCAATTTTTCTATTTCTCTCTCTCTCTCTCTCTCTCTTTTTAAGTATTTCATCTTAATATTTTTGGGAAACTTCACAAAACCCCCTTGAACTTTCATCCATTTTGAAATACCCCTCAAACTTAAAAAACTCTCAATTTACATCAATGAACTTTCAATTGTTCTTCAATTTGAATCAATTCGTACAAATTAGGGCACAATTTTTTTTAAAAAAAGACCAACATACCCCTGATTTTCATTTTTTTAAAAAAAAACATTTTGGAAGTTGAAATTTTAAATAGTGAATTTTAAAAGGTGATTTTTCTATAAAATTCCAACTTCCAGATTTTTTTTTTTTAAATAAAAATCATGGGTATTTTGGTCTTTTAAAAAATTTTGTGCCCTAATTTGTACGGATGGGTCCTAATTGAGAGCAATTGAAAGTTCAGGAGTGTAAATTGAGAGTTTTTGAAGTTCGGAGAGGTATTTCAAAATGGGTGGAAGTTTAGGGATGGTTCCCTGAAGTTTCCCCTAATATTTTGTTTATTGCTAATAACAAATTTATTTAAAGCCTATTTAAGATTCAATCAGTTTTTTTTTTAAAGTATTTTCATATCCAAATGCATATTTTCTAATATACATGTTTGATTAAAAATATTAACAAATTAAACAAACACGATTTATAAAAAAATATATATTCAGATTATAATCAAATAAAACAATAAAACCTGATTTGGCAAATAAATTATGAGCTGAAAAAACAAAACCAACAAACAGAGGACCAACCAAATGAACCAACTAAGCTAAAATAACAAAACCAACCAAAAAAACTGTCAAAAACTCGTACAATAAATTATCAAAAACCCACTAGAAAAATCATAAGTACATAAATAAACATTGCAAAAAAAAAAAAAATCAATTTTTTGATGAAACCTTACCTCTTTGATACGCTTAATTCAAACAAAACCAACCAAAAAATTGTAAAAAATCATACAATTTGGTGAGGGATTTGTCCTTAATTTGTGTATGGGCAGCAGGGTTGTCATATGTGGGCTCTATTTGGGATGTGATTTGTCATATTTTTTCTTGAATTTGTGTATGAGCCATCGCATGTGAGGCTCTATTTGGGGTGGAATTTGTTTGATTTTATTTTATTCTAAATTTGTGTGTGGGTTGTCACCTATGTGTGGGCTGTTGCTTTCTCAAATTTTTTTTAAATTATTCTTGTCTTATTAAATTGGGGCCTTATGAAATTGAGGCCTTTTTTTTTTTTCTTTTTTTTTTTTATGGTTAGAGACCTTAAATTTTGATGACAATTTTTTTTTTGGCATTATTAAAAAAAATTTTGGGCCTTAAATTTTTAAATTTTTTTTTTTGGCCCTATTGAAATTTTTTTTTTTTGGAGCCTTAATATGCCGAGGACTCTAGTCGAGCGCTTGCTTAATGGTCTAGCCGGCACTGTGTCCACTTTTAGGCGCCCCTATTGACCTTCCATCAGAATAATAAAAATAAAAAATCGAAAATCGAAAAGTGGTCATATGTCTCATAAAAACTATTGTCTGCTATTGACCCTCTGTTAATAAAACCAATGGAACTCATTTCAAACCAGCAATGTTGTCCTGCATCCTGTTCCTGTGTTATTTGTCCTGTATACTATATTAGAAGGTCAATTCGAATGACAAATATTGACAATGCTACACAAAATTAAAAAATAGTGAAAAACTTGTGTGGTAATTATCAACATTCTGTACATTATATAGTATGATACGTTTGACTTAAAGCATTCTTTACATTATACAGTGTATGATACATCATATAGCTTGACTCAAACCATGATATTTTAGTTCTAGTTCATTGTATTTGGAAAATTCTATGAAAATCATGCTTGTGTGCTAATTTTCTAGCTTGTCAGGGCATCAGCCACAATGTACCATCAATATCCACCTTGTTTGGAAGTTGATGGTGGATTGTGTGGACATTGATGTCCACCATCAACGTGTTTATTTCGAGAGGTGCTGCCATATAGTCAAGGTAAAAAATATGAGTATTCTATCATCCATTAAAATGTTGCCATCTCACCTATTTCACCTTCCTAAATATAAGATCAAAACATCATATAAAACATCATTATTCAACTCACCGAATAAAAAAAATTCATTTGATCGCAGAGATAAATTGGCCGGAGAGATATTAGTGGAGCGGCGGTGGTGTGGGTGGTGGCATAATCAGAGTTGGCGGATGGGTCGCGGCCACTCTAGGTCATGGGGCAGTGACCTAGACCCACTCTAGCCTGAGACTAGTGTGGGTTTGCAAACCCACGCTAGCCTGAGACCCACGTGGGTGTTGGGTCACAAGGCCGTGACCCAACCCACGCAGGCCTGAGACCCGCATGGATCTGCAAGCCTCTCCGGTGATTTTTTTTTTTTTCCTTTTCCTGGTTCTCGCTTCCACCAGTGAGAATGAGAGAGAGAATGAGCACCAAAAATCAAGCGGGAAACCAGCATACCAAATGTCGCCAAAGAAAGAGAGAGAGCATCGGAGAACAAGAGGAGACCGGCCTGAGACTGTAGGCTGCTGACCCATGGTGGGTCTCATGCCATAAGTCTCTCTCCTTTCTCCCTCCGTTGAAGCTCAAACCGCCGTAAGTCTCTCTCCTTTCTCCCTCCGTTGAAGCTCAAAATCTGGTGTTTTTGTTGTAAAGCAATTTTGTGCAATTTTATATTTTAATTGATGTGTCTTTCTTCTATTAGGTAGCAGAAAACTTATGTTTTTTACCATGACCAAATAGAAGATATTTCCATTTTATAATACTATTAGTGACTGCAAATTTAGACACTGTTGGACAATAATCAGCATCCACTTTAAGTCGACACAGATGTTGGAGCAACAATGTCCACTATAGCTTTAGTTCTAGCTCTATAGCATTCAATACAAAGTATTATTGTTTACAAAAAAAAAAAAAGTACAAAGTATTATTAGCGTCGACTCCATGAGCTTTAGTTGACCTTTAGCGTTGAAGCATCTGCGTCTAACTTATCAGCATTGACGTATTATTCAATGATAAGGTTGGACCATTGAATGTGATACTATGTTGTAAGGTAGTGTACCAAATTCTATGCCTCCTACGATCTTTATTGGGTGTTAGATAGTGCTACATGTCTATTGTCCGTATTATAGGGACAATTAGGACAAGGTGGCAGGGTGGTACTAAGATATTAACAAGTTCCAATAAGATATTTCAAGATGGTACTAAAATATCGATTCACCTCTCCATTAAGTGTTATTTAGGGTTATTGGGCATTTTTTTACAACCAATAAGATATTAACAAGTTCCAATTTGGTCCCAAGACTCCAATAATAACTAGAAGGGTGTTGAATAAGTATATGCTAATATAATGCAAAATTAAAAATTGATTAACCACAAACAAACAATAACCAAAATATAAAAAACAATAAACCAATTGATACAAAGATATTGGTGACAAAGTGAAAACATTTTAAAAAACTTTTCAAAAGTAAAACCACTTATATGCTACCTCTGCTTAGAAAATCAATCCACTAAGAATAATTAAGTTGCACAAGTAATCATACTTACAAAACTTTTCTAATAGACTCCCTCTAGACAAGCGACATACTTGCCTTTTACCATAGTAGCTTCAAAACGTATGAGCAATGCTTCTTCTTGATCTTATATGGAACTCCAATACAGATTCAATAGAATTTCATGGTTGGTGGTTAGCAATAACCAAAACTATAAGAGAGAACTAACCTGAAGTTCTAGGTCTAAAACTTTCTCTTTAACACATTGAGACATATAATACAATCTCCTTACAATTTCATTCTTAGAAGCCCCCTTAAATAGACTTGAAAATCTTGAGTAGAAAGAAAGGGATCTAATTCTAGAATTTTGTAGAAATCAGAAATCCATTTAAACAAGTAAGTAGTCTATTCGAACGTTACTAGCTTAAACCTTGAAAACAAGGTTTTCTTTACAAACGACCTTTGGAATGAAACTTGGAACAAGGTCCTCAAGTTATCATTCGTATGATCTTTGAAATGCTGAATATAACAAAACAAAGACTTCATTCTTCAAACGGCCACTTGGAACAAACCTCTTTGGAGATCTTCGGTTTGAACGACACTTGGAACAGAGCTTAGAATGGGTCTCTTGGGAATTCTTTTGTTTGAAGGACACTTGGAACAGCACTTAGAATGGAGCATTTGGTCAAACTTCATCAAAACATTTTGTCTAAAACCAAATTACATCAAAATATTTCGGGCACCGAATTAACCAACACTAAAAACCTAACATAAAAACTCAAGCACTAATTAATATAATTTCTTTCCACAAATTATGAACAAGGTCCAATTTGGTCCAAATAGATCTACCTAAGATAGTTTTCAATATCAGCCAATCACTTTGATCCACCTAGTCTCATGTGTAAAGAAACAATTGTGGTTTGGTATCACCAGAATCCCTTTGATGTTTCTAATGACACTATCCACTTCTACACTACAGATATTATAAACAAAGTGGATCATAAACATAGTTTATAATTTCAAGTGTGCCACTCTGATTGAACAAATAAAATACTAAATCAATAAACTTGGAAACAATATTAAAAATCATTATTCACTTTTGATATAGTAGATACTAACTTGATAATTGCTCCCTTTTCTCTCTTGTTCTCTGGTTATGAATTGTTGCTTTACACTATCCATCTCTTTCTCCTAAGTGGTACTAACCTCAGGCAATGAACACTTGGAAAAGAAAGCTTGAAGGCTAGCTGGAGGAAGATATTTGCGATGCTTAAGATAGGAAAGATTTTGGGGAAATTATACTTTACTCTCTGAACTATTCACCTATTTTTACTTTTATCTCAAAAGTTTCAAATGTGATACTTAACTCCTCCAAACTTTCAAATTGTGGCAATTTGACTACTTTAACCTTTTTTTTTTTTTTCCAAAATGTCCCCATCACATTTTATTTTATTTTTTTAAAAAAGAAAAAAATATATGTTAGGGTGGCCTAACCACCCCATAGGAGGTGGCCGGCCAACCCGTTTGGCCTGGGGGTAGTTCGGCCACCTCCAGGCCAACTGTCTGGGGACGGCTAAACCATCCCCTTGGCCAGTAGTGGATACATTGTCATTTTTTTTCTTGGATTTTAATATTATTTGCAATATTTTAGAGTGTTCGTGTGGTAACTACGTGGAACCCATTTGCTGTGGGTGAGGCTCTTTACCTTAATTAAAGAGCTCGTGTGAAGCATTTGGATATGATGCTGATGGAGTATAGACCATACAAACAACCAGCCACTTTATGTTGCATTAACATTATCACTCCACTTCCATGCCTTTGTTTGATTATCTTCATCTATAAAACTAAGCAAATTGAGAATACGCAATCAAATTGAGAATTCTGATCAAAATCTTAGGGTGCGTTTGGTTGTATTGGAATTTTATAAGTAAAAAACATGCGATTTTAAACCAACTAAAAAAATTAATTTTTTGAAATTGCTTTTTAAAAAAAAACAATTGTAATTTTTAAAACACAAAAAATATGCATTTTCAAATTGCACATAAATATATATATTTTTTAAAACATACAATTTTAAAAGATAAACTGCAATTTTAAAAGCTAAATGGAGAAATGTTAGGAATTTTCTAGTGTTCTTTCAATTGTGATGTGACTTTTAAAATCACCATTAGATTTGAAATTATTATTACTGACTTTTAATTTATTGGTGATTTTAAAAATCACATTGCTAACTTAGGAGACATGTATCTAATTATCCTTGCCAAGAGGAATGCTGTGACTTATATTCCCAGGAATTAAGAAAAACCTAACTTCAATTCTAATTTTTTTTTTGGGCAAAGTGTGAGTAAATTCTAAGGTGTTAGTAGGGCACTTTCCACATTTATTTAATTTCAATGTCAATCAGCGTCACCACGTATTCTCATCATCTCTTGAAGCTATCTCTGCGGCACATTTTCTTCTTGCTTAAATTTCATTGTCCCGGATGTCATAAAATATAAAATCATTCTATAGTTCATCTGATTTGTAATTTTCTCTTTGTGTTATTTAAGAGAAAATTATTATTACCTCTGAAGTTGAAAATAATTTTCTATTCGACTTTCAAAATTTTAATATTTTCAATTAACTCTCTTAAAATTTTTAAATTTTTAAAATTTTAAATTCAAGCACTTCATTAGTCAAACTGACGAGAGACGGAACGCACGTGATCACTTTGGCCTTTTTTTTTTTCCTAAATTGCCCCCATCCCTGTCGCGTTCACTCGCCTTCGCCGGATTCCGGCAAACCTGGCCGGAGTTCGCTGGAGTTTCACCTGCGAACTTGCTAAAGATCCTTTCAGCTTCACTTGCTCGGTGAGGCCTCTCCAGTGGGTAGTTTTGTGTCCCAATCTCTGTCCGTCTCTGTCGGTTCCCAAGCTTCGAGCTCCGGGTCTTCCATGGCAATCCCAGACCCTTTCAGCTCCGACGACTTCTTCGACTTCACCTTCAACACGGATTTCTTCCAATTCCAAGCGAACCCAGAAATAATCGACCTCACTACGCCCAGGTCACTCACCTCAACCTCGCAATCGACCGACGGTTGCTTCGAATCAGAAGCAAAATGTCCGTTGGGGGATCTCAGAGCTCTCCAAACCCAACCCAACAGCAATTCCTTAGAATTCGAGTCTGGGTCTCCAACGAATCGGAAACCAGCGCTAAAGATCTCGCTTCCGGGCAAAAGCAAAACAGAATTTAAAAATCTGTTTTGCTTCAGATTTCAGTTGAAGGACAGATTTTCTGTGATATTTGCTTCAGAAAATTGATTTAGGAAAAAAAAGCAAAACATCCAGTAATTTGTTTTTTGAGATTTTCTGTGAGATTTGCTGTGAGATTTGAGCGTCAGGTTATTTTCCCTAACTTCCAGTGATTTATTTTGAATATCCTAAATGCCCACCTTCAACTACTCATCAGAGGCATGAGGGCATCGACATTACCTGCATCGATCTGTAAGCGGCAAATGATTCTCAGACTCTCAAAAATTAGGAAAAAGAAGCAAAAGGGATCGTGACAGGGATGAGGGCAATTTAGGTAAAAACAAAAGCAAAAGTGATCACGTATGTTGCACGTGATCACTGTTTTGTTAGTTTGACCAACCGAATGTTTAAATTGAAAAATTTTAAAACTTTGAAAAAGTCAATTGAGAAAATTAAAACTTTAAAGGTCGAATTAAAAATTGTTGTTAATTTCATGAAGGTAAACAGTAATTTTCCTGTTATTTAAATGAATTCAAAGGTTGTGAGGTACGCCAAAAAATTAATTTAGTTCTTACGTTCAAATTTTGTTAACTGACTTAATAGATTTCGATAGTGTAAAACGTGAGAGTCAATAAAATTTTAACTAATATTTCATTTTCCCCTAAAATTTAGCCAAATAAAGTGCCTAAACCCTAAATTCAATGGTGGATTGGTATGCACCCCCCAAATAAGCATTTTCCTTTTTATATAGGCGTAAAGGTCGTATCCCACTTATTTTGGCTTAAAATATTTTTTAAGAAAAAATATTTTAATTTTAATTTTCTTTCATTGCATAAAATATTGATTAATCTGAAAATATAATTAAGTTGACCAATAAAATAAGGGATAACTTCACTTTATATTATTGAATTATCAACATGATTTTGATTTCACTTGGTCACTTTTTAAAATCATAACTCCAATTTAGTCACTTTCAAACCATAGGAAGGAAAAATAAAGTTTTAAACCCTTACTAATTAAGTATTTAACCCAAAATTTTAACTAATATTTCATTTTCCCCTAAAATTTAGCCAAATAAAGTGCCTAAACCTAAATTCAATGGTGGATTTTTTGCATAAGCATTTTCCTTTTTATATAGTGTAAATTGATGGTAAATTTGAAATAATATAAAAAAAATATTTTTAATTTTTAATTTTAAGTATTTGACATTGCATAAAATATTGATTAATCTGAAAATATTTAAGTTGACCAATAAAAATAAGGGATAACTTCACTTTATATTATTGAATTACCACATGATTTTGCAAGCTCCTCTAAACTTGAAAACCTCCAAACTCGAACACTTGAGATTTCAATTATATAAATTTAAATTATCTAATAAATAACCTTTATGAAGCATACCTAAAATGACCAAAATATCTCCAATTTTTGTTTTTTTGTTTTTTCACTTTTATTTATTTTTAGTTTAGAATTGATGGTAAATTTGAAATAATATATAAAAAAAATCAAAGATATAAATATCATTGTTTCACTTTTAACGTTTAAAATCTGATAGAGGGGTTCAAATTAATTACAATTGAAAATTCAAAAGTTCAAATGAAAAAGTTTTAAAGTTTAGAGAGCTTATCAAATTACATGGTGATAAGATATATAAAGTGAAATTATCCTAATAAATGGATGCAAAACAATTGGTCCAATCAAATTGAATTTCATGACAAAAATTACAAAATAAAATAAATAAATAATGAATTCAATATTTATTCTGAAATTAGCCTAAAAAATTATTAAAATCATGCTTAATTGTCCGTTGACTTGAGAAAAAGTTGGGGGAAGATATATTTATTTATTCATTTATTTTCATGCCCGCTCGAAGTTTCATTAGGCGTCTCATTAGGCAATGTCACGGCGGATTTAGCCTATTATTAGCAATGAGACGACGGCTTGGTTAGGATTAGCGCCCACCTTCTTCCTTCGTCTCCATCATTTCTCTCTTCTCTCTGGAGCCATGGCTCACCTACTCGCCTGTGCGCTTCTCGTTTATTTGTCCCTAATCGGACTCTCCTCCGCCCTCCACCACTTCCCCCATTCCTCTGATAATTCCCTCAGGCCCATGATTCTGCCTCTCTATCTCTCTTCCCCTAATCTTTCCCATTCTCATCATCATAATCGCCGCCGGAATCTCCAGAATTCCGTCCCCCCCAGCGCTCGCATGAGACTCTACGACGATCTCCTAACCAACGGGTTCTCTCTAACTCTCTCAATCTTTTCCGGATTGCTCTTTTTCTTGATTTATTTATTATTATTATTTTTTTGCATTCTAATATGTACTATTTCATTGTTAATTTGGTGTTAATTATCGTTGAGATTTGTGGATTTTGGCTTTGTAGTTACTATACGACGCGGCTGTGGATTGGGTCCCCTCCACAGCAATTCGCGCTTATTGTTGATACGGGAAGCACTGTGACGTACGTTCCGTGCTCTGGCTGTCGACATTGTGGGATGCATCAGGTTTGGCTTTGCTTTTAATACTGTTCTTTTTAGTTATTGATGACAATTGTTTTCTCTGTTATCTAGGGCTTCTAATTTTGTTTGGCTGGCTTGCAATTTATGATTATCCATCAGATTGATCTTTATTTATTTGTCTTATATAAGCTGTAAGCAGCATTTTATTATTTGTAGACTAGCGAATCATGATCTCTGCACATGGCTTAGGAAAGCCTTTAAGCCATAATTATCAGCATATACTAGTTAGTACATGATAAAATGATTCAAGTTTCACATGATATATATATATATATATATTTTGAGAATTATAGTGCTTTCTTTTTGTTTTGATTGCCTGTAGATTTTGAAATAAGCTTTGGAAATGGATGGTCGCTGATGTTGTGGATAGACTTCTTATTTTTCTCAATTTGGT
The DNA here is from genome assembly GCA_013348765.1 of Carpinus viminea. Classification (NCBI taxonomy): domain Eukaryota; kingdom Viridiplantae; phylum Streptophyta; class Magnoliopsida; order Fagales; family Betulaceae; genus Carpinus; species Carpinus viminea. Next base: position 11,038,407 of record CP054674.1, read on the forward strand.
GAATGATTGATTAATTGATATCTTGTTTGCAAAATTTAGAGGAAGATGATTAGAGCTAATATTATGTTGTCATCCAGGATCCGAGGTTCCAACCAGAGTTGTCTAGCACATATCAACCAATAAAGTGCAGTGTTAGTTGTAACTGTGACAGTGCTGAACGTCAATGCACTTATGAGAGACGGTATGCTGAGATGAGCTCTAGCAGTGGCTTGCTTGGTGAGGACATCATTTCCTTTGGCAATGAAAGTGAACTTGTGCCCCAACGTGCTGTTTTTGGTTGTGAAACCATGGAAACTGGTGATCTTTACACCCAACGCGCTGATGGCATAATGGGTTTGGGTCGTGGTCGGCTTAGTGTGATGGATCAACTTGTTGACATGGGTGTTATTAGTGACTCATTTTCATTATGTTATGGTGGGATGGAAGTAGGTGGGGGTGCCATGATTCTTGGTGGTATTTCTTCTCCCCCTGATATGGTATTTACCCATTCAGACCCTTTTCGCAGGTGAAATACTTTTAGAAACATCATAAAGTATATATTTGTTTATAGTTAGAATCCATTTTGTGCATCTCACACGTATGCTTTAGTATTGGGATGTCAACAGCCCATATTACAATATAGAGTTGAAGGAAATACATGTTGCTGGGAAGCCATTGAAGTTAAGCCCAAGAATCTTTGATGGAAAGCATGGAACAGTCCTGGATAGTGGAACTACATATGCTTACCTTCCAAAAGAAGCTTTCCACGCATTTAAGAATGCTGTAAGACTTTATGGCTCTGGGTTTCATCCTCTCTTATAGTGTATTTACTTTTATAGTCAAATTCATTTGCCTGGCAAAGGAAAAGTAAGGATATAAAAGTCTCAATTTTAGGATGTAATGAGTTTTGTATATATGGGTAACCTTTATACAAGTAAAGCAAGTTTGTTTAGAAGACCAAACAGGGCACAAGAAATTATTCTTTTCTACAATGTAGAACAAGAATGTGTATGGTACGGAGTATTGATACAGCTTACTATAGATTTGAATGATAAGAATTCCAAAACTTTTCTATAGAAAATAAATCTTACTTTTCTGTACCCTAACCTGTTGATGCTGTGAAGTGCTCTACCGAGGAAGATACCTTTTAACAGTTGGAAGCTGTTGTGTGCTGTGATCTTACACTAAATTCTTGTATCATTGTCATTGACTAAAACCAGTTACTCCAAGTATTCTTGTGTGTTGCTAATTGGTTTTCAGTTTTAGATTACCTGACCCAAAATTCTTGTTTCTTTAGTTCTTTCAACTGTACTTTTTGCATAGAATAGTATTGAATACTTGGATGATGGGAATTATATGTGATACACAGGTGATGAAGAAAACTGGTTCCCTCAAACAAATTCACGGTCCAGATCCAAATTTTAATGATTTTTGTTTTTCTGGTGCTGGAAGGTACTACTAAAACTAGACAGACATAAGTTGAGTTTAAGCACCTGTTTCTTATTGGTTGCCCTGAAATTACGTCTGAATGTCTTTGCTTGCATTTTGCTTAGGGACGTTTCCCAACTATCGAAAGCTTTTCCTCAGGTTGATATGGTATTCAGCAATGGAAAAAAGTTGTCATTGTCTCCGGAGAACTACTTGTTCCGGGTAAGTTGAGTAGTTACTCTACTTGAGTTTTTTCTCCTGTTGGGGGGGGGGGGTCGGAGAATAATGGATGTTTTTGTACTTATTATTGTTTCAAATGTTGTTAAGCACACATGATGTATATTTACTCTGTTTGTTCTCTACTTTTTTTTTTCTTCTTGGTGTTATTAAAGCATACAAAGGTTAGTGGTGCATATTGCCTTGGAATTTTTCCAAATGGAGATGATCCGACTACTCTTCTAGGAGGTATGTTTAATTTTTTATGGAATATGCTGTTCTTATTTTGCAATTAGTTCTCGCATTAGCTCTGACCAAAAGTCACATTTTTTCTCAAACCTGCCTGTGCAGACTAATGTGAAGTCAAACAGTAATTTTCTCTCTCTCCACACATAGGGTATCTCTGTTAATTTTTCTTGATTTGTGACAGGGATTATTGTTCGTAATACCCTTGTGACTTATGATCGGGAGAACGATAAGGTTGGCTTCTGGAAAACAAATTGTTCTGAACTATGGAAGAGTTTGCATTACCTTGGTCCTCCTCCCCCATCTCCTTTGGCTTCCCATAGCCAGAATACAACTGTAGGAATTCCTCCAACCGTAGCTCCAATGGGATTGCCTCCTACTATAGCCCCATATGGAATGCCTCAAACTTTTTTCCCAGGTAGTGTAATTTTCAACCATGCACATACCTTTTTATGTTGCCTTTTCAAATTCAGACATGTATCCTCAATAATTTCTTTAGGTTCATGCTGGACATATAACTGTTGCGAAGATTTGCAATATTGTTGAGCTTCTATATCTTGCAATTTAAAATTAGATGAACTTCTGTAGTTAAAAATATTGAATTGAAGATTCTCCTGAATGTATGTTTGTTGTTCTCTCCTGTTATTATAAGCAAGATTCTCTTTTTAGTTGGTTTTATGTGATTTTGCATTGAAAATTTTGTTGTTATTACACAGTCGCAACTTGCTTTTATGTTGCCACTGAGACTGATGTGTCTGATGTTATGTTTACCATATCTCATATGTAGGTGAATTTCAAATTGGACTGATTACATTTGATATGATGCTTAGCATCAACAACTCTCATATGAAGCCAAATTTCACTGAGCTTACAGAGTTTATCGCTCATGCACTGGATGTTAAAGTTTCACAGGTATAGTTTAGCTATTTTTGCTCTAGGCATGGTTTGAGATTTTCTGATGAAGATGTTTCTATTTTAAAGCACTTATTTGAAACTTTATACTGTACAATTTAGGGTTAGGAATTCAAATTGGACTTTTCTAGTGCTTTTATATGAGTTTATTTGGTTACCATTTCTCCTCAACTATTAATGGTTTAAGTTGTATTAATTCTTTTTGATTGGTAAGTTGTCTTAATTCTAAAAATCCCAAACTAATTTTTCTTGGTCCTGTCTTTTAGCAGTTGATACGTAGCTCAAGATAGCCTCAAATCTCAGTTTGTATCTAATGCCATCAGTATATCTATATATATATATATATTGAAATAACTGAATATTAAAAAAAATTATATTTATATTATATTATACTTGTGGAAAATAAATTGAATGGACTAGGAAAAGGCTGGCTCTACATTTCTTGATCTTTTATGTGGTTTGTACTTTTCATTTAAAAGGGAAAAGTCCATAAACCTTCGTCAAACTACCACCCAATTGATAATATTGCCCCAAACTTTAAATTGCAATAATGTCTCCACCAAATTACCAAAAATTGTCAATGTCCCCCATAATGACGAAAATACCATTAATAATGATAATAGTAATAATAATAATAACTAAAAAAAAAGAGGGAGAGAAAAAAGGAGTTTTTTTTTTTTTTTCTCAAAATTTAGGATAATTTGTCTTTTTGTTGACCTTAAGGGGGACATTGGCAATTTTTGGGTAATTTGGGGTAGACATTCTCCCAATTGAAAAAATGGAGGGGACATTATCAATTAAATAGTAGTTTTAGAAGGATATGTGGATTATTCTCTATTTAAAATAAATGGATGGGAGTTGAGGGTATAGCCCTGAACAGGCACTCAATCCAACCAAACCTATTGCAGCTTAGTTTCACCTTTTGTGTCTATTGCCATTATTACGGTGTGCCAGTTTCTTTGAATGTTTCTTTGTCTTGGCAGGTTTTATGTCAAATTAACTTAATCTATTGGCAATGCCCTCTGTTTGATTTCAGGTTCGTTTATTGAACTTTACCCAAAAAGAAAACGTTTCCCTTATCAAATGGGCTATCCTCCCAGATGAATCTGCTGATTACATATCTAATACCACAGCAATGGTAATGCTACTAACGATGCTGAAGTACATGCAACTGTAGCCATTCCATCAACTCAGTATAGTGCTTTACCTAATGCGTATTTATATTTGTGCAGAGCATAGTTCAGCGCCTAAGGGAACATCGTATTCAGCTTCCTGAGAAATTTGGAAGTTATCAGCTGCTTGAAGTGAATGTCAAGCCTCCAGTAAAGCCGTATGTTCTTTCCTTTTCTCTAGTTATTATTTTCTTCTTACTTTACATACATGGTGTTTTCCTTTCTGCTTATCCTTTACCTATGGATCCAGATTCATGTGTAGCAAAGCAAGAATCTCTCTATCATTTCTAACTAATGGAGGCCAAAGTCTTTAATTAAAGCTCTTTTAGAAGCAAAATATTTTATATGCTCTTGGATTTCAGAATCTGGAACCGAGGGGTTTGGACCATAGTCACTACTATAAAATGCTTGAATATTGTCAACAACACATGAAGGCCTATAATTATTTGGTAACATAGAAAGAAATTATAAAATAGATAGAAGCTTTTGCTTTGAGAAAGCATTTGGCTCATGATCTTAGATAACACCTTTCTTTGAAATTAAAGGCTCTTATCAATATAGGAACTTTGCTAACATCAGCAGTGTTTTTTCATATCTCATTCAAGCAAATTAGGTAAAATATTAAAAATCAAAATTCATTCCTTTACATCCAAATGCAGCATATGCAAATATCAAGGAAATGTGTTGGAACAAGTGACTTATATTCTCTCAAGTATATAAAATAATACTAAAACTACTGGCTCATTGGTCGTAATTAGTTTATGTGGGTCTAGGGACAAATAGGTTGTGGGGGTATTTTGGGATTTTTCAAAATACTTACAATTAGGGTTTTCTATAAATATGTTATATTGTAACCCTAAATCATCGAATAGTTAAATATAGCCGCACTCTCCTGTAGACGTAGGCACCTTGCCGAATAGAGTAAATCTGTGTCTCGACTCTCTCTTTTCAATTTCATATTATTCATCATTATTTGCATGGTAACAACAAAAAATCATTGTTGGAGAAGGGTCAAATCGAAATCTAGGAAATCCATATAACACACATCCAGCCTCACTCCCACTCCATGACCTCTCCTAGGAAAGTCATACTGTATAAATAATACAGATGGACTTGTCTGCTTTTTTATTTGTTTTGTGTTTCCTTCCTTTTCTTTAACAATGCAATACTATTGCTTAAAAAAACAAAATTCTAAACAAAGTTTATCAGACACTGCATTTTTAATAATTTACTTAGAAATAAAGATGTATCCTCTGGGTTTGCAATGAAAGAGAAGAGGAGGGAGGGAGAGAGTGATATAGGACAGTCCTTGAATTTGGAGATTGGGTTTACCAGTCAATAAATGTAGGTGGGATATGACAGGTACTGGATCATGGAGTGCATTGTTCAGAAGACAATTTTAAGGATGACTAAATGTCTGGAATTGAAATCATGCTAGAAGGCTAAAATTTTAGAGGTTCTGTCTAGATATTGTGGATGGTAGCCGTAAATAGTAAGTTCTTTGTTTACTGTTGGCTCTGCAAATCTTGAGGATTGCCTTCGACTTCACATATAGACGATAGAGACTTGGTCTGTCATCAGGTGTAGTTTATAAAAATTAAATATGTGAATGCCGTTTACATCTCTCTAGGCCGAGCACCCTGATCTAGCAGCTTAAAGAGTAACTGTTCTCTTTGTGAAGTCTATATTGATTTTATGATTTATTTTTCATATCTAGTCTTTTATTAATCTATCAACATCTGCAACCATATTGGCATTGTTTCTAGAGTGCTAGAGATTCTTTTCCCCGCTTTTTGAAACAGATTTTTCCTGCTTCATTTTCTTTTCATATTCACAATTGGAATCCTGTGGATAATTGCAGAACATGGTGGAATCAATACTACTGGGCAGTTGCTGTTGGATTTTTGGTTACCCTGGTTCTTGGACTATCAATTTTTGGGGTATGGTTGATTCGGAGAGAGAGAAAAGGAGAGCATGGTTCATATGAGCCTGTAGGTGCAATAGTACCAGAGCAAGAGCTTCAGCCACTTCAAACTTCACCAGCGATTGATGATTTATAGTGTATAGTAATCTTAAATTTTTTGTTGATTTAGGGAGGAAATATTGTGCTAGGTAGCTTCAAATTTGACTAAATAATGATTATTCAAGCTAGTGATTTCCTGGAGATAAAATCTGGGCTTCCTCCATTATTGTACACTGATAAAGAAAATCGAGAAAGCAAGAAGAAAAGTAGTAGAAATGCTCATAGTTTTGGATATTAATATATGTAGAAAGCTACATTTTGATGGTGTAAAACCAACTACAAAATATAGTCATTATACAAAATATATTTGGTCCATCTATGGAACTACTTAAAACTTATTACAATTTTATATATATATATATATGTATTTGTTATTATTCAATGTGTGGAAGGGAAAAGGGAAATTACAAGAAAATGAAAAAAGAAAGGCAACAGAGCCTTTTGAAGAACAATTGAGAATAGGTTAAATAAAGACCCTGCCTATCAAGAGAACTTAAACTATCAAAAGAGGCCGTATATGAGTCAATGTTCCATAAACGAAATAGAACCCCAAAAGGGTATGCCGCTTTGGCCATCAGTGGTCAAAAGAAAGAGGAAAAAATCTGTCAAAAGATAAAAAGGCACAACAAACTAGTGAGAAAAAGAACAAGGGATAGAAAATTACAGGTAAATTTAAAAAGACAATAAAAACAATCTCAAAATAGTAGATTCGGCGGAGGAAGGCAAAAGAGACATGGAGAATGATTGGCTCGTTTAAGCCACTTGCTGAAGCGTGAGAAACATGCAACAGTGTAATACTCCAATAAAAACAATCGTTTTATTTGAAACTCATATTTCATAAAACCTAGTTTTAGAACAAAAAACCAAAGTTGCACTTAACCAAAAAGCCTTGAGGCAAAACTTAAATTTTCACATATTTGACCGTATGTACGCCTAATAGTACAAAACATGTGCTCTTGTTTCTAGTGAGGAAATACGCCGGGAGACCATTGTATGTACACTCTTATTTTCAGTGAGGATGTATGACAGGGGATCACCCATACGTACTCTTAACAATCCTTGACTTAATGGGCAATATACATGGATGTAGGCTTGAACTCTTTTACCCAATGTACAATAGTATCGTACGTATGCTGCCACTTTAAAAAGTAGTTTTAACCCATTATCCACTTTTCTCGACAATGCCACACCTCCCACTTCTATATAAGGCCCCTCTTTGTCCCCTAAGCCTCTCCCACCCCAGAGAACCTTAAATTATTGTGAGGAGTGATTTTCTTGGTGAAGAGAGGAGGAGTTTGGTGTTTTTGCCATTTTCTAAGATAACCTCTGCCCAATTCTATATTTTTAATATTGTTCTTACCATGTTATAAGCTTTAAAAGTACTATGTTAAAGTTTTTATGCCCATTTCTTACAAACCTAGTTACGTTTTTCAAAAGTAGTTGAAACATCACTTTTATTCCTTATGTTGCATGTTAATGAGTTTCCTTATGATGCATATGCTTATTTAATAGCCTAGAAGGAGATATAGTAGCCTATAGAATTCATAAAAGCCTTAAAACACAATTTAGAGCTTTTAGCTGGAATGCCTAACTTACTGACTGGATGTATGCTCTCGAGCTAACGCATTTACCTATGTATCTTAGAGTGCAGCAACCTTTTTATTAGATAAAGCATAGCATCTTACTTGTAGAGGTCATCTAGTACTGCGCATGACGATGTGTCGTATTTCATTATAGCAAGGTTTTTGTGATGTCGGAAGACTCTATGCGAACGAGGTAAATAACCACTCACAAATGCTTTCCTTAAAAACGTGGATATGTCAGTTGATTGACCACATGTATGATAATTGCTTTGATAATAACATGTTGATATGATGCATTGTATGACATGGTACACTGAAACGTGTAGTATAATGACTATGGGCTTAATATATAGACTTGATTCTATGGTCAAATGTGTGTGTGATATATGGGTCTTGGATCCAATGATTATTTTGTGATCAACATAGCCTTAACGGGCAATCACTATAAGATGTAAATCATTAGTAGCGTGGGTTACACAAGGTCGAACTCGATTAGGCTACTAGTGTGTGGATTGTAGTGTATAATATTCGAGACACTGGTGTTGTATTACATGTCCCTCATGATAGTTTGAAAGAGATAACATCTTGGGTAGACTATATATGATAGTTATGGCTTATAATCCATTAATTTATCTACATTAAAATATCTCGGTGATTGCCACCAGTAGTACACTACTACTTACTAAACCAAACACTACTTTCCCAAGGTGTATTAAGATAGGCAAGGCCTCATTTTTCACATTTACCAAGAACTGTACGTTTATTTTTGTCTAATAATACAAAACTCATGTCATACCTAATTGTGAGATTTACGTACTATGTCTTTAGATTTACGTTGTTACTACTTTTATAGGAAGCTTGCCTTTAGAATCCAAGAGTGGTACGGCTACCACTATATACTTCGTCGTAAGATCTTCATGCTATTATCATGTTTGCCTATTATTACTGTTAGTGCTCTATGTCTTTGTATTTGAGGTTTTACTTATACCTGTGAGGGAGTGATAGTTTAGTCAGATTTATTTAACATTCTTATGCATTAACTTTGATAATGCTTAGAGGGATGATTTCCTATTTAGCCACTAGTTGGTTTAACTGGGCTAGTTGCTAGTAACTCTGCTAGGCTAGCCAATGCCAAATTTGGGAGCGTTATAGATAGTGGGAGTCGGGAAGAGGAGCAGCACCACAAGAGACCGGAGATAGCGGCGAGAGGCGATGGGGGTTGTCAAAAGTGGTGTGGGTCTTCCCACATGTTGGAGCATGTTGGGCATGCGTCGACAAGTAAGATCTACTTGCGGGCGCGTGTAGTTCATGTGCCGACACATGCTGGCCGGATAACGACATGGTTGATGGCGAATCGACGTGGATAGGCCCTAGAACACAATGGGATGGAGTGTTTGGTGGCAGAGCGTCCTGAATTTCATAGATTGGATTTTGAAAAAATCAATCCAAAAACTTCAAGGAGAGAGCGAAACCAAGGCCGAGGACAATGGATTGCAGTTGGAAATAAACTACCTGTAGTAGGAGGAATGCCGATGTAGTTGCTGGAGCGGGAGAGCTTGCCATAGGCGAAGGATAGGCCTCCAAAGAGGTTGACAGATCCTCTGAAGAGAGGTCGGCAGATCCTCTGAAGAGGGTAGAAAATGTGGGGGCAGGAGGAAGTAGGGAAAGGAGGGAAAGGGGGATCGTTGGTCTTCTCGAGAGAGAACAAATAATTTAGGTCTATTAAATGTCTTTCTTTATGTCTTTACTTAAAACTTATTACTTGAAGACAACAATCCTTTTCTTTGGATCTCTAATGCTACTAAGAATTATTTATGTAATTTACTTGGCAGAAATTAAAAAGCAATTCTGAATGAGATTGAAATGATTTCAAGCCAACTTTGCTTTTGTTCTCAATTTCCGCCCCCTTAATATTACAATAGAGGACGGGGAGAGGGACTAAAAATATAGAAACAAACTAGGGTTGGGCAACTTAATAGTAAGTCCCAATATAACTTACCCAGTGCAAGTAAACAAAAATTTAAAGGGAATATGTTAAATGAATGACATGGTCCGACACAACACATTTGTTCTTGAATTATTTGAAGGTAACACTTTTAGACCACGCAAATGAAAATAGGTAAAATAATTCGAGTACCAAAAACTGTTCATACCAAATTACTAATCACAACCCACCAAACGGCTAGCTCACATAGTCACATTTGATTGTTAACATAGGTATTTGGCAATAGACTGAACTTGAGAAAGTAGATTGGTATTATATCATATTTGATTGATGTGAGAAAAAAGTAAGAATGTTTTGTACAAAAAAAGTGAAATTTTTTGTTTTGTAGTGATTTTTTTATTTGAATAATAATAAAAAGTGATTGATGTGATATAAAAAGTAAGAATATTAGAGTTAATTTTGAGAAAAATATTTTGGAATTTTAAGTTGGGTTCGGTCCAATCCAACCCCAAACAAGCCCAAAGGTAACTTCAACTGGTTAGTTGAGATGTTTGCTTGTTATTGGGGCCTAGCCCCTTCCTGCTATACATTTGAGCTTTATTTAATGCATTTTTATTCATTAAAAAGGAAAAGTATAAAATGGCTCCCTAAACTACCAGTCATTTGTAATTTAGTCCCCCAAAGTTTTAATTTGTATAAAGTAATCTCTAAATTACCAACCCTTTATAATTTGGTCCCCTATGTTAGATTAAATTGTGAAAATGGACATAAAATCCAAAACGACGTCGTTTTGGGATGTAGAATTACTGAAGTGCCCTCATCAAAATAAAAAATCAAATTAAAAAATCCCCCTAAAAAATGGCGTCGTTTTATTACATTTCAAGAAAACCCCCTTTCTTCCCCCTTCCCCTCATCTTCACCGTTTGGATCATTGAGAGTGCGCCTTCAATGACTTGGCATTTTGACTCTTCTCTGCAGCTCAAGACTCTCTCTTTCTCTCTCTCTCATAGTTTCTCTTTGAATTAACAGAAAAAGAAAAATCTCATGGATGATTCTTGATCCTAGTTGTGTTCTTTAGAAATATCTGTGTCAATTCAATCCTTCATTTCGCTATTGAGAAATTTATCATATTTTGGATGCTTTTCGCAAAACAATATTGGGTCAATCTCTTTTGGGCAATTTTGAACACTGCTCAAAATGATTGATTTAGTGAGGTACACTTAACGTCCGGCGTATCACCAATAACCTCGTGAAATCTCTGGCCAAACAGTTTCCGGTGCCCAATGCCGAAAAACCAAAAATCATTCAGATCTTTGTCACAGATGATGACGCAATCGACTCATCAGAATCAAAGGAAGAAGACGGGGGGAAGGGGGAAGAAGGGGGTTTTCTTGAAATGTAATGAAACGACGCCGTTTTTTAGGGGGATTTTTTAATTTGATTTTTTATTTTGACGAGGGCACTTTAGTAATTCTGCATCCCAAAATGACGTCATTTTGGATTTTCCATCCATTTTCATATTTTACTCTAACGGAGGGGGCCAAATTATAAGGGATTGGTAGTTTATGGGGCTACTTTATACCAATTAAAATTTTGGGAGACTAAATTACAAATTACTAGTAGTTTGGGGGGCTATTTTATACTTTTCTTTAAAAAAAAGAAAATCAGCTAGCAAAACAGATTTTAGCAAACCAAGCATTAATACTTTTGTGAAACAAAAACACATTTTTCAAAAGATAAAGCAAAAAACACATATATATTTTCAATTTGACCAATTTTATTTCAAACTTCTCATGTTGTCCATAATTTTTTTTCATTCTTTTATAAAAAAAAAAAAAATTGGGGTGGCTTTGGCTATCTAGCCATTTTTGCAGTCTCAATTATTTTTTTATATACAAAATAAAAAAGAAAATTATAGGCAATATGGAAATTTTGGGATAAAAGTGGTCGAATTGCAAAAATTTAAAAGTTTAGCAGGTGCATTGCAACGATTGAAACATTGAAAGTCGAATTGAAAATCACCCCAAACTTTGGGGGCTAAAGTGTAATTTTTTCAAAATATTTTCGCAAAGCATATATATATAGGTATTACTTGTACAAAATCAAAAATTTTAAAAATAGAGAGGTGATTGTACGATCATTTTAGTGGAGGATAGGGCTAAGAGTTGGTCGGTAATGTTGGTTTAAGTTGAAAAATCGTGTTTTCGCATTTCGCACCGACAATGTTGATAAAGTTGAAAATTTTACCGACTTATTTCACCAACTTTTTGTTCTGTCATAGAATGGTTGTCAATAATATTGGTTTTAGAAATATCGGTTAGTAATGACAATCGGTAATGTCGACAAGTGAAAAAATGAAAAATTAATTGACAAAGTTGGCCAGTGTTTGTCAGTAAAATTAGTTCGATTAAAAAACTATCTTCCGCCTATTACACTGAAAAATTTGGAATATAAAAAATCATGCCATCTCCTGTTCATCATCTAAACTTTCACAATTGGCTATGTTCAAAAATCGCTTGGTTGATAACGAGTTGATGAATTTGCTCAACCCTAATGAAGGAGAAAGACCATCTTTGGAACTCATGCCAAGTGAGGGAGTTGGCAACTACCGAGGCACTATATGCCTTCAAAAGATTCAATCTCAAAATTCTACTAGACACGAAAACCCATATGAATGCAATCAATCATTTTAACTGTGCATTCAACAGTAATAGCCGATGTGTGTCCATCAATAATAGTAGATGCATGTTGTGCATCCATCAGTAATAGTAGCTACATGTTTAACAGTAATAATAGTTGTGCGTTCAAAAATAATAGTCATTACGCACAGCAGGCAGTGACGGATATACATGGGGCAACTTTGGGGCAGGCACCCTTAAAAAAAAAAAAAAAAGCATTTTGAGACAAAAATTTAAGGGTGCCCTTAGTAATTTTAATTTTTTAAGCCAATGTAGGTCTATCTTTTTTATGTGTTCTCTAGTCTCTAATATGATTTATACTTTGAGATTTGGAGCTTTTCTAAAAGAAATTGCCGTAGGCTAACAACTTACTAAAATATACTCATTTTTCTTAGACACTACTAGTCATTTAATTGTACTTAATTTATTTCGCAAGTAGTTTAAAATATTATGAGTTTGTGACGTCGTTAGATGAAGATTTTTAATAATTACTTTGATTTTTTTTTTTTCACATATATTACGTGATACATATATTATGGTATACTTTATTTTTTTATTGTATTCTTTTGTGCCCTTAGTAACTTCAATTCCTAGATCTGCTACTAACTAAAGGTCCATCAGTAATGTTAGATGCACGTTGTGCATCCATTAGTGGTAAACAATGACAAGTCCAATAATAATAATATTGATAATTGTGTGAGCTAATATCATGGAAACTTCTCCAAATAGTAGTGATGATAATTTGTATTAGTAATGAAAGTAAAAGGAACAACACTAACAAGTTATATCAGTAGATGGGGAACTCTCTCTCTTCTCTTCTCTTCTCTTGCTTGGAGATCGTGGACCAATCCCTTTATATATGGGTTGTAAATTTTTTATCGGAAGAGTAGGAAAAAGAGTTTCCAGGGTTTCTAATCAGGGAGCAATATATATGGCTTCCCCCCTCTTTCGATTTTTGTGTTTTTGAGTGAATGTATCCCATTAGGTATGTTGCCCTCCCCCTTAGATTGGGTTATGCTCTCTTTTAGAAGAGAGTGAACCTTCCATCAAGCAATATAAAAGAAAACTTGAGAGAAAAGTGATGTGATACCACCTTTTTCATTTTGTGCAGTGGGTTATAGGGTTTCTCATGTATGACCTTTGCTTCTCAAATATACAAAGTGCTCTTAAGGTGCATTAATAGTTGCAAATACTTGGAATGGTGACCTGTCAAGGCTCAAGAAACTTAGTCGAGATTTAATTAATCATTCAACTTGATACATACAAAATATGTGTCAAATTTCCCATGACCCGTTCATTGTGCCAAGCCACACAATGTGTTGTCATGTTCAATTGGATTACCAATTTCCATTTATGTCATTTTATGGGATTGTGATCATCCGAAGTCCTTATGGCCATGTAGTAGCAACCTCTCAATAATCTTCTTTTTTTTTTGGTTGAAAAATGGCCTTGGTAGGCACCCCTTTACATTGGGTTTTGAGGTCGTTGGACTAACCCGTGTGGAGAAAAAAGACTTATGGGTTGAATCCTGACTTTGACCCGCATCTCTTTGTAGGTCATGAGCCCAATAAAATATGATATGAGTGTGAGCGTTGTGCTCGATAAAATATGAGTATTGTTGATGGAGACCATGTGGGCCTTTTTTAATTAATAAAATTTTAGTCCAAAACCTAGATTCAATTTGATTGTGATATGATTCTATGCGTGCATCTAACCGCTTCCATCAAATGGCTGACGAAATGGACAATTTTAGATGAATAACTTATCCGAAGACTTTTAAGGTACTTTTTATACTCATAAATCAGTCTAGTTTGATACAATTGGAATAAATAATTATTTTTTCCTAAAATTTATTGAAATGTTAATGAAGGTCACGTATGTACAATATCTCTAATTATAAAATTGAAAAATGAGATTTTAAAATAAAAATCACAAAAAAAAAAAAAAAGAGAAGGAATAGTAAGAGCCTAAGAGGTAGTGAAAGTAGAGGACAAAGGAGAGGAGATATGGGTTGTTTAACTAAAGTCCACGACTTTTTAAAATTTTAGCTCGTAGGAGTGCCACGTGGAATGTGCCATTTGGCCAACATAAAGTAGAAGGGGAACCACTAACAAACAACAGTGGCTGTTACATCGTACAGCGCACGTGAATATGCCCCGCATGTAACCGACTCAATACAATAGTATAAAGGGAAATTTCATTTTTACCCTCCAAGCTTTCACGCGAATTTTGACTATTTTTTTTCAAATTTAAAAATTTTAAAATTTCTCACTCCTTCAAAATATTCTTGATTTTCAGTTTTTTTAAAAAGCAAAAACATTTTAAAAGTTAAAATTTTATATAAAAGTAAAGAGTATAAACGCTATATAAACTTTTCAAATCGTGACGAAAAATTTATATTAAAGAGAACCCCTATAGTCAGATCCTCCTGTAAAAGTAGTGTTTTACAGCACCCAATTAACATAATACACATCATCAATTCAAGAAAATTGCAAAAAATCAAAATGAGACCAAGAACAGCAAATCAAAGTGATAAAATACCAAAATACCTAAACACAATAATTGATAGACTAGAGACCACATGCCAAAGACCCACATGCAACCAACCTTGACCAATCCACATGGCCGAGACCCATGTAACCCAACTTGACAATCCACGTGGCGAGACCCAGCAAACAAACCCAGCAACCAATGAGACGAGATCGGCGAGACTCACTTAAAACAAAATGACTAGAGACCCACAATGGTACCATTGTGGGTCTACGCTAGACCGTTTGACCGACTTCAAACCCTCTTGAACCATAAATCCCTTCAAAATTCGATTCTAATGCCCTATAAGTTCTTTAATCTCAAAACCCATTTCTAATGCCTCATAACTTGTTTCTAATGCCTCCAAATCAAACTTAATGCCCAAAACTTGTTTCTAATGTTTAAAAAATTGTTTTAGAATCAAATCTAAAACCTAAAAGAAAAAGTTAACCCTTAGAAAATTTATTACCTAAAAGGCCAGCACTTCATCCTATAAAGTTAAAAAGAGGTTCAAAGTTCAAGATTTTAAAATTTGAAGAGATTTGTTAAATCGCGTGAAAGTTTATAATGTCAAAGTGAAATTTTTTCATAATATAACATAAAAGAACCCAAATCCATTTTATCTTCTAATGTAATTCTAGAAGTCTCTCTTGTGTTCCTCCAAGAATGATGTGGCTTTTAAATTACCATTTAATCAAAATCCTATAATAATCAATTACAAATCCAATGGTGATTTAAGAGCTACATTATTTTTTGAGGACACAAGAGGAATTTGTAACATTACTCTATTTATTGAGGTTTTTTTTTTTTTGACATGTCCATGCAAGGTAAGGGGAGGATGGATTTGAACTTGTGACCTATTAACTCTATTTATTGTGGTTAACTGTACATATATGCATACTAATATAGTTCGTTAGTTTATTTAAAATTTTTAAATAATATGATAATATTATCATACACCAATATCATTAGATCCACAAAATAAGTTTCATTAAATCAACAAAATATAACATTAACTAAAATATATATATACTTTTTATTAGTGCTGTTAATTTTTAACATAATCTTCAAATTCAAAAAAAAAAAAAAAAAGTTTTGGTTTATTAATTAATTAAAAATTAGTTAGCCTATATTATATCTTCACCCAATTCAAACTTAATACACAAACACAAATTATTACTTCTATTCTTTATTTTGATTAAAAATGTGTTTTGAATTGCATTTGAAAAATCGAGTTTTTTAAGTCAAAAAAATGTTTTTTTGACAAAAGCTTTATTTTAAAATTTTTGTTAAAAGTGTGCTTTAGAACCTTAAAAACGCTTTCAATTTTTTTTTTATCAAACATATACTCTTTTTTTTTTTTTTTTTTTTAACAAACAAATTTTTTGAATATTATACAAACTTATAAACTTTTCAAACCTACACTCAATCATGCCGAAAGTAGGAAAAATCGAAACAAAGGGCTAAATCTACCCTTCCACTAAAAGCAGAGGTAACTTTTAAATGAACCACAATTTAGAGTTACGTACACGCATGACAGCTGGCTGCAAGCCACCAAAGGATGATCCATCATAAGCAATCTCCTTAAATCCCTGAATCCCACACAAAAAAAAAAAAAAAAAAACAAAAACAAAAACCCAACATCTCTCTGGGGCCGTGGATTCGCAGGATTAATTATTCAATATTTAAAAAAAATAACAATGCTCTGTTTTAGTGAATATCAGCGTCTGAATCTCTATATATGTAAATATAAAATAAAGAAGAAGAAGAAAATTATTAGTTAAAATATTCGATCTTTATATATATATATATTGACGTACTGGCAATTTGTCGGTGCCTTACTCTGCATGGAGAGAAAGAGAAGAAAGTAGACAAAAACAAACACAGAGTATTGTTTGGTAACACGCAATTAACGAAGTAATTTATTGTGATAATAGCTACTGGGAAATGTAGTACAAATACACAGATCGATCATCCACTGAGCATAATTTATATATAACCAAAGAATAATATATTATTTATATCACATTAACAAACACTCACACACTAGCAATAGCAGGAACCCGCCATTTATTTATTCCTTCGATAATCATCTAACAAGTAACAGCTATATAATTGCTGCAATATATATAAATGGAATATTAACTATCGTTAATATCTTTTGATCGAGGGGCCATTCCATCAATCGTCCATGAGCCTAGAAAGAGAGAAAGATTTGATTGAATATATTTCGATCAAGGGCACTTGGGCTTGCCCTTGGAGTTCTTGAGGTCCCTGTAGCAAGGGCACTCGTCCTTGTTCCCATAAGTCCCAGAGGGCACGCACTGGCACTTCTCACAGCAAATTCCGCAGTACTTCACGCACCGATCCTTCACGCCCGCGTTCGCGCACCTCTTCCCGCACTTGGAGTCACAGAAACCTTCATGTTTTCACATTCCAAAACAGACCAAAATAATTAATTAATTTACAAACTAAGAAATTAAACACAGTGGGCATTATCGAACGATCTTACTTGAACCGGCCATGCTGGCCTCGAAGAAAGAGGAGGTGATGAGGACAAGACAGACGAGCAGAAAAGTTGCAGAAACGAGCTTCATGCTTCTTGATGTTAAGGAAATGTGGAGCAACGGAAGGAATTGTGTGTGTGAGAGGTGGTGAAGAGGTGGAGGAGTATTTATAGTGAGAAAAAGGGAGGGGTAGGTGTAGTGTTAGGAAGCTAAATAAATAAACAAAGATATCAACTTGTTGATTACACTCTGTAAAAGCATGGTTTTGGTTTTAGAATCAATTGGATATTGTACGCAATAATTAATGTCTTGTGATGACGAATTCTTGGTCTTTAGAAAATATGTTGCCATGCTTGTTGGTGTGGCAGCTGTTGATAGGGCCCTTTTAATTAACATCTACACTACCGCAGGGGCAGCTTAAATTTGTCTTATCTCAATGCTGAAGGTTACCAGAAGCTTCAAGATTTTTTTCGACATACCTTCCACGCACAAGCTTGACAGATTTTGATATAACATTATTACAAGGATTTCATCGTAAAGTAATATTATTTTGTAAACTGTTGTATAATACAACTTGATAATATTGTAGTAAGAATCAATTATTGGATTAATACTTAGAAAAAAAAAAACTATTGATTTTTACTCTCACGTCATTTTAATTGTATAGCCATAATTTGGTAAGCATTTCAGTTGGGTATTCACTCTTTTTGTTTTTCCATCTTTGATATAATACGCTAAGAATCAAACCATTTACTCTACCATTATTTTTCTATATATGTACATCATGCTTTCATTGCTAGCTGCATTACCTTGCTTCAACGGTATTCAAAGCTTTTTTGTTTTTCTATACGAAGAAGAACCGTTCAAGGTAAGTTCACTTTGTGATCAATTTTCACCTACAAAAACTGTGTATCAGATGAGTGAGAACTCGAACGTACAGTCGATCTCGATATATATATATATACAAAGCTTTTTGATGAGATAGAATATGATATTCATGAGAGATGATGAGTTGATGAGAGAGTGCAATGTATGCGCATCATTTAGCTGGCAAAGAGGTCAATGTTGAGTGGGATCCATGAGGCAGAACCTAATAAAGAAGCCCAACTGTAAAATCTCTTTGACATCTTTGATGATATCAGTTCAGTGGTAGCAAACCCATCGATAGCGATGGCTTGGACCATTTATTTCGTCATGCCAAGATTCAGCGTGGGTTTCTTCACTCGTTAATTTTGCCTCGTTTTGTTGTTAAATGGATGGATTAGGTTTAATAATTAAATTAAGGGTTAATGCTCTGGAATTCACTGAGCGGCACGGACGCGGTGAAGAAAAGGAGGATGGTCGGCCCCATCTTTTGCCTAATATAAAGCGTGCCTTGTCATGTGACGTGTCGATATCAAAGGTGAAAACAACCGCGTCCATGGAACTGGTTAACAATCCACTTTCTGCCTCGGTATCAGTTTAAAAAACAGTCATTACTGTTGTTAGAAAAAGTTATTAGAATTACTTTAAAAAAAAAAAAAAAAGTTACTAGAATTCACTAATGTGGGGATGGTTCGGCCCTCTAGCCAGTTTGATTCGTCCTGATGTGATATATTAATAGATTTTGTCAATTTTTCTAATGACATGAACCATTTTTTTTTTCTTACTACATGGATTGATTAATTACTTTTAATACCCAAGAGAGCTATTTGTCAAACCCAAAACTACATGGTCCAAAAATGAATTGATCCCAATATTTTAAGAAAAATGTATATTTCATGAAAATGCACATGTCATTATTCAACTTTTAGAAGTAATTACATACATTTTCTCTTAATAAATTACAACACATTATCACTTTGCCCTAATGAACTAACAAGTATAATGCCCGACCTTATCAAACTATTATTTTGTGCTCAAAACCCTCATTCTACGGTCAACCACGTTAAATTGGATGAAATATTATTTTTTAGACGCTAAATCTCATTAAAAGATAGAAATACCCCAAATAAAAAATTAAAACACAAAATATAAATATATAAATTTATTTTTTTTTTTAAAATAGGGGGGGCTATTATAAATAAATATATATATAAATTTGTTTAATTTTAAGGGTATTATATGTAATTTTTGTATATAAGGTTATGGTATTTGAGTCATTTCAAGTTTTTTAACATGGTTGACTAACATAATGGGAGTTTTGGACACAAAATGGTAGTTTGATAGGGTCAGGTAGTAGTGTTGTCAATTAATGGGAGAAAAGTGATAATGTGTTGTAATTGATGAAGAAAACAGTAATTATCCCAAACTTTTATATGGTATAAAAACAAAAACAAAATTTTAATTCAAGAGCCAGTGGTCATAGTCGTCTGATGCCAATTAATTCTATATTCCATTATTTATCCTAATTAGTAAACTAAAATATAAAATACTTTTTTTCCTTTTAATTACTTTAATTGTCTCTGTTCTTCGATTTAGGCAGGTGTTTTCTACACAAAACCTAGCTCGTCCCACTTGTCTTGGTCATGTTAGGAACTTGCTGAGAACTTGTGTCTGGTCGAGCTTCATAATTTGCATGGAATCATCACATGTATTCAATCAAAACAAAACATGGCCCAATTAATGGTACATGAAGCATTAATGAATAATCTATTCAAGTCCCTGCTGAAGGCTTAAGGGACCAAAGACCCCATTTAATATCATTCAATTATAAGCCTTTAATATATACATCCTAGGCGTTTACTTGTTCAAATTAGCAGGCCATGACCACTTGGTGCATGTAATAATTCCTCTAAGTAAGGCCATCCCCAGTCAGTGACAAACTTATTAAGCACTAAACTTGTTTGACTTTGTGTTGACAATGTTATAAAATTCTACGGGATTCGAGTTGCTTCGAAGATGAAACAAGCATGGGCTGGTTTGAATCTTTTTTATGCATGCTTTGTACCAAAAACACGACCCTACACAGATGTTTCAATTTTCTTTGCCTTTTCCTCCCTTTCCACCCACTTCAGCTGAGCTGGTTTCCATTCATGCCTGGTGTACCGTACTAGATACTAGAGCTTGCTCAAATTGGCCTCAAAAAGCAATTGGGGTTGCTTAGGACTGACAATTTTTTACGCAGCTTACAATTAGTAGAAATGAATTTAACACAAAATTAGCAGGTTAGTGTTGAGAGTTCTGACCCGTTTAATTAAATTGGTTAGATTATGATTGACCTATATTATTTTATACGTATGCTTCGATATAATTCAAACCCGACATAAGGGTTGATAATTTTTTACATGATCTGTAAATCTAACACGAAATAATTAGCAGACAGGTTAAAGTGTCTAACCAATTTAATTAAATGAGTCGAGTTATGGTTGACTACAAGCAATTAATTAGTTTCCCAAATGAAACCAAATTAGGCCCTACCTATGATATCCCTTTAAAAAAAATCCCACTGGGTTAAAACTTGTGGGCTACATGCTTGTATCACAGGCTCACATCAGAAATGGGTCTCTTTCATGAAAGAATCCCTCTGCCAGCTTACACTGTAGGGTCAATAGTAGACTTGCAGTATGGTGGGCACTCATATTTTGTTGGTTTTTCACAAATATATAATCCGAGTCAGCATACCAATTCAACGTTAATTATAGAGAAGATGCATTATAGCTAATTAAACATAGGAGGGAGTAGGGACTATCAGTTTACCCAAAAGGGCAAGACATTTAAAACCTATTTTTCCCTACATTGCACACACTAGGAAATCTCCCACCCAAACATACCTTAACAAGGAACTGTAATTTTTGGTTTCCTTTGTAAATTTACGGATACACCCAAAAGGATTTGACTCCCATTCATTCTCACCCAACACCCTACTTTTATGAGGTTAGAGGTGGCATTTGACTCAAAAATCATTGGCAATAAATAGTAGCCAATAAAGTTGAAAGGTCCCCTTCTCAAAACTTGTGGCCCATTCCTAATTTCCTATGTTATGAGAATCCACCCAACAGAAGGAAATATCTAGGTGGGCCTAAAGGGCTTTTTTTTTTTTTCCCCTACTGTTCTAGAAGTAAGGAAAATTGGCATAAGTCTTGAGAATTTGTTTATTGTAGACTACATAACTCTACATTTCACAAAAACTTTTCAGTCTATCGAAGTTCTGATAAAGAAGATTAAGTAAAAAAATTGTCCAAAGATTTTGGGAGAATTACTGTGATAGTAAACCGGCAGATCACTTGTCTAGTACAAGAAAATGTCAACTTCAAAAATTTTGTAAGTGTGAACTTAATTTTTATAATAAATTGATTTCATGGGTTGTGCATTTTGATATTTTGATGAGAATTGAATTACCTTGGATAAAAGGATTTGATTAAGATTAGATTGGATTTGAATAAATTCAAATAATTTATAAGCTCTATAAATAGAGCCTCTTGTACACAATGATATTAAGTAATAAATGCAAGATATAGCCCTTTAGGCTCTTCCATAGTAGTGAACATAAATGTCTAACATTGAATCACCCGTAAAATTTGTTATCTCAATTTCTCTCTTTATTCTGCTTTTATATTTAATTTTAATTTTATTATGACCTTCTTGCTCTTATTGCTTGATATCTTTATGTATTTATAAAGCTTACAAATAATTTGAATTTATTCAAATCTCTTTAATTAGAGTAATTCAATCATCATCAAAATTTCTACTCTTATCATATACATTATACTCTTAACAATATAAGAATGACCATTCAAAGTCCATCTTAGTTGTTTCCCTCCTTTTTTTCCCCAAAGTTGAATAGTATATATATATATATATATATAACCATTGTATTGCAAACAGGATACTGGCCGGATAGGTCCCATCCATAAGGCCTTCAGAGAGAGATTGAAGGATGATATGTGGACCTTCAGGATCCAGTGATGATAGATACGCTACAATTGAAATCAGGGCCCAACAAAAAAACAAAAAACAAAACAAAACAAAAAAAGCAAATAGTTCAAATTTTATAAATTTATTATTAATTTTTGAGATGTGAGATTTTACAAATTCAATAGTAAATTTGCAAGACTTGAACGGAAAGAAGACCGATGAGAAGGAAAAGAACATTATATATGCAACTTTGTTTTGCATCAAGAATAGTGGTTTAATGATTCAAAAAATTCTCAAGTAGTATGGCAAAGAGCGGTGTTTTCTCAAAATTTTAAAAGAATTCCCTTATAATTTTTTAAAATTGGATATGCCCCCCAAATTTTTTTATTTTATACTTTTGCCCATTCCCCACCCCTCAAAAAAAAAAAAAACTATGATTGCTAGTTTCACTCGTGGAGTGCACGATTCTTATTATATAAGCCACTCCTGTGCAGCTCTTCGCGATTTACCCTTTCAAGCCTCTTCACCAAAGGGGCCGTACTTCAATTGGGTCACAATTTTGGGGAGCAAGAAGAATCTTTAAACGCCCATAGCCATACTGCCCACGACCAGGGACTTCGAAAATAAACTTCAATGAAAATGGAGAGACAACTACGAAAGGCATCACCAACCAAAATTTATGGTGGTGTACTGAAAACTTGTTAGACCATTTGAGAAGGCCCACCAAATGGGCTTGTGACACATCCAGACATGGGGTTGGTCGGCCCTCGTGAGTAAAATGTAAAATAATCCGACTACATTTGGACGTTGAAAATATTCTATTTTGGCGGGTTTTTGGTCTCTCTATCGCTATTGTGCACCTCTTAGTTTTCATAGCTCTTTCATAAATTGGTCGTTAAAATTGGTTTTCTTTATTGATGCCCACAATAACATTTACTGCGTGCGCTATAACCAGTTTTGTTGATAGCATTCTCGAGTAATTTCTTTGCCTTTGACGATTACTACTAGAGTCTCGCCGTTAAAATTAGATATTCTTTATGGTCTTCATATTTTGGATTATATAATTTTCTGTTTTTTAAACTTTTTAGACATTTTATAACTAATAAGCTATCACTAAAATCTTCTATAGAAATGTGTAAAGAATAAATGGCTAAGGGATCTATAATAAACTAATAAGCTTTCTTTTCTTTTTTTCTTTTTCAACTTTTTTGCTTTCGGCCTCTAATAAAGCACTAAACATTAGGTTTTGATTGGTAGAAAGTTCCTAAACTTGCTCAACTTTTGGCATTTGGTTGTAGTCTTAGAAGACATCTGGAATTTGGTGACTTGAGTATGAAGTCATTTATCTCTCTTTTATAAGATAAAAGTTTCCAAATGACACCAAAAATAAATAATTTTTATCTTAATATGATCATAGATAAGCTTAAAAAAGGGATTTAAATTTAGAAAATAATTGGTTCAAATCTAAAATTAATAAGTGAAGTTAATAAACATTTATTTATTAAAAACTATTATGTAGGTTTAAAAAAAAAACAAATCATTTGTTGCGAGAGGAAGAGGGTGTTGAAAACCTAGATCCTATTGTAGATCCAACGTGCCTAGGCAAAATTAGTACCACAAGGAGTTTAAAAGAATAGTAATTTAAAAAGGGCTCTCTGTTGCATAACATGTTCATGTTTTTTTGTTGGGTTGAACAAATATTTAATTAAAATTGAGCAAAACAACATATGTTTTGTCTCAATAGGTAATTCAATTGATTGTGAAGCACGTCTTATAAAGCGAATGTCATTAATTCGAATCTTCCGTTCCCTACCATTGTGTGGACATGTCAAAAAAAAAAAAATTCTTCTTTACATTAATATTTGGCTCAATAAATGTTTAGAGAAAATTTAATTAAAAATTAATTTTTTTAGCTAATAACTTTTTAAAAAACCTGTATTCTGCTAAGCGTTTTAGGTATCAACTTTTATTATTGAATTTAAAATTCTTTTTTAATAAAAAAATATATTTTCACCATTTTTAAAAAAATGAAAGAGAATTATACTATTTTTTAATTAATTTAACTTATGCATTGTTGAGCTGAGTACTATAGCAACTGGTCAATTCTTTAGTTAAGGTTAGCTGCATTCACAAGTGACTTTCACCATTCTAGTTTTCTTCTCGTGCTTTGAGGTGCTAGCTAGCGTTTGTTAAACTTATATTTGTTTTTGTTTTTTTTTTTGTCATTTATAATTTATTTTTGGATGTTTAAAAAAAATCTAGGAAAACAAAAGGAAAAACAAAAATTGTTCAGCAACCAATTATTTATTCATTTATTTTGGTTAGTCCGATGTCAATGCTTAAAACCCTAAAAAAAATGATATATATATTTTGTTGAACAAGCAATAATATCCGATTGGTAGCCAGACATTCCGGAGGTTAAATGGGATAGGAACGGTTGAGCAGCTAGGCATGTTGACGTGTCCTCTCAATAAAGGAAAAAATGTAACCAATGGTGAAGGGGCCCATTCGCCGATAATAAAGGAGGGAGGGCCCACAAATCAATAATAAAGAAAGGCCGGGCCCAAAGCAATATTTGTCTTCTTCTGTATTAACCGGTAGCATAGTAGCGTCGAGTGGTGAGATCATCGTCTTCAAATCGGGAAACTGGAAATGTCTTTTAACGAAAAAGGCACAGTGAGTCTGTGGATAGTTGGGTATTTATTAATATTATATGAAATCTCGAGGTGTTTTTCTCAATTGGAGGAAGCAATGGCAGCTGATTCCATTTGAAGGCATCTCTCTTTCTCTCTCTCTCTCTCTCTCTGTCTTTTTGACTTGGTGGATTGTAAGTCTCATTAGGTACTCGATCTACTTCCATGGATGGGACTAGTGCCTTTAGCTATCTCTGACGGTTGCCTCAAGCGAAAGATATCCATCACTCTTTTTCTTTCTCCCAATATATATATATAAAAGTTCTAAATAAAAATTTTATAAATTAGGTCGAGGGAATAAAAACTTTGTTTCAATAAGATCTAGTCCAGTGTTTAGTTGGTGGTGGTATGTATATTTTATCAGGGCATCGGCATTGTACTTACAAGTTTCATAGGACAGCACAAATCATGTTAAAAAATAATAAATGGTTCGAGTTAGACTATATGAAATAAAGTTATGAATTATGAGTAATTATATAACCCGCTTAAAATATTTTATTCAGTGTGATTTTTTCCTTGCATTAAAATAGTATGTGAACTGTCCTTGGAATTGTGCATTCTCGAAGTAAAGACCATGTTTGATACTAGTATATTAATAGATGCAACACTTACCGGCCAGTTTTGTAAAACCCTGACATTCTCATTTATTAATGTTAATGGCTTATTTTCCATGAAGTAAGGCTCATTGCATGTTATGTTTTGTGACAATTTACTTATTAAGTCGTTGACTTACGCTATTATTTTTACAATTTACTTGTAGAGCATCTTGGTGTTTTGTAGTCTAGTGGGTTATCGGAGAAGTGGATTTGAGCGATTCACAAGACTAAAAATACTAAATGAAAAGCTTGTGCAGACAAGTTTGCATAGCTTAGTTTAGACAATATGTTTATTGCAAATTACAATCTCTTGAGAGCTCTGTGTTTATATTTTATGATAAATGATAATATTGAAGTTACTTAATATTTCAACTCAATTCATTGTTTCTGCTTACTGTTATATTTTACTTTGATAATTAGTGTTTAAGGTGGTAATTTCATCTAATTACAAAGTTAATTAGCGTGGAGGCACTACGAGTAATAATCCAAGTTAATTACCTTAATTAATTTTGGGGTATTACACATAGCCAATCCATAATATTATTGAGAGAAATGGATGATCCAAAATAAATAAAATTGTTTGTTGATAAAAGAGGATCATAATGGGCAAGAAGGAGAAAGGGAAGATTACAACAAACTACAAACAAAGGGTGAGAAACTCAAACAAGAGTCTCATAACAACAAGTAGTGAGAAAAATTCTGTAACTATTGTAAATTGAACAAATAAATGACTCAATCCATTGGATGAACTAGGGCCATCACAAATGGCGGTTTGTAGAAGCAATGTTCAAAAAATGAAACTACCTATATATCAAAAATTGCATCAAGCGAAAAGACACTCTATAGCAAGGGAAATAATAGCATTGAAGAAGGTTGGATCATAGCCACCAAAGAGATGCTTCACCAAGTTGTCCAAAAAGGGTGGTACTCAACAATCAAATCTTGATAGACACCGAAATGGGAACTACAACCAGATCTAAGGTTCTTCAAAGGCAAAAATAAGATAAGATTTGGAAATCCAGTGAGAAAGTAGAGGGGAAGCCAACAATCTAAAATGTGGGCCAAAAAGAGGCAGTGTGTGTTACACATGCACCAGGGTGTTGCACGGTGAACACACAGTGGAGCGGGCGGTGTCAACAAGAGCTACAAACATTAGAACACATAGTGTGAATCGACGGAGTAAGAGTTTAAAGTTAGAACATCTACTTTGATACCATATTAAATTACCAATTGTCTCAAAATTTAAGACGATAAGAATATGTAAACTTATTCATTTTTAATCAATACTTTAATAGATGTTCGAAAAGGTAAAATGAGTTTTGAATTTTTTGTGAATATTTTGTAAGGAAAGTTGTTTGTTAATATTTTGATTTATTGGGGAAAAAAAAAAAACAAAGGTTTAACAAAGAGACCAGATTTTTTTTTTTTTTTTTTGGGCTTAGATAATCCCAAGGCCTTAGAAGTTTAGCTTCATATGGATGGTTAATTGAATAACAAAGCATAGATGACAATATTTTTGAATAAATTAGCTTATTTTTTGTTAGAGGAATGGGATTTTGGAACCATATGGAGGGCCATGATCGCATCTGTTAAAAATTGATTCTATTTGGTCGTATAGTAGCGACATCATGCATATTTTGACCAATCTTTCTGCACATTTTCCTATTTATTTATTTATTACGAGGTCATTTGGGGTTTGGCTTTCTTCACGCGCTTTTAGTTATTTATTTATTTTTGTAAAGAAAACAAACAAAATCAGCTGCCGCGCACCTTATTCTAGTCAAAACATGGGAAACCAATAATATAATGGCCATAGAGTGATTGAGATCAATTAGCCATTTAAGTAGATTTAACACGAAATTAGTATGTCAAATAATTTTACTTATTTTATTACATGGATCGAGTTAAGATTGATATATATATAGTTTTATATTCATTATGGTATCTCATATTGCTTAAGCATAAAAATTAAAATGTGCTTATATACGAGCATGTTTTCTCTAAATGGTATGAAACATTTTGTGGTAAAATCAATAACAATATTTGCAAAATGGGATCTAAAATGGACGATATCATATCACTTGAAACAGAATGTTACATTCACGTTTCGACATGACTCAAATCTAACACGCGACATTTAAAACTAACAACAAATTGCCGTACATAATTCTAATTATGGTCAAAACTTGTGGATTGAAACTAGAAGTATAACATGGGCAAAGAGTTCTTGAGGTGAATAGACAATTTAAAGTCCCCATATTGACCATTCTTATCCAATATGTGAAGTGGTATTGGGAAATTTCCATCTCATTTTCGTGACTGACAATCAACTCAACAATATTTTGTCTTGGGGCGATTTGTCAAGAGGGAGAAAAGAAAAAAGAGTCCCAAGTTGCTTGCATTTGTTTTGAAATATTGCAAGAGGCAAGGAGGACAGACAGTGGCTCTATGGCTCTATGGCCCTGTGGCTCTAGATTTGGATAGCGTGCGAGTCAACTTTTTGGGTTGCAGTGAGTCGGATATTAATTATTAATAAGCCAAATAAAAAAATGACAAAACAAAGCCCGTGTTTCCGTGATTAGCGACGTGATTGGGAAGCAGCATAGCAAATGGGACTTTGCTTTTTTGAGAGAGAGGAAAGCGGGCTCTACTCAATTTAGGTAGGGTACTGTCGGCTTCAAAGAATAACATATACATTTGAGACGCTCTTAGTCAAATTTTGTACGAGTTGAGGCCCCCCCTCCCCACAAACCCCCCCCATTCCACGGATTACAAAGCCCCATCTTCCACCAAAGACATTGCGTCTCTCTCTCTCTCTCTCTCTCTCTCTATAGAAAAGCAGGGAGGAGAAATCAATTGTCATTCGATTAGTTTGGCGTAATTCATAGTAACACTTATTCGTTGAAAATTATAAAAGAGGGGCTTAGATCGGTGAGAATTATAAATGTCTCAACCTAAATTGTGAGAATTACAGGCGTTTTTTAAATTCAACTGAATCATACTTTGACTCAGCCTCATCAAAGCATCAATATGACTCAATGCAACTAATATTAATAGGATCGAAGATTTTTATTTTAGAAGTCGAATTCTTATCCTAGTATACGCCTTACCACTTTGGAGATTTTTTTGAAACTACTAAACGCCACTAGGGCTTTAATCAAGTCGAGCTTTACGATTTCAAAACTTATTCGATTATGAAGATGCTTATTTGAAATGTATGTTCAAGTTCGGCTCATTTAAAGTTTGGGCAAGCTCAAGCTCGAAACTATTAAATTCTTTAATGTATGATCCGAACAGAACTAAAGTCCGAATTTTAAAACAATTCCTTGACATTTATTTATAGTATAAATATAAATATAAAGTAATTTATATTGCATATATTACTTAATTATTAATATACATAATTAAATTTATATAACTAATTTTTAGTAATATATATATATAGAACAAGCTAAGTTTGTGAGCTCATATCGAGTTTTTTCAAGCAAATTAGATATGTATTATTTACTAATCGAGTGAATTTTTATAGTAACAAGTGTGTTTGTACAGTATCGAGGTCGAGTTAAACAGAGTGAGTTGTCGAATAAACTGATTTATTTACGACCTTAACCACTGCCACTACTTGATAGTTTATTATAGTATATATATTAATTTACTATTGTTTGAATCATGTAGTGATAAGAGTATCTTGTTTTGAAGCCGTAAAAAAAAAAAAAAAAAAATGGTCCAAACCTATTGAGTTCTTCTACTGCTAAATTAATGTACTTTTTCACTAAAAACTCTTTTAACAGTTTATCTCTTCCAAGCAAAAATGTTGCAGGAAGGAGCTTTTCTTTTCAGGTACATCCCATACATCAACATCCACCACCACAATTCACATGGTTACCAAATCTCTCAGCAGGCTTCCAAAATCTGGTGAGTGGCCCACAAATTGAGGCACCTAATTTGTTTTGGTTATATCACACTGCTAGCATTTCTATTTGGGACACAACTCCGACCGCCCAACCAATGGTTGGTGCCTACCACCGTAACCGTCAACGCATCGGACTCTAGAGGGGTGGATGGATCAGGATGGACTAAGCAAAGTTTTTCTCATTTATAAAAAAAATAAAAAATTGGAAGGTTAGTGTTGTAATTTGAAAATATATTTAGTTATTTTATCTATTTTCTTATTTTTACAGATTTACTCAAATCATGTTTTTTACTCATGAAAAATAAAATAAATAAATGAATACATAACTCCCGTCTACAGGCGTGCTTAGCATGCTGATTACTGAACAGACAGCCCATCATTAATCTGCAGTTCCGCACTACGAGTGCTTTATTTATTAAATTAAATTTCCATTAAAGCATTGTTTAATAGTCATTTGACCGTTACCAACGGCGCCGTTTCATTTTAAGTCACGAGAACCCCCAACCCCACCCCATGGGTCTGGTGACTCTGGTCCTTTTGGCTGTTGCTGCAGCCAACCCCCCCAAATCCTCCAATCCAACCAACAGAACAAAGAAATAGACAATAATAATAATAATAATAATAATAATAATAATTTATTATTATTATTATTATTATTTTGATTTATACTTTTTTATAAAATAAAAAGTCGTAGGAATATGAATCTACTGGCCTACATGTCATTACTCGATTTTCCTCTTCAAAACGGCATTCCTCTCCCACTCTTTCTGCTTTATCACACTCGCAGGTAGCTTTTTCAGTGAGCTTGGTTCTCACTGTCTCTTGCTTTCTTCGTTGAGCTTCAGAGCGCTGCAATTTCGCTCTCATTGTCATCGTTCACCGCCGCTCGGCTCTCTTTGTCGGAGTCGTGAGAAATGGAGAAAGCAGGGGTTCTTCTCGGCGCTGAGAGAGGAGGTGGTGAGAGGGCTGTCTCCCGGGAGGTCGAGGGCCAAGAGCCCGGCGAGGAGTGCGTCCCCCATGTCGAGGCTGCTGCGCCGGGGTAGGAAGGCCCACCACGTCGCTCCGCCCGAGCCATTGATCGCGAGATCCGGGAGCCTGAGGCCGGCGGAGGCCTTGTCGCCGTTGAAGGAGGGGCCCGACGGGACCGACGGAGAAGATTCGAGGATGGAGGGGAGGTGGGGCCAGTGGATGAAGAGGGGACAGCTCTCGCGGGCCCCTTCCGTCTCTTGCTCTGCTGCTTACAAACGCTCGGATCTGAGGCTCTTGCTGGGTGTCTTGGGTGCGCCGCTCGCCCCGGTGCACGTTAGCACGGCCGACCCTTTCCCTCACCTTAGCATCAAAGACACCCCAATTGTTAGCTCCTAATCCTTTCTCTTTGTGTTCAATGGCTCGTTTAGTTTCTTTAGTGTTAAGCTTAATTAGTTGCCTATCAATTAACTTTCTTTGAGCTTCTGCCTATATACGCTATACATTTTTCAAGGAAATTGGTCCAGCGTGTTGAATCTGAAGCGTTTAATTTCGTAGCTTTGGTAGTGAAATCTGAACATTTGATCTCTGTGTAGAGAATACAAAATTGAGGGCTGTGGGATGAATGTCTTCCTGACGATTTGGGAGGATTTCTGTCCTATTTCAGCTAACAAAACCCATGACTTTGTGGGGTGTCTTTGCAGGAAAGTTCATCGGCTCAGTATATATTGCAGCAGTACACAGCGGCTTCCGGAGGGCAAAAGCTTCAGAACACCATTCACAATGCTTATGCCATGGGAAAGGTGAGGATGATAGCTTCTGAGTTTGAGACGGCTAACAGGGTAATAAGGAGCAAGAATTCATCCAAAGCTGCGGATTCGGGTGGGTTTGTCCTGTGGCAGATGAATCCAGATATGTGGTATGTGGAGCTTGCACTTGGTGGCAGCAAGGTTCACGCCGGCTGCAATGGGAAGCTTGTCTGGAGGCACACACCTTGGCTTGGTGCACATGCTGCAAAAGGGCCTGTTAGACCCTTGCGCAGAGCACTTCAGGTCAATCTGCCCATACATAATTACCCATTGTTTCTCTGTTTCCTCAAGTGATTTCCACCATATCTGACAAGTTATATATTTTCCTTTTCAGGGACTTGACCCCAGAACCACTGCAAGCATGTTCACCAATGCAAGATGCATTGGAGAGAAGAAGATCAATGGAGAGGATTGCTTCATCCTCAAGCTCTGCGCAGATCCTCTGACATTGAAATCCAGGAGTGAAGGACCGGCCGAGATCATAAGGCACGTCTTGTTCGGCTACTTCAGCCAGAAAACAGGGCTTCTTGTGCACTTGGAAGATTCCCATTTGACCCGCATTCAGAACAATGGAGGCGATGCTGCATACTGGGAGACCACAATCAACTCCTTCCTCGATGATTACAGGCCTGTTGAGGGAGTCATGATTGCTCACTCGGGTCGTTCAGTAGTAACTCTTTTCAGGTTTGGAGAAACAGCGATGAGCCACACTAAAACCAGGATGGAAGAAGCATGGACAATCGAGGAAGTGGCTTTCAATGTCCCCGGGCTTTCGGTAGACTGTTTCATTCCTCCTGCCGAATTGAGATTTGCTTCTGTTAGTGAAGCCTGCGAGCTTCCTCAGGCTCAGAGGGTAAACAGTGCTGTGGCTGCTGCAGCATATCGTGCAAAAGTTGCAGCCCTCGAGAATTCTGATGACTGCAATGTTAATGGTAGCATTTGGAAAACAGATATTTAGGAAAGTTGAAGGCTTAGTTTCAACTGACTGACAAATTAGAAGATAGTAGCTGGGTTGTTTGTGGATTCTCTTCAAATTTGTAAATACAGGACAATCATTCACAGATATTCTCAGCTTCCCGACTGAATTTTTAGTCTCGTTTTATGGAGTCAGTGCTTGGGTTTTTGTGGATGATTGATGAGCCCAGGAGGCAGGGAGGTTTGTTTTTTCCATTTACTTTGTATACATGTTCTGAGAAGAAGGCATCTGAAGAACATTTTCAGGTCTTGATTCTTGTGGCATTTTTCTCCAGCGCAGTCAGCGGTGATACTGGAAGATCAATTAGGATTCCTGTAATATTTAAATTCGTGAAGAACATCTAACATTATTATGCCTGGCCATGTCATGAGTGTGATCAGAGTTTCACTCCCAATAAGTTATGGGCTTTTGAATATTTTAGTACTATATATGCATGAATGAATGTGTAACATATTAGTGCAGCTTTTTTATTTTCATATATATATATATATATATATATTATCATGGTAGAATTTGAAAATTTGATATGCCATGGAACGAAAGAATTGTTCACAGGAGTGGAAAACTAGAGGCATTTTTCTTGTGGCTTTTGGGTTTGAAATCTGATTAATAAGGAAAACAATAGAGTAGCCAAAATCTGTTATGTTTTGATGTATGATTTCTGCTTATGACATTGAAAGTGTGGACAAAGTAGTTGGCTCAACTAGACTTAAGGGAGCACATAGGTTTCAATTATCTAGGCCTTTCCTGTTACTGGTTTCCGGTGAACGGGTATTACTAGGGTTACGTTTAGGTCAAATAATCACTCTGTTGCCCTCTATGCCATGATTCTAATTTGATTCCAAGCAGCATGCCTGCAAATTTTTCTGAACATTGTGGGTTAAAAATTAAAAAGAAGCCAATCATTTTAATTTATTTTTAATTATTACGCATCTATCCTGGAAGACCAACATAACTATGTGGTCTAATTATATATTGTGACAGCATGCCTATGCTGCTAAAAAGACGTTATGCGCAAGCAAATTTTGTTTCATCATAGCTGTTGAGTATTGATTATAAGCTTTAACTGAGAAAAAGAAGTCATTAGTTAGAATAGACACCACACAAATATCAACAAAGAAGAAATAATAATTAAAACACCAGACTTTAATGTTGTTTGGCGAGACTGACTATATCCACAGATGGCAATGACGGTGTTTCTTCTTTTACTACTAAAAATTAGGAATTTTTTCTGAGGGCAGCTAGGTTTAGGGAAAATTCACTTTAACTCTTGAAGTTTGAGGTGTTTTTCAATATGAACTCAAATATTTAAAATTTGCAATTAACACCCTTTGTTAATAATTATTGTTTAAGTAAATGAAAATGACATCATGTGCGTCTCACATGGGATTTTTACACCGTGTCTTCTAATTTTACATTTAACCTAGCTAATGAAATGACGTAATTGCCTTTTATTAAAACCTAACTCTTGTTTGGAATTTTTTTTCTCATCAACCCCCTTTTGAACCCCTTCTAGGTGTCGTATGTTGGAGTGAAAAAGAAAATGAGCAAATACCTCTCACCTGCTCTTAGGCTAGCAATTTCCTTGTAATTAGACAGGAATTAGTAACGGAGAGTTTTAATTGCAAAATTTTGAAATATTAGAGGGTACTTCAAATTTTTAAACATTGGTGTTCAAGTTTAAAAACACCTCAAACTTTAGGGAGGTAAAGTGAATTTTCCTCAATAAGAAAAATCCATATAACCCCCTCAAACTATCACTCAATTGACAATGTTCCCCATAAACTTTCAATTATGACAATGTACTCTCCAAACTACCAAATATTGTCAATGTCCCCCATAATGAAGAAAATACCCTTAATAAAATTAAACATTTTTTTTAAAATAAAAAAATAAATTTATTATTATTTTTAAATGAAAAGGGAGTGGAAATTCTTAAAATAAAAAATTGTTTTTGTTAAAAAAATATATTTTTTAATTTATAGGGGTATTTTTGTCTTATTAACAAATATTTAAGGTTATTTTTGTCTTTTTACTAGCATTGAAGGAGACATTGTCAGATTTTTGGTAATTAAAATGGGACATTGTTACAATTGAAAGTTTAGGAAGATATTGTCGATTAGGTGATAATTTAAGGGCGTATGTAGACTTTACCCAAAAAAATATTATGTCCTTGCTTCCCTCTCTATCTATGTCTCTATAAAACTTCAACCTATCTATATGGTACAATGTGTGTATATTAGCCTATTTAGTATTTACATGAACTTTATTTATAGGCAAAACTAATCATCTCTTAAAGAAATAGAGATGTACAGTAAATAAAAATAGGACTCTAATCCTCGGAGTATATACAATGCTACCAAAAAGAGGTAATAGGGTTTCTAATCCTAAAACTATTAACATTTTAACATTTCAAGATTACCACAACGCACATACTGAATCCTTTACCATTTATTAAGTGATAACAAGTCCGAGAGAAGCTCTACCCCACACAAAATTCTCTCTTGCTGGCTACACGTTTTGTCAAAATATCTGCATGCAATACTCTCATTGGTGTAGATCTTCAGCAATATGATCAACTCATCCTCTATTTATTTATTTATTTTCTTTTTTTTAGCATACTCATCCTCTATTGTTTCACGAATGAAGTGATATTGAACATTAATGTTGTAAGCTCTTG
Organism: Carpinus viminea; assembly: GCA_013348765.1. Taxonomy (NCBI): domain Eukaryota; kingdom Viridiplantae; phylum Streptophyta; class Magnoliopsida; order Fagales; family Betulaceae; genus Carpinus; species Carpinus viminea. Next base: position 11,073,094 of record CP054674.1, read on the forward strand.
TTGACGTAATTTGGTAAGTAAAATGGTGATCAAAAGTGTCATTGTTCAGACGAGAAGAAAGACTGTCTGGATGCTCGAAGAATTCTATTTTTCTTGAGAGCTTCGTTTACAATCTTGTTTGCAAGCCCGTCCGGATGAGCTTGATAAACAATGATTCCCAAGAGCCTCGTCTACAATCTTGTCTAAACTCTGTCTAGACGCCTATGTTTTTTGTCTAACAACTTTTACTAGAAAGGTCATATATAGAGTTTCAGACCTCTGATTGGAGCAATCTTTACGGCTTTAGAAAGCTAACTCAAAGATATACAATATTATGTTTCACGAGGTTCAACTAATTTCAATTGTTACTAAGTCGAAACAGGCCATAAAAGGAAGATTGCAGAATGGCTCGTGTGCAATCTCGTCCGGATGAGATTGCACAAGGCCATGTGTTAAGAACATGTTATGGATGTGTTTTGTTGCCCCATCCGGACGGCACATGTTCCTGTCTGGACGTGGTATACTTGTAACACTTTTAAATGAATTTAAGTTATTTCCTAGGTCTAGGGATGATGAGGCTATTATAAATACACTTTTATAAAAAGAGAGGTACGGATTTTCACCCCAAAGAGTTCGTGAGAGACTATGCTTAGAGAGAATTATTGTGAGTCTTGTTGTTCCTCTTGAGTATCTTTTTTAGTTGATTGTGAGTATCATTGAGAAGTCTATCGAAAAGATATGGTAAAGGAGAATCACGTTGAAGAAGAATGTGAGCGAGGAGACGAGTTGAAGGCTTGTCGATCTTATAAAGTCAAGGTTTTGCATCGGTTTATAAGTATTCATAGTGTCTGTAATCTCTGGATAATCTTTTGGCTGTCCCAAAGAGGTTTTACTTCTAAAACCGTTTCTAAAAGGTTTCCTCTTCGTCACTAAAATCTTTGTGTTGATTTTTCATATTTTGGTGATTGCTTGCTTAGATTTAAATATCTGATGATTTCATATAAACTGTGATATTTATCTTTTTATTGTTTTTCAAATATGTTTAGTCCATGCATAAATATAGGGTCTTCCGCCAAATGCAACACACTCTTTCTATCATAGTGAATGATCACTATATCTTGCTTGGTCCAATTCACCAAGTAATCTTTTCAACTGAATAACTTGTTTACATGTATAAGTAATTGACATGCGGAGCTAGTGTTGTTACCGCGTACAATAATGATGAATAATATATAATTGAAAAGAGAGAGATTAAGAGAGAGTAGAGACACAAATTTAACGTAGTTCGGCAATATACTTACGTCTACAGAGGGGTGGTTATATTTTGCTATTAATGATTCAAGGTTATATCATAACACATACATAGGAAAAACCCTAATTATATAGACGTATTTTGGAAACACCCAAAATATGAATGTCACTATTGCGATGTTCACTCCGCTCTTGTCTACTTGGCCTTCCACTAGTGTTAATATGAGCTATTAGTTCCAACAGCTAGAAATTCATGTTTGTGGGAGATGAACTAAAATGTTATGACAAAGTAGTTTTTTTATTTTTTATTTTCTTGTTCTTTTCATGTACTATATTTCTGCTATATACAAAAAATATGATAAATACAATTCGAAAAAAAAAGAAATAGTTATTTTATAAGGAAAAATTCACTTTACCCCCTGAAGTTTCAGGGGTTTTTTAATTTGAATTTTAAAATTTCAAAATTGGCAATTTACTTCCCTGAAGTTTCAAAAAATTTCAATTCAAACCCTCCATTAATATTTCCGTCTAAATGGATTGAAATTAAAAAAAAATGAAAAAATACATTTTACCCCTTGAACTATTCACCCATTTGTACTTTGACCTGTAATGTTTAAAACGTGGCACTTGACCCTCTTAAACTTCTAAATTGTTACAATTCAACATTATGACTCTTTTTTTTTTAAAAAAAAAAAAAAAAAAAAAGAAGAGAAGAAAAAGAATGGGGTGCTTCGGCCACCCCTGGAATTCTTCTTCTTCTTCTTCTTCTTTATTTTTTATTTTTTTATTTATTTTAAAGATTTAAATTTTAAAATTAAATTACGGGCATTTTGGGAAAAAAAGAGTTAGAATGGTCAAAGTGTCACATTTAAACATTATAAGTCAAAGTGCAAATGGGTGGATAGTTCAAGGGGAATGCATTTTCCCTTTTAAAAAAAGCTTGAAGGTAATAACGTAATTTTATAGATTTTTGTCAAATTTGACAGAAATTAGTAACGGAAGGTTTAAATTGAAATTTTTTGAAACATTAGAGGGTATATTACCAATTTTTAAACTTTGAGGTTCAAATTGAAAACCCTCTGAAACTTCAGAAGAGTAAAGTGAATTTTTTCCTATTTATGACATAATATATGTATCACAAATACTATATTTACCAAAAATCATAAATATGTGCAAAGATTGATATATTAAGTAAACTAACATGTAAATCACATTTGTAATTAGTCATTTTCTCTCCTAAAAAACCAAAGCCCCTTTCTTTGTGAGTGCCGCGCAGGTGGGAGGAAGGGTGGCCTTCGCTGCCTCCCCTCCTCCCTTTGTCTTTAACCCTTTATGCTAGGCAATTACTTGATGCTTCCTAACCTTTGTGCAGTGCTTCCTCCCCTTCTCTTTCACCTTTTTTCCCCTCTTGTGTCTCTCATCTTCTGTCCCCTCCTCCTCCCCATTTTTATTTTTATTTTTATCTTTATTTTTATTTTTCATTTTTTGTTTGTTTGGTTTGTTGGTTGTTTGGCACTCTGTGTGGGTACCACCCTTAGGGTTTTCACTTAAACTCTTCCCTTCGGTTCTGAGTGCGCCACCAATCTCCTCCGCGCCTGCTTTGTCGCCCACCGTCCGTTGTCTGTCTTTTCTTGCGTCCCCCCGCGATGTGCTTTCAATGCCACCTTCCAAGTCGATTTCCGGCCAGCACGCGATTGGCTTCCTCCCAGCTATCATCATTCTCATAGTTTGCTTTCCCAGTTTTTTCTTTGGTTGTTTTTCCGATTTTGCCTGTATTTGCTTGTTTTTCCATTGCTATTTCCCTGTATGTTTTCTTTTGTTTGTTCCTTTTATTTGGTTGTTTTTCCATTTTTATCCTTTTATTTCCTTGTATGTTTTTTCTTTCTTGTTTTTACTTGTAATAAGGCTCTATCCTCTCAAATTGTTTTTTGCCTGCGAGTATATCTACATTAGGTCCAGACCTTTGGGTTATGGATGTGAACGATATCTTGGCTTTCGGGTTGAGGAGAATGAGTATTGGCTTGTGGGATTTCTACTCTCAAGGCCAAGGAATAAGCGTTACCTATGCATTAGATAATGTCTGTTTAGTACAGATCTAAAATTAAACCTGATGATTAATCATAGGTTAGCAGATGATTATGTTATGGCTAATTTGTTTATCTTTGGTTATGATTTACTTCAAAGCTTTTGCCCTGTTTGTAAAAGCTTTTTGCTCACGAATTTTATAAATGGGAATGAAGTATTTCCCTTTAAAAAAAAAAAAACAGACACACAAAAACACAAAAATAAAGTGTCTAAAATTGTAGTATACGCTTTTTAAAAACTCATTGCTTACTTTGATGTTGAATCCTGAAAATCATTACTTACGAAGTTAGTTTTTACGATCACTCTGTTATTGCTTTATTTTTAGTGGGTGTATTAGCAGAGTATAACAAATATGTGTATGCAAACACCAAACAATGATAAATACTTGATTTTAGTGCAGCAAATAGTAGACTAATTCAGTTTTGATGGAATATGAAAATCCTCAATTGAAATTTCAATACGAAATTTTAAACTTTTGAGGCCCTGATCCTAACATGGCTCCACCATTGATGGTTTTTAATCAAAATTAGTTAGGGTGTGTTTGGCAAAGAAGTGGGCCGGACCGGATCTAAAACCCCAAAAAATACCTCTCAAAATAAACCTTAACATTCTTATTTTTTACATCACATCAATTACTTTTTATTACTATTCAAATAAAAAAAATCATTACAAAATAAATTTTTTATGTTTTTATACAAAACTTTTTTTTTTTTTTTTTTTTATTTTATATATATATATATATATATATCAATCAAATCTGCTATAACTCCAACTCATTTCATATTTCAAGCTCCCTACCAAGCACACCCTTGATGTTGGAAATAAATTTGGATCATGCACAAAGTTCTTATTGAAATAAAATAATATAAATTTGAAAATTAACAATAAAATATATAAATAATAAAAGATGAAAAGTAGAGTATGGAAAAATCTCACAATACTACAAAATTATACAAGAGCATTGTCCTTAAAGGTTAACTTGTGCGTTTTTAACGAAGATAGATGCTATTGACTAAATAAATAATTAGTCGTTGTAATTGGTCTAAATTACAAATTGTTTTATGTCGTGTTAAAGTAAAATCAATGAGTGAATAAAAAAACAAATTTAATAGAATTTGACTACAAGGAGTAAATGATTTTTTTGGGATATCTCAAGAACTGTGTCTTTGATTTTGCTTTAATACAACATGAATAGTCATTGCAGTTGGCTAGATTATTTTTTTATTTATTATTTATTTTTGTGTTTATTTGCCCATTGGTTTTTTTTTGTATTTTTTTTAAAATTGTTTATTTATTTACAATTATTTTATTTGTTAAAATAATAGAGGTATTATGGGTATATAAAAAAATAAGTGTCATTTTTTATACATCTTGATAGTTTGGGGGCTACTTTATTATCTTTTGAACATTAGTGGGTTATATTGCAAATAGCAAGTAGCTTGGGGGCTACTTTATTATCTTTTGAACATTGGGGGGCTATATTACAAACAACTGGTAGTTTGGGGGGCTTTGTTCTATTTTTTCCAAAAATATTTAGAGAGCTTAATATTTGATAGTCTTAAAAAATGACTAACTATATGTAAAAAAAATTCATTTTGAAAGTTAAATTTAACTAATTTTTCAAGAACTTGATGTGGATGCTCTTAATATCCCTCAATTATTTAAAACCAAAATAATAAGTAAATTTTTATTAAAAAGGCATGGGTTAGTTGTCCAAAATTTTAAATTATTAAGTTTTTTATTTTGACAAATTACTCATTGGGTACGTCGAACCCTACAATAAAATCTATCAATCAAATTTTGCTAACTATCATTACCTTACTTGAAATGCATCGTTTTTGACTCATTAAAATATTAATTTTTAAAATAAAATCTATTAGAAAAAAACAAAAAATAGAAAAAGAAAGAAGGGGTGGCTGAGCTAACCTCGTTAAAGAAATAAAAAATAAATACAAGGGTAGCTGAACCACTCCATTGGGGCCACCTTGCTTAAAATACAGGTACACCACCTTTACAAGGGTGGCTACACCCTTGTATTTTTTTTTTTTTTTTTTTTAAAAATAGATTTAATTTTTAAAATTAAATTTAAAAAATTAACATTTTAATAGATTAAAAACGGTGCGTTTCAAGTAAGGTAATGTTAATTAACAAAATTTGATGGATGGATTTTATTATAGGGTTCAACGTACCCAATGAGTAATTTATCAAAATAAAAAACTTAAGGATTTATAAATTTTGGACTGCTGACCCATGCCTTTCTAATATAAATTCCAAAATAATAATATAGTAAAAAAAACTTTAAAAAAGAACAATAAACCCCCCAATACTGAACCACCCTAGTGTCACATTGTTAGGTCATGGGATTAAATGAAAAATGATTATTATTATTATTTTTTGAAAAGATTAAAAATGATTATTAGTTAAGGGGCCAAAGTGAAAATCTCTTAATAGATAAATATCATAGTTTATGCAGGATTAACGAATATTTGAATATAAACAAACAATCATAAAAAATATAAACAATCACATACAAGGAATTTTAGTCACGAAGAAGAAACTTTTTAAAAACAGATTTGAAAATAAAACTTCTTCGGGATAAACAAACTCAGGAAATCACTATAAAAAGATTATCCAGAGATTACAGATACTAGGAAGTTCGGAACACTTACAAACCGATGTAAGACCTTGCCTCCGTAAAATAGACAAGCCTCCAACTCGTCTCTTTAGTCACAATCTTCTTCAATGTGATTCTGCTTTACTGGAACCTTTTGATATATATATATATATATATATATATATAACATTACCGGAACCTTTACTAGTCATGCTTGATGGTGTGCTCTTCACCCTTGATCAAAATTAGGGGTGTCAACCCGGTCTAGTTTTTGAATTTTTGGCCAAAACCAGGGACCGGAACAAAGGTACCCTGGTTCTTGGTTTTGGGAAAACGGAACAGGAAACTGGGTCCCAATTACCGGCCGATTTCAGTTTGTAACTGATCCGGTAACCCGTTTTTTAAAAAATTGTGTTTTGGCTTATTTTGGCTTATCATTAGCCTTTTTGTCCAATATTTTTTTATTTTTTTTTTGGTTCAATTTGCCTTTTTGTCCATTTTTATTATCATTTATCTCATTGAATTGTTTAATATTCACTCCGTAATTAACAAAGGTTTCCTTTTCCTAATTTATTTATTTTGTATGAATAAGCATTAAGCAACTTCATTAACAAATGAACCAAATAGGCAACTAGCCAAATAGACATCACTGTTATAGAGGCATTGGCTCTTTTGTATATTACTCTAAGTAATGTTATATATATATATATATATATATATATAAATTTAATATATATAAATATTAGAAAATTATTATTATATATATGCACCCGGTTCTGGTTTCCCGATTTTAACCGGGTGCCAAAAATTGGAACTGGAACCGACTCCCCAGTTTTCTTGTTTCTCGGTTTTCTGGTCTCTGGTTTCCCAGTTTTTTAGAAACCACTAATCAAAATTTGATAGATGAGATCTTAGCCCTTCATTCATTTATAAAAAACTCAGGCCAAGTCATTTTCACCATGTTCTAATTTTCGCTTTCATTTCACTTTCACTTAGCACACACATTGCTAGAGAGATAAAAGACGAAGAGAGTGATAGAGAAAGGAAGTCATCCCAAGAGCTTGCATGTCTCTATTGTAAGAATGCATAGAATGTTTCTTAAGTTATTTTCATATGAAAAGCTTTAGTTGGAAAGTGGGTTGCCCGTGAAATATTCTATGATTCATTCGGTAGTTATATTTGTTTTTTAGACATTTTAATTTCAGTTGTTTGTCTTAATTATGTTGTTTAAAGGGCCCAGATAGTTTAAAGTTTAAATAAGTGCTTTATATGATTCTAGAGTAATTCTACATGTTAGTTTTAATTATTGGCTAAATGTTCGGAGCAAAATTACTATGAGCATCCGGACGTGATTCATAGCCGTCTAGATGGGATTTAAATGTTTTCTATCCTAAGAGCCTCATCTGAAGTTATGTCTACAAGCCCGTCCGAACGCGCCACGCAAGAAGCTAAATCTCCTGTATTTTTTAATAGTCTGTCTGGACGGACGGTAGCTTCTAGGTATTTTTTACAATGTATTTGAGTTCTAATTAGACTAGGAGTTTTTAGGTATTATATATAGATCTCTATAGATCTGTATTAAGGACGAATTCTGAATCTAGAATTTGCCGTCATGTGATAAGAGAATCTGTGATATAGAGCTTTTGTTCTCTCTCTTAGAGTGATTGTTCATTATTATTCGTCGATTGTTGAAGTGAAGTCAACCGGAGTTCCAGTGAAGGGAAATCATGTAGAAGGATTATGCCAGCTGTCTTTGGAAAGGGCTGCTGCGGTAGAAGGCAACTGGATTGCTTGTCTTATATAAGAGTGTGTCAATAACAATGGTTTTGTGAGTATGAATATCTTGTAATCCAATGTCGACGCCTCGTCGTCCTTGTCTAGCCTATATAAGCCTACCTTGATTCCATTTTTTCCTTCACTTTCCATTCTCTATGTAAGCATTTCGTTTAGCTTTCTTCCCAAATTTCCTTTTCTTTCCAAACTTTCTTCCTTACTTTCTCTTTTCAAGTTTCCTTCCTCATTTGAATTCCTTTTAGGCAAAAATGGCAAAAGATGGCAATGATTCTGATGGGTTAGGTGATGCCCACCCTGCTCTATAGGTGTCCAAGTTGACCAAGGCTGACGAGAGTCGGATTATAATGGAATGCAGCATTTCGAAGTACATAAAGATTAGGTTTGATGAAGAGAAATTAGGCACCGTGGTTCATTCAGACACCCATGAGGTTTGTCTGTTTAAGGCCATGTTCAAGGCCAACTTCCGACTCCCTTTCATTCCCTTCGTTAAAGAACTCTTCCACCACCTCGATTTGGCGCCTCATTAATTAGCGCCCAATGCATAGAGGATCCTTCATAGTTGTATGGTGCTGTGGCCGTTGGTCAAGGGGAAGGAAACCCAGTTGATAGTGAAGGAGTTCCTTCACTTATACATGATTTAGAAGAATCCTAGAAGTCCAGGTGTCTACAACTTCCAAACTAAGTGGGGGAAGTTCATCCAGCTAGACTCCAAATTTTCCAGTAACCGCGACTGGAAAAGTAATTTTTTTTTTTTTTTCCGAGTAATGGGAGTTTGCCCCTAAAGGGCAGGCACAGGGACAACCTACCCTCTGACAGGGCCTATCAGGAGCTTATTCTGACCAAGGAGGAGGTAAATCGGTCGACTACATGATAAAGTGGTCTCGGTCACATGAGGAGCTCATGTACTTTGGTGCCTTGGTGTTGGTTATAAGGCTCGGAGAATTCGTGTATAAGGCCGGCACCATGGGTGCTACAGTGGGGTAGGTGCACGAGTCAATCTGGCTTCCAGTCAACCCGGGCCCTTTTACAGTGAACACTAGGGGCGCCACCCCCCGAAAGGATAAGGGCAAGGCCCAGATGATGGACAAGGGCAAGCCTAAGGCCCTAGATAAGGGTAAGGGCAAGATGGTCGAGCTTGTGAAGTCTAAGAAGCCGGAGCCCATTACCCTGAGGACATGTGGGGACTTCAAGATTTTTGAGCCGAAGGCTCTGGTTCCGCCCATATCGCCAGTTGCTTAACCAGCGAAGAAGAGTTTGGTTTTGAAGAAGAAACCAATCGAAACTCCTCCTCGAGTAACCGGGTTACTCAAATTGGTAGACGAAGAAGAAGACTTGAAGGCACAACAGCCTCTCGAGGCCGCCCCAAGACTTGTTCCAACAGCTCTGATTCCTGATGAGGAGTTGGAGGTTGAAGTGATAAAAGCTCCTTTTGTGAAGAAGAAGAAGTTGGTGAAGATGGTCGAGGCTGTTGTATCCCAAGTCGAGGTGGCCCAAAATGTGGCGAGCTTCCTAGCAGCTCGAAGGTAGCAAACGCCCAAAACCATCGGTACCAGTTCTGGCTAATGTCGAGGCCTTCTTGGCCAATGAGCTAGTCAAAGTCAGCCCAATGAATGCGCAAAGCCTGTTCTAGAAGAACCACTGTTGATGATAGTGGGCCTCATCCCAATTGCATCAATCTTGGGCCAATCATTGGGCTCTAACATCCAGCATATCCTAAAGGATATAGAGTTCGAGTCAGAGGACTCGGTTGGGATGGCGGGTGACAACATGGCTCGTTCAGTTGCTGATGGCGAAGACCCCAACTAAGCCCCTGTCTCCCATTCCAAAGGTGGGGACTACTAATGTACAAATTTAATTGTACTCGTCAATTGCACGAGTCGATCGTAATAGAGTGGATGTGCAAGTGCGAGTGTCGAACCCACAGAGAATCGGCTTTGCTAAAAATCAACTTTAAAATGCTTAAACTAAACTTATCTTAACCTAGTTCCAATATCGAACACGTGGCGTGCATTAAAATAAACTAAATTAAAATGCAATAAAATAAAGAAATAAAAAATAACTAAAGTCCCTAATCCACCTCACAATAAATTAATTAATATATAAACATGCTTAGCTCATATTCAGTAAACATTTATGCTACAAGGCATACTCTGAGCGTTAACATATTGTTCATATTTCCGTCTAAATGATAGAATAATACGAACTAAACATGAATATATATTTAAATATATAGTTAATTAAACATCCGCTCATCGATTAAAAGCAATGCATGTTCTAGTGTCACGCTAGTTCATGCATCTATGCAAGTCCTATCATGCCTATTGAAATAATCAAAACGTATGCCCATTTGACGAAAGACAAAACATGAAAGGTCTAGGTCCAAAGGATCCAATGTGAAAGTGATTTAACACTAACTACAATGGATAAATGGACGTAGTCCTAACGATGAAATGTATCCATCGGACTAAACGCTATGACCAAACAATCATGCACAATCGATGCAACTTTGTCATGAAATTAAACCGAAATGAACTAGCATGGCAAATAATAAACGGATTAAACGTAAAACTAACTATGAAAGCATTTAAGTAAATCTAAAGTGAAGGGAATAAGAGACTAAATAAAGGTAAAATAAAACATAAATTAAAATAAACAATAAAATGACGTTTAGAGTGTTTAATAGTGAAGAACAGGAAGACTTAGGCCCAAAGGCGCCTCAATCGTTCCAAATGTGAAAATGAAATGAAAACATAAGGTCCTGATTATAGGTTGAGCAGTCTGCGTTCGATCGCAAATAAGCTGGCAGGCTAGGCTGATTGGGCGTCGTTCGATCGCGAGTCCTTGCGTTGAACGCAGGATAACCGCTAGGCTGGCTGGGCATGCGTTCGACCCCTGCTCATGCGTATGCGACCGCAGGGTGCGTTCAAGTGCGTTCGAACGCACTTGGCAGGAATCAACTTCTTCACTTGGTGCATTTTGCCTTTTGCTAGCCATGTTTTAATGCAATGTCCTGCACAACACAAAATACTAAAAACACTAAAAATAATTAGATATTAACAATGCTAAAGGCCTAACGAATATAAATTAAGGGGTCCAAATGAGCACTTTTAGGCATCGATCAGCTACTTCTCATGTCGAGACCCCCAAGAGGCCTCAAAGTCTGACTCCTATCGGAGTCGAAGAAGCTTTAGCATCAAAGAGGCCTCAAGCTTCCGAGGCTTCTGTGCCTGAGGCTTATGTTGAAATAAGGCCCTTTGGGGCCAACTGGATAGTTGGAGGAAAACTGGCCAAGCTTAGAGGTGATTTGAAAGGCAACCCTTTCAATTTTCTCTATATATGGTTTCCTTTGATCTGACGCTATTTTCTTCCTTTCATAGGCCTTCGTTAAATTGTTGTTGATATACAGCTACTTCTAGAAGGCCTCGGCCTCGGAGGAGGAGATAGGGAGCCTAAAGAAGAAACTTACTGAGGTTGAAAAGGAAAACGCCAAGCTCGAGGAAACTGTGGTGAAACAAAATGAGGACCTCCTTACCCTCGGTAAGCCCTCATCGGTGATGGAGTGTGAGGCTTTCGAGGTCTTTATGGCTAGGGATCGCACTGAGGCCAGGTTCACCAAGCTCTCCGAGGAGTTCAAGAGCTTGCAAGTCAAGCATGCCGAACTCCAAGAGGACCATTCCATCCTCAAGAAGGATTTGGGGCAGCTCAAGGAGAAGCACTCCAAGACCTTGGAGCAACTAAAGGAGAGCTAGGCCTCCATGGATCGAGCGGTGGCGGGCAAGGTCATGGCCGAAGAAAAGTATTAGCACTTTCAAGGCCTATACAAGAAGATAAGGCTTTAGCTGAAGGAAACAGAGGCCAAGGCGGCTAATTACCTCCGTCAACTGTCCTTTGCCTCCCGAGTCGAGATTTTGCCTGGGCAAACGAACTTCATCTCTTGTTTGAGAGCTTCAGGACATGGTAGCAAGACCCTGCTCGGAAGGTGGATATCAACTCGGTGAACATCGAAGACATACCCTGCACGAGTGAGACCATCGGGCAGTTAACTAGCTTGGGTCGAGAAGAGATGCCCGACGCCGTGGGGATTGATACGTTTGACTATCACCCTGAGGTTGATTCTTCCGAGGTGGCTCCGGAGGGTGGTGAGGCTAAGGAGGCGTCTACTGGGGATGCCGAGGCCACTCCAGCTGCACAAGACCCCCCTGTTGATCCCTAGGGGGGAACTTAGATATATATATTTTTTATTTCCTTTGTATAGTTTTGTAACTATTTGTACATTCCATACTTCTTTAATGAAAGAATAGCTTTTACTATATTGTTCCCTTGTTTCCATGCTTTCTAGTTGTTTTCCTTTTAAGACCATGAATATAATCTTTTACTTTGCAAACTAACGCAAGACTAACATTTCCGTTGACAATTCCGAGAGCAAGTGTTGGGTCTCGATTCCTTGAGCTTGAGTAGTAGGTCTTAATTTTCTTGAACATTCCTTCCAATAAGTGTTGAGTCCTAGATTAGCCTACTTGGTGGAAACTAGGTTTTGGACTATCCTGTTCATCACTTGTATACTTTTTCTAGTTTAAATGTTGGGTTTTGAGTCAATCTAGTTGACTATGTTAATCTTAGATTTGACCTATCCAACCACTTAATATGCTTGTATTCCAATTATGTATCAAGTTTCTAATCAATCTACCTGGTGAGAGCCAGGTCTCGGACTGACTTATTCGATCACTTAATATGCATATCCCAGCCTAAGTGTTGGGTCTCGGATTATTCTATCCGATCACTTGGCACACATGTATTCTTGCTAAGTGCCAAGTCTCAGATCAAACCGCTTGATGAAAACCAGGTTGGTCTCAGATTGATCTATCCGATAACTTAACATGTGTATTCTAGTTTAAGTGTTGGGTCTCGGACCAACATACTTGATGAAGATCAGGTCTCGGATTGGTCTATCTGATCATTTAATTTTTCTTGTTTTCCTGTTTAAGAGCCGGGTCTTGGATCAATCTACCCGGTGAAGACCAGGTCTTGGATTGATCTGTCCGATCACTTAGTGTATGTTTCAGTTAGTTCTAATAGTTTACAGAATGTTGAACATAGCTAAAACTCCGAGAATTCCTTTATTGAAAATGTCCAATAATAAAAAATGAAACATAAAACTTACATCATCTAAAAGAAATATCTTTTAAGATGTTCCGCATTCCATGGCCTTTATAGGACCTTCCCTTCCAAATCTTCCAAGTAATATGCTCCAGGCCTCTGGCAACTGATCACCTTGTAGGGACCTTCCCAGTTTGGAGCTAGCTTTCCTTTGGCATGATCTTTGGTGGCTAGGGTAACCTTGCGCAAGACCAAATCTCCAACCTTGAAGCTCTGAGGCTTCACCTTCCTGTTGAAGTACCTAGCTACCCTTTCCTGGTAGGCCGTCATGGTGATTTGAGCTTGATCACATTTTTCCTGTAGCAAGTCCAAGTGAAGTTTGAGTCCTTCATTATTGGCCTTCGCCTTGAAAGTTTCCACCCTATAGCTTCTCGACTTGGAATGATCGCCTCAGTTTCAAAAGCTAGAGCATAGGGTGTTTTTTCTGTTGGAGTTCTCTTTGTAGTTCGATATGCCTAAAGAACTTCTGAGAGATCATTTGCCCAATCTCCCTTCCTGTCAGCCAGCTTCATTTTCAAAATTTTGAAAATTGTCTTGTTGGTAGCTTGTACTTGCCCTTTTGCCTGAGGATCTCCTAAAGACGAGAAGTAGTTCCTTATGTGGAGCTCAACACACCACTTCCGAAATAAGTCACAATCAAACTTTTTCCCATTGTCAGTGACGAATGTGTGTGGAATACCATAGAGGTAGATGACATTCTTCCATAGGAACCATTTGATGCTTTTAGCTGTTATATTCATTAGGGCCTCTGCTTCCACCCACTTAGTGAAGTAATCCATAGCTATAACCACGAATCGAACACTCCCCTTTCCACGGGGTAAGGGTCCCACTATATCTACCCCTCATTGTGAGAAGGGCCAAGGAGAAGAGATTGAGCTTAACTCCTCGGGGGGTTGCTTTGTTATGTTAGCGAATCATTGGCACTTGTCATAATTCCATACAATTACTATCGAGTCCTTGTTCATGTTAGGCTAATAGAATCCCGCTCTTATTGCCTTGTGTCCTAGCATCCTTGCTCCATAGTGGCTTCCACAAATTCCTTCATAGATCTCTCGGAGGATGTAATTTCCTTCCTCAGGTAAGATGCACTTTAGAGGGGGTAATGTGAAACCCCTCTTGTAAAGTGTCCCATTCACCATTGTAAATCTTCCTGCTTTCATCCTCAACTGTACTATAGACTTCCTTTCCGATGGCAGGGTTCCATTTTCAGTAGTCGATGAGTTCTCTCCTCCAATCCGAGACCTCCTTGATTGTGGTCAATTCCAAGGCCTGGTCGGATATCGAAGGGAGTGTAGACTCCGAATGGGTTCTCTACCCTCCTTCGCTTCCATGTTCTCTACAGACACCATCCGAACTAAGCGATTTACCTTCCCATTATCTTCCTTAGGAATCTTCGTGATGCAGAATTTCTGAAAAGATGATTGCATGTTATGTACCTTGGATAAGTACATTTTCATTTTTTCCCCTTTTGCTTTGAATTCCCTTCAAATGTGACCAACCATTACTTGGGAGTTGCTCTGAACTTCCATGGAGTTAGCTCTCAGTTCGAGGGCCATTTTGAGGCCTGCCTTTGAATTCCAATCTCAAGGAACTACTCAACTTTTTTCCCTTCTGGAGGGATGAGCAAAATTCCAGCTCTCCATTCTTCTTTGTGGATAAGCCATCAACATAAATGACCAATTTCCTTTCCATTTCTTCTTCAGTTTCTGGTAGGTTTGTAAACTCAGCCAAAAAATCTGTAAGAGCTTGGCCTTTGATAGCATTCCATGGAACAAACTCTAAGTCTAACTCTCCCAGTTCAATTGCCAAGTTTGCTAGTCTTCCGGACAAGTCAAGCTTCTACATCACCTTCCTTAATGGGTAGTTGGTAAGGACTCTGATGGTGTGAGCTTGAAAGTATGGTCGAAGCTTCCTCGAGGCCATTATGAAAGGAAAAGCCAGCTTTTTGATTTGAGGATATCTCTCCTCTACTCCGTGCAATACTTTGCTGATAAAGTACATGACTTTTGCACCCCCTCTTCCTTTCGAATCAGAGCTACACTGATTTCCATTGGAGAAAATGCTAGGTACAAGTATAATACCTCTCCCAAAATAGTTCTACTCAATAGTGGGGAGCTTGCCAATTACTTCTTTAGCTAGGAGAATGCTTCCTCACATTCATTTGACCATTCAAAAGCTTTCCTCAATATTTTGAAAAAAGGGAGGCATTTGTCAGTGGATCGAAGAGATGAATCGATTCAATGCTGCTAACCTCCCAGTGAGCTGCTGGAGCTACTTTGTGGTCTTCAAAGACTGTATTTCCAAGATGGTTTGGATCTTCTCAAGATTGGACTCAATTCCTCTGTTTGAGACCATGTAGCCCAAGAACTTTCTAGACGATACTATAAAAGCACACTTTGCAGAATTCAGCTTCATCCTATACTGTTTCAGCATTTCAAACGCTTCATGGAGGTCATGTGCATGGTCCAACGGCTCCGTACTCTTCACTAGCATGTTGTCCACATAAACCTTCATGTTCCTTCCAATCTGGCTCTAGAACATCTTATTCATTAGTCGGTATATAGCCCCTACATTCTTCAAACCGAAGGGCATGACCTTGTAGCAATATAGGCCTCGATCGGTGATGAATGTAGTCTTCTGTCAATCTTCATGATGCATGAGGATCTAGTTGTAGCCAGAGAATGCATCCTTAAAACTGAGCAACTCATACCCGAAGATAGAATCGACCAATGCATCGATGCGTGGGAGAGGGAAGCTGTCTTTTGGACAAGCCTTGTTGAGGTCGATGAAGTCTACGCACATCTTCCACTTTCCATTAGACTTCTTCATCAAGACTACATTTGCCAACCAGTCAGGGTAGTAGACTTCCTAGATGAACTTTGCCTTTATTAGCTTCCTAACCTCCATAGCTATGGCCTCGATTCTTTTCGGTGCAAACTTCCTTCTCTTCTACTTCACAGGCTTTATGGCAGGGTCCACATTTAGAACGTGGACAATCTTTTCTGAGCTAATTCCTGGAATGTCTTCATGTGACCAAGTGAATACCTCCATATTCTACGGAGGAAGTCAACGAGGCCTTCTCGAATCTCATGAGTGAGACAAGTCCCAATTTGTAGGACCTTTCCTTCTCCTACAACCACCTCTTTGAGTGGTTCTACAGGTTCTCCTTTGGCCTTGGACATCGAGGCCACAGTAGGAGTCGCTGGATCTGAGACTTTCTTCATGGAGATGTTGTAACATGTCCTTGCTACGAGTTGATCGCCTTGCACCTTTCCCACTCCTTTCTCTATTGGGAACTTCATCATGAGGTGGTAAGTCGAGGTTGCAGCTCTCAATTTGTTCAATGCTGGTTGACCAATGATTGCATTGTAGTCAGACGGTCAATTGACTACTAAGAAATCTACCATTACAGTGGACAATCTAAGGGCGGTTCCTACTGTCACTGGTAGCGGAATGATTCCTATAGGTTGGAGCTATTCTCCACTAAATCCCACGAGAGGAGAACTGAATGGCTTGATTCTATCTCGCTTGATTCCCATTTGTTGGAAGGCTGGCCAATACAAGATATCAGTAGATCTTCCATTGTCAACTAGGATCCAATGGATCGCGTGGTTGGCTACTGTCATGGTTACCACCAAAGCACCATCGTGGGGCATTACGACCCCTCAAGCATTTTCTTCTGAAAAGGACAGTACAACTAATTCTATTTTTATTGCCTTCACAGGCTTGTGTAGAGAGTACACCTCCTCGCCTTGCATGCGTTTGGCGTATGCCTTCCTAATTGAATTAGACTCCCCACCATCGGCAATTCCACCAAAAATGGTGTGGATTTCTCGGACTATTTCTGATTTTGATGAGGTCTTTGTACGTTTCGAGTGTTCCTCTGCTCTTCTTCTTGATTTCCATACTAACCCTCTCTTGGAGCTAGGTCTCAGTTCCATACCTCTGAGGCCTTCTTGATTTCCTTCCAGTGGTAGGGGTCCTTGTAGATTTGCTTCTCGAATTCATTCTTGAGCAAGGAACCTTACCAACCTTCCATTCCTCACAAAGTTCTCGATTTCTTGACGGAGAACCATGCAATCTTCTGTGGAATGTCCATGTTCTCCATGGTATTCACAGAACTTACTACGGTCCTGCTTGTAAGGATCCGACTTCATTTTTATTGGCCACCTAAAGGCTGGATCCCCCTTAATGGCCATGAACACTTCAGTAAAGCTTGTGTTCAAGGGGGTGAAACTTTCGGGTTGGAACCTTGGAGCTTCTTGCTATTGAGGCTCACTTTTGGCCTTACTTCTTTCCCATTTTTGGGGATTCTTCTCTTCCTTTTGTTTGGGAGCCGTCAAGGCCTTCTTGCCTTCCTGCTTGACTTGATCTTCTAGAATCTGAGCCTTCAATAGCGTCCCAACCAATTCTTCCTGGTTAATAAACTCTTTAGTTTTCTTCATGAACTGAACCATAGTAACCTTCTGAGTACTCCTGGCTATATCGGCCATCAACAGCCCTTCCTTCCTTATTCCTTACATCAAGGCGTTGAACATTGTCTTCTTGTCTGGGCTATTAACTTCAAGCTTCTCTTTGTTAAAGCGAAGCATGAAGTCTTTCAGGGTGTCCTCCTTCCCTTGACACAAAGTCAACAAGCAGGTGACATTTTTCTTCCTTTTCCATGTTGCAAGGAACTATGCTAGAAATAGGTGTTCCAGTTCCTTGAAATTGTTCATCGACTTTAGGGAAAGTCTAGTGAACCAATCCTTCACCACTTCTGCTAAGGTCAATGGGAAGGCTCTACATGCAATTATGTTTGGGGTACCATGCAGAATAATGTGCTCCCTAAGGCTTCCAGGTGGGCCTTTGGATCTCTGTTTCCATCGTACTTCTTAACACAGGGCATTTTGAACTTGTCAGGCATAGTGTATGCCCTTACATGCTTATAGAATGGAAGGTTTTCATCATCTAGTATGTCCCATGCTGTCATTTTTGGATCTTCCCCATCCATTTGATGGAGGATATGAGCATATTTCCTCTTCAGATCTTCCACTTCCTCATCACAATGGCTGTGATGGGATTCATTGTGCTGGGACTTCTCCTGTCATTGCCTTTCGCGATGAGATTTCTCATTGTCATGCCTCTCACGATGAGATCCCTCGTGAAGGGACCTCTAGCGTCGAGACCTTTCCCAGCGTGATCCGCCATTTGGGGATTCCACCCAACGAGATTTATCACGGTTTTCTTCATTCTCTCCCTGGACTGTACTTTCATTATCCAGTTGCTCAAGGTTAATAGGCCGCTTTCCCCAACAAACTTTGTCTCGCCTTTCCTTCTCATGCCTTTCTTGGTCCTTTCATTCCTTCTAGCTACTTCGGGCCTTGGCCACAGTGAGTCGGGTGTTGAGGTCCTCATTCTGCTTCCTGAGGACCTCCACGAATTCCACAATAGACTTCATGAAATCCATTATCTCTTGATTGACAGACGCTGCATGAGCGCCGACAGGAAGACTCAATGGGTGTGACAAGTGTGTATTCACCATGTCGGATTTTGGATGAATGAGAATTGATTGAAAAATTGACTTCCCACAGACGACGCCAAACTATTGATGCACAAGTTTTCGATTGGTGACGTGACACACTTTTTGGTTCCGGGTCGTGTGCATTGAAGTGTGAACTTGCTTGCACAGTAAAGAAAGACAGTAGGATCAAAGAGAACGGGGGTAAGCCGGCGGGGCCACTCCGATGCTTAAGTCAGAATTTAAGAGAGTAGTGGGAGAGCAACAAAAGTGTAAATAGAGCAAGAATTGCTTATCCAAATGTGAGGTAGTGACTTGTATTGTATAGGCATGAAGTAGTAGTCCTTTAACCAATGACTGACTCTTCCCTGATTTCTTACGAGGCAGTTTGTTATCGAGGGATTTGAGTAGTTATTTGTCTCTTGATCTTATGAGATCAAGATAGGATTTGGTTGTTATGGAGTTTGCATTTCGAATACATGCAAATATTGTATCTGGTCCGTGTTTCTTGGGACTCGTTGTTTGAACTTAATGGATAAACCAAATGCCATTCAAATGAATTTGAATATGTGATATCTAAATTCCAGGATCTTGGATGTCAGGGCTTCGAATCCAGAGGTCTTGGAGTTGGAGGAGTTGGAGGCCCTGGAGGCTTCGGATTCAGGGGTCTCGAATTTGAGTCCGTGGTCTCAGATCCTTCCGTCTTAGATCTGAGACCTGGTCTCGGAGGCTTAGGGCCTAAGACATTTCTGGGCTTTGATTTGGGCTGGCGAACTATTGGGCCTGTCAATGTTGATTCATGACCTAAGAAATAATAATAAAAAGTGAATGATGTAATATAAGAAGTGAAAAAGTTCAATGTTTTGATGTTGATTTTTTTTTTTTTGAGAAATTGTAATGAATAATAACAAAGCTAACTCTAACCTTTTTACCAAACAAAGCCAGGATGAAGCACACCACATTAAAGTTACAATTACGCGAAGATGTTGGTATCACTTTGTTATCCTGAGTGCGCCTAGTAATCAGTTGGTCAGAGTGAATTTGTGATTTTGGCTGCTGCCAGATCTTTGAAGATTGGATCGCACAATCCCATGCATATGGCCATAATAAAAATGAGGACTATAGAAGAAAAATGATTTCCTGCACGTCATTTGTTGAAGTTTTCTTGACTAATATTTATGATATAATAATTTATTTCTTTCCTTTTATAGATTAGCTCAAAATATTTATAATTAAAGTTGTTTACTTCTTATCATGTAACCCTCCCGTTATTAGAATTACACCTACTCACCCTGGAGGCTAGGGTATATGAAGCATCAATTCATCAAACAAAACATCCTTAACCCGCATAGTTTGCCGTGTTGGGATACCGAATCTAATCTTCATCATTATAAGCTTAGGAACAGATGCAGCATTTCTCCACGCCCAGTGTACAAACAAGTAATAAAATACCACATTTATGCATCCCAATACAACAAGATGGAAATAGCACTTTTGAACAATACAGTTCCTCGGGTTTAAACTCATTCTTTAATCTCAATTACCACTACGAGACAAAGATTAATAAAACCTGTACAAACTTTTGATTTAATTTCCATCTATATATATATAAAAGACGTTTAGAGCACCTCGATCCATTAAGAGTACGTAGCTAAAATAGATATCGAAAAACTACAAATATCTACGATAGCAATTATTTTTTTATTTTTTATTTTATTTTTTACACGAAACTCCAACATAATTTTTATTCTACTATCTATGTTATTTAATTATTATTTTTTAATATTTAGATGAGGCAGATAAAACATTCACATTATATTAGTAGAAACTGCTACAGTAAAGCATCAAAGTGAATAAAAACTCTCTATTTTGAAGGGTCTTCTGAACAGGTAAAGTGTCTTATAATAGCTAAATATAGTTATTACGAGAGCTTCATTGAAATGCAAGTGGCTTATAATAGCTAAATATAGTTATTACGAGAGTTCCGCTGGAAATGCTCTTATAAGGTATATAGCCGCATAATCTTGAGACCTACGCCAATTGTACTAACACTTAAAAAAAAAATTATTTCCGGATTTTGATCTCATGTTTCTTCGTATATTTATAAGGTTATGATGGTTAATATTTATATGGTGTACAAGCTAGATGTCGAGGGACCACATCTAGCTAGTGTTTAAGAAAGACAATGTCCCCCACATCGCCATATCTAAGCTGTGGTCCCTCAAACCTTTTATGCGGATAGCCCGTTTGTGCACATTACATATAACATTATCATAACATGGAAGTGGAAGAATGAGAGGGAATTGTTGGCCGATAACTTCTTTTGAAAATTTTAGATCATAACTTTTACGGAGAAGTTACTCTTTAAATAAGCATCTAGACCGGTGTAGGAGTAGCAATAGAGGTGTTGACAAAGAAACTTAAGACGACAATCTAGAGTCGACAACATGATGACAATTGCACATAGATATCTGGAAATTTTTGTTTTAGCATGAGTTAATTTTTGTCTGTAAGTTTTGGGAGGTTCAAGTAAATTTTTTTTTTTCTTAATTACGTGATCCCTTTGTCAAATAAAAACGCACTTGTATGAGAGAGAACAGACAGAATAACGAGAGTGAGGAAAATAAGTGGTAAAGTGATTTCAGGATGGAAGACGAATGTGAGGAGTGCGAAAGGTGAGGACCACTTGCTTTCTGATGTGGGAAGCACTTGCTAAGCAGTGCAGAGAAATGACATATTTTAGTAAAATACTACCAACCCATGAAAAAAACATTAAGAAAATTTAAAAAGAAAATACAAAAATTAAGAATTTGGATGGTCTTTCTCTTTCTTCACGGTGTCCTGTGACTGCACAGAAACACATTTTTTCTAAGTAGCAGTCGCTGAATATCATCTAGGTTTTTGTTTTCTGGTAAATTCGTTTACACATTTAGAGGGACTCAAATCTTTGACATCATCCACTGCCACTTGGATCATTTATCTCATCTTGGAAGGCATAAAAAAGCTGTCCCCAAGTGCTGCTTATGCATGCAGTACTAGTAGCTACCATGTTAGCTTAATTAAAATGTAACCTAAAACATTTTAATTGGTTGTTCTTCTTGTGCTATGTATGTCCCCCTTCGTTTGCTTGTAATGCTAAACACTTTTTCTGCTTCCTCAAAAAGTTATAAGTCTCGCATTGCGAATATGTATGAATTATTCATATTGAATGAATGGATTATAAAAATGTTCATAAGCATCTAGTTACTCATTGATTCATTAATAGATGAGACGTTTTGACTTTATAAGTGATTGTAAAAAATTTCAATTATAACTTGAATTAGTCCTTTTAAAATTCTAGCGTAGACAAAACACGCTTCTTGGATTGTCACAAATGATGTTTGAGAAACCTAGTAACGTATACTATGTGGCGCTAACGCACAACATGACAGGGTCATGATGACTAAGATACTATTAGAAATTTGAATCGGAGAGATTATGAAATCCCAGAAAGTTAATCTCACGTTGGGAATATGAATTATCCACGTTAAGTAAATAGATTATAAGGATGATTAAGTTGTTACACCTTTACAGGCAGGAATTGCCTAATCAAAAAAGAAAAAAAAGTGAAGTAGAGAGAAATCCTCATTCAAATTCTAGGCCCTCGTGACTGTTGGTCCTTCATCACAAGCACGTAAAAAAATGCAGAAAGTACAAGCTGCGTCGGAAGTAGAATAATTTCACCCTTTCATCCCCTTGCAGAAGAGCAGAGTTTCAAATATGGAAGTTGTGCCAAAAGTTTTAGATTATAAAACCCTACTTTTTCTTCTGCTGCACTCTACTTACTTTCCAAAACTTTCCTTTCTCTTCTGAATCTTTAATTTATTACACAAAATAGCCTGAAACTGACCAAATCCAACACACCCCACTCAATCTTTCTCAACACCATGGATTCCCTCAAGAAAAAGAAGGCTTGCACCAATCCATCTTGTTTCTTTTGCAGCCTAGAAGAGCAAGATTCCTCACTCAGGAGAGTGGGAATGGAAAAATGCTTCAAGGAAATGCCCCTCACAGACAACAAACAACATGTCTTGGTGCTCAGCGGTCTATGGCACATCGCCATGACTCAGCCTGATGATCCAGAGTTCCCCTCCCTCGGCATCTTCAAGTGCATGGCAAATTTAATCTACAGGGGTATTAATGACAGAAATTGGCTTCTAAGGGGCCAAAACATATACATTCCCTATTATGCGGCTCATGTGATTGGCTCTTACACTATGAACAAGGTGGAGTTTGCAGAAATGGCAGTGCAATCAGGTGTCATACTGCCATTAATGGAGCTCTTGAGAGGAAAGATCAGCTGGGTTGAGCAAAGGGTTGCGGTTCGAGCACTCGGACACCTCGCTAGCTACGAGAAAACGTTTGAAGCAGTAGCGGTTTATGAAGAAGAAGTTGTTGGTTTAGCCATGACACTTGCTTCTACTTGTCTTGATGTTGTGTACTTCAACTTTGTAGGAGTGAGGAACATGAATAAGAAATTGAAGTATCATTGTGATTTGCTGACAAGAGGCGTTGGAGATTCAGAGATGGAGGATCGGAAGGCTGAAGAATGGGCTAGCCAGCTTCAGTGCTGGTCTCTTTATCTTCTAAATTGCTTTGCATGCAAAGAAAAGTCTTTGAATCTCATTTGCAGGCAAGATTTCTTGAGAAATTTGTGTGATATGTGGGGGGGATTGGTGAATCACGCGTCTCCCGGTGGGGCTGGCCTTATTAGAATCTTGTGTTATAGTAAAGATGGAAGAAAAAGCATTGCTGAATCAAAAGAAATCATAGAGGCTCTCTGCAATCTCTCGAGATCTTCTGATGATTGGCAGTATATGGGCATCGACTGTCTTTTATTGCTTCTCAATGACCAGTCCACAAGGTACAAAGTTTTTGAGGTTATTTCATTGTTTCTTATAGATTTGGTTGAACTTGGAAGCCTTGGAGATCGATCAAACGTAGGTGAAGCAATCACAAAACTCCTACTTTTAGATCACAAAAAATGCAAATTGTTGTTCAAAAACCACAAAGTTGAAAAAGCTTTGCAAGATTTATGGAATTTGAAAGTGGAGAGGAGGAAGAAGGAGAAACTTATGTGTGAAGAAAAGGTTGAAGAGATAAGGGTTATAATAGGTTTGATAAAACAACAAGCAAAACATTTGTTTTGGTTGGGAGAGATTGAAGAAGCTCTAGAGAAGTACTCTGAAGCATTAGATTTGTGCCCTTTGAAGTTGAGAAAAGAGAGAATGGTGTTACATAGTAATAGAGCTCAGTGTCATTTGCTGCTTAGAGACGCGGATTCTGCCATTAGTGACTCAACTCGAGCTCTCTGCCTCTCCACGCCTGCAAATTCCCACAGTAAAAGTCTTTGGAGAAGATCACAAGCTTATGACATGAAAGGGTTGGCCAAAGAGAGCTTGATGGACTGCATAATGTTCATCAACGGCTGCGCGAAGTCGGGCAATACAAAGCGCGTGAAGATCCCATACTACGCGGCTCGTATGATCAGCAAACAGATGGACGCCACTTGGCTATTTGCCAATGCCCAGTCAAAGACAAGAATCAGCGGTCAAGTGGGAAAAGAACAAGAATCTCACGGCGGTGACTATGTTAGCAACAATGGTAAGCAACAACGTGGTGAAATGATGAGGATGATGATGGAGAACAAAGATTTTGTATCTGCAGGTAAGTTTCAGTTTTGTCATTCTATATGTCAGAATATACCATGCATGTTAAAATAACTAAAGAATATTAGTCTGAATTCAATACTGTGTTTGAGGAATAATGTTAAACCATCTGTTTATCTTTTTTATTTTCTTAACATTTATGACTTCTAAAATTATTATTAGATTTGAGATGAATCACTATTAAATTTTGATTAAATAATTATTTTAAAAGTCGCATAAACTTTGGAAAAATAAAAACAGGAAAAAAGATGGTCTTAATATTACTCATACTTTGATTTGTTCTAAACATTGTACAAAGCAAGTTAAAATAGAAAATATAATAAAAAAATTAGTAGACAGTGTTACAGAATAAAATGAGTTTCTAGATGCAACGAAATAAACAGAGATTTTCTTCAAACCAATTTGAAGGAAATATCTTCTAACCCATATAAAATATTGTCAAGTGTCTATAAACATTTAAAATGCACATTAAATTCTTAAGATCATTAGTAACAGTTTACTAACTTATACCACGTTTAAAATGTTTATACACTTTTTTTTTGATATGTCCACACAAGAGGGGGGATTCGAATTAGTAACTTCCGCTTTATTAAGCGTGGTCCTAGCTGATTGAATTATCTCTTAGAAACTGTTTATAGACACTTGTTGCAATTTTAAATGGGTTGAAGAATATTTCCTCTAGATTGGTTTGGAGGAAATTTATGTCCCAAGGAAATATAATGACAAATTACCACATTTCCCCCTCAAACTACCACCCAATTGACAATGTCCCCAAACTTTCAATTGTGACAATTTCCCCAAACTATCAAAACATTGTCAATATCTCCCCCCCCAATGACGAAACTACCCTTAGTAAAACAAAAAATACTAAAACTTTTATTAGCATGTGGACTTTCCCCAATAAATAAATAAATAAATCAGTTAGACACAAATAAGGCTAATATATATAATAGATTGACAATAAATAAATATAGTTTAAAATCAGTGCAATTAATTTGAATTTCAAATAGATTTCGGTGCCCTTTTCCAGTTTGCGTTAACTTTTTAGGGTTAGCTATGCAAAATGTCAATCACTTTTGATAGTAACTTTTTCAGGTCTGTCCACCATTATAGAAAAACCTTTGCTCGTAAAAGAAGTGAGGAGGACAAAGGTGGAAAGGGCTAGAAGGAGATCAAAGAAAGCTGCTGGAGCTCGATCAATGTAAGCCCAGTAATTGGCTGGCTATATGTTGCAGCAAAGATGCAGTGAGGGGCATCAGATTCATCACATCTGATATAAAATTTTGAAAAGTACTGCTTAGAAGATCGTAAATGCTTGTAAAAGTTTCCAAAATTTCCAATTTCGGACGATCTGAGCAGGAGAACTGTAGCTTTGCACAGATTAGCAAATTTCAGAATGAGTGGCGTTTTTGAAGTGGCTTGAATATCACATGTGCATGCAAGTGTGGTAGGTGGATGACCACTTCGATCACCATATTGAATAAAAGGGTTTCGGATAAAGAATTATAAGAAGATAATTAAAAACAGGAAAAAGGGTACGGTGTACCTTTCATAACTTGACTTTCTGGTTGGCCCTTTTCTCGTTTAAATTCAATGAATAAGCATGCATTATGATCTTGGAAACTTTTACTAATAAAGGTCAATTTTATGGCTGGCACCTATGAAGTTTGTGGAAAAAGAAGAACTTTAATGATTTACTTATCCCAAATTTAGGGAATTAGGTCTTCCGTGATCCCTACTTACAACACATGCTCTTTGGGTACTTCAACATAGGGGTGTTTAAGTGGGTCGGTTAAAACCATCTTATCAACTGCTAACTGTTTATAACTGTTAACCGCTTAGGACTGTAACGCCCAAAGTTCTAGAGATAGAGCAACTGGGAGCAATTATAACATATTCTTAATAAAAATAAAAATAATTCTCCTATATAATCACCACAAAAACATAAACATCATCAGAGTACTATAAACTCTCATTATGAAATCATAAATACAAAATGTGCAAGTGTTCAGTATTCTCATAAGCAATAAAGTTACATAGTCTATGCTTGTCCTAAATGGTAAACTCTATAGAATGGAGTACCAAACACTTCTACTACTACTGTTCCTGCTAGTCCACAAAGCAATAAGCCCATGTGTCTCAGTCATTAGGTCAAATGATTGAGTCTTTAACAACTAAGAGGTCTACTGGTACTCTTGTCCTCAGTACTACGATATATAAGGCAATTTGAAAAAGATGTATAAGGAGAAGGAGTGAGTTCAATAACTCAGTAAGTAGCCACAACACTAAGATGCTATAAAACATATTATGCAGATATTTATGCCATAATCTCTATCATGCACAAGAATAATCTTTATAAAATAATTACTATTAAAATAAAGCATGATAATAACAAAATAAGTAAGCACTTTCTTTTACCATTAGTGACGCACGTTGGCTTGCTTGTCCCGTAGGACCTCTAGGCTCATCATGTCGTCACAGGAGAGAGCTACTGAGTTGGAAACTTCCCTAGGTGAAGGCCATACGGCCGGTAGCATACACCTTTTTGTAACCGTCCTTCGGTGTGCTTGCCATTCTACCATATGCGATCCAGTACTGATTGTTACTTTAGCAGTGCCTCGAGGTTAAACATTTAGAAACATAAATGCACATGTAACATTTCATATGATCTGTAAGTTCATCTATAACTGTATACTATGCCATAAACTTTGAGAGCTCTTTTTTATTCATAATCGTATTCATGCATAACTCATAAAAATGAAATAATTGTGATACATAAAATTATTAAATCATGTCATATGATTGAATAAAACTTTACATTAAAAATATGAAAGGAAGTGCAATTCAAAATCATGTAAATGAATTTTTTATAAAATCCCCAATATTTTTCAAAAAATTTATAATAAAATCTATTGAGGTTATTGGTGTTGTGTCCCTTTACTTGTTACTGCATGCCCTTGAATCTTCATCTAACTCAGAATTCCTACAACGGAGGTAAAAAATACCTTAATCCTTAATTTGTTTACAAGTTTCAATCATGCATCATTTTAGTTGCTAAGAATCTTAACTCTAATCTCTATCCCACCATCGTCTATCCTTAATAATAATAATAATAAAATAAATAAATAAAATTACAGTGACATCAAACCCTACCATGCTTGATTTATATGCCTCCCATAGAATTCTACTAATCAACTCCAATAATGCCTTATTCTAATCAATTGCTTTACACTAAAATACCAAAGCTTATAATATTCTTATCACTTAATAACCCAAAAATCATTAATATCAAATATTACAAATCAAAACTCATTTGCAATTTCGTCCAACAATCCCACGAATTAATTATATCCATTAATAAAGACACCCATGAATCAAATTTTTTTAGTCGCATTAAAATTTCATCAACAATCAACCAAATTCAGAAAACTCTTAAAAAGCTAACACTAAAAGATATGAAGTTGAAATATTACCTTTGAGAGTTCACATATTTTTCTTTCTTCTTCCTCCCCTTTCTTTTCTCTTCTTCCTCTTTCTTTCTTCTCTCTTTCCTTTCTTTTCTTCTCTTTTCTCTCCTCTCTTTCTCTTCTCCTCTCTTTCCTTTCTTCTCTTCTCTCTCTCTTACGCTTACTTGACCTGTGAGCAAATGGGGGAAAATTGCTCCCCTTTATAAGTTGTAAGAGCTGGCATGTGGGACATTTGTCCCACATGCACTCTACCCACCTGCTGTCAAGTAAACTTGACACCTTAGTTGCCCAAGTGTTAAATGAGAAAGCAATGGAAGCATGCTGGGTAACATGTGTAACCTTAGGTGTCAAGGCTTACTATGCATGCTTACATCTTAGCACTTAGGTGTCTTGGCATGAACCTATCAAGATATAGTCATAAAATTTTATAATTAATCCTCAATAAGCCTAAACATTTTGAATACGATATACCCAATAAGAGTTGTCATGGCCTACGGACATTATTAACCCATCCAATTAATTTCCTAAAATGCAAGTGCTTTAACTATTTAACAGTTTGACCTATTAAACTTTGAAAAATCATAACTCTTTCAATTTAACTCCAAATTATACAAAATTTAGCTTACAATTTTTCTCATTTGTAAACTCACAATATATACAAAAATCATAGCAACCCATAACTTTTTGATACTTCAAAAGTCCCTCAAAATTCGGTGCCTCTACTTGACTGAAATTCCTATTTTGATACTTGCATATTCTAAAAATCATAACTTCTTCTACAAGCGTTCAAAAATCATGAAACTACTTTTAAAATATTTTTTTCTCATTATTCTACAAGGTCTTAAAACTGTTTTATTTAAGGTCACTCATTGAATTTTCGATGTCCAAAACAATGTGACATTTCTTTCAATAACCCACTAACTTTTCTAACTAGCAATTTCTATCATCTTTCACATTAAGTATATTTACCTATAAAATTGCAAATCCTTCTCATCCTTGATATTAAGATAACCTTTATTCTAAGGTATAAATTTGGGGGTATTACAAGGGTGGTTGCGGTTAGCAGTTGTAAGAGGTAGGATAAGGCGGTTATAACCGCCATGCTAACTGCCTTTATTTATATATAATAATGATATTAATAAAATATTAAATAAAACATACAAAACGACACCCATTTGGATTTTTCTTTTTAATTTTTTCATTTTTATTTGAATTAATGGATTTGGGCTATTTAAAACTATATATATATATATATATATATATATATAATGGGGTATATATGTAATGTTTTGGGCCAAGCCTAAACAACATATTGTTTTTTCCATTTTTTTGGGGACATTTTAGCCTTAATTAAACCCTTAAAATAAGCCAAGAAAAAAAAAAGAAAAGGCAAATTAAAGGCCCAAAAGCTTTTTTTTTTTTTTTTTTTCCTGCCTAGGCAGTTGTGGTTAGCGGTTATAGAGCGGTTATAGAGCAACTCTAAGAAAACCATAACCAAAAGATGTTACAAAACAAAGAACATTATGGTACTTTTATGCATAAAATAGAAGAAAAATATGGGAGATGTAGGTAGCTGCAATTTGATTTTTCTTTTCTCGATCTTTTCCATTACTTAATACATTTAACATTATATACATCATTTACAATCATTCAAGTCCCTACGTACATTACGCTCTCGCCTGTTTTTCTTCATCATTGAGATCTCTGTTTCTCTTTCCAAAAAAAGAAAAAAAAGTCCCTACGTACGTAGATAAGGATAAATTCTAATCCATGTATCTCACCTATTAATTAAAGTTAAAAAGTTTAAACAGTGCAAAAAACTATTTAAAACCGGAGGCCGGCCTGATGGTTGACGTTATCTTCGCAACTGCTCAAATTACCTAATTATAATCAACGTCTCCCCCAACTTAATTTGTACAAAAGTAAGGAAGATTTATCTCTCTTTTAACCCTAAAGCCATGAAAGCAATTGAGGAAGATGTCTTCAAAGATTGAACCCAATTCCATGTAGATAGCAACCATGACAATGATATCTTTTTGAATCCTTATGCATGCAATATATATTGATTTGTCATTTTAATTTCATCGCATCACGTGTAATAAGAATCAAACCCCTTCTACTGCTGACGGGCGGATGAAGGATATTCTACTTTGATCTAGCTACTTGTTAGAATGTTATATATTAGGATCGTAGGCTTTGGCTTGCCCTTTCTTATTATATTAGTAAAGTAATGTTAGATTTTACTGTTGACCAATTCAGTGTCAAAACTGTTGGAGCATGTATACAAATCAAAAATTTGCACAGCGGAAAGGAATTGTATTCCCATACCCAAGAAAAACTTTATGAAAAACATACGAAGAATGAATTGCTATTTAAAAATAGCAAGAGCAAGAATACATACATTGAAAATCAACGGCCACTTCTATGGCTTTTGACAAAAGAATTTTTCTTTTGTACTTTAAGAGTGTGAAAGATTGCAACCTTCTTACCAAAAACTAATTATAACCAAGAGAGTGTGAGCTCTTACTTGGTTCCTTAAATATTAAACTTTTGTTTTTGTGAGTTATCATAAAGAACTATTATAGTGTTCATAGAGTTTCTGAAAACTATTTATCAAGAACACTTAATTGAATAATTTGAGAGCTTTAGGCTCCTCTCTATTTATAGGCATAGCTGGGGAGATAAATTCCAAATCTTAGCAATGTGAGATAAGAAGCAAAAGGAAGAGTTCTAGTCACACTAGAACTAGCATGGACGGCTAGGGTTTACACCCTAGCCTCCATGCTTGGTGCATGGTCCAGGGAAAAAATTCCCTGGGCCATGCATCCACTTGCCTTGAGAGTTGGGCCTAGGATTTCAATCCCAAGCCTTTCTCACTATACCCAACGCATATATAGGGCTAGGAATAAATTCATGGCCTTATATGCCTTCCTACTTTATTTAGAGTCTATGGGTTTTATCCTAAGCGCTGTTGAATAATAATCTCACACTGCTTGTAAATAAGATCTTGGACATGTTTATAAGAAGTGGGTAACCTTCTCTTATAGAGCCGATTTTAACAGATGAGTTAAACTCATGAATTTCTTCATGGTATCAGAACTTTTTGGCTAACACCAAAGTGGTAATGTGAATTTTTATTTTTATTTTTGTGTTCTCTTGTTCTTTACGATCAATATTTTTGCAGATATTTTCATATAGATCTTGCACTTATATATGACAAGATTAAAAAAATAATAAAAAATAAAACCATATTTTCCTTCGGCATGTTAAAGATTTGAGTTTTGTGCATTGTATAGAAAATAGGGCTTCTTTGAATTTGCCAAGATCTGCACAATCTTCTCCGGCATCCTCTTCACCAAAGACTTCTCCACCGGCCTCGTTTGAGTCATCTCCTTTAGCCTCCGGTATTAAACGACGTCTTCTCCGGCAAATCCACCTGTTTTCATCCTTCTCCAACCATTGTGGGCTCTCCACTACCATTGCCTTGGCCGTCCTCCAACTCTCCGACGATTGTTGTCATGGATTTGGATCTCAATCCTAGACCAACCATGAATGACGATGGCTTTGCTATTGCAATACTAGTTGATTTCATGTTAGCCATTTTCATGTTGCATTTTGATTTTATGTTATTTATATATTAAAAAAAAAAAAGGAAAAGAAGGATAGAAGAAGTAGGAAAAAAAAAAAAAGGAGAAGAGAAAATTGAAAGAACGAAAAAAAAAAAAATCAAAAGAGGCCAAGTTGCCCATCCATTAGCCCATAGTTGGCCTATTTTTTGTTCAGCTCCATAATAGTGTTTAAAACTCCGGCCATTTTAGCTCAAAAGTTGGCTCTCTTTTTTATTTGGTTCTGTGGTATTGTTTAAAACTCAAGCTAGACCTTTGTGATATTGTTTAAAACCCAAACTCATTTCAGCTCACTGTCGGCTCTCATTTTTGGCCCATAGATGCCATCTTTTGTATTGTTTTGCTATCTAAATAAAATAAAAAAAAAAAATTCAAACTCAAGGTTTCAAGATCTTACACTTTAAGTTTGAGGGAGGATGTTAGAGCATATTTGAGTAGAATTAAATATACCTGATTTGATTTTATCAATTATATCATTTTGAATTATCTCCTCATCCTTATAAATAGAGACCATTTGTACTATAAAACAATTCATTCAATAAGAGCCTAATATAACCCTTATGACTTTATCTGTGGACATATGTCAGACCGAACGACGTAAAATATTGTCTCGTTGTCTATTTTATTATTCTACACTTGATATTCATAGTATTATGAATTTCTATACCCTGTCTCAAGACGAATAGAGCACACACTACTTACCTCATGACAAGGAAAAAAAAAAATACTGGCATGTACGTAAGAGAGGGCATTGAGGAATAATCCCACATTACTTGTGGATAAGATCTTGGGTATGTTTATAAGGAGTTAGGCCCACGAATTTCTTCACCAACTTTAAACATTTTCTCTAACCAATGTTTTAATTAAATAAGACATTTAGCCCAAACATAAACAAGAGAACCTTTTATATGGTTAACATATATATCAGTTTGGTGAGTGACCTAAAGGAAAAAATAATTACTGGCTTAAATATTTTTGTAATCATGTCTCCTGACATATGTTATGCGATAATACTTTAATTACAATTAACTCAACTAAATAATTGTGATTCCACTCCAATAAATATTTTTGCTTCAAACAATTAATTTAATTGACTTAATAATGAGTTGTGATTCCTGCATGAAATCTTCTGAAGCAAAATTATGACCAATGATACTGACACTTAATTCTCTACCTCTTTTTCTTAAGTCACTGATTTTATGATATTATCATAATGTGAAAATAACATATATATCTTGGTATGCCAACCAAAATGCTTTGGCCAAAGACTTGAGAAAAATATTCATAAAATCTATCTCAAGTTGAAATTTCTTACCTCTTTATCTACCTAACAAAATATTTGAATTTCTTCTTGAAGTTTCTGTTCTCACAATGTTCGAATATGATTACCCAACGCACTAAGCTTCTATTGACCGACGATAGGTCTTTCTCTACGATACGTCTAAGTAATCATAAACATTCTCACATTTGGGTTTACGAACTTTTCAGAATTTAGAACTAAAGTCCAAATAAGTCGTTTAAGGAGTTTGTTATCTTTTCTCAATGTACAGTATTTTTCTTGAAAAAACAACACCTTGGTTCGTTCAATGCTTTAGGAACTCAGTACACTACACATCAATACTGAAGACACCGTTTCGCTTGATCAAGGTAGATCATTAAGATTCAATGTGTAACAATCTTTTCAAAATGGAATGTCCATTTCCATTTACTATCTGCGAACTTTAAACCTTTAAGGATACAAAGGTTTATGAACTAAGACCTTATGTGATAACAACGTTACTCACACCCTTATCCATATTCAATGTGATCCTAAGACCTTTTCACATGCATGATGAACATTTAGGTAATAGTAATAGGCATGTAAAATATAGTATATGTCATAGCTCAATGATGATAGAATGAATAAACATCATATTCATTTATAAACATGGAATGTCTTCATGGATTACAAATTCACTAGGACTATGGGCATAATCCCAACAAAAACAAGTTGAGTTATAATGTTTAAGTTTATGATTGAGTCGATTGATGAAATTTTGATGCTAAAATTGAGGGTTTGAAGATCTTGTTGGAACAAGATAACTCGAGTTTGAGTGAGTGTGTATCCAAAATGTCTCGATTGCAACAACGATTGTAGGTCATTTGATTGAAGGAATGAAGAAGTTAATAAAGTTCTAGAAAGCTTTGTTTGAAGGGAGTCTAAATGAGAGGAATTCAGAATGCCCCTACTGAAGTTTTGTATGAACCTTGTTTGCTTGATGCAATGTGAAAATTGTGAAACCCTAAATCTTGTTCAACTAAACTAATTCTTGTTCGAATGAGACAATTATAAAGTTTTTAAATCCTAAATTGTTTTGACTTAAAAAAAATTGTGATGTAGACCCGAAAATTAGGGATTTCATAAAGAAGGACGAGATACTTCTAGAAAGTCACCATAATAATTCCTAAGACATGAATCTGGATTTTGAGAGCCTCGTCTACATCCATCTGCAACCTTGTCTGCATCCGTCTAGACGTGATGATTGAAGTGACTTTCTGAGAGCCTCATTTGTGTGCAACCTAAATGCAAGCCTGTCATGAGAGATTTATCATAGCAGTCTAAACCAACTTATTTTTCATTTATTACTAGGGTTAGGAGTTTAAAGGCTATAAATACATGATTATAAAACTAAGAACGAAGCTTTTGATTATATTTGAATTTTTATCAATAAGAAGCCTTGGAGTTGAGTTTTCTTTAGTTTTTCCTTCAAACCCTAGATAGACTCTAGCATTTTGAGAAGTTTATTAGATCTTTGATAGACTCAAGGTCTAATTAATATTTATCCTTTCTTATTATTCTTTTTTGCATCCCAAGATGTCATGCTGCGTCACATTGTTTTCTCCCTCCCTATAAGCCTAATGTCGTACATTTTTCAAACGACCTAAAGGTAATATCTCATTATTCTTAGAGAGTTTTCTAAACACCATTGAGTCTAAATAGATTTCATTCATTCCCTTGATTTTCATCAGTTAAAGCACAAAAAACCTTCAGCTACAAAAGTTATGTGTTATAGCAAACAAGGCTTGTTCATGAATATAGTCCTTGTAGAAGAATGCTAGAAGTTCTAGAGCCCCATTAAAGGGAAATAGGTCATTTGTTGGGTTTGCAAGCTAAGTCAATGTTTACAAAAATTTTGTGAGTTGACTAGCTATAACACAAGTCTTCTATTGTGGATTCCTCTAGGATTGGTTGGCTCTCGTGGTTTTACATTTGGAAGAGTTTTTAAAATGTTCCTACTTCATTATCAAAATCTCTGTATAAATTTTTGGGGAAACTTCAAACCCCACCCCAACTTCTAGCCTTTTACACAAGACACCCATGAGCGATAAAAAAAAAAAAAAAAAACTCTCATTTACCCTCCTAAACTTTCATTTACTCTCACTTAGAACCCCTAAACCCTAAACTCATCATTTTGAGTCCCAAAATGACACCTTTTTTAGGCCTTAAAATGACACCATTTTGGGCTGTTTTGGGCATTAAAGGGTCAAAAGTGAGAGGAAACAAAAGATCAAGGGGGTAAGTGAGTTTTTTTTTTTTTTTTTCGCTCATGAGTGTCTTGTATGAAAGGCTGGAAGTTAGGGGGGAGGGGGGCTTTCTGAAGTTTCCCCTAAATTTTATTTTATACTTACTTTGATTTTGGCATTTATCTTTGTTGATAACAACTCTGGTTGACTAGATCTTCCATTATAATTTTGACTACATCTTCAAAAACCTTTCCACAAAAGCTTAGTTCTCTCTCCTCAAAAGAACTACCTCTAAGAACTCTTCTTTGAAGTTTTCTTTCCTACTTGCTTCTGCTCTTGCTTCCCCACTTTGTTCTTCTTCCCAGCTTTCCTTTCTCCTCAGCCACTGCTCTAGTGGCCATTCTTTCTGTTGCTTCCCCTCCTCATCCGGCATCACTCATTTTCAGACCCATCCTCTTCTCCTCTCTTCTTTTCTTCTCCTCTCCAATGGACATAAACAGCCTCATAGCTCAAACTGAAGCTCTCTCATGGGATGATCCTTCATCTCAAATTGAGTCACTCACCTCTGAATCACCTACTACAGATTGCCTCCCTTTGGTAGGTCAAGTCATATCCCAGAGAACACAAAACAACCAATCTGTCTTTGCTGCCCTCTCAAAAGCTTGGGAATTTGTTGTCCCTTTCTCTTTTGCTGTGCTAGGCCCAAACAAGTTTCTTATCAAACTCTCCAAACAAGCCTTCCTAAATCGAATCCAAAAATATGTCACCTGGAATGTCAATGGCTACCTAATCATCCTGCAAGTTTGGCATCCTCAAGCCACCTTAGGTGAACTTCCCATCAACAAAGCCTTATTCTGGATTCAAGTACATGGTCTACCCCTCATCAACATGACCTCCATAATAGCGATCTCCATAGGAAAAGCATTGGGAAACTTCATCAAGGTTGATGAAGGCCTTGGAGCTTCAACCACCTTCAAAAGCTACTTGAGACTCCTTGTGGAGTTAGATGTGACCAAACCCCTGAAGCCTGGTTTTCCTTTCCGCAGAGATGGTGGTGCACCCCTCTAGGTTCTCTTGAAGTATGAACGCCTGGACATCTACTGCATCTCATGTGGGAAAATTGGTCACAAGTCTGACCATTGCATGGCTGTACCAGAAGAAAAATTCCCCGACAGGTATATTGTCTCTTTGAAAGTGAATATCTTCTCTAATATTCTACCATCCTCCTCCTCCTCTAGAAACATCCCTGTCATTATCACCCAAAACACCCCTCCTTCATATCCCCAAACTCTTCATGCAAACCCTCAAGAACCTGCAAAAAAGCTCCCAGAGATTAGTGGACCCTACTTAGCCACTAATCTGGAGGTTAGCTCCTTGTTAAATCCCATCATACCTACTACATGTCCCAAAGCAGCTGAAAATTCAAACACCTATCACACCTTTAATAGGAGCCACATCCCCACTCATCACCTCCTCAATAAATGCCACCGCTACCAACCCTCCCATCTCTGCAGGTCTGGATACCCCTGCCTCCCCTCTCTCACCAACTCCCACCCATCCCTTATCCCAACCTTCTAACCAAAACCCCTCTCCTTACTACAGCTCGTTAGAATCAAACCTAGTGGATTCTGAGGCCCATCTATCCATTTTCCTTCCCTGCAGTCCACACCCCATTCCAAATCTCACCTTCACTTCAACTACTTTAACTGACTCCTTAAAACCTCCCGCCAAAAAACATCTTCAAAAATCCTCTATCAGCTCCAAAAAAACTAAACCTCCTAAACCCATATTCTCTGCAGAACACCCCAACAAAAAGCACAACCTGAAAAGGCCTAGATCATCTGGTGAACTCCTTCCCCACAAAAAAGGCCCTGGTCATTTCTCTTTGTCTGCTCTTTCTCCTGATGAGAAGGAAATTCCCATTCCTATGGACTCCACTCCATAACATATAATGCACCCCCCACCTAGGTCTTTTTTCAAAACCTCTAGAAAAGGAAAAAAAACCTAAAACCACAACCCCTCTATTGATGCCTCCTGCAGCTTTAGTGCCTGAGGTGTTAGAGAATGATGCTTCCACAATCTTAGGGGACCAGGTGGTGTCCCCTGGCTGCATATGAAGATCCTGTCTTAGAACTGCAGAGGGCTCTCCAGGCCAGCTGCAGTTCGTGGTTTAAGGGCATTGATCAGAGCCAATGGCTCGGATGTAATCTTTCTCTCTGAAACCAAAATTTCTTCTTCTCTTGCCTCCCCCATTCTGAACCATCTTGGCTTCTACCTGATGACTCATGTGGCCCCCTCTGGCTCCTGTGGTGGACTTGTTCTAGCCTGGAGATTGGGTGTTGAATTGGAAAGCTTCATCTCAAACAAGAATAATATCACTTCCTGGTGCTACTCGGATCCCCCAAACTCCCCTTGGATCCTGTCCTGCATCTATGGCCCCCGAAAAAGTGTAACAAGTTTGATTTTTGGGACTCTCTCACTGCTGCTGGTGAGGATTTTGTCAGTCCCTGGATCTGCTTAGGAGATTTCAATTTTGTTTTGAATCAATCTGAAAAGCTTAGAGGCTGTCCTGTTGCTAGCTCCTCCTATTGCTCCTTTAATCACTTTATAGATCATCTAGGTTTAATTGATCTAGGGTTTGTTGGAAACCCCTATACCTGGTGCAATAACAGAAAAGGCCTGGCTTCCATTAAGGAAAGACTAGATAGAGCTCTAGCCACCCTGGATTGGGTTCACCTTCACCCTGAATTCTCCCTCACACATCTCCCTGCCTCTATTTCTGACCATAACCCCATTCTCCTAAACACCAACACCTCTTCAGCTTTCCTTCCAAGACCCTTTAAATTTGAAGAATTCTGGTCCCTTGACCCCACCTATGATCTTGTTATTGAGACAGCTTGGAAAAAGAAAGTAGCTGGCTCTCCAGCTCTTTGCTTGGTGCAGAAACTAAACCAAACTAGAACTGCCCTCATTAGATGGAACAACTTGCATTTTGGCAAAATTCAAGTCAAGATCAAAGCTACTCTAGCTAGCTTAGATCAGATCCAGATGTCCCCTCCCAACCCTCAATCCTGCTTGACTGAATCCCTTGTGAAGAAAGAGCTTGATGATCTGTTGCTCAAAGAAGAGACCCTCTGGAGGTCAAAATCAAGGGAGTCCTGGTTGAAATGTAGGGACCTGAACACCAGATTCTACCACTCCTCCACTTTGATCAGGAGAAGATCAAATGCAGTTAACTTTCTCAAGACCAATGAAGGGGCATGGTTATCCAATAGAGCAGAAATAGGAGGGTCCTTTGTTTCTCATTTCTCCAACTTGTTCTCCTCCTCTAAGCCCCCTTGTTGCTGAAGACATGTTGAGTCTTTTTTCTTCTGCCATCTCAGAAGAAGATAACATCTTCTTATGCTCTCTGCCACCTGAAGAAGAGATTGTTCAAAGCCTATCAAGCCTAGGTTCTACTAAAGCCCTCGGGGCCTGATGGCTTCACTACCTTGTTCTATAAGAAATACTGGTCCATTGTTAAACTAGATGTCCTCAACAGCATCAGAAACTTCTTCCAGAATAAACAGCTTCTGTTTGAGCAGAACCACACCCACATTGCTCTTGTACCCAAGCTGGCCGGCTCTCATTCTGTAAACCATTTCAGACCAATCAGCTTATGCAACATCACCTACAAAATCATCACCAAAATCCTTGCAAACAGGCTAAAGACTATCCTTCCCAAGCTCATTTCCCCTCTTCAATTAGCTTTTGTTCCTTCTAGAAATATCCAAGACAACACAATCCTAGCTCATGAACTCCTTCACTCTTTTAAAAACAAAAAAGGAAAATGAGGCTTCATGTTTCTCAACATGGATATGGAGAAAGCTTTTGATAAGATGGAGTGGATTTTCATTTTGTCAATCATGGAGAAGCTCGGTTTCACCCCATTTGGATAAGCTGGATCAGGTTGTGCATCTCCTCAGTTTCTTTCTTAATTATTCTGAATGGAAGCCCTTTTGGCAAGTTCTCTCCTGAAAGAGGGCTTAGGTAGGGAGATCCCCTATCCCCTTTCCTCTTCATTTTGGGTACTGAAGTGATCTCCAGGCTGCTGTTCAGAGAAGAAGCCTTAGGCAACATTAGAGGCCTAAAAATATCCAGAAATTCCCCGGCCATCCACCATCTCCTTTTTGCTGATGATCTTTTGATCTTTGGCAAAGCAACTCCAAAAGAAGCTAAAAGCATCCAAACCTGTCTTGAGAAGTACTGTCTTTGGTCTAGCCAATCAATAAACCTTGAAAAATCCTCTATCAGATTCTCAAAGAACACCAATCCCTCTACATCAGCTTTGATTCTTGACCTCCTCCCCTTTTCCCCCAACCCCACAAAATCCATTTACCTAGGCCTTCCCATCCTCTTTGGGAATTCAAAAAGAGCTGCTTTCCAGTTTATCTCTGACAAGGTGTATTCTAAGATGGAAGCTTGGCGTGCAAAAACTCTTTCACAATCAGGCAGGCTTATGCTCATCAAATCAGTGGCTGCATCCATCCCTTCTTATGCTATGAGCACTTTCTTGCTCCCTAAAAGCATCTGCAGCCAGCTAGATAGATCCTTCAAGAATTTCTGGTGGGGTTTCCCCACCTCAAAAACCAGAAATCTCTCCTTAAAATCATGGAACTCTCTCTGTATCCCTAAAGCCTCTAGTGGTTTAGGCTTTTAGGAGGATGAAAGATGTAAACTTGTCTCTGATGGCAAAGCTTGGTTGGAAGCTTCTCACGGGTGCAGACTGTCTCTGGGTGTCCCAGCTCTCAGGTAAGTACCTAAACTCTGAATCTTTTCTTTCCCCCTCATCCATTTCTGCCACTTCTTGGCTTTGGAAAGGCATCACTAAAACTAAACCTTTGATCTCCTTAGGTGCCTGCCAAAAAATCCATAGGCTTTCACATCTTTCGGCCTGGAGCTCCTCCTGGATCCCTTCTTCTCCTTCTTTCACTCCTTCTCCTCTTCCCTTAGTCTAGCTGCTCATCCTGATTTAAAAGTCTCTGACCTCATTCTCCCAAATGACTCTGGAACCTTCCTCTCCTGACTTCCTTATTCACCCCCACTAGTGTAAAGGAAATCATGAGGACCTATATCAACCCTAACCCCACCTCTTCTTTCCTCTGGACCCCTTCCCCCAGTGGTCTCTTTACCACAAGCTCAGCCTATAAACTCCTAAATAGCCAAAGACTTTCCACAGCTTCTTCTCCTCTTGATTCTAGCTCCTGGAATTCCTTATGGAAACTCAACCTTAATGCTAGGCTGATTTTACTCCTCTAGAAAATTGCTTGGGGCCTTCTCCCAACAAAAGCTAGATTAAGCTCCATTTTCTTCATTTCCCCTACTGATTCCCTATGCCCTCTCTGCAACTCAGAAGTAGATTCTCTCCTTCATCTCTTCTTTCGCTGCATTTTTGCTAGAGTGGCTTGGAGATCATCTTTTTGGCCCCTTGACTCTCTTGCCTGGTCATCTCTCTCTCTCCCAACTGGATTAAGGGCATCATTCACCCTCACTCCTCCCTTGGTATTCCTTTGGCTGACTCTCATCTCTTCCAAATTTTTGCTGCTGTGCTTTGTGATGTGCTATGGTTTTCCAGGAACAAAGCAGTGCATGAAGGGGTGATACCAGACATCAACAATCTGGCAAAATCCATCAGAAGAACTTCCCTCGATCATGCCACAGCCTGGAAATCATCCTCCTCTCTGGTCAAGGTTCCCTGGACACCTCCTCCTGCTGGTTCTTACAAGATAAATTTTGACACTGCTATTAGGCAGCAGTTCTCCTCTCAAACAGCAGTTTGTAGGGACTCCAATGGTTTCATCATCAAAGCTATCTCCCAGATCAACCCTACTTGTGACTCAAACTATGGAGAGGCTCTGGCTGCTCAACTTGCAGCATCTCTGGCTGTTTCTTTGAAGCTGGAAAACTTCTCCTTAGAAGGAGACTCGGTGTGGTCATAGCAGCTCTGCAGTCTCCAGCCCTCTCTCAAGATTGGCACATTGATCCTCCCATAGCATCCACATTATCCATGCTTCCAGCTACTGCTCTTTGGGTAGCAAAAAGTTCATGTAAAGAAACTGCGCCCACCATGTGGCGTTTTGGGCCGCGGCAAGGGTTTTCTCAGGCTGCATTCCCACTTATTTTACTCCTCCCCCCTCTTTTCCTATTTGTAGTGGAAAAGATCCACCTTCTTTGATTGTCTCTTCTTGTAAAACACTTGGTTCGTTGGTTTGTTAATGCATTGCTGTTACAAAAAAAAAAAAAAAAAAAAACAACTCTGGTTGAAAATGTTTTTTCAGCTTGGGTTTGGGTTGTTTGCCACATTTGTGGCATAAGGTACATTGTGAGTGCATTTCATTAGGTTAGTATTGTTGGCTTATCTTGTAGGTTCCAACTCATATTCCATTGCACCTTGCATTTAGAGTACACATGTTGTATGATTTGGTAGATGTTTTCTTAGTTTTAGAGAGACCAACAGTAGCCTTCTTTATGTCTCTCTCTCTCTCTCTCTCTCTCACTCTCACTCTCTCACTCACTTTAGGTCTCATGTTTCAGTAATAGAGGCAAAGTGGGTCTTAGATCGCATCATTACTGTTAGAGAATAGTAATGTGGGCCTGTCCCACATTGCTCAAGTGTTGAGAAAGCCCATAAATAAGCCTTACCTAGGCTTGTCCCACATTGAAAAAGTATGAAGTATTTCTCTCCTTTGACTCCTATACCTAGGCTTGTCCCACATTGAAAAAGTATGAAGTATTTCTCTCCTTTGGCTCCTATATAAGGAGGCCTCCTATGTACAATAAAATCATTCAACAAATGCAAGATGTATCCAAGAGGGCTTAGTGTGTGGATGTAGGCACATTGCCGAACCACCTTAAATCTTTTGTCTTCTTCTCTCTTACTCTTTTATATTTCTTCATTTATATTTCCGCTTTATGTTTTCTAATATGGTATCAGAGCCAGGCCCAATTAGCTGTGGTCCACCGTCACCCATTTGTTGCATGTGTTGGCTTGGATGTCCTCCAACCACACATGAGGGGCGTGTTGGAAGTCCCACATTGCTTGGGTATTAAGGAGATGGGCCATTTATAAGGTTGAGGGTAAACTTCAACTCTTGAGCTAGCTTTTGAGTTGAGTTATGCCCAAACTCATTTCTATCATGGTATCAGAGCCTACTACAGGACAAATGTGGTCCACACTACTTACCCCGTGACAAGGACCAGGAAAAATACCGGCCTACATGTGAGGGAGGGTGTTGAGAAATAGTCTCACATTGCCTGTGGACAAGACCTTGGGCATGTTTATAAAGAATGGGCAACCTTCTCTTGTAAGACCGATTTTATGAGATGAATTAGGCCCACGAATTTCTTCGTGGTATCAGAGCTAATAGGCTAACGCCAATTATTAGATCTTGGTTTAATTTCTGTTTTTTTATTTGTTGCAATTTCTCAAGTCGTTTATTTTTATTTCCCTATAATTTCTTTAAGTTCTTTTGCTTGGCTCGGATTTTTTTTCACAATCACGAAAGTCTTACCTCTTTTGTTTATTTCTTTTTTGCTTTTATTTGTTGTAATTTACTATTTAATTTCCCTGTAATGTGGTTTGTTTCTGTAGATTTTCTGTTGCACAAAAGTTCCATTTTTGTTGCACAGAGTCTCAGGAATTTATGCAATCCGCAGAACTTCTCTTGCACAGAAGTTCGATTCTCATGAGTTGTTAAGAGTTTGTTATTGTCTCTTACAATCT
This sequence comes from Carpinus viminea, assembly GCA_013348765.1. NCBI lineage: Eukaryota > Viridiplantae > Streptophyta > Magnoliopsida > Fagales > Betulaceae > Carpinus > Carpinus viminea. The sequence goes on from CP054674.1 coordinate 11,115,541, forward strand.
CTATGTTGAATTATTTTGGCTAATTTCCACCTGTTAGTTTCCGTTTCCGATCATATCTGGAAAATAATTTCAGAATCTGTTCCCATACCTTTGTTGCATCCTAATCTGAAAAATAATTTCAGAAACAAGCTTGCAAGCCTCAGATCTACCATTCTACGGAAGATCCATCATGGCCACCGCGGCCTTCTCCGCCAACAAACCACCGCAGGTGGTATCTCAACTCCAGATCGGAGAATCTAGGCAATTTCCATGCCATTTCAACAAGCACGCGCCTTCACGTGCCGCAACAGATCCCTACCATTTCTCCTCCAGTCGTCCATCGACCTTTCCGGCCCCGAAAGCAGTAGATCTGGCATCCCAGCCCGGAGCTCCGCTGCCACTGTGACGCCCAGACTCTACATTGTCCGTGATGACGCTTCAGCCCCTGCTGTCCGTCACATCACCACTTGTCTTCTGCCAGATCTCCATCAGCGCTGATCTCTGCCGCGACCATCTCCTCCGCCATTTGCATTTTGGTTCGATTTCTTTGCCGCCGTCCTTTCCTCTAGCCAAATCTGGCCCATCACAAGCAGTATGCAAAGTGTAACTTGTTCTTGAGAGAGAGAGTGGTGAATTTGTAATCTGAGAAAGAAAAGAAGAGAGAATGAAGAAGGGGACAAGATTGTAAAAAAAAAAAATGCTGCACATGGCTCAAAGGAGCCTTTGTCCCCTGTTCACAAGAAAAGAGGAGAGTGGGCTTTGTTCTCATAAATGCTCCCATGTTCTCCTGCTGCACATGCCTCTTTTTCTTGCACATGCACAAGAAGTGCAGATCAGGTCAACCTACCCGGATCCAATGGTATCAACCCATACCATCTGGTTCAATAATTTTTGGGTCAATAAGGCCCTTGTATTCAGACATTGAGTGTCCAAGTTACTTTGGCCCATTAAGCTCAATTCCACGGGCTTTAACCTGATTCATGGCCCGTCCACTATCCCGAAGCGGCAAGGACCAATGCCACCTTCACCGCCACTGGCTACCGCCGCCACCATTCCGAAGTTTCGATCTTAAAAAAAATTAAAGAGGCCAAAGATGCCACAAAGAGGCAAGTTGCCCACCAAAAGAGGCCAAAGTTGCCCATTTTATTTTCTTAGCCCTTAGTTGGCTTGTTGGCCCATAGTTGGCCCCATATAGTCTTTGTGGTTTAAACCGCTGCTCGGCCTTTGTGGTATTGTTTCAAACCCAGGCCTATTTCAGCCCATTGTTGGCTTTCATATTTGGCCATTGGTCATTTATTTGTAATTTGGCATTTGTGGTTTTGCCCATGCCCATTTTAGCCCATAGTTGGCTTTCATGTAAGGCCCATAGTTGGCCCATTCCGGCCAAAAGTTGCCGATGTTCAAGACCAGCCGACGTTTCCAATTCCGGCGCCATCAATCACCTCTTTCAATGTTGAGGTCAAGAAGCAAACTCAAGCTTTCACAAGTTCCCACCTTGAGTTTGAGGGGGAATGTTAGAGAATAGTAATGTGGGCCTGTCCCACATTGCTCAAGTGTTGAGAAAGCCCACATCTTGTCCCACATTGAAAAAGTATGAAGTATTTCTCTCTTTTGGCTCCTATACCTAGGCTTGTCCCACATTGAAAAAGTATGAAGTATTTCTCTCCTTTGGCTCCTATATAAGGAGGCCTCCTATGTACAATAAAATCATTCAACAAATGCAAGATGTAGCCAAGAGGGCTTAGTGTGTGGATGTAGGCACATTGCCGAACCACCTTAAATCTTTTGTCTTCTTCTCTCTTACTCTTTTATATTTCTTCATTTATATTTCCACTTTATGTTTTCTAATAATTACCTTTAAAATAGGAAAACCATCGCAACTAGGGTTTTCAAAAAGTGTCATTTAAATAAAATGTTTGGAGAAATCAAAGTTTCGAGGACAATAGGAATCCAACTTCAATCGTTTGAAGGTCGGATGTTTTAAAAATAAATAAATTAGAAAGAGAGATTCTTTTTAAATTACTTGAAATGTGCTTTATTTATTAATTAATTAAAATGTGTGAGAGGTTAAATAAGAGGTTCCCATCATTGTCCCATTATTTTTTACTAAAATATGTGTATCAATTATACGAGGCATTATAGTTAAGGTGTGTTGTGAATTTTGGGTAACCTTGTATACCTATTAGTCACTAATATAAATTGTTATTTGTAACGACAATTTATCGTTAATACCCTTTTTCAATTTTTTTTGTTTGAAATAATTTCCCACGTTACTATTAGGATCGACATATATATTAGTGACAAACATCGCTAATATTAGTGGCACGTTTGGTATGTATGTATAATTGACCACTTGAATAGAATATATAGCTATTTCTATGAAATGCCATTCCTTTGTTTGGTTGTATACTATTACTATGAATGACTATTCCTTTAAGAAAAAGTTGGGTTTTTTTTTTCCTTTCCGAAAAAGCCTTTGGAGCTCCTCCTCAACAACCACCCTTTAACGCTCAGGTACTAGCTCTGAACCGATGATCTCGAATCCCTTATACTTGCCACCCTCGACGAGGACCTTGACAGCATGATCAACATGCTTGACCGTCCCATCTCTTCGAATTCTCTTAAGCCCTCTCGGCTCTCGCCTCTTCCTATTTCCAACCAAAGTTGATTCGTAACAGTACATCGGCTTGATTCTTGACAACTCCACCAAGTTCGAGGACTGGTTCTTGAACGCTTTCAAAGCCGCAAGTGTCCTTGTTGGGTCTGGATGATGATGGTTAGGGTGTGAATAATCTGAACTCGAGTGGTTCGAGAGACTTGGAGGCTACAAAACTCAGTTTGTTTGGGAACGGTAAAAACATGATGGTTGCCGATGAGTACATAAATAAGGTGCTTTTGGATGATGAAAGATCTGAAAAGGGTGTGCCGATTGGGTATTGGAGAGTACGACTGGTTGCTTAGCCTTAGCCACAACCATAACCTTAGACCCTACCTCCACTATCCCAACTCATGATGTTAATTACTTTCAAATTTCTATAATTTAATTGGATTTTTTTTTTTTTTTTTCACTGTGAGGATTGATCAAATTCTAAATTGAGTGGCTGGTCACCCCTTAAGTGTGTGCCACCTTTAACATTTTCATAAATTTATTTATTTATAAATGTAGGGTATTTTGAATATTTTAGGTCAATTCTAGTACTGATAGCATATTTGTTGTCACCAAACAAAAGAATTGTAATGGTCATTCAATTCCTACTTATTTTTTTTCCGACTACTCATTCCTATTACTAAAGGAATGATCATTATGAGTACCATAGATGCCCGAATTATTGCTTGGTGTCAGCAACGATTTTTGTGTCATTGTTTAGAATGCTGTTGCTAATGGCCACTTTGTTGTAGTGTTCTACCATCTAAATTTCCTCAAATTTCAAGTGTCATTTTCAAATTAAATGGTTATGATTTTTTTTAGAGTAATATTTTATTACTTAGTGACAGTTTTTGGATGCTAAAAGTTTAATAGTGAACATTGTTTATAAACAACACTGACAAGTCTACGCTGATAAGTTTGACACTAATACTCGACCCTGATGGTCAATTGAAGGTTATCAGAGTCGACTATTAGCATCCATTTAAGGACGCTAATAATCACATATTAGCATTGACTTTAAAAATTGGACTTTAATAATGGCGCTGCCAGAAGGCAGCTTTCTTTTAGTGCTTTTTTAATGATAGAATAAGATCGTATTTAAGTGGATGTATGTGGACTTTTCTATATATATATATACTTATCAAGACAAGAAAATATTTACGAATTATTTTAAAAATAGTACTTTGTATTTTAATCATAATGCAAAGACTGATTATTCTTTAAATAATTACTTATCTGAAGTACATTTGCATCATTCTACTTAATTATATATATATAGGGTTTTGGATAGATTTCATGATAAAAATAATAATAGTCTAAACAATCTAACCCATTATATGATTAATTGGGTCTATTCTTCTACTCTTCTATTATTTTTCTTGTTGGCCATGGGAAGAGATTAATTTTTATTATTTCACACCAAACCGTAACTAATATAGCCCTCTGTCATTTCAAAATATTATCCTCATTGAAGGAAACTGGGCTCAGAAGTATAGCAATCACTTGCAAGAATGTCAAACTCATTATTGTAAATGAGGGTGGCATATATGGGTAGGGTCCAATCCAAAAGGCGGCCGAATTGGAGCATAAAAGGAGGAAGAAAACGATGGTGCAAGAATAGCAATTAACAAGTAGTGTGGTGGGTGGGTGGGTGATGGGTGTATTACAAGCAGTGAAATTAAAGCTACAAATTAATATTTCTAGAATGACTTCATCGTATACAACACTAGACGGGAAAATGGTTCTCTCCATTTTGTTTCAAATAGAGAGTGGTCCAGTTGGTGCATTGATCGAGGAGGATAATAATGCTTAAAAATTGTCTCAAAAATATGTTTTAGCTCTTAAAATGCACTAACTCGACCTCTTCATTTCAAAGAGGGATCCAGTTGATGTATTGAGGAGGATAATATTGTTAAAAAATGTCTTCTTAATATGTCATCGTATACCAAAAAATATGTCCATTTCCCACTAGACGTGTCTCTAGTAGAGTTTAGAACATCAGTAAGTGCGTAGAGTTAACGTTTGCCATTAATGTAATGCCCTTTAAAAATTAATACAATATAATGGAAAATAGAGAAAGGGTAATGCTAGTCACTTTCCTAATGTTCTTTTGGTATCATCCTGGTCATAGGAGGATATTATTTTCTAAAAAAATAAAAAAAAAAAAATAAAAAATAAAAAATAAAATAAAATAAAATAAAAAGTTGCTTTTATTTTTCTCACTTCTTTTTTAGAAAATAATATCCACTTAGAACTAGCTAGGAGGATACTAGGAAAAAACTAGGAGAGTACCTAACATTTCTTTTAGTCACTTCCAAGAGAGTAAATATTTCTTAGAAATTGCAATGAATAACTTAAAATACGATTGTGGATGTGAAAATATTATTTTTGAGCCATAAAGTGCCCACCATAGCGTGCGTGCTGAAAAGAGCTTTACAGATTAGGCTCATAATCTCATTCAAAAGAGCTGAAAATTTCCAATATATATACATAGCGTGCGTGCTGAAAAGAGCTTTTCAAATTAGGCTCATAATCTCATTCAAAAGAGCTGAAAATTTCCCATATATATGCTAGTTCAGGTTTGAAAAATTCTTAAGCTTTCATAGTTGATTTCCGGTACCTATAAATGGGTTTTTCTTCACGAAAATGTTAAGAGAATTTAAAGACTTCAGCCACCGGAGTTTCGGGGTTATAGGAGGATAATATCAAGTAAAAGCATAGTCAGTACACTGCCGGGGAAGCATAATAGGGCTGTCGATCTCATCCGAAATTAATGGAGGGGGCATTATTCTTGCGTATGTGTTCCCATGTGCGGACTGCACCAGATACATATGCAAGCTAGCATGATGTTCCAAAATCACGTGGGATTTCATCATGTTCTGTCTGACTTTGCTAGCTGCACAACATGATTTTACCACAAAGAAAAATGAAAAGGAAGACAGAAAGTGAAAAACATTTTGCTGGTTGGGTTAATTAAAAGTGCTCTATGGAGTTTAAAAATAAATAAATAATGGTAAAAGACACGTGGATCTCGAGGTAATGAGCTTGTTGAAATGGGGCCACGTCGATGCATGATACAACTGCCCCAACTATTTGTGATCGTGACTTTTTATACCTTTTGAACAAAAGCAGCCATTATTGTCACCTTGAACACCTTTCTTTTTCAGTGGTCGGATCATACTCAGACGACAGAGATAGAGATAAAGGGAGAAAAAAACAGCAACAACCTTTCAAGTTTATAGACCGTACTTGGAAAGTTAGTTTGAAAGCGAGTAGAAGAAAACTCAGAACGTTAGCTGAATTTGATTACTAAAACTTCGATTAAAAAAAAATAAATGAGTTAATTAATTCAACCAACATTGTCATATTGTATAGTAGATGATTCCCTCCCAACAGCATCCGCATGGAAAATCACGAGTGTACTCTCATGGCCCCCGAAAACAGTTTTAAACGTGTCATAATTGGTTAATTAATTCTATAGTCGATCATATTACGTTAAACACAAATTTCTTACAAACTGATCAGTTTGTTCGAACATGATTTTTAAAAATATGTTTCTCTATTAGAATATATAGGAAAGATCAATTTGTTAATCTTGAGACAAAATTCATGGCAAGGTCCCATTTGTTTTCTATATATAAATATATAAATATCAAAATCCAAGCACGTGGATTCTAAGGGTCAGATCAGATCCTATTATGGGTATGATGTCTTAAATATTATATCATTTTAATTATACATTTTGAAATGGACTGGCTAGGTCTATAAAATGGACTCTACCATTCAGTAGGAAATCAGTTGAGTGAGAGAGGATTAAAGCCGAAATGGGAAGGAGCCCTTGTTGTCATAAAGAGGGACTAAATAAGGGTCCTTGGACAGCTGATGAAGACAAATTGCTCACAGATTACATCAAAGGCCGTGGAGAAGGAAAATGGGGAAAAGTTCCCAAAGAAACAGGTAATTCACTTAGTACAAATGTTAGTGGCATTGCTTCAGAGATTGTAGAAAAAGGGTACTTCAAAAAAAATAAGTGTTCTGTTTCTTTTCTTTTTTCAATGTATAGTTGCTCATATCTATGTATATGCAGGAATTAAGAGATGTTGGAAGAGTTGTAGGCTTCGTTGGTTGAATTATTTGAGACCCGATATCAAGAGAGGCAACATCACACATGATGAAGAAGACCTCATCATCAGGCTCCACAAACTCTTAGGCAACAGGTTTTTTTCCTTAATTGCTATATTCTTTTTCTACTTTTTGCTTTTATTTCAGAATGTTTTTAACACAGAGTTTGTCGTTTTGTGTCTTGAAGATGGTCTCTGATAGCAGGGAGACTTCCAGGGCGAACAGACAATGAAATCAAGAATTATTGGAACACCATTTTGGCTAAACGGCAGCCAAACAATGAGAAAAGCTCAATAGCCCGAGTAGTCGATGAAGCCTGCAGAAACCCAGATAACGTACTCGCCAAGGCATTACAAGACAAATCCATGGATGGAAACCTGGTGATCAACAGAATCACAGCAGAATCCCAATCCAGTGATGGGTTATCAGCATCCACGTCTAGAGATCAAGAAAACTCGATGGACTTGCTGATGGATTTCAACTTTGGAGATATAATCCTTTCGGATTTTCTTGATGATTCTGAAATGTTTAATATGAATATTAGTGTGAGAGAAGGAGATGCCCTTGCACCACCTTTGGCAAGTTATACACAATTGTCACCTGAGGAAATGCTGCAGACTTGGAGCCCCAGTGATTACATTCTTGCTAGTATGGACTCAGATTTCAGATCTTTGGCTTCTTTTCTTGAATAATTAAGCTGATCATCGAGGGAATAGATAACCTTAAATATATAATAATCTTCTTTTAATTTCCCGAGTTTTTCTCATGCACATCTGTATCTCTTTTCTGTCATCATCGTTCGTGTGAATGTTATATGCTGTCCAAATCTTCCAAATCTCGAACAAGTATATTAATTAATCTAGGCGGCTAGGCAGGAATACCACGATTCTTGTTCAACTTCTTGTTGTTTATTTGAATGAAGTAAACTTTTATAATCACTAATTCCACGACATTCCTCCCCATTTTTATTTATGAGAAGTGTTATAAGACTCATAACCCACTCATCTCTCTCACTCATGTAACTCCCGATCATAAAAAAATCACACTGATCAGATGATTATCCACTATGTAATAAAGACACTTTCAAGCTATTATTTTAGTTACTTTGATACATTCATGTAACTTTGCAGTCTCTTGTCAGATTTGGCACTAAAATTGAGGAAAAGTAGCTCACATGACTCTTGTGTGCCATGTTTTTTTTTTTTGCTTTAAATGCATGTTTGAGTTGCCCTTTTATGGAAATTGCCCTTTGTTTGTTTGATATATATATATATATATATATATATATATATAGATCCTTTAAGGTATACCAAAATGATAGTTTACCCCCTTGAAATCAATTTTCGTTAAATAAATTAACAAAAATTGTCACTTTACCATATCATGCCTATAAGTGTTCAAACGGTTATAATTATTGGTTATTGGTTATAACCGCAATCGCAAACGACATGGGCGCTTATTGATTTTTAATAACTGCAACCGCAACCGCCTAGACGGTTATCGATTATTTTATAACCGACAGTTAGTGGTTATTCAATCCAATAGCCGTGCGATTATAACCGCTTTTTTTTTAAATGGGTTTTTGGGCTTTTCAAGTGTTTTTAGCCTTTAATTTGCTTCTTTTTAAAAAAAAAAAAAAAAAAAAAAAAAATCTTATTTGAAGGGTTTAAGACCAAAATGTTCTAGAAAATATTTATAAAAAATTTAAAAAAAAAAAAAAAAAAAAAGACCAAAGAAATTCTAGCCCTAAAACATGGCTAAAAAACATAGCCCAAATCCATTAATTCAAATTCAAATGAAAAACTTAAAAAGACAAATCTCAAATCTATATATTTAACACCAAAACGACATCGTTTTGAATAAATATTTAGTGTATATATATAAATATTTAGTATATATATAAATATTATTATATATAAATAAAGGTGTTATCGGTTTTAATCATCTTTTCCTACCCCTATAATTGACTAAGGGTTGCGGTTAGCGGTTTTTAATAACCGACTACCAAATTGGTTAGCAGTTATCGTTATCGATTTGCGGTTATAATTGGTTATGAGTTGGCTAACCAACCCGCTTGAATACCCCTAATCATACCCAATAAAAACGCAACATGTGTTATTATTAATTTCTGACTTTCAAAAATAACAATTAGGATTTTCACATCATTTTACGACACTAACTAAGATTACACATCAACCCTCACTCTACGTCATACTATTATAGTAAATTAACATAATATCTTATATCCCAAAAATTTCACTCCGTACGTAATCCTCTATTATCTTCTCTTCCTCAACTGCTTCACAAAATACAACCATCATATTCTCATAAAATGCTCACAAATCGTGCCAAGGAAGATGAAAATGAGAGAGGGTTACTCACAGAGTAAAATGTGGGACATATACGATATTAGGTTAATTTACTGTAACAGTATAATGTGATAAAGTACCAAATTTTGTTAAGTTACTTAACGAAAATTGATTTTAGGGAGCAAACTGTTATAACTTATTTTGGCCTACCCTAGATTACACGTAAGCTCTCACTCCATGCTATACAATTACAATAGATTAACATAACCTCTTATATCTTCAAAATTTTACTCTATGCGTAATCCAGCCTCATCTTCATCTTCCTCAACTGTTTCATAAAATGCAACTGTCAAATTCTCATAAAATGCTTACAAATCGTAGCGAGGAGGATGAAAATGAGGAAAGAATATGCACAAAGTAAAATGTTGGAGATATATGAGATTAAGTTAATTTACTGTAGTAGTATGTTGTAACAAAGTAACATATTCTATTAGGTTACTTAACGGAAATTGATTTTAGGAAGTAAATATTTATTTTGGCCTACCCTAAGGACATACAAATTATTTTTTATACCACAGAGAATGATTTGTAATTTAAGCGAACCACAATGATTAGTTTTGCTTATTGGAGAACATTCATGTAGATTTTTTCTCTCTCTCTCTCTCTAGAGTTTTCTCAAAACTCTTAGAGGTGAAGGCACTTTGTTCACGTCCTTAGACGGCGGAGCATCTGTTTGTATTTTGTGATTGAACCTTGACAGTGAAGTAGCTATTCATGAGAAGATATAGAAGATGAATTGACACATATGTGGGGGAAGTTCTCCCTGACAGAGGAAGAAATAGGAGTAGTGGTGAAAGAGGAGTTCATTGAACAAGTTTCGCTGAAAGGAAAATCATGTTTGGTGGGAAAGCTTCTGGTGGAAAGGATAGTTGGAAAGGAACTGATAAAAGGCAATCTTATCAAAGAATAGAAACCTACGAGTTTTCTGATCTTCAAAGTGCTAGGGAAAAATACTTTTCTAATCGAGTTTGAATACGAGTGGGATAAATCAAGGGTCTTGGAAGGTAGGCCATGGATTTTCGAAGGGAATTTGTTTTTGGTTGTAGATTATAATGGGTTGTCATCGTCGACGAAATGGCTTGCGACTCAGAGTCTTTCTTGGTTTGAATGTTTCAGTTACCTTTATTTTGTATGGGCAGGGAAATAGGCATCAGTTTGGGATCCACGGTGGGGGAGGTAGAGGAGGTTATACCAATGAAAAGGGGATTGGATGAGATGAATTTTTTAGGGTCCGAATAAGGATCAACATCATGAAACTACTTGCCCGGGGACAGATGTTGAAATTGTGAGATCAATTAATCTGGATCTCGTTTAAGTATGAGAAAATTCCAAAATTTTGTTTTCAATGTGGAATCATTTGGCATGGTAATGCAGGATGCCAAAAAAAGTTTTCAGGACGTCCAAGAGGTGATGCCTCTGAGTATGGCCCATGGCTACGAGTGGAGTCGCCAAAGAAAAAGTGGAACGATTGGCGGAGGGGGACTAGGGGAGGTGATTTTAGATCTCAAGAAGCATGAGATGAGGAGAGGCAAGATGGTTTCCGGTCACCGAACTTCCATTTCCATAGCAATAAAGGGAGGCCGGCAAGTTGGGAGACAAGTAGTGCCAATTCCAGCAATTCTTCTTTTGCCACTAGGGAAAATATGGTAACGAAATCCTTTTCCAAAATGGGAGAAGACACAGTAATGGGGGAAGATTTGGGCGTCACAAAAGGAATGTAAAATGGAAAGGAAAAAAAGCATTGAAGATGCAATAATGGGGGAAGATTTGGGTGTTACAAAAGGAATGCTAAATGGAAAAGGAAAAAGCGTTGAAGATCTGATGCCAAAAGAAAATGAAATTAAAGCCAAAAAAGGAAATTTATTATTCCTTGATTTGGAAGATTCTGATTCTGTCGATTTGGGAGATCACATGGAGACAACACATACTATGAAAATGGTAGTTAATGTTGGGGTTCAACAAAATAGCCATGTAGCCGAGGAGACTCCTTTACATGGAGTAAGTGTTTGTCAACTTAGCAACACGTTGCATAGGGCTGGCTAGCATTATTTAGCGAGTCAGCTTGGGAGGATATTCTCGAGACCAACTAATACTACAGTGGGAAGTAGTCTTCGCAAGTGGAAAAAGCATGCAAGAAATTTTCCAAGTGGAGTTAATTCAGACCATTCTCAAGTTCGAGTATCGGGCAAAAAAGCGATGCTAAGGAACGAAAAGGAGGGAGGAGAGGCAAAGGGGATGATGGAACAAGAGATGAAGGTAACACTCCAAAGGCGGTGGCTGCAACGCAGCCCCACCGTAAACAATGAGTATTGTTAGTTGGAATTGCGGAAGGATTGGGAACCTATGAGAGTTCGAGACCTTCTCTTTTTGGTGAACGACAAGAAACCCACCTTGGTTTTCTTAATGGAGACCAAGTTAAAATCTCCTCAAATGGAAACAATAAAAGCTACAATGGGATTTGATAATGTGTTTATGGTTGACTGTGTCGGTCGAAGTGGGGGGGTTGGCACTATTATGGGTGAATTTTCTGTTGACGTACATAATTTTAGTCGAAGACATTAATGCGATTGTTAGTTTAAGAGGCAAAGGTCAAAGCTGGAAGTTCACAGGTATGTATGGGCATCCTGACGCGTCACAGAGAAAGGAAACTTGGTGTGTGCTACATCATCTCAGAAATTTTCAACCCCAGGCGTGGTTGTGTGCTAGGGATTTTTTACAAGATAGTAAAGGAGTCTGAAAAGTTTGGAGTGCAAAAAAACAAATATGGCAATTGCAAAATTTCCAAGAGATGATTTAGGATTGCCAATTATTTGATTTGGGATTTTATGGTCCCAAGTATACATGGTGTAAAAAAAAATTTTAAAAAAAAAAAAAGGCTCTGAATTCATACAAGAACGGCTTGACTAGGCATTGTCCAACTCGAGCTGGATTGATACATTCCCTGACAGAAGTGTTAAAGTTCTTGCTATGGAGAATTCCGATCACTTGCCACTCTTTTTTAGGCTGGTTTGTAATCAACCGTATAAGCACCAAAGGAGGGTCCCTTTTAGGTACAATGCAGGTTGGGGCAAAATAAAAGAGAATAAGGAAGCAATAAAGAAAATATGGTGAGTCAAGGAGAAACATGCAAGGGGCTGGAAAAGGGTGATAGAGAAATTTGAGAAGAGCAAAAAGATGTAGTTGTGTTGGCAAAGGAAAGCACAAAAAGAAAAAGATAGTGGAGTTAAAGAGAAACAAGTCCAACTGTTACCCCTACAACAAGAGGACGGACCGGCCAGGTTGGGAGAACTTAATCAAATTCAAATGGACATTAATGATTTATTAGAAGAAGAGGATTTGAAATGGGGACAATTGGCAAAGGAGCATTGGCTAAAAGATGGGGATAAAAACACCAAGTTTTTCCACACTTGTGTCAAACAACGTAGAAGACATAATCAGATTGAAGAAATTCTTGATGAAGGGGGAGTAATGTGTAGCACATAGGATAAGGTGGAGAAGGCATTTACATGTCATTTTCAACACCTGTTTACAATGTCCAATCCCATTTGTATTGAACGGTGTTTGAAAGGTCTATCCCCAAAAGTCACCCAATCTATGAATGAGCAGCTACTCCGGCCGTGTTCTAAAGAGGAAGTTACTTTGGCAATTGAATAGATGGCAGCCTTTAAGGCGCCGAGGCCTAATGGCCTCACTGTAGGATTTTTCCATGACCATTGGGGACTATCAGATAGGAGGTATGTGAAATTGTCTCCAATTTTTTTTCAATCAAGTAGATTTGATGAGAGTGTTAATCTTACACACATCACCTTAATTCCTAAGATTGGGAACCCCTTGAAGGTTTCGGATTTTAGACCAATTTCCCTGTGTAATGTTTTTTATAAAATTATCTTAAAGACTTTGGCAAACATCATTTTACCCAATATTATTTCTGCTAACCAAAGTGCATTTATTCCTAGTCGTTTAATTTCTAATAATGTACTTGTGGCTTATGAAACCCTACACTCTATGTATACTTGCATGTGGGGTAAGACGGGTTACATGGCGTTCAAATTAGACATGAGCAAAGCATATGATCGGGTTGAATAGGTTTTTCTTGAATCGATCATAAGGAGATTGGGTTTTGAGGAGAGATGGGTAAACCTTTTGATGACTTGTATTACCACTATAAAGTATGACGTGATTATCAATGGGGTGCCTAAAGGGTGTATCCAGCCATCGAGGGAGATCAGGCAAGGGGATCCTTTGTCCCCAACCTATTTCTTAATTGTGCGGAGGCCTTGAGTTCATTCTTGTTTCTAGCTGAAAGTCAAGAAAGGATAAAGGGGGTCCCTACTTCTCCAAAAGGCCCCAAGATTAACCACCTGTCTTTCGCCGATGATAGTTTGTTGTTTTGCGGGGCCACTCCAGCGGAATGGCAGAGGTTGATGGAAATTTTGGAGGTTTATGAATAGGCCTCAGGTTAAATGCTAAATCGTGATAAAACATATATCTTCTTCAGTCGCAATACTAGCATGGAGCTAAAAGAAGTGATCCTGAGACTTGTGGAGGTTCCAACAACCCAAAGATATGATAATTATTTAGGGCTGCCTTCTTTGGTTGGCAAGTCCCGGATCAGAGAATTTCAGGCTATTAAGGACAGAGTCAACAAAAGGATCAATGATTGGAAGAATAAGTTCCTCTCTCTTGTGGGAAAGGAAATCCTTTTGAAAGCTGTGGTACAAGTTATCCCCACATACAGCATGAGTATATTCCTTTTGCCTAAATCGTTGTGTAAAGAGATTAATTCTCTTATGCAGAGGTTTTGTGGGGACAGAAGGAGAACGAGGAAAAAAAATCCATTGGATGAGTTGGGAAAAAAATAGGCAGTAAAAAATGGATGGGGGAATGGGGTTTCGGGACCTCATATGTTTCAACAAAGCTTTATTGGCTAAGAAAGGGGTGACGCCTAATTCAGTATCCAAATAGTTTAGTTACAACCATTATAAAGGCGAAATATTATCCAAAGAGGACGTTGTTGGAGGCAAAAGTGGGTCATAGGCCATCGCTAGCTTGGAGGAGCATCATCTCAGCAGTTGATCTATTAGAAAAAAGTCTTATATGGCGGATTAGGAATGGAAGGTCGGTGCACATTTGTGGTGATCGGTGGTTGCCGGTTCCTTCTACTTATAAGATCCAATCACTATGTTCAATGGAGGGGAGAAATGCTCTGGTTAGTTTCCTAATTGATCATAACACTTCTAGTTGGAATATTCAAAAATTAATGACACCCTTGACAAAACTGAAGGTGATATTGTATTCCAATTACCACTCAGCTAGTATAAGCAAAAAGATGTGTTAGTATAGAGGCCAACCCAATCAAGTGAATTCTCTGTTAGGAGTGCTTACTTCCTGGAAATGTAATGCAGAAAAAGGGATTGGGGCGCAGGTTCTACTCTGTCTTGTTAGAATGATGTTTGGAAGACTGTTTGGCAACTAAAGGTCTCAAATCCTACAAAGGTATTTCTTTGGTGGGCTTGCAGTGATATTCTTCCAGCAAGGGTGAATCTACATAAAAGAGTGTTGGACGATGATTTATGTATGCTATGCGAAAGGGAGCCTGAAAACGTGATACATGCATTGTGGGAATGCCTGGCTTCTTAGGATGCATAGGGGATAAGTAATTTACGAACCCAAAAAATGAGCTCCACGTGCTCTAACCTGCTATCACTCATGGAGATGCTTATGGAGTGAAGCAGTAATGATGGCTTGGAAGTGTATGTAATGGTATCGAGAAGCATATGGTCTAGAAGAAATGCTATGATGCATGGTGGGCCCTTTACTCATTCGTGTACCTTAATGAATGGGGGCAAAGGAGAGTCTTCATCAATTTCAAAAAGCACAGGTCAGTGGAGTGGAATTGGATGTTTCTAATACACAACCTTCAGTGGTAAGATGGACTAATCAGCCTAGTAATACTTATAAGGCAAATTGGGATATAGCTTTGGATTCAAATCGTAAAAGGATGGGGATAGGTGTGGTGATAAGAGATGAGGAAGGATATGTCACTGCAACACTTTGCTGGCTGGTAGAGAATTCATTCGATCCAACTATTGGTGAAGCAATGGGAGCTCTAGTGGCTGTTGAATTTTGTAGGGATCTTGGGCTAAGGGGTATTGTTTTGGAAGGAGATTCCAAGTTGGTTATCAACGCCATAATCATGAAGATGTGGAAAAATACGGTGTCCAAAAAAATATGAACAACCGATTTTCAAGTAGTGCAACAAAATTACACTAGCCCAAGAACTCACAACCAAAAGTAGAAGAAAGATCAAAACTATATGGGAAAAATATACTTCTTACTTATGAAATATTACAACAATGGAAAAACTTGGGTTGGACCACACTTGCAAAAGATAGGAGAAGGTTTTGGTAAGATATGATGGAATGAGAAGCTAGGAAACATGTCTAGGGTATATATAAGGGTTAGGGAAGGGTTCTAGAGTATTCTCACACTTGATTAACAAGATAGGTGTGACTTTTCATGAGACCAAGGAAGAACAACGAATTTGGCTTAGAAATGATAATAATGTCTCATGGAAATGTGTAAGGTTGTCTTGAAAGATGAAATTGGTTGAATGAGGGTAGTGATTGTTAGATGACCAAGATAAAAGGTGATAAGGTGGAAAGGCTAAGAATGACATGAGTCATCCATCACGTGCAAATGAGTCCCCCCACAATTAAACTTACATAAAATTCCTCATTACATCACTCAAAACAAAAACAAGAAAATTAATAACTATGGATTCTAGAAAATACACTTTAAAATTTAACACTCCCCCTTAAAGTGATTTTCTAGAAATGATACGAAGCTTTTCTCTTAGGGATTCAACTAGCCTTGTATCTATCAACATTGTCAACCTCCTTCTGTTTGACTTTGTAAACCCATTTGCTAGTGATAGGTTTCACTTCCTTAGGCTTTGGCACAAGATCCCATGTTTGATTTCTTCTGATAGCATTCATTTCATCATCCATATCATCATCCCGCTCCTTAACACCTTTAGCTTCATCAAAACAAGAAAGTCCACACTCATCAATAAGATTATCAAGAAAACATGAGTGCATACTTACAAAATTTCCGTCTCTATACCGAGCCGGCAATACCACTTTCCTCTTAGATCTCCTAAGAGGTGGTACATTTTCTACTTCCTCATCACCTTGCTAACCTTCTAGCTCATGGCCATCAACACAACTCCCCTTATTTGATTGTTCCCCCATAAGAGAAGAAGAATGAGAAGAAGTATGGCATGTGCTGCTTATGTGATTAATCGGGTGCCTCTTAGCCCGATAAACATGAAATCACCATATGAGTTAATGTTTGAAGAAAAGCCTAGTGTCAAGCACTTCAAGGTTTTTGGTTCTATTTGTTATGTTCATGTGCCGGATGCGAAAAGAACTAAATTGGATGCCAAGGCTCAGAAATGTATTTTTATTGGCTATGATGAAAGGAAAAAAAAGGTGGAAGTGCATGGATCCCAAGACCCATAAATTTTGCATTTCTCGAGATGTTGTATTTGATGAAGTCTCTTATAGCTCTTCTTCACCAAGGATGAATCATCACCACCCTTGAAGCTACGATACCATGTGGAAACGGTGTCCAAAAAATATGAACAACCGATTTTCAAGTAGTGCAACAAAATTACTCTAGCCCAAGGACTCACAACCAAAAGTAGAAGAAAGATCAAAACTATATGGGGAAAATATACTTCTTACTTATGAAATATTACAACAATGGAAAAACTTGGGTTGGACCACACTTGCAAAAGATAGGAGAAGGTTTGGTAAGATATGATGGAATGAGAGGCTAGAAACATGCCTAGGGTATATATAAGGGTTAGGAAGGGTTCTACAAGTATTCTCACACTTGATTAACAAGATAGGTGTGACTTTTCATGAGACCAAGGAAGAACAACGAATTTGGCTTAGAAATGATAATAATGTCTCATGGAAATGTGTAAGGTTGTCTTGAAAGATGAAATTGGTTGAATGAGGATAGTGATGGTTAGATGACCAAGATAGAAGGTGATAAGGTGGAAAGGCTAAGAATGACATGAGTCATCCATCACGTGCAAATGAGTCCCCCCACAATTAAACTTACATAAAATTCCTCACTACATCACTCAAAACAAAAACAAGAAAATTAATAACTATAGATTCTAGAAAATACACTTGAAAATTTAACAAAAGGCACCTTCTTGGAGTACATATGGACATATTGTGGGTGATACCCTCGAAGTTTGGAAGGTTTTTTGAAGATGGGTGGCGGATCATGTTAAGAGGATGGCTAATGAGGCGGCTCATGGGCTAGCAAAATAAGCACTTAGGAAGACTAGTGAGAAGGTTTGGATAGAAGAGACCCCTAACACCATTCTTGATGTTGTTACCCTAGAGCAATTTGCTCTTTTTGTTTAGAGCTTTGGGCTCTAGTTTTTCCACTGAAGTTATAAATTGAATTCTTTTGATTAAAATAATAATAATAATAAAAATAAAAATTATTCTCCATTATGTATTCCACCCATCTCCATATAGTGAATGAGTCAACAAATTCAATAAATTTGCAAAAAGATATAGTTTAAAGATAATTGAGAGAATAATGTATAACATGTATTCTCATATTTTATCTCCATATAGCTCCTTTTCCTAGACAAAAACGCCAAACATTTTCCTTTTTTTTTTTTCCTTTTTTTTTTTGTGCGTGTGATACAAAGAATTACAAGTGGTTTTGTATTAGGCATCTCTACTTTCACTACTCCCAATGACCCCTAAGTTATATCGTGCTTATTAACTTATTTGTTTACGGTCTACAATACAAAATTTCTTATTTATAGAGTAGTGAGTAAATACAACTATAATAATCAAATACCCTTAACCATCTCAAGATTTAATTATAATTAACGGGTAAATAAAGAATATTTCAACAACAACAACCAAATATAAAATGTATGGAATGGGTTGTTAATCACTTGGTTGCATCTTTGGAAAAAAAAACCTACGTACGGCTTGACCATAGAGATTCACTACAAGACCCTAGGTTTCTAGCTAGCCGTAGGGACACAAAGCACCAATTACCAATCAATCTAGAAGATGATTAAAGCACCGATTACAAATCATCCTAAAACATGCTTTAATTATTCCATAAAGAATGATTAAAGTATAATAATCGTGCATCATCTCTTTTAAGTCGTTTATTGGTAACGACAAGGAGTAATGGAGCACAAAACCACAAACCACAAACCAAATGACGCCTACGTTGTCCGGTTCTCACAGGTTAAAAAAACAAATGGCTAATTAGTGGACATGCATTATTTGAAACGTGGAATTATTATTAAAAGAGTGAAATTGAATCTGATAAGGAGTTGAGCCCGGCATCTACATGTTAATTTGTCTCGATGGGGGGAATTAGATATATATTGTCAACTCGATCGTAGATCCGGGATATCATCAAGTTGGCTGTCTCTTTCACCTACTATACAATTTACAAACACCTAGAAACTGTACGTCCACCACCAAAACTATTGGCGATATCGTAATTAATGTATAATAATTATTATTATTAATAAGGAAGAAATAATTAGATAATAATTCCTAAAAGCGTCAAACTAGGGACCGACATCTGGTGCGTGCAAAACACTTCATCTGCTAAAAAATTTCAACTCATTGGAAATTGATTCAATACTTGACTCCTTGGATAAAAAGAAAACCAAATAAGTACTAGAACCAACGAATTCTTTATTAACACATATCCTATGCATAATGAAGCAAAGAAATATACCAATATTTTCACAAATTACGATAAGTAACTAAGAAAGGTATTAATATCGTTTAAGGACTCTCATTTGAACTTAGCATATCATAATGCAGCAAAGAAATATATATACCAATATTTTCATACATGCTCTCATTTGAACAATTGCATTATAATCCAAGCATTTACCAATAATATATAGTTCCCAAAAAAAGAGATAATAGAATCATCATATGGTTAACTACAAATATTTCAACAAAATTGCAACTATTCTGTGCGAGAAAGTGAAAGGTATAATAATAATAAAAAAGTAAATAGGTCAGTAGGTGCAGTGGCGTAGTTATAAAGGTTGGACCCTTGGCGAATCAAGATTCAAGATCCAGTCCATTTTGTGTTTTCATTGGATGGTAGCTAAAATATAGATATCCATGGAGAATTAATGTAGATATATGGTCCAAATTAAGCACTACTATAAATGCATGTATGGTTTACTTAAAACATTTAATTGATCTTTGCCTTGACTAAAAGGGTTAGATTAAAGTTACACATGTACTTGATGGGCGGACTTGTTAATTTACAAAGAGAAAATTACAGTTTACCCCCCAAAGTTCTAATTTTTTTCAATTTAACTAATTGTGTCCAAAACTTTTCATATTGCCAGTAATTTTTTATTTTTTATAAAAAATTTTAAAAACAATTCCGGGTGGCTATAGTCACCCCTTTGGCCATCTAGCCATTTTTGCACCCCAAATTTTGTTTTTTTTTTTTTTTTTTTGTTAATAAAATTTTTTAAAAAAAAATAGGGGCAATATGGAAATTTTGAGATAATATTTGTCAAATTGAAAAAAAAAATTGAAACTTTGTGGGGGTGGATTGTAAAAATTGAAACTTTAGTGTTCGAATTGAAAAACGTTGTCAACTTTGAAAGAGTAAACTGTAATTTTCCCATTTAAAAAATTATCAATATTTTTTTTCGGGAAAAATTCACTTTACCCCTTGAAGTTTGAAGTATTTTTTAATTTGAATTCCAATGTTTAAAAATTTGCATTGTACCCACCTAATGTTTCAAAAACTTGTAATTAACATCATCCATTACTAATTTCTATCTAATTATATGGAAATGACATCATGTGGAATTTTTATGCTGCATCTTCTAATTTTACACCCAACCTAACTAGTGAAATGACGTAATTGCTCTTCATTAAAACCCAACGCTGTTTTGATTTTTTTCCTTGTCAACCCCATTTGAACCCCCTTTTAGGTGTCATATAGGTGTTGGAGTGAAAAAGAAAAAGAACAAATGCCTCTCACCTGCTCTTATCTCGGCAATTTCAGTGTACTTAAAGGCAATTAGTAACAGATAGTGTTAATTATAAATTTTTTAAATATTAGGGAGGTACATTGCAAATTTTAAATATTGGGATACAAATTGAAAAACACCTCAAATTCCAGAAAATAAAGTGATTTTTTCCTCCTTTTTGTTTGTTTGTTTGGTTTTTTTTTTACAATTTTCGATAAAATAATCCACAAATAAATTAAATGTTTAATTTTGTAAATTTGTTCTGAGTGTTGGTACGGTCATCTGTTCTAGTTTTGAGGATCTCTTTTTATATTAATTACTCGTGTCCTTCATTATCTAGCTATTATATTATGTTGAAGGTGAGATTGTCATCTTGGAAAAATAGTAATCGATCAATTGTTTAATCTAGTTTGGGGGTAATAATAGATTAATTTTCTGTTCTAGCCTATGGTAGTGCGCCATGGGACCACTTTCCACGTTTTCAAATTCTAGACAAATAAATTGATTGGCTGACCAACATAGATTTTGAATAATAATTAAAAAAAAAAACCCAATAAATTCGTGCTTGGTTTTTTTTTTTAAAAAAAAAAAAAAATTATTTATAAACAATATACAATGATTTACTATATGTCGGAAATTTAATCTTTCATCTTTCCCAGATACTGGCTTAATTTAAGGTCTCATATCATAGTTCAATGTATCTCTCATTTTTCATTTTAAGAATATCTATTCATTAATTAAGTTCTCAATTTTCTTTATCAATTTAGAATTTTGAGACAAGTGATACATTTATAATGATATTAAGATAGTAGTTTCTTTCTTTTGGGTTAAATACTTTTTCAATAACCAAAATCAAAAGTTTTCAAAATATTTTTTTAGTACCACGTCTTACACGTGGCTAGTACGGGTTTTGCCACATCGATTAAATAATATTAAAATTATGTTAAAAAAAACGAAATTGAAAAAACTTAAAAAAAACCTACGTCTTAAAAAAAAACTAAAAAAACAAAAATAAACATCATCATTCTCCTCTCAACCTTTGATGTTTGCAGACCCACATTCTTTCTTTGCCATATGCCGCCATCTCTCTCAACGCTGTCGCCGCCTCCATCCTCTCAATTCTAGGATGAGTAGCCCTAATTCAACAAGTAATGAATTTGGGCTACCCATCCTATAATTTGAATTATCTGCAAGCTTGGGGTGGCAATCGGTTGCCTCTTTTCAGTATATATTCTGCCAAATTGCAGTCAACCCTTCAATAAACAAGATGTGAACTTTTACACAATATACTCAAAAAAATCTATTTTTACAAATCAACCTTCTCAAAACAAATTGTAAATACTGTGGGAAAGGGACTTACCTCAGACAAAGGGTAATGGTGGAAAATCTTTTCTTTGGAGAAGATTGGCGGCTAAGGAAGACCAACGGCGGCGATATGGTGATGGCGTGTTAAGGAGTGGACGGCAACGGCGTGTTGAGAGTGGACGGCGACGACGTGTTGAGGAGTGGATGGCGATTGCATTGAGAGGGACGGAGACGGCGACGACGTTGAGAGATGGATGGCAAAGAAAGAATGTGGGTCTGCAAACACCTAGGGGTTGGGGGAGAGGAGAGGAGAATGACGATGGGTTTTCTTTTGTTTTTTTAGTTTTAGTTTTTTTTTTTTTTTTGAAGATGTAGGTTTTTTTTTTAAGTTTTTTTAATTTTCGTTTTTTCTTTTTCTTTTTTTTTTGGGGGAGAGGAGAGGAGAATGACGATGGGTTTTCTTTTGTTTTTTAGTTTTAATTTTTTTTTTTTGGAAGACGCAGGTTTTTTAAAGTTTTTTAATTTTCGTTTTTTCTTTTTTCTTTACATAATTTTAATATTATTTAATTTGATGGTGCCTTGGGTTAAAAAACTAGAATTAAGTATCAGTGAGTTTATTTGATAACCACATATGCATTTGCGATATTTTTGAAAACTAAGGTTTATTTGATTTTGGCTCAAACACAGTGACCGAAAAAGTATTTAACCCTTTCTTTTTTAAAGGAGATAGCTAGTTATTTTGAGGAATTAGTTATCTTCATTTAAAAAAATATTTGAATAATTTTTTTTTCTATTTTATATCAATTAGCATACGTGTTTTACTGTTCAGAAAATTTAGAAGCAAAGTCAGTGGAAAAAAAAGGCAAATAACTTAAATAAGTAATCCGAGTTTGAAACTGTATTAAAAACTTCACAAATGATCCGATTTGAAAAACTTCTCCAAATTTTAAAACTTTCAATTTTACTCCTTGAACTTTCTATTTAATGCAATTTAGTGATTTACCCAATTTGTTAGTTTTAGATGTTAAAAGTGATGAAATGACCATTTTATACTCCTAAAATTTTATAAAATTCTAAATCCACCCTTAATTTTAAATTAAAAAATAATAATAATTAAAAGATAATTCGGTCATTTTAGTGGTTTCCGTTAGGGTTTAAGTGTTTAACGGAAAAATTGACGAAATAATCAATTGCATCAAATTAAAAGTTCAAAAGGGTAAAATTTAGAATTTTTAAAATTTAGGTGATCTTCTTAAAATATGTAATAATTGAGGTTGGTGAAGTTATCCCAACTATATTGATTGGTGATTAGTAAGTATAGATTTAGAAAATGTTTTTCTTTTTTTTGGTGAAAATTATTTTCAAAAGAAATTATTATTTTTTTTTTTTGCCAAATACATTTTTCGGTGTTTAATTCGTGCTAAAAATCAACGAAAGCAACTTCAACGATGGCGTCTTGACTTCCAGAATATATATTTTCCAAAACTAGCAGCCATTAGTACTGATGATTGCTGAGGCAAGGGATACGACGACTTTGAAGGTTTTTTTTTTTCCTTCTTCTGATTTGTTTTCTTCCACATTTTGATTAAATATATAATTTAATTAAATTGTCGGTTATGAAGATACGCCCTGATTTTCGGGGCGAAAAGGATGTCTTTCAATACTGATCGATCGAAGAAGGCGTAAGAATGGCAGTTAATTAATAAATGTAGCAGCCAGCAGGACCTTCAAGTAAGGGATTATGGGACTCAAATTCTGAAAATAGAAAAATATAAAAATAAAATTCAGCGCAACTTTTCGATATATATATATATATACACGACTTTATCAAAAACTGAATTAATTGATAGCCGGTGGTGGCATGTCCCATGCCGATGTTAAAAACAATTTGTGTATTTGAGGAATGCAATGCATTATTGCATTACATCGATATCTGTGATATGCAGATATACTGAAGTGAGCAGAAACGAATTTTCCTTCAACATTTTTCATTAAGTAGATATGAGGAGAAGTGAAATCCTTATTAAAGCCAGGGTAAGGGAGGCGAAGCACATTGTCCGGTGCATAGTGAACGATATTAGAACGTAATTATTAAAAGATAAGATGATTACATGAAAATTTAAAGTTCATTACACTTTTATCGGTTTCAAATGTTATCAAAGTCTATTCCACTTTGAGTTTTAACAATTACAAAAAATGAATAGCTTCAATTAATATAATTTTATTTAATTGTTGTTTAATACATATGTAAGAATGTCTCTATTTAAATGAATGGAGAAGTCTCCAATTTAATGAAGTGTGAGAGAGACAATGTTAATTAGAGTTTGTTTGAGTTCTATTAGACGAGATGGGGTTGTTTGCGCCAATGGGCAGTTGAGGAGCACGGTGAGCCAGCGCGTGAATGAGTGAAACAGTTGAGGAGACTAAGCTATGTTTGGCATTGAAGTGGGCCGGGCCAGACCCAAAAACCCAAAAAATTTCTTTCAAAATTAACCATAACATTCTTACTTTTTAGTTTTTATATCATATTAATAACTTTTTATTACTATTCAAATAAAAAAATCATTACAAAACAAAATTTTTCACTTTTTTTATATAATTTTTTTTCTTCACATCAATCAAATCTATTACAATACCAATCTACTTCCTCAAATCCATTCTTTTGCCGAACATTCCTCAAATCTGCCCGACAAATTTCATTTTTTATTATACTCAAACAAACAACTAACAACAAACACAACAAAAATGTCTACCAAACACACCCGTATTTCTAAATTTTACTACAAAATTAAAGCAATTAACCAACTTGTAAACGCGTCTGTCTGTCTCGAAACTGATGATCGAGTGCGTTTTCTATTATATATAGAGATGCCAAACTTTTCTATTCCATATTTTGTCATTTTATGCGACTCCAATCAAATCCTATGACGTCTCACAAGCGCGATGATTTATATATTATATATTTACACCCTGCCCCCCAAAAAATAATAAATAAACAAAAGATTTTGATAGCTATATATGTAACTCAATCAAGCTTATATACTTGAATAAACTAAACCCTTATATATTTGACTACATTTAGCACCCGAGTGTCACATGATGAATTAGTCAAACAATTAAACGTAATGAGTTATGGGGACGAATCCTCTCCACGATCTGTGTTTGCGTGTCTAAATTCTAACCCATCACAAATCTCAACAAGAAGACAGAAAAATTGAAGAGAATCGTCGGTTGATCATGGCCAGCCCAGTTTTGCTGATCAATATATATATAATGCATTGTATAGAATTTATTTGATTTTGTTGTGCAAAATGGATGGCGGTATTTAAGGCAAGTATCAATGATTGTGAGATTTTTTTTTTTTAAGAAGACAAAGTCTTAAATATTCATTCAAAACAATCACTGAGATATGCTCAACTCAAATAATATCCGAGATTCAATCAAGAATTTCTTTTAACCATTTCCTTTTCATACCCATCGGTGCTGTTGCTAAGTGATGAGCAGCAAAATTGGCCACACGATTGTGAGTTCTAATTAATATATAAAACATTCAAATTATTTCTTACGGTTTTATGACAAAATAATGATGGAAACGAGTTCTAGAAGCCAGTTTGAATCCAGATTTTTATTTATTTATTTATTGAATTCCATGTCTTTTTTTAACGATAAATGTTTAATGAAACGTACATCAATAATTAATAATACATTAAGCATTCTTTTATTTGTTTGCTTAGACTCCAACAATGGCGTCTAGCCTATTTCTTTTTCCATTTACTCTTTTCGTTTTCTTCCCCAATCTTTTGGCTTTGTCGGTTTTTGTAAGGGTTCTTAAGTAGGCTTTTTCTAAAGCAAATCTACGTTTTCGCTACCGGTCCAAGTCCTATATCTTTCGCGCCTACAAGTCCCATAGGCAACAGACGTTTTCCCTTTGATCAACACGCAACAGTTGTGGTTCAAACGTGGCGAAGCATGGATCGCATGAATCTCACACTTTAGTGTGAGCTTGTTGCTGCTGTTTGTGGTTTTGTTTTTTTGTTTTTGTTTGTTTATGTTGTTCTGACTTTTGAGTTGAGGACGAATAATTTTTAGTGTGAGGGCTTATCTCTCACAGCCAGTTAAATAAAAACTTTTGCTGTAGCGATATGATCTACCAATGTCTTAGAGCTAGTTGCAGTGACGCAAATTATTAACTAGGCATAAGAGGCTTAGTTATGGGGATTAATTTCAGTTTTAGGTTACTAAAAAAGCTAGAGGGGTAATTTGGACTTTTGGGTGGACGTACGCTAGGTAAGGCGACTTATCTGCTCAGAAAAGCGACGCATCGGGGGGACCACCGGAGTATGCTGAACTGTAACAGAACGATGTGGGACCACCGGACATACGATACTTTTTGAATACCCTTTGGATAATACTTGGACGTACGAAGCAACCATTGAACCACTAGGCAAGAACCACCTGACGTACGCCCCTTGGCCGGACATTCGCTGCTTTTCTAGGCCTATAAATAGAGCCCTACCCCCTTCATATTTCTCACAATTCCAGAACGCCCCTAGGCTACCAGAGTATTTTTCCAGAGTGTTTCCAAGTTTTGTGAGTGTTTGGTGAGTATGTGTGTGAGGCGTTTGCAAGTTCAAAACGTTCATGAAGCGGAACTCTTGCAGTTTTGTTTTAAGGAGATAACGTTCGATCTATAACTTTAGTTTACGTTGTTATGTAGTGGTTAGCTTAGTTGCACCTTAAAACCCGTTTAGGTTAACGTTTTGGTTAGTTTAGCGTTGTTACGTTGCATGAAAGTTACAAACCGGACTAGAGGGCTTTAGGTAATTCTTAATAACCTTAGGAGTCGGAGGATAGGCGGATAGTGGAGAGAAAATGAGGTTCTCCCCGAGAACCAACACAGCGGACGTACGGCATCGAGACCGAACGTACAACTTGTTGTTACACGGCAGACATACGCACTCGAGCCCGGACGTACGGTCACTGTATGGTAAGGAAATCCTATTTTCACCAAATGTCCTATAGCTCCTGTTTTCCTTGATTTAGGGTTTGTTTAGTTGAATTAGAACTAATAGAAGGTTTTCCACAAATTTGGAGAACTCGGATCTTTTGGAGTTTTCAAAGATACGTACTGACCCAGGTGAGTTTTAACTCACATAATGTGCATTGTTATTTTCCATGCACTGTACGTCTATTTTGTGTACCGAACAAACATGCATATTTTACAACTCTTACAGTTTGTACTTATTGCACATGAACTCTGTCATTTTAGGTAAAACGTTGTGCCAAATCTGTTAACCAAGTGAGACTTGTAAAAAGACATGCATGTAAAATACAGACAAGA
The DNA here is from genome assembly GCA_013348765.1 of Carpinus viminea. Lineage (NCBI taxonomy): Eukaryota > Viridiplantae > Streptophyta > Magnoliopsida > Fagales > Betulaceae > Carpinus > Carpinus viminea. Next base: position 11,142,384 of record CP054674.1, read on the forward strand.
TAATTGCATCGTATGACATGGTACACCAGTACGTGCGGTACTAATGGCCATGAGATTACTATACATGTTAGCTTTATGGTCAAATGTGTGCGTTATATGAGGGTTGTGGATCCATTGGTTTCGTAACCTTGATGCAACCATTCCCAATGGTTTGGTCACTACAGGACGGACGTCATTAGTTGGTGTGGGCCACTTGGAGTTAGACCCGATCGTGCCACTAAATTTACGTACGGTACGTTATGCAATGGTTGGGGCACTGGCATTGTATTATAGGTCCCTTGGGACAGCATCAACCCTGCTGAGAATGGGTAATATCTCTGGTAGACCATACTATTGAACTATGACTATTGTTGACACCATATGTATATATTATTATTATATATATCACGCATAATTAAACTATCATGATGGAACTGCTTTTACTTAATAAATACCTAAATTCATTACTAAAAACTGGCATGGGTATTATCTGCGTTAAAAATCACTAAGTCTTAGACTTACCCTTTTTATTTATGTCTTTCCCCATCATTACGAATAATTGTGCGATTTAGCTATACTAGACGAAGATGCCGTCGGAGATTAATTGGGTGATTGCTCAGGACCTGATACGAGTAATTTTTGAGGATATGAACCCAGTTTGACTTAGGACGATGTGGGAGGATAGAGGATCTGCCCATGCAGACATGATCGAGATCTTGATATCATTAGCTCTATTGAAGATTAAGTCTAGGCTTTGATCTGTCAATCTTTTATGAACTATGTTGATATAACGTATTTTGGGATGTATTTATTTCCTTGTTGACAGTCTGATGATCGGTACATTGGCGACTAATTATTATGTTATAGATGTGGTACTTTATCTCTGGTATTGTTATGTGATGTTTCATTTACTATCTCTTAAATCTCATAGTTTTGGTAAAGTTTTTTGCTGCAGTTTTCTCGTTACAACGAGGAAAGTGATTTCCCAAAGGTCGTGTCTCGGAGGGACATAACTGGAATGGCGCGCCGTGAAGTCAATTACTAATTAATTGATATTCCCATCAAGCGGGGCGTCACACTAGTCTACCAGGAGAAGATTTGTACCATAAATGAAGTTTGTATATGGGGTTTGATTGGAAGTCATGGATATGATTTAATTATTAGATTTTTTGATGTATTTATGACTTTGTAACCAAATAACTTTTGCCTATGTTGTTTTTAAGAGCATTATGTTCTGTGATGTATGAGCTTTATGTTTTGAATATTTGATGGAATGAGAAGATATTTACCTATTAAAAATATATATATATATTATATAGATCAACCCTATGACTCAGTTCATTTACTAAACGTGTCAAACCCTTCAATCTTAACCCTCTAATTTTGTATTGGGTTTATGTCGAATTCGCGAGTCAAGTAAAAAATTGTCAAATATTATGTCGAGTATCAGGTTCAGGTCATATCGATACATTGATATAAGATTATATTGGTTAATCATACTTAATTGGCCCCTTTGATTAATGTATCATACTCTTCAACTTTAACCATTTAATTTCATATCATATTAAAAATTGTCGGCCCTAATTTTTAAAGCAAAATATCGATCAATGAAAAGCTATTTCATGAAATAGTTACCATCAATAATGATGGCCCAATCAAATTATAGAATAACAATTTGATGCTTAGGTATATTCTTGTGTACCAAACATGACCTATGCATAAGGGGTATTGTAATCGATGAAAAAACACCTTTTGATCAATGATATCTTTCATTTTCACTTAAAAACAAATAAATAAATAAAAAGTAAATTAAATCTAGACCCCCCAGAAAAAACAAGGACTCACCCAAGGCAGTCACATGGGATGCATAAATGTTGATGCGAATGGGTGTTTTTAATTGTAAATATCTTTCGTGGGTCAATTTTTCTTACTAAAATTTGTAACATGTACATTAAATCAAGCTCTTTGATCCGAGGGCAGTTGGACATTGACTGATGGTTGGATCTGGTCATTGACAAACAAATCGAACACAATATATATAAAAGAATCAGTAATCTCTCTCAATGCATATCATGCTCCCGGGCAAGAGTCACCCGGCCAAACCTTCTTTCCTCTGAAAAAACCAAAGACGAAGAAATAAAACATTTGTGTTTGTGTGCGTGTTTGTCTCACTAGTAGTGCAAATGGGGAAAAGTCCTGGTTGTTCTAAAGAAGGGCTGAACAGGGGGGCTTGGACAGCTCTTGAGGACCAGAAACTCAAAGATTACATCAAAACCCACGGGGAAGGGAAATGGAGAAACATTCCCAAGGAAGCTGGTAAGTGAGCAGAGGGGTAGAGAAGGAAGGAAGGAAATGGTAGAGATTAATGGGTTTTTCTTCTTCTTTTTTTCTTTTTTTATCATACATAGTTACTGTTTTGTGCAGGTCTAAAAAGATGTGGAAAAAGTTGCAGGCTAAGATGGTTGAATTACCTGAGACCTGATATTAAAAGGGGTAATATAACCCTCGACGAAGAGGATCTCATCATTAGGCTTCACAAGCTGCTAGGCAACAGGTCTTATTTTGTCTTTTCTTTTCCCTGTCCCTCTCATCCTTTCTAAATTTCGATTCATATATATATAAAGAGAGGACCAAAACTTACTGCTATTTGCCCGCTTGGTCCCTTCAAATGGTCGACTTTTTTAGTTAATATTACGAGATCAACTGATCGAATTCTCAATTAACCGACACTTCACCAATAGCGGGTTGTATATTCAACTAAGTGGCTTAACTTGGAAGGGTTTCATGTAAAATAAAAAATATAATAAATAATAAATAATGCTAGCTTTCTTATTGTGCATTAATTTTTTATTTTTTCTTTCTTTTTTGGGATTTGTAGATGGTCCTTAATAGCTGGGAGACTTCCGGGGCGAACAGACAATGAAATCAAGAACTACTGGAACACAACTATGGGAAAGAAGTTGAAAGCAGAACAATCAAAGCATTCAAGTAGTAATTTAAAAAAGAAAACCAAAACCAATCCTTCAAAGAGCTCACAGCCGGTGGAAGCCGAAAATCCAGACACCAGTGAAGCACCACCAGCAACCTCTGCAGACAAAAACATGTTAAACAATGTGGCAATCACTTATGAGGAAGATGATTCGGGCAACTTTGCAATGGATTTTGATGTGGGGGATCTTTTGATGCCTGACATATCAGATTCAGAGTTTTGGAAGCTTTGTCATCAATTTGATAATGGCATTGAGGAAGGTGGTAACAATGGCACTGGCTCCGAGAACCTTTCGTACTCAGAGCAAACGCTCAAGGAATGGGTAGCAGATGGTTGTTACCATATATAGATCACAATCTAACATCTGCATTATTTTTCTTTCTTTCAATTTCTTAGTTTTTGTTTAGTCCTCTATCACTGATTATAAGCAAACTGTTTCAATCTCTCATCTTGCTGAGAATAATCTGGTTGAACTTGATGACATCCAAGAGTTATTGGTTTCTTGGTATGTAAGCAACGGTAAAGCCATTTAAATAAATGGTTGTCGTAGTTGAAGATCTATGATTTTTTTTTTTTTTCATTTGCTTACAATATATACAATTCCTTTTCTGTTATTCTATGAGGAATTTTAAATTAAAATATGTTTAAAACATAGATGACCTACTCTTAGATTTTTCATCCCTTATTTTATATATAAGGGGAGTGGGTAGAGCGTGTAAAATCCCAAGAGCAGATTTGAAACTTTATATAATAGAGGACCAGCTAGCTTGCACATTATGCTTCAATTGATTTTTAATTTCTTATCAATGTGAAATTTAGAGCATTTTTTTATTAGAAAGGGAAACGGAAAATTAAGGGAATCAATGGATTATGAGATGCGAGCAAAATAAGGGATCGATGGATTGTGACATGCGAGCCACCTAATTAAGTCTCTATGTAGAAGATTTATTTTAATTAATATTAGTTTTTCATAAATCATGGAGCCAGTCAGTTTATTGAACAAATTACACATGTTCATTGCCCTCCCCAGCTTGGCTCAATTTTCTTTTATATATATATATATATATATATATATATATATATATATTAAAATAAAAAGAGAGTTGAATAAAGAATGAGACCTTAACAACAGGGCCCTTTAGTGCCATACAACTTTTGCTGTAGGGAATTGAAGGGGTATGTAAGACTTTCTTTACGAAGATGGGCTTTAGTTTTTAGGATACTGATCACCAGAAAAATACAAGATGCCCTTGGAACATTTCTGCCACTATTAACATAAGTACTTATAACTTTGTGATATACAAAGTTAAAAGTTAAAATGTTTTCGAATCAACTTTTTTAGAAAAATAAAAATAAAAATAAAAAGGAAGAAGGGCTTTGTCAAAAGCACGTTTGGTTTGTTTTCTTTAACATAATGCTCAAACAATTATTTGAGGATGCTTTGTGACTTTTCTTGTTTGACTTTCTACCTGCTATTTTTCTTCTCTTATTTAGACCCTATCCTGCTTGCTTTAAGGGCAGGTTAAAGACTACGAATCTAAACAAACAACCCCAGTCAAATGTAACAAGCCAATTTAGCAAAAAATAAAATAAAAAATGTAACCACCCAATCAAATGCATCGACAACATTAACGTCGACTAGTTGTGTCATTAAAGACCAAAAGCGACAACATTTGAATCGACACTAATAATAAACTTTTTTTAAATTATTGACCTGTAGAGGAAATTTAGTCATTTGTAACTAAACAATGGAATAAGATCCTATCAAGTCTATTTTGGACTGGAGAATATCTAGTTCATGACTAGAATTTCTTCTTAAAAATCCTACAGCTACAAATGAAACACCGGTCACATGCACCCACAAGGGCCAAACAATTTTTTTTTTTTAAGATTTGGCCATTGGGGGTGGCCGGACCACCCCCAAAGATCATGGGGTGGCCAGACCACCCCAGCTGCCGAACCACTGTACCCCCAATGGCCATGGGGTAGCCGAAGCCACCCCCAGCCCCTAACTAGGGTGGTACGGCCACCCACAATGGGGTGGCCAACTACCCCTTATTTTATTATTATTTTTTGTTAGTGGGACATATGTCTCATTTGTGCCTCTAGGATTTCTTATAAGAAATCCTAGCTATGAACTAGATATTTTCTAGTCTATTATAGACTGGAGAGGATCCTATTCCCTAAACAATCATCAATGACATTAAATGGACAAGTAGTACAAAATTCCTCAACTAGTTTTGCTCAGGCACGCACCGACCCACCATGCTCACCAAGTCCTCAACTGCCCATTGGTGCAAAACGACTCCATCTCGTCCACAACATGTCAACCAGTGCGCTTTACCTCCCTCGCCCCGACTATTGTAATTGTTTGTTAGGTTTTTATTGCGTTTTTGTTGTTTTTCTGAATAAAGGTTTAACTTCTCCTTAGATCATCTTTCAATTTATAAGCGATCTTTGGGGTGAAGGTTATGTCCTAACCTTTGAGTCGAGTAGGATTAGTTTCAATGTGAGGGTTTTGCTCTCTTGGCCGAGAAAATAAAAATTTAGAATATGGGCTAATTATGTATTAGATTGAGTCTGTCTAGAGCAAATTCGTTCTATAACTGAAGTTTGGACATTGGTTAACGAATGTTAAAGTCATAAATAGGACTTGATTGTAAGATTTTTATGTTTTTTTTCTATGACGTTGCAACTTCATAGCATTGACTATGAATTATTATAGCATTATGCTCTCTGATTAATTATATAGTCCATAAACATAGTTACATATTAGATATCTGATTAATTAATATATCATATATTATATATAATAATAATTTCTATACTTATATGATTGTATCATTATAGGTCAATCAGTGGTCAATGTTAATTGTTAAACCTATCATAGATATAATGAAGTAAAACTTCACCTACCCCCTATAAAGTAATGTGCCTTCTACAAATACCCCCAAGTCTTTAAAATCTCTCACTTTGGTACTTTGTATCAAATTTAGTTTTCATTTCAATGACTCCCTTCTGTTAGGATTTTGTGTTAAATCCTAATAGAGAAGTGTGAAATTCTTAAAATACCCTTATTTTTTACTACAAATATATACATTTTTTTTAAAAAAGGTGAAAACTTCACTTACCCCCACAAACTTATGCACCTTTTGGAAACACCTCGAATCTTAAAAGTCTCTCACTTTCATGTATCAAACTTTCATTTCGTTTCAATTACCCTCTTCTATTAAGATTTTTCTATTAAATCATAATGGAAGGGTGTGAAATTTCTAAAATACCCATATTTTAAATAAAATAATAATTTTTTAAAAAAAAACTCTTGACCTGTGGGTTCAGGTGGATCTAACCCACCCGTATTTTGACCCATGAGTTATATTATTGTTATTATATATTAAAATATATATATTGACGGTGGGTGGGTCACCTTGGTGACCAATCGTGGGTCACTTGTGAATTGAATTGATTTGTTTTCTCTATCATGAAGCCACTGATTAGGTTAGAAGTGAATATGCCTGCAAGAGCAGAGCGGTTAGCTAAAAGGAGTGACTTTTATCAATATACGCTTGGCAATATAAGCCATTTGACTCCTTCCCACAACGTTGAGATCTATGAAGTAGTCTTATATTTTGGGATCATCGACATTTTACAGGACTATGATATCAGCAAGAAGTTAGAACACGCCTACAAATCCTTTCATCTGACCCTACTTTAATTTCAGTTGTTGATCCAAAGCTTCATTCAAAGAGATTTCGGAATTTCATAAGACGAACCTTCATAGAAGACAGGCATGGGTCACTTTTTTTTTTTAATATAATAATTATAATAATAATTTTTTTATTTATAAGTAAGGCTAAATTTGGAATTTTCAAAAAATTTGGAGTATAAAGATCTTTTATTTATTCTACTATTTGATTTAACTGCAATATATAATGGTATGAGTATTTTGAATGAAACAAAAGTTTGATACACCAAAGTGTAAGATTTTGAAGATTGGATGGTGTTTGTAAAATGCGTATAAATTCATGGAGGGTAAGTAAAGTTTTCCATAATTATAATAATAATTTGGAATAATTACCTTTTCCCCATGTCAATTATAACATATTGTCACTTTGCCCCTATGAACTGACAACCATGCTGCCTGACCTCATCAAACTACCATTTTGTGCCCAAAGCCCCCTTCAAACGGTCAACCCGTCACTTTGCCCCCATAAACTATAACGTATTGTCACTTTGACTGATTGAAAGGGAGATTTTGTGCGAAAAATAATAGTTTGATGGGGTCGAGCAGCAATGTTTTCAATTTGTGGGGGTAAAGTAATAATGCTTTGTAGTTCATGAAGATAAAAGGTAATTATCCATAATAATTTTTTATTTATAAATAAGGGTAAATTTTGATTTTTTTTTTAATTTTAGGGGTATAAAGGTCTTTTGCTCTTTCTATCGTTTGATTTAATTGCAATATCTAATGGTAGGGGGTGTTTGGAACAAAAACAAAAGTTCGATACACCAGATGAGAAACTTTGAAGATTAGGATGGTGTTTACAAAATGCGCGTAAGTTCATGAGGGATAAGTAAAGTTTCCACTATAATGAATATGTGATCACATGTGATCTAAATTCAAATTGTTAAGTTTTTAGTTGTAAATTGTGATTAGTTTTTGGGGTAATTACCTTTTGTCCCCATGAACTATAGTGTTTTGACACTTTCCCTCCATGAATTGCCAACTATGACACTTGATCCCGTCAAATTACAATCTTATGACACTTTTCCCCCTTCCGTCAGCCAAAGGGGTTAAAACTAACAATCAATAGTCATGTGACTTGCATGTGTCATTTTAAATTTTTTTCCTTTCATTTTTGTCCTCACTTTAGATTTTTTTTATTAGGGTTTAGGAGAGTATGAGCATCACTTTATTGATCTGAAACGAGGAAAAAAATGGAAGGAAAAAGATTTAAAATGGTTGATCATTAGATATAATCCCTTTGACTGACAAAAGGGAAAAAGTATCATAAAATGGTAATTTGATGAGGTCAAGTGTCATAATTGGTAGTTTATAGGGGAAAGTGTCAATGCACTGTAATTTATGGGGGCAAAAGGTAATTATCTCTAAGGTTTTAGTATAGTGATTACAATTTATAAAACACAGATGTGAATGACATCACATTGTCGGGCGATTGGGTCAAGTCAGATTGGGCAATAAACGGGTCAAGCTTGCAAGCCCTAAACGAGCTAGGCAATAAAAGGGTTGAGCTCGCAATCCTTAAACAAGCCAAGCGATTTGCAAGTTAAACGAGCCGAACTCACAAGCTCTATATGAGCCTGGCGATTCACAAGTTTAACGAGTCGAACTCACAAACTCCAATCGAGTTTAATTGAACAAATTGAGTATGTATCACTAGTTAATCGAATAAGTTTCAACAGTAACATATAAGCTTGTACAATATCAAGTTCGAGTTTGGGTAAAACTTAACCGAGCAAGTATCCAACCAATGTATCAACTCGTTTACACTTAACCAAGCAGGTATCCAACCAATGTATCGGCTCGTTTACATCTCTAGGAGTACCGTATCAATAGCCCTATTAACCCCTACATCGAAGGGCAGTAGAACTTGAGAAGACCTCTACGGATAGATATTGACAATATATTTTGCTTGGTGCCCACGAATATCATCGCATGATCACGTGGACAAACGCTACCAAGGCTAGAGCATGCAGCCAAGTTTGACTTGTACGGATAGATATTGACTGCATTTTGCTTGGTGCCCACGGCCGGGCTCGTCCCGTCATATGATTCATATGGACAAGCCCCTCCCATGCGCAGCAGAATTTGACGTGCGTGTAGGGACAGATTGTGACACCATTTTGCTTTGATGCTTGAACTTTGTCAGGCTTCTGCTTGGGAGCCAATCCTTTCTTTTGTCTCTGCTAATTAGTCCATGCATCTTGAGGAGAAAGTCTCTCTAGATTACTTTACCTACCTTTTAATTTTGCTATTATTATAAATCACTTTGCTTTAGTATAATAAAAAAACTAATGGGACACACACATATATATAGAGCACACGTGGTACTGGCTGATGGGTTTGAATAATGCGACGAACAAATAAATGTTTGGACCGAACATGAAATCGTGAACCATTAATAAAATCCGACTTATAAAGTGTATGTATCAGTTTTATTACTTTTTAAAACTCAAGTACATATTTTTATAAAGAGAAAAACTAGAGGTACTAATTATGCATGCATTTAATCAATATATATCACACACCAAGGCACCAAGCCGTACTATCAATTAGAAAATGATAATTCTTTATTCATTGAGAATAAAAAATAAATGACATCAGCTCCAAAATTTTAATCATAACGGTTAAGGGTAGATGAGGGGTTCCAATCAATCAGAGGAAAATAGAAAGAAAAATGAAAACAATGAGATGTTCCTATAATTCCTCTTGAAAGTGAGGCAAAGTCCTGAAGCCACTTATAAATATCCTCGCACACTCCTCTAACAAAAGCACAAGCCTTTGATTCTAACTTGAGAGCTAAGAAGAAGAAGATGGAAGATTACAAGATTTTCAAAAACCTTGCAATATCCTCTGCTCTACTGATTCTCTGTGCTGTTATCAGAGTTGTTTACACCATTTGGTGGAGACCCAAAAGCCTTGAGAAGCAACTGAGGCAGCAGGGAATCAAAGGCACCTCCTACAAGCTTTTGCATGGTGACATGAAAGACATTAAGAAGTCCACCATGCAAGCATTGTCCAAACCCATGTCCCTAAACCACCAGATTGCGCCACGTGTCTTACCATTCTTTCATGAAATGGTACAAAAATATGGTAATTATAATCAAGTTTCCTCTCTCTCTCTCTCTCTACTTGTCTTTAATTCAAAGACAAGAAACTGATTCATGAGTGAATTGTTTTTAGGAAAAGTTTGTCTGAGTTGGATTGAAACGAGGCCAAGGCTGATAATCGGGGACCCGGAGTTAATCAGGTTGATATTAGCAGACAAGAACGGTGAGTTCGTTTTTCCCCCATTGAACCCTCTGGTGAAGATCCTCCAACAGGGAGTGGCAACCTTGCAAGGAGAACGATGGGCCAAGCGCAGAAGGCTCATCACACCCGCTTTCCATTTTGAGAAGTTGAAGGTAACTTGAATTAAAATCAATTATTAATATTTTAAAAACTCTACTAATGATGAATGCACTAATTACAGAGAATGGTGCCAGCATTTTCAACGAGCTGTGTTGGGCTGACTGACAGATGGAAGAAAATGATTGGTCCACAAGGATCAAGTGAAATAGATGTTGCACAAGAATTCCAAAATCTTGCCGGTGATGTTATTGCTCGGACAGCCTTCGGAAGCAGCTATGAAGAGGGAAAAAGGATATTTGAACTGCAGAAAGAGCAAGGTGTATTGGTGCTTGAAGCCTACACAAACATTTACATTCCAGGTTTCAGGTGCGCAAGCAATCTCAATTATTGAACCCATCGAGACCACTTTCAAGGTCCACATCTAGATGTGTCACAAATTGTTTATTAAAACATAATTTGGTGCATTTGTTGTTGACAGAAATATTTATTTACTGACCTTTTGAAAGTGATTTGTGGTGAATGCCCAATACCGATTGGGCTGGAGGAGTGGGGACGTTTGAGGGTCCCAACAGTCTACTACTCAGGGAGTAATGAATGAGCAAGAAAAAAGTTATCATTATTATTATTATTTTTTATTTCTTTATATTTTGCTTGGATAAGCGCAAGTAGGATGACCTTATTTTTCATACTGACACCGCACAAATTCAATACAAATTTAACGGATTTGGATTTTGTATAATCGGTCGGGTAGCTTGCGTCAATTCACGTCGACCCGAATTAAATTGTTTAATGAATGGCTATTCCAGGTCAACTCACATAATCCATAGGTGACCCCGCATATTCGTATAAATTAAATAATTCTATTTCAATTATAAAAAACATAAACCTGAAATTCATATGCGGGTCGGGTTGTGTCTAATCAACTCAACACAACTTATTTATTAAATGCAAGTGTTTAGTTATGTAGTCCGAAAATCTTAACTAGTTACAATTAAAATGCTTAATTATTTGTGCAGATTCTTACCCACAAAGAAGAACAAACGGAGATATTATATAGATAACGAGATCAAATCAATGTTGAGGAAAATGATCGCCGAAAAAGAGAAAGCAATGCGAAACGGAGAGTTTGGCGACAATGATTTACTGGACCTACTCTTGCAATGCAAGGAAGAGTCTGATAGTGGTATGACAATCGATGATGTAATAGAGGAGTGCAAGTTGTTCTACATAGCCGGCCAAGAGACCACGGCGAGCTTGCTGACGTGGACGATGATTGTCTTGTCTATGCATCCCGATTGGCAACAGAAGGCACGAGACGAGGTTCTTCAGATCTGTGACAAGAGACCTGATCTTGATTCCGAAGCTATAAATCAACTCAAGATTGTAAGTTCCTTTCTCATGCATGCCTCCTTCGAAAATCCTTCTATTTTTTTTTTTTTTTCCTTTAATTTACCTACTGTTAGTATAAAGGGAGCTACTTGAAAAATATTATCTATTTATCTGACTACTTAAATCCTATGAGGTTCGTACAATAATTTATTAATTTAAGCAAAGAAGTTTTCTAAATGTTAAAAACCTGATGTTTAAAAAGAGACATAAAGGTGAAAAGGCGGACGATTATTACACACGCTAATCATATTAACTGCTAACTGCTTTTGAAGGTGGTTACAATTAGCAATTTTATGTTTTTTCAAAACGCTAATCACCTATATATATTATATTTATATCTATAAAATAGTTTTTATTTTTAAATATATATAAAAAGATTAGAACTGACGTTTTTTTTTTTTTTTATGACTAGAAACGATGTTTAGATAACAAGTGACACAATATATTTACATGCAGGTACAAATGATATTGTATGAAGTGTTGCGTTTATACCCACCTCTCACATGTCTCTATCGACACACTCGGCAAAGAACAAATATTGGAGGCCTCTCCATTCCGGCAGGGGTTGACTTGGCCTTGCCAATATTGTTTCTCCACGATGATCCAAATTATTGGGGCAAAGATGTTGAGAAATTCAAGCCTGAGAGATTTTCTGAAGGGGTTCGGAAAGCTTCAAAGGATGATCAAAATGCCTTCTATCCCTTTGGTTGGGGCCCAAGAATATGTCTTGGCCAAAATTTCACCATGATTGAAGCAAAGATGGCTCTTGCAATGATTCTCCGAGATTTTTCCTTTCAACTCTCTCCCTCTTACACTCATGCTCCTTGTTCTCTCATTAGTGTTCAGCCACAATTTGGGGCTCCAATCATCGTACACCGACTCTAATTAAGTGTTTCTATTGATCATGTTTGTGTTCTGTTTCATGTTTATGTCTGTTTTGTTCAGTCAAGTCTGTTGGTTGTGTTCTATCAGTATTCAATAAGGTGATGTAACGAATTGGTTATTAGGATTATTAATGGAAAGTGTTCAATTCCTATGATAATGTTTAAGAGATGAGACTTTCTATAGTAGATAAGTGATAAAATTGTGTCTATCACTGATATGTTTTTATCAACAACAACATATCATCTATATATTAGCAATTATCGAGAAACTTATCGGCAATGACTTTTGACGTTGCGATCATTCATTAATAAGAATTATGTCACTAATGAGTATTATAGACGAGATAATTAACTACAATGACCCTATCAATAACATGATTAAAAACCTTTACCAATGACTCAAAAGGCCAAAATTCTTGGAAATTAATGTCCACTTCAAACTTTCAAAAAGTTGCAATTGATCGTCTAAATTATCTATCCCTTTCATTAGCTCCCTCTATTAAGATTAAGAGATGCTACGGTGCATTCTCCCACCCATCGCTCACTCATCTTTCCTCTTAGCATATTCCTTCTAGCATGGGACCCACGTGGGACCCATCTCCACCATTCTCTCTTGTGGGGAGATGGGTGGAAGAATACAAAAAACATTTTAATGATTATTTATTAAATTCGACACCATTGGCACGGTCATGGATTTCTCTAACTTGGCCGTGGTCAATGGCTAGGGAATTATTATAATGTTTTTTTATTATTATTATTTTAGGGCATAAATGTATTTTCACATAGATAGGGGTATAACGGACATTTTACCAATTTTTCATAAAATTTAACAAAAGATCAGGGTAAGTGAAAGGGTTAGATAGTTTGAGGGCTCAACTAAAATTTTTTAAGTTTGATAGAGATATTGCAATTTACGATCTTTTTTAAATAATAATAATAATAATTGAAAAAATAAATAAAAAAAAACATGAAATTGCGATTATCCTTTTATCAAAAGGCTCGGCAATAGTATCAAAGACAGACACATAAACTACTACTTACTAAATGAAGAAAAGATAATGAAAACTCACTTATCATATAAAAACTCAAACCAACTCTCCTCCAATTCAAGGAATTTGCCCATCCACTGCAGATCTAGAGCTCCCTCACTGGAGCCATAAAAGAAGTCGCCATCGTCGAAGCTAGCCTTTGTGTTCTCTTCCTCCTTGGAGGCACCCTCTTCACTTTTATTCACCATATTCTCCATCTCCATTGCCTTCACTTCTTTAGGCTGAGACTCTACTATGAAACCTCTATTTTGTCTCTGCTTCTGCTTCTTCTTCTTGCTCAAATAAGAATTCCAATAATTCTTAATCTCATTATCAGTTCGACCCGGTAGTCTTCCAGCAATCAAAGACCATCTAAAGAATCATCAAATTAATTGAACTATAAATCCCCGCAAGCAGATTTTTTCAAATACAGTTAAAGTATTGGTTAAATGATTAAATCTCTATCTTATCTGGTTAAGCTTTTAAGACAACTAGTATAAGAGTCTTTGAGCCGTATTTGCTAACCCTTTTCTCTTTCTACCAAAAAAAGTAAAAACATTAACAAAAAATACCTTTTCAACCAAAACACGAAAAAAAACGCCTCTTAAAAAAGGGTTATCAAACACTAGCAGAATACGCAGATGAAGAACAAGCTTACCTGTTTCCTAGGAGTTTATGAAGTCTAAGTATTAAGTCCTCTTCTTGGTCAGATATATTGCCCCTCTTAATATTGGGTCTAAGATAATTCATCCATCTCAGCCTGCAACTCTTCCCACATCGATTAAGACCTGCAACAATGTCTAACTCATGCTCAAACAAAACAATAGCTTGAAGAATACCCAAAAGAGAATATAAGAAAATGGACATATTTTTATTCCTCTATAATATGCACGCGCCAGCAATTACAACCAACCACCAACTCTCTAGAATATACCTCTCTACAAGCAACATCAAACAAACATACTCCAGCAAACTACTGGGAATCTCTAATGCTAAACAAAGCAACTATCTATGGATTACACCAAAATTCTCTAACTAACAACAAATGAACAACTCACCTCTATGCAGACTACACCATCTGCTTTGTACAAAAACAATAGCTCCTAAACAGCCCTTCTATTAACAGACACCAACATCCACTAAAACAAAATATTTTGAGAGATACCCCACTGCTACAAATAGCTGCATTCTCACTAGTTGCCTTAAATTTCCCATTCCCCATAACTCTGTTTCTCTTCCTCTACATGTTATAAACTGCTGCAGCTAATCCCCTTATGATTTCCTTCCAGCCAGTAGGAATATCAGGTTGGATGTACTTATCCAACACTTAACCCTCCAAAGTCTTTTACTAAAGCCACAATCAAAGACTAGGTGATGTCTACATTCAATGAAATTTCTACAAAACAAACATTTTTACCTCACATTTAACTCCCCATTTCAGCTTTAAGACAAAATTAACTTGAGCAAAAACAAACAAACAAACAGTTTACCTGCATTAGCTGCAACTTTCTTCCATCTCTTTGGCCCATGGATTTCAACGACTTGTGCCAGTTTTTGGTCCTCTTCTGCAGTCCATGTTCCTCTGTTAGCATCTTTCTTGGCGCAACGACTGCTCAAAGCATCCATTGTCGATCGTTTCTCTTCCGTTTCTTCTACGTCCAAGCAAGACAAGCTACCAAATTTCTACTTTGAGAGACATATACAGAAGGAGTTTAAGAAATGTTGAGATATGAGTATATCAAAGTGTAGCTACCATTCTTCGAGAAGAATTTGAACCCCAACTAACCATTTACAGACGAGCGTGAGATTTGGAGTATATCAATTGAGCCTAGAGTAATTTACCACAAGATATCTGTGTTGTTTGATGATTGAAGGTGAGGATATATATCTACCATGTGAAACATCAATGCAAAGAATAAAAAACGAAAAGTATACAGATCAATCGCTATCGTTATCATTGATATGCTTATTTACATGTGGTATTTTACGTCTTTCAAGTGCTTGGCAAGTATGGAATGATGACAACAAAAAATGAACAATTTGATGACAACAAGAGAGTCAAATGTAGATCAAAATAGCAGTCAAATTCATCATAAAGTACACTCGAATGTAAATAATTGCTGTTATTGGTTAGATTCGTCGGTCAGAGGGAAATGGGTGATGCCTCTTCGCTTCTATCCACATGATCCTTTGCTTCCCTGTCACAGAGAATTCTGCGCATCATTATGTTTTTTTTTCATTCTTTGTTCTTGTCAAGGGTATCACCCACTTGGAAACTGTCATGGGCTAAAAGTCTGGGGCCCAAATGTGCACATGGAGCTCAACTCCTGGACACATGATGACATGAATAACTTACCAAACTACATGCTGCTCATAATGTTGTTTTTTGGTTTTCGTACCAATTCTATTCCTGTCACTTCAAAAAGTTGCGGTTCTTTTACCTTTTGTCCCTAAACCCCAGAATTAACTAACCACTTTGAACCCAAAAATTAAAAAATAAAAATAAAAATCATATCTAGTTCCTAGATTTTCACTTGATTCTCATTTGATTTGAATTTAGTCTTTCAATTTTTAATTTCAAGTATACAGTCAGTAGACCCAATAAAAGTTGAAAACAAAATAAAAGAAGATTTTCGAGTCCTGTTCGAAAGGGTTTTGACCAGCTAGCGACCAATCGTCTCATATTGTTGTAAGATGCAAAACTATTTGACTGAGGCCCCTTTTGACCCAAAAAACATTGGAATGTGAAAAAAAAAATTATGAAATTTGACTTTATAACCCTTTAAATAAGCTTTCTGACACCACCAATATTACCTTCATTCATTTTCAAAATCACAAGATATAGTCCTTTTTTTGAAGTCTGGTATGATTGAAAACTAGCTTGCATCATCCTCCGTGGGTTGGAGGGAATTCGTTCTCGTCATCTTTGTCTCTATTTTCGAATGTCAAATTAATCCATTCTATCACATCTTCCTTAATAGCAAAATAACTACTCACAATAGAACTCTAAACAATAGTTATGAAATCCTTTACACCAACTTGAGATAATTCAAGTTTCACAAATCCTTTATTTATCTTCTCAAACTAGATCTTCATAAAAATCTCTAATAACTGATCAATTATTTATTATCCTCTAAAAGTAAAATTTTCCTCCATCATTCAAAAATCAACATCAAAATCATTATTGTGAGAACTTAATAGAAAATTCTTAATCCCAAGAAAATCAACAAAATTGATTTCTTCAAGACTTCCTTGGCAAACTTCACTCTTTGAACTTCTATCAAACTCATGATTATCCTAGTTTTGTTCAACTTCTTTATCATACAACAAAGAACTTACCTTCACACGATTATTATTATCGACATTGGTATATATCATAATTAAGTTAGTGAAGAACTCCAATCCACATAACATTGAAAAGGGTCATGAGATTTTTCTTCATGTTGAAATTATTCATCAACAAGTTCATGTTCCTCTGGCCTCCACATGAACTGAATTTGATCAATAGATTCTTCCAAAATAGCTCATATCCAATACAAACACTTTTACTATTATCACAATATTGCCAGTTTACTATATATAGTATAAATAAAAAGAAAAGAAAAGAAGAAGAAAAAAAAAAAAAAAGAACGAAAACTAAGGATATATATATATATATATAGTTAGATAAGACTAAAGGAATCTTAGTTCAAACCATTGGTTAGCCTCACCTCGATCTATAACACCCGGGATAAATAAAAGCCATATGATTTTAGGAATTTGGAAATAATGGACTATGTATATATGACACCCGTTGGCTCTCTATGAGACTATGAGCACTGAGCAGCAATTTGCAATGATCACCAAGCAAATGCATTGCATGCATGGATAGCCAAGGCCCACCAAAGGTGAGGCAAAGGCTACTTCTAGCTACTGGCCACCACTCTTGGGCCAGATTGGATCGACTCGATCATAGGGTTGGGTTGGGTCGTGCACATGTGAGCGCATGAGACATGAATGTTGGAGACAGCGCGTAGGCACGTGGAGAGTGTCAATACGTGCGGTCGGCAGGTGATTGTGCTGACAGAACTCATTAAAAGATTATCCAAGTAGTCAATCTTCCTGAAATGTGAAATGTGGAATGTGAGAATAGGGTGGCAGGCGACGGTTGGGAGATTTGAAACGGCATTAGGAGTTTATTTTAATTACTTTAATCATTGATTAGGTTTTGAGTGGGATCGATGAATTGACAAAAACAATTTTCATAATGATTGATGGCATGTAAGATTTTTGTCCCTCTATGTCCTTAAACGGTCAAGATTCGTCGGATTATAGGCCCATGAATGAATACCTGGGACATTGCTGGCATCTCAATCCGTTGAAAAAAGAGTGAGAATTCCCAGAATCCTTAGCAAATCTAGAACAGGATTTTAACCAAAACATGTGGAGAACAGAAACAGACAAGCAACGAATCTAGGAGACTAGGATAGAAAATCAGGCGTTAAGATTTCAGTTGAATTTAATAATCGGAAATAATTAAAGATGACGGCTCGTCCAAGCACTCGATGATCATCGATTCATCGGTCAAGGATTCCAACCTCACCAACAATACCGGATCCTATATAGATAAGATCATTTTTCGTACACATTAGAAGAGAATGATTTGATTGCCTATTGAATTTGATGTTAAAAATGATATTAAAAAAATTAAAAAAAATAAAAACCCTATTAATGCGTGTGATGCTATCATGCTGCAGTTAGATTTTTAGGTAAAAGTGTTACATTAAATCAAACAATCAAAATGTGGTATGCTCCCTAACAAGACCCAAACGATAAAAGCCCCAAACGATAAAAGCAATATGGTCAAGAAAACAAACAATAGGCAATAGGTCTGAAAAGGATTCGGGTCTTTCTAAGAGTCGTACAAAGCGGTAACTGAAGGCAAAGGAGCTCGATGAGAAGCCCCAAATGGTAAAGGCAACAACAACAATTGTTACAACTCTTAAACGGTGAAATATGTGTGATTTGCTTTAGTAGCAAATAGGATCACGAGTTGAGAAAGAGATGTAACATGTGTTAAATATATTATTGAATATATTGAAGCAGAAGAATGAATGAGATAGGAGTGAGAGCGGAAGTATATAATGGGCTACATTGTATTATCATGATATTGAGAATGAATACAAAGTTCTCTATTTATAAAATGGCTATGAGTAATAGACAAGTAACCTAGTAAACTAAAGAAAGGTAAACCTAGTAGATCTAGAATCTAAGAATACCTAAGAAGGTAAATAACCCTAACATAATATTCTTAACAACATGAAAACATAAAACAAATGTGAAACGACCAGTCTAAGATCTTAGAGGTCCGTTTAGAATAGAAATTAGCAACAGTCCACCCTAATAAAATGACAAATATTTTTAAAGTAATGTATTTTTCATATGCATGTCACACTGTATTATATTAATTTATGTCTGTATGTTTCTATGTTTTCTAAGAACTCTGGAGTCGAAGATCCCCGACAGGAACCCTCAAGTTGATGCTATAGAACACGAAGCAAATGAGAACAAATAATGCAATCCTTTAACTCATCAATTATCTAACTTTTCTCTTTTCCTTTTTGCCCTTTTTCTTTCTTTGTGGGCTAGAGCTAGACAAGCCCCATCTATATATAATTTTAAATTGATAAGCATTAAGCAGCCACTTTAGCTTTGTAGGAATAAGATATTAATTCTTTATTGCAGTGTGAACTAAAGAAGATTACAAATAAATTAAGGCAAATTACAAAGAACTCTTTGACTAAAATAATCATGTAACCTTTGTCGAAGCTGTAAACAACTCTTCTCTTTCTTAGTTTACCAATAAATATTTTATAATTTCTTTTCTAGTTGGAAAGTTATCCAAATCTTGGCTCTCTTTTTTTCCTGCTTTTAAGGTCTGATAAAGGCCTCGGATTCTCATGTCCATTTATTTCTATATATATAGAGAGAGAGAGATGCCAAACAAATACAGTGAAGTGGTCTTTTTTTTTTTTCGGTTTTGAAGTTGTCTTTCTAGGGTTTGGAATAATAGATTACGTGTGGATGAAATTTGATGATGTGTCTTGGCCGTTTGGGTTCGGATAAAATGGCCAAACACGACTTTGGTGAGGACCCTTCTAGATGTTGTAGATCCACAACCAACAATATCAGATGCTCTTTAAGATGACTCACCCATACCCGTGGAAAAGATTTATAATCTCTTTTCCTTCCATTTTGCTAATTCGCAAATTAACCGGACTTAAAAAAAAAAACAAAACAAAACAAAACTTCGAAAAAAATATAATTAGTTTAGCTGTATTAAAGAGAAAATGATAAAAGATTATACTTTTTTTTCTTTTATCAGTAATATTGTAACACCTCGAATTAAATTTTGAGATAAGATTTCTTATATTTTGTGGTTGAGATAATCGTTTTAAAGAATTTTCAGGAAACATGTTAATATATATATATATATATATATATTTTTCCTATTCAAAGCGGGAGTGGGGGATGTTAATATTTATTGTTATGATTTTTGGTTGGTGGATGGAATGGGGATAGTTCACATAAAAGGCCCACATAGTAAAACCTAGCGTGGAGCGCACGCCCTTACCCTCACACAGAAAGAAACTCCCTAATCGTTTAATTTGTAATTAACTAGGAAATTGTCCCTCTAATATAATCAGAATAAATGTATTGAAAGGTGAATTTGACAAATCTGAGGTGTCTAGTAATCATAGAGTATGCATACCTTATCATCGAGCATAGACAATGAGCTACTAATGAAAATGTAGATATTCTAGTCAAACCTGATTTATGCAAAATATAAATCTGGCTTCTCTTTCTTGACAGTTCTATTAAACAACCAGAAGTAGCAAACACTCCACTGACCTCTTCTTAGAAGGAGGTCACCTCAAAAATAGGTAACCTACAAGTCGCATCAATTGCGTTAGTCTAAGGACTTTGTAAATGAATCTCACAATCAAGTATGAAATGAGCTTGTTATAGGCGTAAGTAAACATGTATTTCGTTGTAGCAAGTAAATGACATGTTGCATCTATTATTACACCACATATATATATATATATATATATATATATATATATATATATGGTTATAGAGAGGTATATGTGTAATCCCAGCTACAATTATCTATAAGTTTTAATGCAAAAAAACTAATGCTATAATAGGTCATAACTATAATGTGCAATCTACTTAAGACATTACCCATTATCAGTATGGTTGGCATTGTCCCGAGAGACTTGTAATACAATGATGGTCCCCCAACCATTCTATGCTATTGTCCATAACTAACAACCCAACCAAGTCCGACCTCAAAGAGCTCACGCTACTAATAATGTACGTCTTGTAGTGACCCATCAATCAAACAAAGTTGTGTTAGTCACCAAACAACCATTCAATCCAAGGCCCATATAACATACACATATTTGACTATATAATCTGTTATGCATCTAAAATATGGGTCAAATATCAAAAGTCAAAAAGAAAGTCCAGGATTAGCATCCAAGCATATATCCCATTCATAACGGTCAAAAGCGCATTAATGACCAAAAGCATATATCTCGTTCATAACAGTCAAAGGCGCATTAATAATCAGGAGCACATATCTCGTTCGTAATGGTCAAAAGTTCATTAATGATTGGGGAAGCACACATTTTATTTGTAATAGCTGAAAGATTGGATTATTAACTCGATTGTCCCCTTGTGTCTCTTATTATCATGGAAACCAAGCTTATAAATATGTGGTTACATAAAGGAATGGATACGCATTGATCACATTGATGGTTACACATATCCTAGGATACTCATTGATTACGGGAGCGGCTATAAGTCATCCTCGGATTCACATTGATTGTTGTGGCAGTTACACGCCACTCTTAGGATCACATTGATTGCAGGAACTGTTTTGCATTGACCATAACGGTTGGGAGACAAGGTTATTAATTTACTCGTCAGTTACTCCTATATCCCAGATCCTCCGCCTATTTTCCATTTCCAGCTCTAGATTATCAACTTTATAAATAGGTATCAATTATCAAACCGAAGGTACACAATACCTTTTGGATTCTTGTGAATCATAAACAAGGAAATTATCTAATTTAGGCATCAGAGTGAGACTCGTCGGCACTCCACCAATGAGTTCTCCTAATTGGCTATTATTTTGTAGGAATTAAAGAAGCAGGAAGTCCAAGAAAATTGAAGATCAAAAACGCCGAGAGGAGCATGAAGAACATGCAGATCTCATCAATTAGAGACTATTGGACAAAAAAATGTATCAACAGTTTGGCGCCGTCTGTGGGAACGTTATTTGTTTCTCATATAAAAAAAATCTGTTGTGATCACACGCTAAGGCTTAGCATCATATCTGCCCGGATTTGCCTTCGCGTATAGTACATCTTCATCCAACCATATGAATTGAGTATTAGCCTTCACCACTTCAACGTTAACCAATATGCTTTCGCCCATACCAAGTTGGCATGTACATGTTCAGATATACAAAAAAGTTTCACTAGCACAATAGCCATCGTCTAAACTTATCTTTTTATGCTTATTTTTACTATAGTAAATCAACTTTAATATGAAGCATGAAGTTCTATCTTTTAATGGGACGCGTCAAATAGAGAACAATTCTTAACAACTATACATACAATTGCCTCAAGACTGCTCCACACAATCACTTATCTTTTATTATGTTATATCTTCTTTTTAAAAATTTAAAAAAAAATCAACATTGAATGACTTGTTAGATGTGTTTTTGATACACTTTCACTCATTATTCCTACAATTTCAAAAATTGTAAAGAGTTACACAAAAATGTCGGATGCTTTGACCCTAACCTCACGATAAATAACAACCAAGTATGTTGAATCTTGGTGTTAGAGTCCAATGCAAATTTCTCTATCCCCACCAAGGACATAATTTAAATTGTAAATCTACAACAAAGCCTCAAAATCACTTTGCAGAAAATCTAAGAAGAGGAGACTCCAAAATCAAAAGGCAATGGAATTGGAGGTACCTATTTTAATAATTATATTGCTACTTGTAGTACCTATGTGAATGTAGGATCTATATTCAAAATTGTTGGAGGGTGAGATGATAACTAAAGCATGGGACTAAAGGATTATGGACAAGACAAGTAAAGACTCTAATGAATAAAATTGCTCTAACAAGAAGGCTTGAAGCAACTCGATAGGCAAGGAGACAACCTTAAAGAAAAACAAGGAAGGGTGCAAACCTTGGACTCAAATAGACAATGAGAAAACCCTAGGTAAAAACAAGGAAAGGGTGCAAACCCTAAACTCCATTAAACATGGAGAAATCCCTAGGTAAAAACAAGGATGGGTGCAAACCCTAAACTCAGTTAGACAAGGAGAAAACCATGGGTAAAAACAAGATAGAGAGAAAACCCTAGATAAAAATAATTAACGGGAAACAACCCAGAAAAAAACAAGAAACGTCATCAAAAACAAGGAGACAACCTTGGGCTAAAAACAATTAATGGAAGACAACCCGGTAAAAAACAAGAAACGTCATCAAAAACAAGGAGACAACCTTGGACTAAAAATAATTAAATAGAGACAACCCGATAAAGAACAAGAAATATCATCAAAAATAAGGAGACAACCTTAGGCTAAAAATAATTAACCGGAGACAACCTAATAAAAAAAGAAATATCATCGAAAACAAGGAGATAACCTTGGGCTAAAGACAATTAACGGGACACAACCCGGTAAAAAAAAAGAATACCATCAAATTCAAAACAACAAGGGGGTTGAACAATACCCTCAATTCTCATACTCGGATTCAAAACAACAAGGAAGGGTCGGACACTACCCTCTATTTTTACCCCCGAATTCAAAAAGGTGGTCAGGTCATCATCGGATCTTGAAAAGGGTGGTCAGATTTTCACCCTTGGAACTTGTCAATGGGGGGTCGGTTTTCACCCCAAGTTCACCAAGTCTTGGAGGAGAGGGCCGGATTTAACCCTCGGATATTGAAGAAAGGGTCTTCGTTTGTATCCTTGGGCTCCAATTTTCATCCTCAGTTCTTGGATTATACCCTCTGATCAAAGAAGATTATTACTAGGTTTTTCAATCAAGTCTTGGAAGAAAGGGTCGGATTTAACCCTTGGATATTGAAAAAGGGTTCTCGGTTTGTACCCTCAAGTCTTGAGCTCTACCCTCGGATAAAAAAAGATTATTACTTGATTTTTCAACCAAGTCTTGGAAGAGAGGGTCTCAAGCTTTACCCTCGATCAAAGAAGATTATTACTTGGTTTTTCAACCAATTCTTAGAAGAGAGGATCAGATTTAACTCTTGGGTAATGAAGAAAGGGTCTCAGTTTGTACCCTTGGGTCTTGGTTTTTGCCCTCGAGTCTTGGTTTTTGCCTTTGGGTTCCAATTTTCACCATCGAGTCTTGAGTCTTGGTTTTTACCCTCAGGTCTTGGGTGGAATAGGTTGTGGAATCTCCAATACATGCTAAAATTCCTCTTATCCAAGTTCCTGTTATACCTTTAAAATACGGATCAAATATCAAAAGTCAAGAGAAAGTCCAAGATTAACATCCAAGCATATATCTCATTCATAATGGTCAAAAGTGCATTAATGACTGGGAGCATATATCTCATTCGTAACGGTCAAAGGTGCATTAATAACTAAGAGCACATATCTCATTTGTAACCGCCAAATTAAAGTTAGCGGTTGCTTCAAAAACCTGATTATTTGGCTGCTACAATATTCTGTGAAAAATATTATCCTAATGGAACGTATCTTGACTCAAATTTAGGAAGTAGACCTTCCTACGCTTGGAGGAGCATATGGATAGTGAAGTACTTTCTTAATGAGGGGCTAGTATGAAGAGTGGGTGATGGAAGATCAATACGCATATGGGATGATAAATGGTTACCCCAACTAGTTGAGTTTATAGATCAACCAAGAGGAGAAATTCTTGACGGGGAGCGATGGTGTGTGAGTTGTTAGATCTTGACACTAATTGGTTGAAAATAGAGTTCGTGCAAGCTATATTTAATGAAGCCAAACTGAAGGCCATTTGCGGTATTGCAATTTGCCCAAGGTCCAGGAGTGACAAATTAGCCTAGGCGGGTGCCAAAAATGGGGACTTCACCTTGTGAAGTGCAAACTACATGGCAAAGGAACGAGGAATGATGGAGGAAGGGAGCAGTTCTAATTCGCAAACCATGGAATCTTTATGGAATTACATTTGGAAGATGAAGGGAACAATGGTGGTTAAAACCTTTCAATGGCAAGCTTGCAATGATATTTTACCAACGAATGAACAGTTATTTAAACGACATGTTACATTGGATCCTCTTTGTCCTATATGTGGGTTGGAAAGTGAAACACTAGAACATGCCCTTTAGAGTTGCCCGTCGGCTAAGGACATGTGGTTAGAATGTGTACCTCAAATTCATAAGTACACAAGTGATGTTGCTGATTTCATATATATCTTTGAGAAGTTAATTGATAGACTTGATGTTGATCAAATGCATATTGTGGCCACGGTAGCTAGGCGAATTTGGTTACAGAGGAATGTGATTATTTTTGGAGATGAATTTTTGGGTCCATCCTCTCTGATTCAAAGAGCAATGGAATATGTTGATGCATGTGATGAGGCTAAACAGAGGAGGTGTGCTAGGGAAGAGATTCCTAGGCTGGTTATTGGAACTACATGGTAGAAACCGAGTACTGGGTTATTAAAGATTAATTGGGATGTAGCCTTAGATTTGCACAACAACAAAATTGGAATTGGAGTCATCATCTGCAATCATGAAGGGGTCCTAGTAGTAATGCTCTGTGCAACTAAAAGGAACATTCATGAACCAACCTTGGTTAAGGCATATGTGGCTTGGAAAGCAATGGACCTTGCTGTTCAAATGAATCTCCGAAGAATCATATTAAAAGGAGATGCGTTGATTATTGTTTAAGCTTTAACGAAGGCAGAGGATTGCTGGAGCATGTATGGGCAAGTTGTGAATGATGCAAGGGCTATGTTGACATGTTTCCTTGTGTGGTAGTGTTAAATTACCAGTTATCCCAAAAGTTTAAATTGATAGAAAAAAATAAATTTAATTACTTAGCCATTACTTTAATACTTCACCTCACGTGTGGGCTCAAACTTCCTTTTAATATGTGAGACCCAACACGTGGAATATTTAATTGAAAATGGAGGTGAAATGACAGAGTCAAGGTTTGATCTCACGACTTTTGGCTCTAATACCATGTTAAATTATCAGTTATCCCAAAAGTTTAAGCTGATAGAAATATGTAAATTTAATCACTTAACCATTACTTTAATAGGGAGGTTAATCATGTTAGCAGAATTTGCAACAAAGCTGCTCACAATCTAGCAAAAATGGCATTGGGGTTGAATGAAGATAGGTTGTCAAGGGAAAACTTTCCTATAGATCCACAAGATGTGTAATCGCTTTGTCTGTTTGTAACTATTCTTTATGAATGATTAGTACCAATTAAAAAAAAAAAAGGAGTTGGTATATGTTACACATTGTGTGCATGTAGCAAAGCCCAAAAATAGCATCTCATTCAAAAGACGAAAAAATGCGATGTCGAATCTACCCACGTCTCGCAACATTCGGAAAAAAATTTGGACCCCCACCAAACCCCTATATCACGTCGTCTTGCCTCACCCACACACCTTTTTAAGCCTTAAAATCTTCAAGGCCCCACACTCTAATACAACCAATTTTCCTTGCTCTCTCTCCCTCTCTCTTTAATCATATTTCTTTGATTTGATTAAAGAAAGAGAGAAACATTCATATTTCTTTTGTTCTCAATCAATCTCCTCTGCTTCGTGTTCTTTTGTTGCGTTGAATCTCTATGTGTGTTGGAAACCAAAAACAATCTATGGCGACCATTAATGGGTACACTAAGACTACTCAAGGCTACCAAGCCAATGGCTATAATACACCAGAAAAGAACGTTAATTCTCAGTCTGTTCTTAAAAGGTTGATATGATTTTTTTCAAGATTTTGATTTTTTTTTTTTTCTTTTAATTAGCCATGGTTGAGATTTCTATGATAAGGTAGATGCATTTTATTGTTTTTATTTTTTTCTTAAATTGGGATTTTTTTTTCCCCCTTAAATTGTGTTCATCTACACAATCTGTTTTATTAAAGGTGAAAGCTAGATGGGTTTTTTAGGGTTTGGGTATATCTCATTCATAATGGTCAAAAGTTCATTAATGGCCGGGAAAACACACATTTTATTTGTAACAACCAAAATATTGGATTATTAACTCGATTGTCCTCTAGTGTCTCTTATTCTCATGGAAGCTGAGCCTATAAATATGTGAAGACATAAAGGAATGGATACGGATTGATCACATTGATGGTTACACATCACCTCGGATACTCATTAATTAAGGAAGAGATTACGAATCATCCTTGGATTGATTGTTGTGGTAGTTACGCCCCACTCCTGGGATCACATTGATTGCAGGAACAGTTTCACATTGACCATAACGGTCGGGAGACAAGGTGATTAATTTACCCATTAGTTACTCCTATATCCCAGATCCTCCACCTATTTGCCATTTTCAACGTCGGATTATCAACTCTATAAATAGGTATTAATTATCAAACCTAAGATACGCAATACATTTTTTATTCTTATGGATCATAAACAAAAAAAGTATCTAATTTAGGCATCAAAGTGAGACTTGTCAACACCCCACCGCAAGTTCTCCTGATTGGTTATTGTTTGGCAAGAATTAAAAGAGAATGAAGACCAACGGAATTGAAGATCAAAGACGTCGAGAAGAACACGAAGAACATGCAGGTCTCACTAATCGGAGACTGTTGGACCAAAAAATATACCAACAAAATCAAGTATATATAGTAAGTCATTGGCCATTATATTGCATGTACTTGTAACACCTTAAAGAAATCAATTAACTAATAATTGACTACATGGTTAACCTCCCAACCTTATTCCTTTCAGAACAAGTACTCAAAGATCTCATTCTCTCTAAAGAGAGACTACATCGGAAAACTTTAACTAAGGGACAAAGATAGCAATAATTTAAAAAGCAAAACCAGAATAACCAGAGCGAAACTTAAGTATCATAGCATAGATAGATCTCCAAATGTATCAGTCAGAGACCGGTTACAAAATATAATGCACATCACTAACAGTCATTCTGAATAAATTAGGGCCTACATTTAACTAAATAAAGCATAAATATAATTTTGAGCAACTCCAGGTGAACAGATCCATCGACATCCCACATTGACTTAAGCCATATAAGGTACAAGTCCAAAAAAAGGATCATAAGCAAATCTATCACAATAACTAGCTGTCTCCCCAGATCCATCATCGGTTAAGCTTGCTAAACAATGCAGTTATACATAATGAAAAGAAAATAATACAAGGGTAAGTCTAATAACTTAGTGAGTAAAAATATATATGATTTACATGTCATTTGAATAATAAACTCAATTATTGATAAATCTCATTCAGCATTATGATGTGATAGTTTATTATAAATAAAATATAAATATAGTATATGCTATAATTATGAGAATTAACTAATTAAGTCATAATTCAAACTTATGGTCTACCAGAGATCTTACTCATTTTTAAAAGGGTTGGCACTGTCTCAAGAAACCTGTAATAAAATGTTGATACCCAAATCATTGTATGCTACCATTCATAACTAGCAGTCCAACCAAGTCCAACATCCGGTGGCCCATGCTATTAATAATGTATGTTTTATAGTGACCCACAAATCAAAATGGCTACGCCAGTCATGAAACAACCATTAGATCAAAAGCTCATATAAACACACACATTTAACCGTAAAGTTAACTTGTAAAGTAAACACATGGCTGTTATCATGAACGTACTGGTATATCATGTCATACGATGCAATTACTCTTATATGTCTTTTGCATGCATGCTCTTACAAATCTTACAATATTCATTATCTTGTTTAAGCAACACATGTTTTCATGGAATAAAGTTCATAGGAAATCAAAATGTATTTCATGAGAGTTGTAAATATACATGTTTGGTACACATAAAATAGACATTCAATGCAAAAAAAAAAAATGACAAGGATTTATGTGAATTTGTACTCATTTGGGTCGTAAAGTTCCTATATAATTTCCTTCAAATGTTCCACACCCTCGAAATTTGTGAAAAGGCATATACACAGTCCAAAATCTGAGCTAAAACGAGTCATAGTCCTAAAATACCCAAAACAGAGGTTGTGCATGGCCAACAAACATTCTGTCAAATAGCGCAAACATTCAGGCTCGAGGCCAAACGTTTGACCAAAAAGGTGCAAACGTTCTTGCTAGGCAGAAAACTCATATCGAACCAAACAACCTTTTATTCATTTTTAAACAAGTTCTAAGGCTACAAAAAGGTTCCTAACATACTCCTAGGCCAAAATAATATCTCTAAGCAGAATAAATAGACGTAAACAAAAAGGTTCTTAACATACTCCTTGCCGTTCAAAATAATATCAAATCATTATTATCTTATTTACATTCCTTATATTTTACATTCAAATAGGCATCATTGTATAACCAGTAACAACTCAACATAATAAAAATATAGCCTACTGGCAATAGAATGATGGGAGGCGAAACCACCTCAAATCTCTTATCTTCTTTCCTTCTCTCTACTTGAACTTCTTTCATACATTTAATTTTTTAAGGGAAAATTACATTTTACCTCCCTGAACTATCCACCCATTTTCACTTTTACCTTCAAAGCTTCAAGTGTGACACTTAACCCCACCAAATTTTCAAATTGTGGCAATTTGACACCTTTGGCCTATTTATTCCCAAAATGCCCCCATCACATTTTTAAAAAAAAAATCCAAAACAAAAAGAAGAAAAAACCAAATGGGTGGACGGCTAGCCCATAAGGGGTGGCCGGCCACCCCCTGGCCAGCCTCCTGGGGCGGCCGAACCAGTGGCTCAATGGTGGTTCGGCCGCCCCTTGGGCCAATTGCTCAAATTTTCTTTTTTGGGTGTTTGGCCTAAGGGGCGGCCAAACCACCCCCTGGGCCACTGGGGGTGGTTTGGCCAACCCCTAAACTAGTCGGCCTAGGGGTGGTTGAACCACCCCAGGCCAAACAAGGTGGCCGGCCACCACCTATGGGGTGGTTCGGCCACCCTAGCATATATATATATATTTTCTTTTTCTTTTTTTGGATTTTTTAAAAAAAATGTGATGTGGGCATTTTGGAAATAAATAGGCCAAATGTGTCAAATTGCCACAATTTAAAAGTTGGGGGGAGGTTAAGTGTCACACTTGAAACTTTGAAATAAAAGTAAAAATAGGTAAATAATTCAGGAATGGGTAAAGTATAATTTCCCCATTTTTTAAATATTTTCTTAAACTTAAAACTTTTTCATTTCTAAATTATGATGCATGTCAATAAATTTACTTGATAAAATCCAGTGAAAGAACTACATATAGGTTAAAGGGGCCATGTCTTCCCATGGGTTTTATTTTTATTTTTTTTTTAAATAAAGTATTAGTTAGATATATATATATATATATATATATGTATGTACATATATATATATATATATATATATATATATATATGCTTAAAAATTAGGCTTGACCTTTCATTTATACTTTGGCCCTCTCAAATAAGAAATCTTAGTTTCATCATTGTTATCTCATCTCTAGAAGTTTTGGACATCATGCTTAGTGGCATGTTCAAATAATACCATCACATACACTTAAAGGAAAATTATAGAAATTTATATATATTCTTTTTTCTCTTGGCAAATTGAACATCTCTAAACATTTTATTCCATAATATTCAATGGCTATAATGATTAAAAAAAAAAAGGCTTTTAAAAAATGATGATAGAATCATCTTCTCAATTAGTTTAATTTAAAAAGACAAAATAATAAAATTTAAGCTTTGCCAATAAAACTTATTTAAGAAAAATAAAATTGTAGAGGAAACGTTTGACTTTGATATATTTGAATAACAATTATTTAAAAAATAATAATAAAAATAAAAAGAATGACCTTTCATTAGCAACAAAATTGAATCTTTATCAAATTTAGGATGATCAAATCCATTTTTTAAAGCCTTCGTCCTAAAGGTTAACCTTCCACCTTAGGTTTAATTTCATGAATCCAAAAACAAGTTTTAAAACATTAGCTATTAATTAGAAAAAAAATGAAATTCTATTTTTAAAAAAAAATGCAGGTCCTTACTTTTATTTTTATTAAATCGTTCTCATATAAGCAGAAATTTAAAAATATAAATAAAGGTTAACACTAGTTAAATTTAGTTTAAAAATGATATTTAAATATATCTTTCAATTAGTTTAATTTAAAAGACAAAATAATAAAATTTAAGCAAAAATAAAAATGATTATCTTTAATTCATTTGAATTAAATAATATTTTATTAATTATATTAGATAATTTTTTTTTAATAAAATAAAAATATTACTTCAATATAACTTAATATAATTTATAAGACATTATTTGATTTAAATAAGCTGGAAAATAAGACAGACGGCATTTATGATAAAGGAGCGGGAGGTCACTTTCTGCCTTGGGAGACCTGTCTGCATTTATTGAAGGAGTGATAGATTCAATGAATTTTCATCATTGGGTGGCTTACAGCGTACAAGACACGGAAGATGAATGGTAATTGGTAAGTCTAGCCCTCACAAAGAGGATCGAGACCAGGAGAAATAGCCCGAAAAGCTGGGGAAGAATATAGGCTTTGATTGGGGATGAATTTTGGACTAATCCAAAATTTTAAAAAATAAAAATTTTAAAATTAATTTAAATATTTTTATTTTTTACAACACATCAATTATTTTTTATTATTATTCAAAAGATAATTCTCTTTCGTCAATTGTACCAATACATATCTCTCTTAGCCCTCTAGACAATTGATTGATTTAGACGTCAAAATCCTTCTCGAACCAGCACAGTAATCTCTAAGCCTGGTGTGTTCATGAAGGAAAGATACAACATTATAAGAAGCCATCGAATAGGATTTGTAGTCCGGATATTTTGGGCACTAACACATACTGACATACAAATTAATTTGGAAAAAGTTTCTACAAACAAATTTTTAGAACTTCTACAAACTAGCTTCACTTTAAAAACTAGTTTGTAAAAATTTCTAACAAGTTTGTTTGTAAAAAATTTTGTCCTTTATCAATTTCTTGATTTCTTGCTACATCTAAATTTATGATACGACTTACGTAATAAACGCATTACGATGCTTTCAGAGTTTTCAAGTGACACCAAAAAGTAGTTCAATACCATCTTAAGGCAATGTCAATAAATTGTAAGACACTGTCAAATCTTTCTTCTCCCTTCAGACATTTCAAAAAAGTAACTTCACTCTAAACTCCTGAATTACCACGCAATTTGATAAACATTTCCAAACATCAAAATCCCTTAATTTGAACCATTGAAATTTCAATTGCAGTCAATTTGAACAATTTCGTCAGATTTAAAACATTAAAAGTAAGACAATAACATTTATACTCCTAACTTTTTTATAAAATTGTAACAGTCAAAGTAGCAAATATCATGCAATAACTTGATAAATAATTTGAGAGCTGAAAACTCCTTGGGCATGATAAAATAGAACGTAAAACACAAAAGTCTGTCAAATGGTTCCATAGCCATCATAGTGTAGATTACAAGTTGACTTTTGATAGTATTTAAGAACAATTTAAGAGTAAACGATTAATTAATCAAGTTGACTTTTGATAATGAAGAAAGTAAATGGCTAATTAATTATACTTAAGCTATTGAAGGATTGAGCAATTGCGAATTTTAAACTGGGAGAGAAGTTGTTCTAATGATGGTTATGGATGGACGGCCTTTTTAAGCATAGGAGATTCAGATGCCATTATAGATTATTTTTGTGGGAATATTTTACATTAATTGTTATTTTTTATTTATTTAATATAAAGACTTACGATCTATTCAATCTTAAAAAATGGAAGTTTATGTGATGGAAAAAGACACTTTCTATTTTTTTTTTTTTTTTCCCCTTGGAAAACCATTTTCTGTTAATGATAATATATACCAGAGTTCCTGCTTTTGTCTTTTTTGACTTTAGTTTCTAATTTGATGATTCCAAGGCATGTTCTTTTAACATTTGTAAATCAAGAAATTTGTTAATTTTTTTTTTTTCCAATTGCTAATAGAAAAGGGTGTGAAAATATTATACCATAAGATTAAAAAAAAATTAAAAATAAAAATAAAAATCACACACCCAGTGGCCGTACTACCTCTACGGCAGTAGAAGGGCTGGGCATGAAAAAAGAGGCCTATTTGCCTTGGCTATGGGTCTCCATGGCTAAAAACCATGGTCATGTGTATAAGAAGACCCGCAGCCTAGCCATGACCTTGCATCAACCACGACCATGGCCTTGGGTCTAAGGAGACCCACATAGGGGCGGAACTACACGAGGGCTTGGAGAATTGATCCTATGTTTCTCCAAAATTTAAAAAGATTTTAGGATTCCTCTCAAATTTAAATGCTAGTTACACCCTAGACCAAGGCTATAAGTCTCTGGAAATACAGTTTTGTCCTCCACTACTAAAGGACTGATTATTATTATTATTATTATTATTAGTTTAATTTTTTCAAAGCCTTGACTTTCGAACTTTCAAAACATAGATCTGAAAATCTTCAAATTAGACATTAGGGTCTCAAAGTTAAAAATCTCAAAATCACGTGGGGTTTGTGGAATATTTTACCTTTTTACAAACCTGAGAGCATTTTCAATTGAGAAACCAAATTTTTATGTAAAATTCACTTTATCTAATTTAGTTAAAGAATTTTTAAATACCTCTTATATTCAATTAACTATATTTTTTCTAGGAATTTATTAGGTTCTCTAGTTATTTTTTCTTAGCAATTACGAAATACTGATTTAAAAAAATAAAATTATAATACAATTTTTTTGCTAACAGATTAATTTTTTATGAATTAATAGTTAAGTTCTAATGCATTAAAACTTGTTTTTGGATTCAAAACTAAAACATAAGGGTAGAAGGTTAACCTTTTAAAGACAATATCACCAAAAATGGATTTGATCATCCTAAATTTAGTGCTAATGCCTCAATTTTGGTGCTAAAGCCTCAATTTGGTGCTAATGTCTAAAAAATCCTACAATTTTATTTTTTTATATTTTTTTTATTCTATTGATTCTATCTCTATTTCTTTTCTAAAATTCGTATTTTACTCTTTATTTTTTCAATGGTAACTCATTTAACACAATAATTTTTTAATGACTATTATTTTTTAAATAATCATTTTGTAACTATAATATTTTTGGAATAGTTGTATTTTATAATAATTATATTTTTCAATGGTTATGTTTTTCAAATGTCGTATTTGCTAATGTTAAGTATGAAACCACATTCTCATAATAATGTCAATCATATTGATGAGATATCTTTTTATTAAAAATTATGAAAAAATATTCTCATAATGATCCATTATATTGAAAAGTATGAAAAGTTTTGAGAAAAAGAGTAAACAGGTGACTTTTTTTTTTTGACTAATCCAATGTGGAGGGGTTTTTTTACAAATTTGATTAGTCATTTTAGATAAAAGTACCATTTACTTCTCTATTAGGAATGCTCTAATGAAAAAAAGTGCATACAAAATTATTTAGTGACAACAATTTGTACAAATAAAATTTTAATTGAAGGAAAGTTTATCTAAATATTTAGAGGAATGCTATTCGCTTACAAACAAATTTTACAAAAAATAAAATAAAATTACAACATGATTGAAAATTGGATAAATTCAACTTTTAATAAACACAATTATATTGTGGCATATCATGTTGTAAAAAAATATATATAATAAAAAATTTATAAAATTTGTTTGTAAGTCTAGCTTTTTCATAGATTTATAGTAAGTCTTTTGTCTCTAATACTGGATATTATTTGATCAAATAAATCACATACAACAGATTGTGATCAAGATAATAACAAAGTCCTACGGTTGATCAAATAGAAACTCTTGCAGGAACAAGAGTACTTGAAGTTAACTACCCCTCAAAGACAATTTGTATAGTATTAGGTTTCTATCAGTTATTGATTTTTTTTTTAAAAAAGGAAAAATCTCTTTATTATTATATATAATACATGCTGCCATACGGTAGAGAAGACAGAAATTACAAAAACCAAATTAGTTGTTAGGCTAATTTGCAAAACATCAAAGTGTTCGACAAGTGGAAGAAAATAATTGCACAAGTCCACGACTTAGTGAGTATATTAAAATGAATTTGACCATTGTAATGGGCTTTAAATAATAATTTATAACTTTTGAATATTAAAAGTGGGCAAAAGTATGTATTGCTCCCATTATTATATTGTTAAGGAAAAATGAAGTTTATTTTCTAATAGTGTCACGTATATTATCCTTTTTTATTAGGGTTGATGCTATTTTAAGGGATCCGTAGTATAATATTGGTACCTCAAATATTGCCTCATATAATCTTCTACTAACAGCCTAACCGAATTGGATCTTAGGTGACCCACTTTACTATCGAAGCCATAACCATGACCTACGTATATGGTGCGTCTATCACAAAAAAAGCATTAAATCTAATGCCAAACATAAACTTGAAAGAGAGGCTCGCTTGCTCTTTAGAAAATCAGTGTCTTTTTATTTTTAAGCACCCTAAAGCCTTTTATTGAATTACTGGTAACCATATTCTTTTCTCTATTGAGTAAATAGGGCAAATAATATTTGTTTTGGTTGCATTAGCCAAGAGTATTATAAGATTTATATAAAATTAGCTCATAAAAAATTTTGTGAGATATATGTTTGAAATAAGTTTGGGAAATGTTCATATCAGAGAAAAAAAAATTAGACATTTTAGCTGTATATAATTTAGTCCATGATTATATATATAGTTTCTATTATGTGATTGTTTATCAATTTGGTTGTCTTTTATGTAATTATAATTTAACTTCAAAAATTTAGTTTCATGAATCACAACATTAAAATTTAAAACTATTTATCCAAAAGAAAAGAAGTTTGACATTCCAAAAAGTAATACACCGTTAGATTTTAATGACAAAACTTCAAATCCCAAAGAGTACCCTCTTAAAGAACATCATTTTAAAATTTTAGTTGTGGGAACCTAAAGGTTGCAAGTGAATATATAAATATGTTCTATTTTAAATTGTGTTTATTATGTCTTTAATTTGGCCCTTACAATTGTAAATTTCTGGCTCTACTACTGAATGTAAGTATTGTTCATTTTAAGAAATCATATATAAACATTGGGGAAAATATAATTTACTCTTTGAATTATCCATTCATTTGCATTTTTAACTCCAATGTTTAAAAAGTGATGCTTTACTCCCACAAAGTATTTGACATTGACACTTGACCCCCATGAATTACACTTCACCTCTCTAAAATATTTTGAGTTGACACTTTACCCCATTTGAAATAACTAAACTTTTTAAATATTATGGTTAAAAGTGTAAATGAGTGGATAGTTCAAGAGGATAAAGTGTATTTTCTCCATAAACATTTGTTCATTGAAGTAGTCTTATAAAAAACTCAATAAGCTCATGACAGAGAATAAAACAGATTCAATTCACTGACATATGTCACGTTAAATATGAACAATTTTATAGTAAGTTATTTACCTCAACCGTTCATCTATCATTTCGGACATTTTAATTACCAAGTCACTGCAAATCATATTACAATATTAGACACAAACACGCTAAAAATCCTAACTCTGATATGTAAAACACTAACTATGAAATAAAAACCATAATTTCTCATCATTAATAACATAAACTTATTTTGGCATAAATGAATATTCGTTCCTCGATATTTGAACATTCATTTACCAATGGGCGAACGCTCGTCAAACTGGGGTAGATCATTCGTCTCCTGACAAAAACTACCATTTTAGCTTTACTACTTATATGCATGCATTAAACCTATCTCAATCAAAACACAAAAGTTGTACATAAGGTAAACCAAGTATTTTATCCGTAGATTAATTCTTACATATTTTACTGCAACAAACGCTTAAAGGTGATATTTTTACCCATTTCATTTCAACACTAACCCATTTGTTAAATTTTTGTTCACAAATAGTTTAGATATGTATTTAATGAAGAAGTTACTACAATTTGTATGATATTTACTAAATATCAACATTCTCATGCGAAAAACCCTATAAATCAATAACTCCTCTTTAAGAAATCTTGAGTTTTATTAAACAACTGAACTAAGCATGTTGGAATATAAATCTATGTAATAAAAAGAAATTATGAAAATAAGCGATTAAGGCTAGATTATCTCTAGGCAAAAGTCCTCCAAGCTATTGAGAGACCAAGCCTTCTTGATTAAATCCTTCCCCCTCTCCCTCTCCCCCCTCTCTCTCTCTCTCTTTAGGTCTAAAGTGGGTTGCAAAACCGAATGGGGAGGTCTAGGGTTCATCCTGGGCATTTTTAAAGAGTCACCCTACTCATAAAAGGCTAAAACAATATTCCTCATTCAAAATTATTTTGCATACGAACAATCATTTGAATGTACCTTTGAACGTTCATACTCGATCGTTCGATGTACAACTCGAACATTCATCCACAATCATTCTAAGAGAACTTCGAATGTTCATGTACAATAGGTTTTAAATAATAATAATAATAATAATAATAATAATAATAATAATAATAATATAAACATTAATATTTGGAAAAATGTTGTACTTAATTAAATATTTAGAATTTATATAAAATATGTATTTTATTTTATTAAAATTTAAAAGGTGATTGATTATTCAAGGTATTATAGATTGTTAGGGATAATGACCTCAAGTCTAATTTATATGAATTTTCTTTTTAATAAATGTATTTTATTTTGTATTTAGGAGTGAGATGATCTTATATGTTGAATACCTCAATACTTTGGATGATCACATGTACAATTATGAGAATAGTACTCCTCAAGATGGATATCATTGGTCTCTTTAAGAAATTAGAAATACCCTCTTGAAAAAGATTTGAAGGAAATTGATTAAGAATAATTAAGAGATTAAATTAGGGACTTACATATTAAGATGAAGTTGAAATAAAGTGACAGTAAATTATTTTAAATTTATTTCACTATGGATATTTTAGGAATGCTATTTTAAATTAGTTAGGGAACTCTTGTGTAGTTAAATAAATCCTAGTGTAGATCGAATTGCATTTTTATAGTAGAATAAAATGTAATTAAGGTCTTTTTTTTTTTTTTTTTTGACATGTCCGCACAAGAGGGGAGAGGGAGATTCGAATTAATAACATCCGCTTCATTAGGCGTGGTCCCAGTCAATTGAACTATCTCTTGGGGACTTAATTAAGGCTTATTAGAGCTAGGTTTTATTTTTTTGGGTTAAATGCTTTATCAGTTCCTAGGTTTTAAAAGCTTTATTATTATTTTTTCATTTATGTTTTATTTTGTATCATAGATAGTACTTCGCTTATGGGTAAATAAGGAGATGATACTTTTGACGTC
Organism: Carpinus viminea; assembly: GCA_013348765.1. Classification (NCBI taxonomy): domain Eukaryota; kingdom Viridiplantae; phylum Streptophyta; class Magnoliopsida; order Fagales; family Betulaceae; genus Carpinus; species Carpinus viminea. The sequence goes on from CP054674.1 coordinate 11,180,311, forward strand.
TATCATCCATCAACGAACCTAATGAATTTTCATGTCACCGCCAATAAGCTCCTCTAAAAATGTGGCACTTGTCTTGGATGCCATGTAATTCTCACTCAACCACTTCAGCGCCACATTAGTAAATTAAATCCTTCGTCTTCCATCCCAATTTCCTCATTTATTCCCAAATCACATGAACCCTAGCCTCCTCTGGTTTTTTCATTATTTCCCCAAAGCATAGTAAGTGTAGTAAGAATGGATAAGGATCCTGTCCAGTTCATAATGGACTGGACAAGATCCAGTTAAAGGCTGAAATTTTCCTATACAAATCTAAGGGTGCAGAAATAGTCACATTATTTTTTTTAATAAAATAACCTTCTCCTTGTTAAGCGTGTAGCACCAGAAACCAAGAACTTTTTTTTTTTTTACAAAAAGAACTTAATGATGGGAAGCTGCAAAATAATGTGTCTTTTTCTGCACCCTTAGATTTGCATAGAAAATCTCGTTAATCGGATCCTGTACCATTATGAACGGATGATCCTTATCCAGTAAGAACTTGAAGCAGACGAAGTCGAGTACCTTTGTTTAGTGTTTATCTTCCCATAAATTGCATAATAGAAGGCGCAAAGAAATAAATGGCTTCATGTCACATACGGGCCGAGATTCTTCCAGCGTCATAAATAAGGTATGTCTTCCAAATTAAAGAAAATTTCTTGATTTTGTTGGGGGAGATGGGAGATAAAGCAGATTTTTTTTAAAAAATTTATTGGTACCACACGAAGTCATCATATATATATATATATATATATATATAGGTCTTCTTCGAAGGGCCATTGTGAGATGTCTTGGGTATGTTTTGTGATTTATCTGCAGGAACAGAGTCAAGAAGTTTTATTGGAGAGGACCAAAGCAAAATATATATATTGGTTATTAGGATTTTTTTTTTTTTTTTTGGAACCTGTAATGAACTGGTACTTTTTTTTCTTTTTCTTTTTTTCCCCTTCTTTTTCCAATCATTGGTACTTAAATACAATGAGGAATTGAACTTAAAATTATGTCATATTCTCCAATTAAATGTTTAAATTTTAACAAACAATATTCTCAATATTGAATAATCATAATATCCAAATTACAAGACCACTTAGACTAGGAAATGAGCTTAGAGTACAAACCTTAAAAAGTATGACCTGTATTGAATTATTTTACACCTCGTTGATTAACATCATATTCACATATATGACACGCAATCAATGATCAAATTCCAATGAACTTTATACATTTGTTTTTTTGAAATAGTCAAGTATTGTATTTAACTTTCCCATCATTTACAAATAAATTTACATGATCATTTTGTGTCTTTAGAAAATAAAGAAAAAATATACGAAACTTAACAATGAACAAACTCATATGAATAACATAATCATCAAACTCTAAGTTAAACATTACACTTTAATCCTATAATTATTATTCTCTTCCTATTCCATTAATCTAACAACTTACCTCCAATTTGTAATAGTCATATTCACATACAATAATCAATATGATTCTAATATGACATATTAGAACTTAAACCCATAGACATCAATTTCCATTGAACTCATGAAAGTCTAGGGTTAATTAACACTTTAAATGTAATTAACACATCCAATTAGCAATCCTAATGTTCACATACCAAAAACTCTAATTTAATTCATACTATACAAATTAGGATTTATATACATACTATTAACAACAGTGAAATTGAAGCTTTCAACCCATTAATCTAACAATCTGGATCTTAAATCATACATAAAAATTCACTACACACAAAAGCTCCAAATTAATTTTAGGAATTTAAATTCTTACTAAAATTCTCCCAAATTCGGACTTAATCAAAAATTACTCAAATCATTATGATTTCAAACTTGAAATTCAATGGATAGAACAAAAACTCAAAGAGAGACTAGAGATTTCTCAATGGCATTAGTTATAAATACTCATCAAAATAAAACCCATAAAAAAATAACAACAAAAAACACATAAATTTTTTTGGGGAAGGACTGGGACCTATCAATTTATTTTGGGGGGCACCAGTATTAATTTTTTATGTTTTTTTACTCCTTAAAAAATCTTTTTGAGAAAATGGGGGGGACCATGGCCCCAGCCGGTCCCCCCCTCCCTCCATCTCTATTTATCTGCATCATTGAAAATATCATGGACTAAGGATAACTTCGACAAACGATTTTGAGGTTGCATAACCTATGATTCGAACGTAAGTAATTTGATCATTGAAATTTTGCTATTCCCATCCAATTTGAAATGTTAATCTCGAATAAGTTGTTACCTGAGTTAAATGATATGCTATCCTCCAGAATGGATAGAAAATAAGATTAGTCATTTTTCAAATGGTTGGACAAACAACATGTGAAAGGGTTATGGAGGCATTACCTGAGCTTTTGAAGAAGGTTAAAGACCTAGAGAATGAATATAACAGCAATATGGCAAGGGTTAAAGACTTGAACAATGAAAATAATAGCTACATGGCAAGGGTCAAACAAAGGGTTAAATGCATTTTACCTTCCCTTCTCCATAACTTTTCACAATTTTTTCAATTTTACCTCTAATGTTTTAAAATTAGCAATGTATCCCAACCAAGTTTTTAAAATTTTCAATGTAACCATTCTGTTAATAAATTTTGTTTTCACTTACGAAATGTGTGATATGCCCTTAATTTTTTTTTTTTTAAAAAATACTACAGCAACCAACCTACGGCTAGTAGAGATCGTTGAGACCCTAACATAGAGGACTAAGTAAAAGGGAATGGTTTTGAAGTTGATTTCAATTTAATTATAAATTTGAGGGGATAAATATAGTTTTCGATATACAATATTATAATTTTCATATTGAACATTTGATTAGCTTATAATTTTGAGCTAAATAAGTAACTAAATAATGTATTGTTTGTCAGCTTTTATATCATAAAGTACCAAGTACCAATTCCTTTCTATCATTACAAAAAATGGGTAGCCGTATTTGACTTCTTTTTTTTTTTAATCAAATAAAGAGAGGTTATATAGGGGTTATTCCAATTTTTGATCCGAAAGGAATGAAGAATGAGAGATCAATATTTGGAAAATGCTTACGAACACAAAAGTTAAAAGCGGCCCATCATATAACATTATGTGCACGATAAGTAAGGAAAATTACAAAAGAAGACAGAAAAGCAAAAGTAAAATGCAGCATGGGCTTCACTAAAGGTAACGGTAGACGAGAGACACATGATGGTAGGATCAATAATTTTACTGTTAAAAAATCTAATAACCACTACTAAGGAAAGACCTTCGTATTTAACTTGTTTACAAAAGATGTGCCTATTATTTAGAGTAAAATAGTCACATTTTGTGACTAATTTACAATTAGTTTTATGTGATATTAAAATTAAAATGAATTCAAAAGTCTCCAAAATATAAAATAAAATAAAATTTACTTTCTACGGTTAAATTTGCCCATTAATTTAACATATTTAGAACATGTTATAATTTTATTAAGTCTAACGTTTCATATTATCAAAATATATTAAGTTTTGAACGGAATTTAATGGTAAAGCCAAAATTAGTTTTTTATCATACCTTAATAACTTTTAAGTTTATTTTGATAGTACGAAAAAAAAAAAAAATGGGAGTGCTCAAAAATGAGCTAGTGAGGACAGTAAAATTTCTGAAATTTTAATATATGTGGAAGTGGCAGACAGAGGATGTCGATAGGATCACAACGTCAACCGAATATCGAAGCTAAGCCGATGTCATAATTATATTTTCTTTTTTCTCGATATCATTTTTTTTTATTTCCCAACAAAATCCTAATCGATTAACCGCTATTTAAAGCCTAAACTCCAAAAGACAACCACAAGTGAGTGACTCAGAGAGAGAGAGAGAGAGAGATAGGGCGGCCTTAAAGAGCGACAGAAACATTGCTTGGTTACCGGCGAGATTGACCTGGAAAACAACAAATTCTCTGTTCGACGGCGACGATGATAGCATACCTTGAGCGTTTCGTACACGGGAACGACGTCGAATCGAGGCAAGCCGACGACGAAGACGACTGTTCCAGCCTCTGTGACGCGCTGGACCTCCAGGGCAGTATCGACAGCGTGGCTACCGGCTTAGCCGGTAAGGATTTCGGCGGCGTGTATTCCTTCAAGCCCTTGGCCTTCGTCAAACCTGCCAACAGCGATGACGTGGCCAGGGTGGTCAAAGCGGCGCTGCGGTCATCGAATCTGACGGTGGCTGCGCGGGGCAACGGCCACTCCATCAACGGGCAGGCGATGGCTGATCGGGGACTCGTCATGGACATGCGCGCCATGGAGGACCATTTCCAAGTGGTGTGGATTAATGGGACGCCCTACGCCGATGTGTCCGGAGGGGCATTATGGGAAGATGTCCTCAAACGGTGCGTCTTGGGCTTCCGGCTTGCTCCGAGGTCGTGGACTGATTACCTGAGTTTGACGGTGGGCGGGACGTTATCGAATGCCGGCGTCAGCGGCCAGGCGTTCCGTTACGGTCCACAGACGTCGAACGTAGCAGAATTAGAGGTCGTCACGGGCAAAGGCGATATTATAATTTGCTCGGAGACCCAAAACCCTCAACTCTTCTTTGCAGCTCTTGGCGGTCTCGGCCAGTTCGGCATCATTACCAGAGCTAGGGTCGAGCTACAGCCGGCACCGGACAAGGTGGGTATTTTCCTATTATCCAAATTCTCTTTTTTCTTCTCTTTAGGAAAGAAAGAAACAAAAAATACAAAAGAAGATATCTGTAGTGAGATTATTGCATGAACGACACGTTTACCGAACGTAATTGTGGGTTTATTTATTGTGATTAGGTGAGATGGATACGGGTGGTGTACGCTGAGTTTGAGGAATTCAGTCGCGACGCTGAGTTGCTGGTGACTCTGCAAGAGAACGACTCGTTTGATTACGTGGAGGGTTTCGTTTTCGTGAACAGTGATGACCCATCCAATGGTTGGCCCTCAGTGCCGTTGGATCCGCAGCAGGCGCCGTTCGATCCATCTCAAATTCCCGCAACCGCTGGCTCCGTTCTCTACTGTCTCGAAGTGGCTCTGCACTACCGAAACACTGACCACCCCTCAGCTGTTGATGTGGTAACGAATTTACCAACCCCCCCACCTCTCTCTTAATCTCCTGCAACGTGGCTCATTGAAATCAAATGCACCTCTTATATATGATCATAAATTACTCTATAGCTCTCTCTGTTCTTTTCTTTTCTTTTTCATCTTCTTTTAGTACTGGGGGAGTTGATCTGTACGTTGTAGGACACAGTAACAGTACTTACGTGCGGGGCCGTAGTTGGCCTCTGGTCACTGAGTTTTGACCTAGGTGTTTCCTAATTCCTAGTTAGTTCTCTCTCGCCGTTAAAATTTTGACCATGAACCCCAACGTGGGTTCCACGCCCAAACCGTCTCGCCGGACAGTGAAAAAGTCAAAACAGACATACTTCCGCTTACACGTGTAGGCAGCTCGGCAACGGAGGACGCTCGTTCACGTCCACCTGATCGCCACCTAGCATTTCAGTCCTTTTCTCCGTCTATTTTTTAATTTCTATTACTATTATTATTATTATTATTATTTTCCTAATTTTGATCTTTTCTTAGTTTCATAACTTTGCTTCAACTTGAAAGCGACCATACGTTAATAATATATCCCCCCATTGGATTTTCTGACACATTAAACCATGAAAAGCCCATGGATTCAGCTTTTAATTACGACAATAACATTCTACTTTTTCCCTCCAATTATGCTTCGCAAACGATCGCCTCACGCTGAAGTTAAAAATAATAATAATAATATACATTTATCTAATAGATTTCAAAGATCCAACGGCCGAGAATTTTCAGTCGGTCCCGGAATAGTTTGCATCATCTAAAATGGTTCCATATCACCCATCGTACTTGTCACTTTACTTTCGTGTATACAAGATCGAGTCGGGGTTAAAATGGTAATGATGCGTCACTGTAGGCGTTATTGCGCTGATCATTGACATCTTGCTGACGTTACGGTCCCCACGGTTGCACAAATGGCCAAAAAGCCATCATTTTCTGGAACCTGTAAACCATGAACAACATGTCCCCTGGCTTATTTGATTATATGACTGCCCCTTGTTCCTTCCTTATTTGCTGGTTTGGTTTCTTTCCAGGTTGTAAACAGGTTGCTTGGACGGCTAGGATTCCTTCCACATCTAAAGTTCGAGATGGACTTGAACTACATGGAGTTTCTATTACGTGTGAAACATCAGGAGGAACAAGCCAAGGCCAGCGGCTTGTGGGATGCACCGCACCCGTGGCTAAACTTGTTCGTATCAAAGTCCGACATCGCTGATTTTGACTGCCACGTGTTCAAGAACATCCTGAAGGGTGGGGTCGGCGGTCCCATGCTGATCTACCCACTCACGCGAAGCATGTAAGTACTTGCCCACCCAATCTCACATGTTTTTTGCGTGCGCCCACTACAAATTCTTTTGATTGTGTGAGAGAAACTTTGTAGCATTTATTTACAAACACCAGCCCTTTGTTGTTTAGGGTCTAGGATTTATGGACCCCGCCTCACCTGGCCCTATCAACACGATATAAGTTAAGATTTTGGAGGTCGGTCAAATATTTTCTACTCCCTAAGGTCATCCGAGTGGGGCCCGGAGGATTATTGCAATTCCCAAAACGACCCCACCAAACTATCCCTGCTGGCTTTTCTGTTACACTCAGAGTGAGAGTCGAGCCATTTAACGCTGTACCCTACCGTACCCTATCAGAGCCCACAGGCTAAATATATATATATATATTTTTTCTAATTGCGTCTGTCTGGGTAGGTGCAAACGTAGGGAGCGTACTTGTGGGACAAAGATACGGTGAGAATATTTTATTACCACCACTTGGGGGTAGGTTTGGTAATTCGATTTTGTTGGGGGGGGGGCATTTTCGTCACTTGGGGTGCCAATAAGTGATGTGTTAATATTTATCATTTTGGTAGAGAAAAAAAAAGGAAAAAGTGGAGTGACTTTCACTGGTCACTGTTGCCATTCTAGAAACGACAAAGAGTTTTATTCGCCAGCCGGGCTATAATGACACCATAATTTGTCTGGGCTCCAGCAATGATTTTCTCATTGACGAAAATGCCCGTTTATTTGGCAGATCAATGATGGTGTTGCCATGGGCCGGAGAAAATGCCAGATTTTTCTTTGTATTTGTTCATTTGGGGGATACCAATAATGTCACAAATGGGTATTCCATTATATGTAATAATTAAATGACATGACACTAAAACTTAATTATTAAATTTATATTTATATTTATATACACAAAAATTAGAAGTTAAAATTTTTTTTTTTGACATGTCCATACAAAGGGAGAGAGAGAGTGGGATTGACTTCATGATTTTTATAAGCGGAGTTCACAAATTGAACTACCTCTTGAGGACATTAAAAGTTAATTTTGACCGTATGTTGTTTATCAGGTGGGATACACGTACATCTATGGTGGTACCAAAGGACGAGATCTTCTACATAGTGGCACTGCTGAGGTTCACTGCATACCCAAAGGGTCCTTCGGTTGAAAAAATGGTTGCGCAAAACCAGGAGATTATCAAGTGTTGCATTAACAAGGGCTTTGATTTCAAACTCTACCTCCCTCACTACTCCTCACAGGAGGAATGGAAGGCACATTTTGGGAACCAATGGACAAGATTCGTTGAAAGAAAGGCGAGTTTTGATCCATTAGCTGTCCTTGCGCCTGGTCAGAAAATATTCTCAAGGATCCGTCACCTCTAATATTATTATCATTAGCTGCCGATGTCCATTGTCATTAATTACCTTTGTAGGTATCTGTGTTTTTCTTATTTTCCATCATTGTAAAGAAAATATTTTGCGCCCAGGAAAAAAAAAAAAAGAAAAATTTTGTTCCTTATACCCTTTCATTAAAACAAAAGGCGGCCTGCAACAAAATCTTGACAAAATGAAAAAGATTTGAAGTAGTCCAACAAGTTACATTTGATTGTAACGTTGGTAAATGAAATTAATTTGAGCATGCGAGTTTTGATCCATTAGCCATCCTTGTGCCCTGGTCAGAAAATATTCTCAAGGATCCGTCACCTCTAATATTATCATCATTAGCCACTTGATGTCCATTGTCATTAATTATCTTTGTAGATGTTTATGTTATTCCTATTTTCCTCGGTCTAAAGAAAATATTTTGTGCCCCAAAAAAAGAAAGAAAAGTTTGGTTCCTTAGTGATATACTCTTTCATTAAAACAAAAGGCAGCTTGCAACAAAATCTTGACAAAATGAAAAAGATTTGAAGTAGCCGAACAAGTTAACATTTGATTGTAATGTTGGTAAATGAAATTAATTTGAACAGCATTGCCAACTGTACCAGGTAAGTTTGACCAGGACATCAATAATAATAATGATGCTTGTCTCTATCATAAGCTGTGATGCAAAATAAGTACTAGGAGTCACAAGCCACGGGCCAATCAATTTGACAGTCTAGAATGTCTTATCTGAGACAACCTTTTGTTTTAGCACAGCAATCGAAGACAATCTTAATTGGCCTTGAATCTTGATCATCAAAGATTATTTGACTTCAGTTTCCTAAGGGTCAATTCTCTCCCCCCCCCCACATGAAAAAAAAAAAAGGGTGGCCAACTAGGGCATCAGATTCTCTCCCTTTCATGCAAAGCTGCTTTATCTTTGATTTCTCGAGCTTTGTTTGTGTTTTGTTTGCATGCAAAGATCAAATCTACTTGGTTTCATCATCTTTAGTTCACTTTTTTTTTTCCCCTTTATTTCCCTTCTTTTATGTTGTCCTTTTTTTCCCAATTCCATTTCCCTTATGAAAAGTAGAGAAAGAGTTAAAAAAATGGGTAGGGATATTTGGCTTTAGAAGGCAATTATAAGATCATGATTTCTTGTAAGCTGGACCAGCCAATGGGGAAAGCATGCATTTACCTCGTTTGAATCCCATGAAGAGCATCCTATACGTACTTTGGTTAACGTGTCATGCATGTAAAAAGCCTTTGACGTACGACTTGGTTCAATTAAGCTTAAACCACGTGTACACGAGGCTCCAGTCATTAGGCTGCAGGCTGTAGCTGCTTCTCCTGAGCTTTCAAGACCACTTTTTGTTGTTGGGTTGAGTTCACAAGCAAAACCCTAGAGGCTAGAGGAATAATGCGGGCCTAGTACTGAACTGATTGATGGGCTGGGTAATTTACCTATACTTGCTTTAATATTTCAAGTGATCTCGTCAATTAATGACACAGAAAACATAACAAAAAAAAGAACAAAAAGGGTTGAAGAGGTATATATAAGAGCATCAAATTAAACTCTTCAAATTTTTCTTTTCAAAATAATAAAAAGTACATTTTTTGTTATTTTAATAATCTACTTTTTTAGAGCACACTTTTCAGCCTCTTTACTTTAACAATTCACTTTTACTATTTCATTTAAATATTATTTTTCAAAAATTTGTTTATTTTTTCTCTAACTTTTATATTTTTTAATATTTATATTTTCTTAATGGTCTATTTTACAAATATTTGTCTTACTCTAACGGTAATATTTTTTAAAATTTGTAATTTTTTTAACGGTTATATTTTTTACTTTGTGTCTTATTTTAGCAGTCAAAATTGTATAAGCCACATGTAAATCAAAATTGCTCATACAAAGAAAGCATTTCCTCATCCATATAGGTGTCATCGTTAGCACCTAATATTTGCAGGTTAATATCTTCGATGGTTGAGGTGCTGAAGGCCATATTTTTGTAAGATACATGAATCCCTCACAATATATCAAAGGAAAATTGTTCTGTGTATAAAGCATAAGATAACTTGCAGTGAGAGAGGAAGAAAGCTGAGAGGGGGGGGGGGGAAAAAAAGACTTGCGGAATGAAAAAAAAAAAAAAAAAAGGAGAGAGAAAAGGAAAAAGGAAAAAAAGGAGGAGAGAGAAAATATAATTGTTTAAAGAGTAGAGAGTGAATAGTAACTGTTAAATTTGAAAAAATACTGTTCACATTGTTAAGTTTTTTGTTAAAATGAAAAGGCTGAAAAGTGATTTTTTAGTTCTTTTTGTTAAATGGGCTCTTCAAACTAACAAAAAAATGTAGTTGAAGAGCCTACAGTGAGTACTCTAAGTAGGGGTAACAATTTGGAATTAAGATTTTTTTCGGTTCATTTGGTAAGATTATATAGATCAAACTTAACTCGATCAATTTAATTAAATGGGTCAAATTTATCAACCCTAACCATTTATTTTTGTATTAGGTTCGTGTTAAGTTCACAAGTCATATAAAAAATTGCATGTCGTGTCAAGTTTGGATTGTATCGAAGCATGTGTATTAGGTCTAACAATTTTGACACGATTCACAAACCAGACAAGATGTTACTAAATTTTAGTTTACCCTTAACAGGATTGACTCATAAATGGGTCAACCCATTTATTTTGTTCCAGTTGGGTCAACCTGCAGGTGACCCACCACACCCGTTTAAATTATTTAAAAAAAAAAAAAAACGCAAGAAAGCCTAAACCTAAAACCTTACTTTCTTCTCCCTCTCACTCTCTCTCTCTCTGACTAGACTTGCCTCCCTCTCTCACCCCACCAACGCTCTGTCTCCATCTCTCTCTCTCTCGTTGCCGCCGCATCCCTCTTAGCTTGCTTCTCTTTCTCCCTCTCCCTCTCTCACTCCGTCTTCGATATCTCTCTCTCTTCCTCTGATTTTTTGTCTACGTGCTGACACGGTAATTGACTAATTTTGTCATTTTGTGTCCAGGTTGGTGATTCACGTTTAACTAAACGGGTCGTATTTGGGTGGAGGCTAATCAGGTGGTGAGTCATTACGGGTTGTTAACGGGTTGACTCGTCAACCTGTTTTGCTCGTCATTGTGTATAAGACTATATAGGTTAACACCTTAACCCGACCCATTTAACTAAATAGGTTAGATTCCTCAACCATAATCATTTAATTTCGTATCGGGTTTGTATCTAATTCATGAGTTGTGTCATAAATTGATAGCTCTAGTTACAACAAACTCTTGATTTTTTTATTTTTATTTTATCTTTTCTTTTTTCTTTTTTATGTTATTAGAAGGAAAAAAATATATATATATAGGTAAAGTTCACATACCCCTCTCAAACTATCACCCAATTAATAATGTTCTCCTAAACTTTCGATTATGACAATGTCCCTCCAAACTACAAAAATATTATCAATATCCCCATTAAGGCTAGCAAAACAATAAATATGCCTCTATGTATTTCTCAATAAGACAAAAATACCCTTATAAATTAAAAAAAAATAAGAAAATTTAAATTTGAAAAAACGATTTTTTAAAAAATTTACTAACTTTGGCATTGATTTTTTTTAGGGGTTTACTAGGGGGTTAAGAGAATCTACGGGGAGAACCCCTATCATTTTTCTTTTTTTTAATGTCGCTCATACTAAAATCAATTCTTGTCTTCGATATTGATGTTGTTCCAAGGTCAAATATCTCCAACACAACACCAACTAATATAATAGACAGAGGGAACTTGCTGCACCAAAATATGACCCAAAAAAAAAAAAAACAAAAAAAAAAACAAAAAAAGGAAAAACAAAAACTGTTGGGAGTAAAACAATAACCCAACAATGTCATCAATAGTTTTCTGCTCCCGTGGACTTGTTATGTGCCTGGTCGTTGGGCTTGCCTTGAGCCTGGCTAGTCAAGCCTAATTGGTCCATGGGCCTAGGCCCTTGGGTTGTGAACGGGTACACCAGACTATCATACATGCCAATTCATTTTCTTTTTTCTTTTTTCTTTCAATAGAAGAAAAGGACTGTTTTCGATAGATGGGCTTCTATGGTTCTGATTCAATTCCACATGACGTGCAGTTTGGTAGTCCACTGGATTTCATCTTCACGTCCCCCGATTCTCACGTCAGAATACAACATTCAAACGTATTACTCTACTGACTACTAGTCTACTGTCTTAATAAATAATAAACACACGTTTTCAATTCTAGAAAAACAAAACAAAACAAAACAGTACTTCAACTTCTTGTTAGGTTCTTTTCATTTAACAGGCAGGTCACGAGAAAAGGACAAGCCGCCACTAAAGTGTGTAATTTGCTGTTGTTTTTTATTTATTTTCTTCAAACCGAAATAGTAAAAATAAAATTAAAATAAAACTAAAGGGTAAACCACCATAAAGCTATGGCCAGTGGCGGATCCAGGAATTTCATCCATAGAGGGCATAATTTTTTTTAATGAATACAAAAAATAAAGTTGAACAAAAATATAACTAACAAAATAAGTGAATAAATTCAACAAAAATGTAATTATATTCTAAAATATATAAATATAACTTACAATTGGATGATAATCTTTGAACCATTTATATTCTTTGAACCATACTGGATTAAAACGACACATTGTTTTTTCAAATTCTTTTATTGGAAAACCATGGTTAAAGGGTTGATAAGCTCATTTTTGTATAAATGCTCTTCGTATTTGGTCTCTATCACTAGGATGATAATCACACATTTTTTTTCTTAAATTTAATCTCCGGGCAAATCTACTTCAACATGAGATCGTTAGAATTTGATTCTACCTCAATAGAATTGTTGTTTTCTTCATAATCTCATATAACTACAAATTATATATTTATACAATTAAAATATAAAACAAAACTATATAAATTCATAAATAATTAAATATAAAAACGATTATTAAGAACATGCTGAATTAATAGCAATATAAAATTAATTACATATTTACATACTTTAATTTTTCTTTAAAGTTGAAAAGCAAAAGAAAATTAAGATTTAGTTTCATTGAAGTTGAAAAATAAAAAAGTTAAAAGCCTAAAAAAATAAAAATTTAATCACTTTCTTTTTTAGTTGTAAGTTGGTGGCAGAAAATTGAGGCTCAAAGCCTTTTTTTTTTTTTTTCTTAGGGTTTACATTAGAATAACATGTTTTTGAAGTTTTTTTTTTAGTTGAAAAGCAGCAGAAACCCTTCCTTTTTGTTCTTGGTTTTACTGAAGCGCCTTTTTTTTTTTTTTTGGTAGTGTCACAAAAAGCTGGCGGCAGCAGCTTTGAGAAAGGCTAAGCCTTTTTAGGTGTTTTTTTTTTTTTTTTAGTTTATGGCTCCAGGCCTTATTTTTTTGACCTTTTAACTCTTCATGGACCCCACACCAGACTCACCAGTATTATAATAGAACGCACCGTTTGCTTGAAGGCATTGTTCATTGTCTTCTTGCTTCTTCTGAAACTAAAACTGCAAATATAAAATTAAGGCTTTTAATTTTTTTTTTTTCAAATTTCAACTTATTAAATGACATAATATAGCTTAAACATAAGGGTAGAGAGCATAATTATGGTTAAGGGAGGGCATAATAAGGGCAAAATTTTATTTTGACCATGGTAAAGGGAATTTTTAAGAGTTGAGGGTGGGCATATGCCCACCCTCGACCCCCCCAGATCCGCCCCTGACTATGGCCTCCACTATTTTAGAAAAGACAAAAAATTTTTTGCAATCCATCCAAAGAAAATATTTTTTAACCCATTTAAAATTGTATTAAGTATCTATAAATATTTAAAAGATACATTAAATTCTTAACGTGCTATTAATAACTTAAGAATTTAATGTGTTTTTTAAATATTTATAGACATTTGATATTATTTTATTCATACTAGTTTAAAGAAAATTTCTATTCTTTTGAAAATAACGACAAAATGATTTAGTTTACCTGGGTGCTAGCCTCTTTCCAGTGAAACCCTGAAGGCCCTCCCTCCTCCCTCCTCCCTCTTTTTCTTTTTTTTTTCTTTATTTCATTTTCTTTGCTATGGTTTGATTTTGGAACCCAACAACAATATCTAGATTCAGCAACAGTAGCAACTGTCCCTTCAACCTCATCTTTTGGTTTATCCTTGTGCTTGGGTTTCGTTGATATTTTGTGGAAAAACTTAGATCGGCTCCTTGTATTGTTGATTTACTCTTTTGCCACTGGCCCAAGCCGGTACACACCACTACACGCCTCTTCCCAGTGCCACTGTGCCCTATAGATACTTGACTTTTTCTTCTTCTTTTTGGCACGTGCCGGATTTGATTCGTGCGAGCCGGAGTGTAGATCGTGTAGATCTTACACGCTTTGCGTGTGAGCCTCATGTGCCGGGCTTCCTCTGCCATTGATGCTGGTTTCCTTTGTTTTGTTAAGTTATCCTAACCTTTGAGCTGAGAAGAGATAATTTCGGTGTGAGAGGTTTATCTCACGACCGGGTCAATAAAGCTTGTTTCTTTAAATATAAGACCTATCCATGTATTCAGATTTAGTTTGTCCAAAGCAGATCAACCCTTTAAATAAAGTGTGTACACGACTTGGATCAGAGGAGGTATATACATTTTTTATTGTTAAATTTTCAATATATCTACGATGTTTGTACTTTTCATAGCTTTTAGGCTTTGTTTCTCTATAAGAGTTTTATGTTTTGGATTTCTTGTTATTAAATGAAAATAAAAGATTTTCCTAAAAATTAAATTAAAAAAAGAAAAAAAAAAAAGAGAGAGAGTTTACCGGGGTGGGTCTATCGTGTTACTATCAAACAACTAATGCGTTGGAGGCAAGAGAATTGGTTGTCCCAATCACGATCGGTAGTTTACTTATTCAGTCACTAACCTCTGAAGGGAACTTCTGATACATAGAGAGAGAATAGAGAGAATAATAGAGTTATAAAGGAGGGTTAAAAAATAGTCCAAAATCTTTTAGATTGTATCCGGCCTCTCAAGTCCAGAAACGTGTCAAACGGGATGCACATGTCGACAATAAATTCAGTAGCACAAATAACACCATCTTTTTTTTTTTACATGTCCACGCAAGGATAGTGGGAGAGAGATTGACAGAACTTACATAAAGCGAGATTCCAACTGGATTGAATTACCTTTTAGGGACACAAATAACACCATCTGCATAAAAATCAAGGAACATATTGCCCGCCATCAAAATCAGCAAAGAAAAATTAGAAAATTCATCCTAGTCCTTTTTTTTTTTTTTAATATTTTTTTTTTACATGTGTACATAAGAGGAGGAGGGAGATTTGAATTAGTGACCTTCGCTTTATTAGGCGTGGTCCCAGCCAATTGAGCTATCTTTTAAGGACTCATCCTAGTCTTATTATATACTATACATTGTCTATATTTTTATTTAAGGAAAATTTGACTTAACCCCCTAAATTTTCATCACTTTTACAATGTCCGCTATAAAGTTTAAAAACTCATAATTTAGTGGGGAAAATCCACTTTACCCCTGAAATTTCATAAATTTTCGTCCAATTTGACGGAAATTAGTAACGGAAGGTTTAAATTTAAATTGAAATATTATTGGGTATATTGCCAATTTTTAAACTTCGAGGTTCAAATTGAAAAATTCTTAAAACTTCAGGGGAAATAAAGTGGATTTTCCCCTAATTTAGTGTATCAAACTTTTAAGGGGAAACTTCACAAGACCCTCCCGAACTACTAGTTGTTTTGAAAATACCTCCCTAAACTTAAAAAACTCTCAATTTACACCTCTGAACTTTTAATTTCTCTCAATTTGGATCTATCCGTACAAATTAGGGCACAAATTTTTTGAAAAAGATCAAAATACCCCTGATTTTAATTTTTTTAAAAAATTAAAAAACATTTTGGAAGTTGAAATTTTAAATAGTGACTTTTGTATAAAATTTCAACTTTCGGATTTTTTTTTAATTTTTTCTAAAAATTAAAATCAAAGGTATTTTGGTCTTTTTTAAAAATTTTGTGCCCTAATTTGTACGGATGAGTCCAAATTGAGAGCAATTGAAAGTTCAAGGGTTTAAATTGAGAGTTTTTTTAAGTTTAAGGAGGGTATTTCAAAACGGCTGGTAGTTCGGGGGGGTCTTGTGAAATTATCCCAACTTTTAAATTTTTGCAATGTCACTTTATGTTAGTTTTTTTCTGTTAAATCCTGTCAAAATTTCAAAAATAGCTTATTTTCTTATAAAACAAAATTGCAAAAATTCAGGTATAGGTAGTTTTGCAAATTCCGTTAAACCTTGACCAAGGCATGAATCTTTGCATTTTTTTAAGGTGTATTTTGGTAATTTAATTTTGACACCCCTTCAATTAAGATTTAGCGGACGAAAGGGTGATATTACAGAAAAATTAAAAGTTTGATACATTAAATTAAGAGTTTTTAAACTTTATGGAGGTAATTGCAAAAGTAATAAAAATTAAAGGAAATTTTCTTCAAAAAAAAAATTCAAGGAAATTAAGTGAAGTTTAATCTTTTATTTATTTTGTTTTCTTGTAGATTTTATATTCCAAACATACCATAGATGACAAAACCATGTGTGGGCACATGAATTAAATATTTAATACCATTTTTTTTTTCTAAGCAAAAAAGGTGGGAAGGGAAATTAGTGTAATTTAGTACCATTTACGAATGTATTATTGTATTAACTCATTGTTATTAGTCCAAAAATTTCTATTTCTACCGTAACTATAAAATGAGCATTTTTAGTCATGAACATTGTCAAAATGAGGCTTCACAATAGAAGTGAAGATGAGTTTTTGACTAATTCTTTGATATTGTATATTGAAAGTGAATTTGTTGTGACAAAAGAACGTCAGGTTCCATTTTGAAATATATTAAGAAACAAGTATTATGTCTTTTCTTTTGTTAAACTTTTCTTAACAATAACTAGATACCAATTTTATTTTTATATATAAATTTTTTAATATTTAATATTAATATGTTTCTCATTCATATTTTGGCATTCATCAATAAGAATTCTTGGTTCCATATCTGCCGCCAGCAGAATTTCCAATAGCCCTATAGTTAAAGTTGTGAGTGAGGTTGAATAATACGCTCATTAAAAGGGTTTCCTATAAGAGTAGTAAAAAACAAAACCAACGTCAGTGCAAAAAAAGGCTCAGACTTTCTTGTTGAAGCCTCTAAACATCAAAGGAGAACACAAGAAGTAATAATCCAATTGTGGAAAGCAGGAGGAGGAGGAGATCTGCCACGAATCAGCAAAAAGGACAATGACACTAGCTTTCATCTCATGCACACCATAGTAGAACCGCTGAGAGTTGTGGTGAGGTGGCCTTAAAAAGGAGACGCAAAAAAATGGTGCGAGATAAGAGAATAAGAGGGTTTAGGGGAGAGGAGAGGACATACCCTTCCCTCCTCCCTAATGGAGAGCGAAAGGTTTTAGAGTTCTTTATATTTTGTTCGAAGGGACCATAGGTATTGTTTGAGTATCAAACGTTCAGATTTGAGATCAAATGATCTCGATCTATTGATTGTTTGAAAATTGCGTCGAACATTTGGTACCTAACATAACCCGATTTTCAACAAAAGTTCTTAACCAAACCTTAATCTAACACGATTTAAAGTTCTAATATCACTCATAATCCTATACTAATTACAAATACACCATTCATAGGCATCTAAGTGTGTCCATTGTCATTAAATAACTAGCCCATCAATAGATCTACTACAAATCCTCAATATAATCCATGGGTCTACATTAAAGTCTCAAATAGTAAGTTATTCAAGTAAGACTAACAATATCTCATCAACTTAACCATAAACATAAACTACTTAAGCAATATCCCATCAATCCTTCAATAACAAATCTAGAAGCTTAAATCCACAAGATAAGATGCTAAACTATAAAAATGAAACTAGACAACAGCTAAACAGTAGTGTAATAGACTAATAACAATACAAACATGAGATTAAGGAAAGGGGTTACCTTCTCTTGAAGATAAGCTTTAAAAAATCTCTCTGAGCATCCAAAATGAAGCAAATGGGCGTAAAGGATGAATATATAGGCTCCTATGCGCATACAATAGGATTGAGATGTCAAATTATAATTTCATGCAACTATCATCAAACGTTCAGCCACCGCATCAAACATTTATGGCTAAGGTTGTATCGATCATACGAACTTTCCTTTTGATTGTTCGGTCAAGGCAGAAAATCACAAACTCCCAATGTTCCAACTTAAATCCAATCCTAACATCCTTGATTTTTAATTAAGGCACTCTTAACCCTAAATATGTTGGAGTGTCATGGGTATATAAACCAAAAAGGGCACACAAGCCAAAAAACTGCTTTACAAAATACCTCCAAGCATGAGACCTCAAAAGCCGACCTCACTATTGTAACACCTATAACCTGCTAGGGTTAGTTTTGTCAACTTATTCACTCAAAAGCGTAAAGAATTATAAGGTTTACCAGAGCAATTAACTAAATGTGATAATAAATACGTGAAAAAATGGTGAAAATTGACATTAATTTATAACTCAATTTAGAGCAGAAACACTTTGTCAAAATTTCTATAATAATATCATAATGGTAATAACGATTCACAGAAGAAATTTCCTCGTGCCAGTGCAATTATTTAAGATGAAGAAAATTCATTCATGATTATGCTTCCTCCAGGACTCCTAGCCCCACATCCAGCCACCTATTTATTGCCCATGATCTGAAAACAAAAGCAAAATTGAATGTGTGAAAAGGCTCAATGAGTAAATTCTCAACCATAAAATAGTTGGATTAAATTCATTTTCTTTTAACACCTTTCACTTATAACGCTTCTTTTCTTATAAACACTTTCGAACATATTTATTACATAATACTATTTAAGTAAGGAGACTATCTAAATAAATTACAACATGGCTAAGTTAAAAAAGTTTCTTTTTCCTTTGGAATTCGTAAATGTAATGGTTTATATTTAATACTCTCATATTAGGGCTCATGTACACTGTTACGCCCCGGGCACTAGGGTTGTGCATTTTTTGCGACCATGACAACACGTGTGACCACAGGTGCGCCTACTGGCCAACCGACTAACTTTTTGGTGCACTTAGCTTTGGAAAAATGATGGAATATCACCTTCTAGTACAGCCTCCTTAAGTGGTTGTGCCTACTTTTCAAGTTTATAACTTTCTACAGGTAATTTTTCCCGATTTGGAAATTTTCTAAGGGAAATAGTAACTTAATATATTTAAAAATCATTCAATAGATATGAACTTTCTAAAAGAATGTTGGAACAAGTGACTCATATTCTACTACTGGTTGATGTAATTAGTTTAAGTGGGCTTGAGGACAAATAAGTTGTAGGTGGTATTTTGGGGTTTTTCAAAATACTTATAATTAAGGTTTTCGTATAAATATGTTATGTTGTAATCCTAAATCATTGAATAGTAAAATATAGCCGCAATCTCTCTTATGGATGTAGGCATATTGCCGAACCACGTAAATCTATGTCTCGACCCTCTCTTGATCTCTCTCCTTTCAATTCCATATTATTCATCGTTGTTGTGCACAGTAACAACAATTGGTATCAGAGCTTAGGTTTACTAACAAGTTTTAGCCCAATAGTCTACGGGAGAAATGAGTTGTCACTGTTCTGACCTAGGGCCCAATGTGTGAGGGGGAGATTGTTGGGGGATTATCCCACATTGGTTGTGGAAGGGGCTAGTGGTCACTTTATAATTGTGAGGGAAATCATCACCTCTTGAGCTAGCTTTTGGGGTTGAGAGAAGTTCAAGACCAACCAACACTAGTATCAGAGAAGGGTTAGTTGTAAAGGGTAACCAAGAGCGTGGAAGAAGTAGCAGCAAGGGTGGTTCGAATGGCAAGAATTTTCGGTCAAAGTCCAAGAAAAGGAAGGACATTAACTACTATAAGTGCGGAAAGAAATGGCACATAAAGTAGGATTGTCCAAAACAGAAAAAGAACAAGGACAACAAGAATGAAGATCCTCAAAATTTGTGAACATAGTGGAAGAAAATTCAAACAATGTTGATGGTGATATGTTTTTCGTTACATCAAATTCAGAGCATTATGTGGATTCTTGACTCATTATGTTCATTTCACGTAACGTCTAACAAAGATTGGTTTAACACTTATATGTCAGTTAATACTGGTGTAGTTATTATGGGTAATGGTGCACATTGTAAAATTACTGGCATATGTAATATTAGAATTTAACTGTTTGATAGTGTGATTAAAACGTTATGTGATGTTAGACATATACCGGATAAAGTATTTAACATTGACATTTGACCCTCATAAATTACACTTTACCTCTTGAAGTATTTTGAGTTAACACTTTACCCCCTGAAGTAACTAAGTTTTAAGGGAAAGTGTCAACTCAAGGGGTAAAGTACCAATTCAAAATACTTTAAGAGGTGAAGTGTACTTTATGAGGGTCAAGTGTCAATGTCAGATACTTTAGGGGGGTAAATTGTCATTTTTTAAACATCAGGGTTAAAACTGCAAATGGGTGGATAATTTAGGGGTTAAAGTATATTTCCCCCTTTTTTTCCAATATGATTTTTGTTACACTTCTAAAATACGGGTCAAATATCAAAAGCTAAGGGAAAATCCAAAATTAACATCCAAGCATATATCTTGTTTGTAACCGCCAAATTAATAACTGGGAGTGCATGTTCTGTTTATAACGGTCAAAAGCTCATTAATGATCGGGAGTGCAAAATTACAAGAATTGGTACGCATTGATCACATTAACGATTACACATATCCTTAGATACTCATTGAATATGGGAGTAGTTTCACATTGATCATAATGGTCAGGGGACAAGGCTATTAATTCACCCGTCAGTTACTCCTACATCTCGGATCCTCCGCCTATTTGCCATTTCTACCGCCAGACTATCAACTCTATAAATAAGTATTGATTATCAAACTTAAGGTTCATGATTCATATTCTACTAAGCTCTATATGGAGTTTATAAAAACACTGACTTAAGCATCGAATGAGGTATGACTGGCCACCACCCAGAGCATTCTCTTAATGAGTGTTCTTGTACTACAGGAATTAAAGGAACAAGAAGACCAACGAAATCGAAGATGTTGAGAAGAACATGCGGATCTCACCATTCAAAGATTGTTGGACCAAAAAATGCACCAATAGTTTAGTGATGTTTGTGGGAACAATTATTCGTTCACTACAAAAAAAAAGGGGGATTAGTAACGTTTCTTTTTTACCATGCTACCCCTTTAGTAACGTCTCACTTTTGTGCCACGTTACTAAATTTTTTGGGTCCATTTGGTAACGTTGTAAAATTCAAACATTACCATTTGGTAACATTTGAATTTTACAACGTTACCAAATAATAATATATATTAAAAATAATAATATATATTAAAAATAAGATATATTATTAAAAATAATAATATATATTAATTAGACTAACATTTTTTTAAAAAATTAAAAAAAAAATATTTTTTAATTATATAATTTATTATTTTTTTTATTATATAAAGTTAGTAAATGTGGCATGTTACTAAACTAACAATGTGCCATGTGTAGCATGTTACTAACGGGTGTTTGGATCCAGCTGTACCCACACAGACCTCTTTTTTCGATCTCTTCCCCCTCTTTTTTCTCTCATCCCGCACAGACCTCTCATCCCTCCCCCCCTTCAATATAAATGTTGTTTATTTACCTTTCATACTCACACAATAAACTTTATCTTAAATCTAATTTGATTGATGACTTAAATATTTTTTGCAAAATGGTTGCACCACAGTTGAAGAATTTTGAAGGCCTTTTATCAACTAAAGTTGATGATGTGAGTGGAGTTGTTTAGCTCCCAATTTTCGCATTTAAATGTGCTAGATTCATGTGAATATACATCAATGAGCATATGTATGCATGTTAACTGGAGTGTATATGCGGTTTGGTTGGGAACCATGAGAATAGACGATGAGATTTTTTTTTTAATTATTATTTAAAGTTTAGTAACGTAGCAAGTAGCTCATAAATACATAATGTATTTTTAAATCAAAATACATAAATTTAGTAATGTTTCATAAATACATAAATATATAAATATATATAAAGAGAGAGAGGCCCTCACCAAAATAAAATATTGTCAAAGTTTAATGAGTATAATTTAATACTATATATGCATATATATTAATGCTAGGGTTACTATATATATATTAATGCTAGCTAGCTAGGGTTAATTAATTACTATAAATATATATTAATGCTATAATATTTTATTTTGGTGAGGGCTTCTCTCTCTCTCTCTCTCTCTCTATATATATATATATCCTAACCCTTAATTGGTACGTACGTCATAGCATGATATTCAAGCTATTATGTCAACCTGTTCCCGGGGGCTTCGATCTTTGCTGTCCAAGTAGTTTAATTAATTAATAACATAAATGTAATTTTAGATCATTACAATCAGCTTCGAGGAAGACAAGAAAATATATATTGGCAACGGTGGCGTGCACAAGCTAGCTAGCAAAACGGTTGTTAGTCATCGCTAACCGCATAATCACTATATATATACGTACCTTAGTGTATATAGTAACCATATCATGTAATTTATATATAACTTACTATATATATGTATCGATATATATACACACACACATTAATATATATCTAGTAACCCTATAGCATCTCATGATCATGATCATGTACATGTAATATATTAGTAACTACATTAATATATATATTTATATATATAAAATTTGTTGGAGTTAGTGATTTATATTAATACCAGTGGAAGGCCAAGTAGACGGGAGTGTAGTGAACGTCGTGATAGCGATGTTCATGGAGCGGGAGGTAGGTTTGTCATTTACCATACATATAGGGTGTGTTTGTGAATGGAATGGTGGAGGAGTGGAACCGCACTATTCATGGGGCCCACCTCATTCCCAAAAAAATATTCTTAAAATTAATCCTAACATTTTTACTTTTTACATCAAATTAATCACATTTTATCACTATTCAATAAAAAAAATCACTACAAAACAAAATTTTTTACTTTTTTATATAAAATATTTTTACTTTTTTCTCTCATATCAATCATATTTACTACAGTACCGTTCCACTTCCAAATCCCATACTATTCCTAAACATAGTCATATAGATCTAGATGTCATTAAGATTATAATTTATAAATTCATCATATTTTTATGTTGTGAAATTTTGCAGATACTTCGTAGAGGCACACCCCCTACGAGAACAAAGGTTTACATCGATACCCATATACAACCGGGCAGTGGCTACCCAAATGATGAGGTCAAGGCGAGAGTGGTATGGTTCTTACACCTTGTCTTGAAACATATTTGTGTACTGGCTAACTTATTTAGGATTAATACTTAACTAGTTTCATTGGCTTAGCTTAACTTATTTAATATTGGTGTAATATTTTTTACATATTGTGTGTTTGTGACATAAAGGAATTGATGAAGAGCCTACAGGCGATTTACCCGGGGGTTGATACGGTGGGCACCGGAAGACGCGTACGCACAAGCTCACGGCAATAAGCCTGAATATGCGAGGCGCATACGAGGTGTAAGTAAAAATATTCAAACTGGATGGGGGCAACAGTCGTTCCTATTATACACTGTCTCAAGCAATGGCCCAAAACCCTAGAAGCTTAGCGGTCATGTCGGAAATGATCGAAAGAGCACTTGAAGCGGAAAGGGAGCAACATAGGGTACAGATGGCCAAGGAGAGGGAGGATATTACCACACAAGTTACGGCATAGGTTACCGATCTATTTACTGCACAGGTGGCTCAACAAGTGGCCGAGCAAATGGCTACTCAAATGCTGGATTATGATGCCAAAATTTGTCAGCTTGTTGAGGGATCTAGACTAGTCACCACCGAACTGACGGTGACTAATGTTATGGCTTCAACACATGTCATTTATAGATTCTTCGTAGATAACCAATCAGGTAATAATATATTACTTTTGTTTCTTATTTGGTAACACGATTATCTATGGTAACTAACTATCATGTTAACTGTCATTAATTTTGTTCAATAATCACATATTATGCATGTAGATGACGTAAATGTAGAAACAAACGACAATCACAATGAAGACCAACCATGGATTTCGGTTGGACATAAGTTGTTTACATCAAAGTAACATTGTGACCGTGCATGGTTCTACGTATATCGCGATACGTATATGTGCACCACTTAAATATATATTTTGGTTTTTGTACTGGGCCATCATTAAAAGTTGATTGTTATTGGTTGGATATTTGCATATATTTGCTTAAAGCCAAGTGCCAAATTGAACATTTATGAATATAAAGATCACATACATTATTAATCCTTGCAGAATTACATCCCTCAACTTTATAGTCCTTTCATTTTAATAACATAAGTGTTTCTGGCCGGTCTAACCTTTGGATGCCAAAATCAAATTGCTAATTGTGAGTATTCATGACTGCATACTTATGCGATTTGTGTTCATAAAGATTGTATGTCACGGTCTTACTTAACTTTTATTATTATTATTATTATTAGGGAAAACTACCTTTATCCCCCATGAACTACCGGATGTCGGCCATTTACCCCCATGAACTTTCAAGTGCAATACCTGACCCCATCAAACTACCTAACCCTAGCCAATAGCCCCTTTCTGTCAGTCAGCTTCGTTGAAACTCACGATCAACTACCTAATCGGTGAACAGTAATGTGAACAATAACATAAACAGTACCGTGAACACGTGAACAGTAATGTTGACTATGAGTTTCAACGGAGCTGACTGACGGAAGGGAGCTATTGGCTAGGTTAGTTAAAAAGGGTCGTATTACTAAAAAAGTTTATAGGGCAAATGACACCCCTAGTTCATGGGGCTAGATTTTCCTTATTATTATTATTATTATTATTATTATTATTATTATCATTTAACTTAAATAGCGATGCATTTGTGATCAACTTCTTTCCTTCATTTCCTGTCGATATTGCATTTGTGATCAGTTTCTTTCCTTCATTTCCTTTCTAATATTTATTTATTTATGCATTTGGTCCATTTTTATTTCTACTATTTTCAAGCCCTATGATATTGCTAATTCGAATGTCCTCTAGTTTGTAGGACAGAGAGAGGAGGATAGATGGAGCCGCTTCATCATTTCTTCCACGACCAAGAAAAAAATTAGCATGTTTGTTTTTTAATTATTGCTTATGTATGTACAGTTTATTTGTTTATTAACAGTTTATGTTGATGTATATAAACAGTTTTAGTTGTTGAAACTTGTGATAGTTGGATCTTGATGGATATATAGTTTTATGGATTAATTGTTTCGTTTTATAGTTTTATTGATTAATTGATGGATATATTGTTTAGTTTATAGTTTTATGAATATTGATGCTTAATTCATGGATATAGTTTTATTGTTTAGTTTTATAGTTTTATGGACTACTATCAGGTATGATGACTACTATATTCGGGTATAAAACGCTCGAAATAATTGAAAAACAAATAGGATATGATTTTTTTTTTTGGACCATTTAGTAACGTGTCACAAAAATGCCACGTTACCCCGTTGGTAACGTTTCAAAAAATGCCACATTACCGTTTCAAAAAGTGTCACGTTACTAATGGGGTAATGTGGCATTTTTTGAAAAGTTACCCCATTAGTAACGTGCCATTTTTTAAAACATTACCAATGGGGTAACGTTTCAAAAATTAAAATGTTACTAAATTTAGTAACATGGCATTTTCTGGAATGTTAGTATTTAGTAATGTGGCACTATTGAGACGTTACTAAATTTCCATACGTTACTAAATTCCCATTAGCAACTTGCAATTTAGTAACGTGCCAAAAATGTTACCATTGGTACATTACTGTAACGTCTCCAAAATTAGCTTCGACTAATCTAGTAGAGTCACTGACAATTTACCCAATTGAGCCAACTTGTGACCCAACGGGTAATCACCCTTATAAAACTGTTAGAATAAATGTAAAGAAAGGTAAATAAAATCTAAGATTTACTATAATCTATCAAGTAAGAACGTGGAACTACTAAATAATAAAGACGAACACGTAATTATAAGTAAAGCATAACTAGTCGGGTAGTAGCAACTTTGCCACTTCTATAGCAATGAACCAAATTACTTAAAAAATAATAACCGCATAAGTCTAACGACTTTGTAAGTAAACTTCACACTTAAGTATAACAGGAGCCCAATTAATGAAAGTAAATGTGCAATTCGAGTAATAACCAAAAAGATGGCATTATCTTCGCTAATACACCATTTAATAGTTTTAGGGTTTTCAAAGTTTATGGTACAGAAACGTTGATAATTACCTAAGCGTTTTAATGCAGAAAAAGCTAATATTTTATAAGTCATAACTCTCATACATGATCTACCCGAGATATTATCCCTTCTCAGTAGGGTTGATGTTGTCCCAAGAGACCTATAATATAATGCTAGTGCCCTACCTATTGCATAACATACCGTATGTAACATTAGTGGCATGATCGAGTCCAACCTCAAATGGCCCACACCAACTAATGACGTATGTCCTATAGTGACTAAACCATTAGGAATGGTTACACCAAGATCACAAAACTAATGGATTCAAAGCCTCGTATATCACACACATTTGACCATAATACACAGTTTGTATAGTAAGCCACATGGCCGTTCATACCACACGTACTGGCGTACTATGTCTTGCGATGCATCTTAACAGTTCATTTAATACACAGTTACCGAGTAATTATAGAAAATAAGTACGCCTATATCATACGTGTGGTCAGTCAACTGACATATCCCATGTTTTACATAAAAATGGTGTAAGTGTTTACTTACTTCGAGCACTCGAGCGAATTTTTCGACCAAGCTACTTCCTAGAATAACAGTTACAAGACACTGTTATTCTAAGCCTTACGAAACCTAGAAATGTAGCCAAGCCTGAGCATTTACGTGTGAAACTTAAGAATAGGTACTCTGCCCACTGACCATATGTCCGACCTTGATGGTGTACATCCGCTTAGTGTGTTAAGCACACCATTTTAAGATTCAGATAGTGCATGTTTCTAATGGCATTCATAGACCTTTAAACCTCTCTTAAACTAGCAAAATATTACATGCAACGTAAGGAATCACAGAACCATGATTTTATGAGAAAACCCTTTGAAAAGATCATTATCTTTAGGAAAACGTTTAGTAAATACTTGAAAACCATTATCAAAGAAGAAATACAAGATAAGACAGTGTCAAATACAAAGGAACAAAACTTACCCCGAAGCCAAACACGGACATGGTGTAGTGACCTAAATTATTAACTAGTCATAAGTGGCTTAGTTGGGAGGATTAATTTAGGCTTTAGGTCATTAAGAATGCTAGAAGGGTAATTTAGACTTGTAGACGGACATACGCTAGGTTTGACGGACGTACGCTATTGTCTGTAGTGCGGACATATGTGGGTGAACCACCGAACGTACGCTATGCAAACTGTATAGGTGGACGTACGTGGGACTACCGGACATACTCTACTTTTTAAATATCCTTTAGATAATACCTAGACGTACGAGGTAGCCATTGAACTATTGGGCAAGAACCACCGGACGTACGCCTCTTGGCCGGACGTTCACTGCTTTTCTAGGCCTATAAATAGCACCCTACCTCCTTCATGTTATTCACACTTTCCATATGCCCCTAGGCTGCCAAAGTGTTCGTAGAGTGTTTTCCAAGCATTTGTGAGTGTTTTGTGAGCATGTGTGTAAGGCATTTGCGAGTTCGGAATGTTCATGAGGCGGAATGAGGCGGAACTCTTGTGGTTTTGTTTCAATGAGATAACATTCGATCCTTAACTTTAATTTACATCGTTGTACTGCTTGTTTAGTGTTTAGTGGTAGTTGTTAGCTTAGTTACACTTTAAAACCCATTTTGGTTAACATTTTGGTTAGCTTAGTGTTGTTACGTTGCATAGAGGTTACAAACTAGACTAGATGGCTTTAGGTTGTTCCTAGTAGCCTTAGGAGTCGGAGAATAGGCAGACAGATGAGAGAAAATGGGGTTCTCTCCAGAAACCCATATAGCGAATGTACGATATCGAGACCGAATGTACGGCTTGTTGTTATATGATGGACATATGCACCTAAGCCCGGACGTATGATCACTGAGTGGCAAGAAAATCCTATTTTTACCAAACGTCCCATAGCTCATGTTTTCTTTGATTTAGGGTTATTTTAGTGAAATTAAAACTAATAGAAGGTTTTCCACAGATTTGGAGAACCTGAACCTTTTAGAGTTTTCGAAGATGCGTATCGACCCAGGTGAGTTTTAACTCACATAATGCGCATTGTTATTTTTCATGCACTACACGTCTATTTTGTGTACCGAGTAAACATGCATATTTTACAACTCTCACAATTTGTACTTATTGCACATGAACTTTGTCATTTTGAGAAAAACGTTGTGCTGAACCTGTTAACCAAGTGAGACTTGTAAAAAGACATGCATGTAAAATACAAACAAGATAATTGCATCGTATAACATGGTATACCAGTATGTACGGTAGTAATGGTCATGTGCTTACTATACATATTAGCTTTATGGTCAAATGTGTGCGTTATATGAGGGTTGTGGATCCATTGATTTCGTGACCTTGATGCAACCATTCCCAATGGTTTGTTCATTACAAGACGGACGTCATTAGTTGGTGTGGGCCACTCAGGGTCGGACCCTATCGTGCCACTAACGTTATGTACGGTATATTGTACAATAGCTAGGACACTGACATTGTATTATAGGCCCCTCAAGACAGCATCAACCCTATTGAAAAGGGGTAATATCTTGGGTAGACCATACTGTTGAACTATGAATATTGTTTATATCATATGCATATATCATTACTATATATATCACACATAATTAAACTGTCATGATAGAACTGCTTTTACTTATTAAACATCTGAGTTCATCGCTAAAACTGGCATGGGTATTATCTACATTAAAAATCACTAAGTCTTAGACTTACCCTTTATTTATTTATGTCTTTCTTCATCATTACGAATAATTACGCGGTTTAATTGCACTAAACGAAAATGTTGTCAAAGACTACTTGGGTGATTGCTTAGGACTTGATACGGGTAATCTTTGAGGATATGGATCCTGTTTGGCTTAGGACGATGTAGGAGGATGGAGAATATGTCCGTGTAGACATAATCGAGATCTTGATATCATTAGTTCTGTTGAAGCTTAAGTTTAGACTTTAATCTGTTGATCTTTTGTGAACAATGTTGATGTATCTATTTCCTAATGATAGTCCGATAACCAGTACATTTGATGACTATTTGCTATACTATGGATGTAGTGCTTTATCTGTGGTATTGTTGTGTGATGTTTCTATTATTGTTGGGATTAAGAGACAATAATAGAAACATTACACAACAATACCATAATCCTATAGTTTTGGTAAAGTCTTATGCTGTAGTTTTCACGTTGCGATAAGGAAAGTGATTTTTCCAGAGGTCGTATCTCGGAGGGACATGGCTGGGATGGCGTGTCGTAGGGTCAATTACTAGTTAATTGATATTTCCATTGGGTAGGGTGTTACACATGGTCTCCTTTCCTTGGAAACTCCTCTTTGTAGCTCACTCTCATAGATTTCTCACTCAATATGCTAAGAAAGGGTTCTGGCAGCCTAGGGGCACACCAGGGGAAGGAAGAAGGCATGAGAAATGAGAGGAGGGACGGGTTATTTATAAGGAAAGTTTGCCACCAACTCTCTGACAGAGCAGCGGACGTCCGGTGGTCCTTGCACATTGGTCTAGAAAGTGTCTCGTACGTCCAAGTATTATCCAAAGGGTATCCCAAAAAGTAGCGTATGTCTGGAGGTCGCACGTATCCATTGTACTATTTGCAGAGCTGGTGGTCCCCCACCATACGTCTATACTATAGACAGCAACATACGTCCGCTAAACCTAGCGTATGTCCGCCTTCTGATGGTTAGTTTTTGGCTTTTATCTTTCTAAAGGTTCCAAGCGTGATTAGGTTAACGTTAAGGGTTTCGGGTCTCATTAAACTCCTTCATTGAAAACCTCTATTGATTGCTCCTATGGAAAAGATTTTGTTTAATAAAAATGTTGGCTTTTATCGGGGTTTTACAATTACTAACATTTAGTAACGTTTTAATTGTCCTAAAACGTTACTAATGGCTTGTTACTAAAAAAATAGTTTTTTTTTTTTTTTGTAGTGGTTCTTTACAAATAAAAAAAATTCGATTATAGTGAAACGCATGTACAAATAGCTAACAGGCTGGCAATTTCGACACGACCTGCCAACTCATTTTGCCATCTTATCATGATCAAATGACTGTAGATCCAAACATTGCCCAACCAAATAAATATGGCTTAGATAACAAATAGATAGCAAAATGATAACATACCGGCATAGAATGGGTCACCAAGGTGATGGTGGTAGTTGAGGACTTATAGAGCCCTGACGAACGATTCGGGTCAAGTCTCCACCCAAGATGCAAGACGAAAAGACATGGCAGCTAGAAACTCAGTAGATGGTGAGTGATGCTAGCACTGGCTTGGTCTTTGGTGATAGAGGGATGCTCCAGAAGAAGAATATACCCCACGTCCTTATGATTGACAAACCCTGAAATCAAAAAGAGAAGCTACGCATTTGGAAAAGAGCGAAAAAGTTTCAAAATGTGGCTAAAGAAATGTGGCTATGGCCACCTATGAACATGACAAACTTTGAGGATGAGTTACAAATTCCTAGAAGACCATCATTGTCAACGAGTTGTGCTACTGAGAAGAACTGCCATCCAAGTTGGGAGAACTCAGATCTCTCGGTGCACGGGCACAGAAATAAGAACCAATGTCCTAGTTAAGAGAACTTTGGTCTCTTGGCATTCGAGCTTGGTAGAAGACTCCGGGCAATCAAGACCATAGTCAAGAGGTTTCGACCTCTAAGTGCACGGACTCAAACATTGCTCAAAGATGAAGACCCAAGTCCAACAGCTATTCCCAAGTTGCAGAATTCCGAGGGCTTATTCTAAGCATCTTATTTTGAGCTTCTGAGAAGGCATTTTGAAGTTCCCATAAATCGAGTCAACTCCATTTCAAGCCACACTTTAAGAAACGTTTCCTGAGTCCAAATTACTAAACTCAACGTGTATAGACTTGAAGGGCCGAGCTTGTTTCCCAAGCAAGCCCAAAACTAACTGCCACTAGGATACACTATTGGACATCTATGGCATAGGGAATTCACCTTCACCAAATGCATGGGGCATTCAAAAAAATGAAGGTACAAACAGAGAAGCACAATTATTGCTCTAGCATAGCAGCTCGAACATAATTTCGAAGAGAAGAATCCCGAGTATATGGATTCTAAGAATAAAAAAAGTCAAAAGATGAAACTCCAAATTTAGAAAACAATAGTTGGAGGTAATTATTTTGATAATTATGTTCGAAGTTGCTAGAGGGTAAGATGATAATCAAAAGCAAGTTCAGAAAGAAAGAGAATTAAAAAGAGAAGGATAAAACCCTCAATAAAAAAACAAGAGAGGGATAAAACCCTCAATAAAAAAATAAATTAAAAAAAAAAAGAGAGAGAGAATGGGAGACAACCCTTAAAAAAAAAAAATGTGAGACAAACCTTATAAAAATAAGACAGGGAGAAAACCCTTGATAAAAAAAAACTAGGCAATCGAACATTTCGAGACAACACCAAGACAGAAAACATCATCAGAAGGCTTTCATCCTCGATTCCATTCTTGAATTCAAAAGGGTGGTTGAGCTTTCATCCTCAGATTTTTTCACCCTCGGATTCAAAACGGCAATCAAGCCTTCATCCTCGGACTTTGATCCTCATATTTTGAAAAGGGTGGTCAGTTTTCACCCTAGATTCAAATTGTTTATAGAGGGCCAATTTTTATCCTCGGCTCTCGGACTCGATCCTCAGATATTGAAGATGATTGGTAATGTAGGGGGAAACAGGAGGAAATTAGCTCGTATGAGCTTCAATAATGAGGATGCGAATTCGAGGGTGAATTCTATCCAACTTGGGGAGGATGATGCAGATTAGGATGCTTGGGAGTACTGAGGAAGACCCGAGCTAATGCCAATGTGAAGACACCCCAGAAGATGGTGACACATGCCCAAACGCGAGCTGCAGCAGAGGCTCATCCGGACCCGTAGCTAGACAAGAGAAGACCGTTTGAACGATGATATAGTCATCCGAACGATGATATAGTCGTCCGGACCCATAACTTTCTTGAGAGGGGGTCAAAACGCTCCATTCAGAGCCTGTTCGCACCTCGTTTGGACGTTGTGTTATTTTTATGCTTATTTTACGTTTTGCTTGAGTCCCGTCCGGACGGCCTGATGTCTTGTTCGGACGCTTAGTCCTATTTTGGTAGTAAACCGACTTTATTTCATTGTTTTATTGGGTTTAGGGTTTTGGAGGTGTTTATGTCATATGTTATTAGGTTTAGGGTTTTGGAGTCTTTATTTGTGTTTTATTAGGTTTATGAGTCTTGCGTTATAAATATATGCTTATAGCCTCAAAGAAAATGAGTTTTATGTTGATTATTGACTTTTGTTGAATAAGAATTACTCATAGGTAAGTTTTCTTCATTTTTTTTTTGAAATCATAAATAGACTCTAGACTTCAAGAAGAATTTTCAGATCATTGATAGACTCAAGATCTAGAATTACATATCCACTGCTTTATTGTTGTTATTTGCTGTAGCCCACTAAGTCGTGTTACATCAATTGTTTTCTATCCTTGGGTTGGTTTTACTTTGGGTCAAAGAAGGTGATTACTTAGTTTTTAAACCAAGTTTTGAAGAAAGGGTCTCGGTTTTTGCCCTCAAGCTATGGATTTTTCACCCTCTGGTCTTGATTTTCACCCTTAGGTCTTAGTTTTTATCCTCGGTTCTTGGGTAGAACATGCTATGGAATCCCCAAGATATGCTAAAATTCCCATTATCCAAGTTTCCCAGATAAAGGAATTTGGGGGGTAACTATTACACCTCTAAAATACGGGTTAAATATCAAAAGTCAAGAGAAAATCCAAGATTAACATCCAAGCATATATCTCTTTCGTAACCACCAAATTAATAACCGAGAGCGCATATTCCATTTATAACAGTCAACAACTCATTAATGATCTGGAGTGCATAATTACAAGAATGGGTACATATTGATCACATTGACAGTTACACATATCCTCAGATACTCATTGATTACGGGAGCAGTTTCACATTGATCATGGTCGGGGGACAAGGTTATTAATTCACCCATCAGTTACTCCTACATCCAGAATCCTCCACCTATTTGCCATTTCTAGCGCCAGATTATCAACTCTATAAATAAGTATTGATTATCAAACCTAAGGTACATGATTCATACTCTTTAAGCTCTATACGAAGTTTATAAAAACACTGACTTAAGCATCAGAGCAGGTGCAACCGGCCACTACCCGGCGCGTCCTCTTAACAAGTGCTCTTGTTTTATAGGAATTAAAGGAGTAAGAAGACCAATGGAATCGAAGATCGAAGATGCCAAGAAGAACACAAAGAACGTGCAGATCTCATTAATTGGAGACTGTTTGACCAAAAAATGAACCAATAGTTTGGCATCATCTGTGCGATCGATTATTCGTTCTTTACGAATAAAAAAATTCAATTGTAGTAAATGCACGTACAAATAGCACAACAATCGATATAAATGGGATTTGTTGGCTTATTTTGAAAAACTAGTAAGTTCTATACGGATGAGCATCTCAATTTCATGGAGATGGTAGGCTCATAAAATCCGCCTACATCATGGGTGGTGGTGATTCCTATGGTATAGATGATGTTGTTGATGCAGATACATGGACGATAGATGATGACCTAGTGGTTATTTATCTGGGTTACCACGATATCCGAAGCCTAGATGTGTCGGATGTTTATTTTGTTAGACTAGTTGTTAGTCCTCTTTTGTAGAGCATTTAGATATATGCTTAAATATTGATATGTTGTATATAGCTCATGTCACATGTGGCATTTTTGTACAGCTATTCTTTTGTATGTAAAACTTTATTCACATTGATGTATTTGTCAGTTCAAATGTGTCATATATGTCTAATGTTATTTATATTCCTTTATAAAGATATGAACTCTAATGAATCATTGATAATGCATGTGGCTCTATGAGACTTTATAATATTGTTAATCAGATTAATGTATGGGTTCATGACATACTACGGCATCAACATGCCACTATGACAATATGCTTTATTCTGGGTTATCAGTTTTTAAAAGAAAATTTTTTAGTTATGTTTTTATCAAGCGGGTCATCACAATGTGCTTGAAGCAACAAGTTTCATCAAACTTGCACTTTTGGATCTAGTAACAGTAGAAGCATTGGCAACATTACATGTTGTAGAATTCATATGTGATTTAGCACTACAAAAAATCATACCTGTAGGAGATGTGATATCGATAGTAAAAAAGCAGTGAAGGTTAATGATATAAATTGGAGTATATTTCATAGCGAGTATATTTGTAACTCGCTTATCTCCTTTAAAAAATGATAATGAAATTTCATAGTGATTTTTTTTTTGGTTAAAAAAAAAGCTATGGATTGGCACGGGAGAGAAATTGGTAATAG
Source organism: Carpinus viminea (assembly GCA_013348765.1). Taxonomy (NCBI): domain Eukaryota; kingdom Viridiplantae; phylum Streptophyta; class Magnoliopsida; order Fagales; family Betulaceae; genus Carpinus; species Carpinus viminea. The sequence goes on from CP054674.1 coordinate 11,214,757, forward strand.
AATATCCAAATGTTACAAAATGATTTTTTTAGTATTTTCTAGGGGTTAAAAGGTGGTTAACCTCAAACCGTTTGTTAAAAGATTTTTTTTTTTTTTTTTTTTAAAAAAAACAAAACAAAAAACCAAAACGATGTCATTTGTATGGTAATATGATAACATCATACTACAAAGTTAGGGGTGAAAAGGCAGGTAGTTAATAACCGTCCGCTAACCATACTAACAACTAACCGTTAACCGTTTTTTAAGGTGATTAGCAAAAATTGCTAACCACCTAGGTGATTATGGTTAGTAGTTTTAATTTTTTTTCAAAAGTGCTAATTAACCGCTAATTACCTATACATATATAAATACATGAAATGATATTGTTTTCGTGTTTAAAATTTTAAATATATATATATAATAATCTAGAAACGATGTCGTATGTAGTATAATATTTTTGTATTATCATAGAAACTACAACGTTTCTTTTTTTTAAAAATAATATATAAGTTTTTTAATTTTTTTCATTTTAAAAGTAGTTAATGGTTATTAGAGTTATTAACCACCGATTAACCATTGAGACAATTAGCGAAAGCAGTTAGTGGATTTTGCTAACTGCCTAGGTGGTTACAGTTAGCAATTTTAGCGGATTTTACTAACCGCCTTTTCACTCCTATTACATACTATATATATATAGGCGGTTAGTGATTTTCTTGATCACCTTCAAAGGTGGTTAGCGGTTAGCGAGCAGTTGCCTTTTCAACCCTAGTATTTTTTAATGTTATATTATTAATAAAAATTATATAATATATAAATATCATCAAGTTCTTTATTATTCTTTTTATTATTTTTTGCAATGAAGTTATTTATTTTATATATGAAGAAGTAAAAAGGGGTTTGTTAAGGGTTTTCCTCGTAGTGTTTTCCTAATGTTCTCCCAGTCTTACGCAGAACATGATTTAAGAAACAATAAAGTTTTTTTGCCAACCGGTTAATTTTTATGAGTTAATAGTTATGTTCTAATGCTTTAAAATTTGTTTTTGGATTCAAAATTAAAACCTAAGGATGGAAGGTTAACCCTTTAGGGATGGTATCACCCAAAATGAATTTAATCATCTTAAATTTGTTGATAATGTATCAAATTTGATGCTAATGCCTAAAAAAAGGGGTAGTGGAGGCCACTACAATTTTATTTTTTCTTAAATCATGTTTTATATAAGACTGGGAGAACGCTAGGAGAACCTACACGAAGAACCCATAGCATTTTCCAAGTAAAAAATACCTTCAATAAACTAAATTGGTAAAATCTATCATGTGTCCAAGACTGAATCTCACATGTATCAATAATGATGAGAGTTTTAAAGAATATATTTACTATTCAGTCTATAAATATCACATTTTGCCTTTTTTTTTTTAAGTACTTTTTTGGTACCCAGGTTTTTATTTTATTTTTTATTTTTTTTCCCATCTAGGTTTTCAAAACAATCATAGGAGGTGCCTGACCTATGGGAAGAGACCACCTCAATGCCTCTGTTAGATTCCGTTAAAGAAAATTAATAGCTGTCATGTGTCATCCCCAAAATATGCCATGTGTCCTTAACAAAATAATAGGAATAAAAAATCATAAAAAAGTAATTAATAAATAAAACAAAACCTAATAAATAAATTTTTAAAAGAAGAAAAATTTAGGGGTAGCACGGCCACGCCATTATGGCGAATGAGGGTGGAGGTAGCCCCTATTTTGGCCATTAGAGGTGGCTTGAGCCCTTGCAGCCCCTCTGGGGGTGGCGAAACCACACCCAGTAATGGTGTTCAAATGGGGCGATTATAATCACTTCGCTAATCGCTTATAACTGTTAACCACATAACCATTTTGATAGGCGGTTATTAAAAACCGATAACCTCCTAGGGTGGTGCAGTTATGTAATGCTCTCAAAATTAGCCTTGACTAACTTGGTAAATTTATTGGCAATTACTCCATTTAAACCAACTTGTGGCCAAATGGGAAATTGCCCATCTAAGCATTATCAGAGTTAATGCATAAGAAGATGAAACAAATATGAGAAACTATTACATTATCAAATGGAAAAGTATAATCCTCAAACTCAAAGGCGGAAGCATCTAACAATAATAATAAACCAACCTAATAACAACATGTAAACCTTTAAGCAAAGTCTGTAGTGGCAATCGTACCACTCTTAGGTTCTAAAAATAGATTTTCTGTAAGTGTAATAATAGCGTAAGTCTAAAGACTTAGTAGGTAAACCTTACAATAAGGTATGATATGAGCCTATTTAAGCATACATAAATGTGCAGTTTTAATAAATATTCAAAAAAAGGTGTTGTCTCCATTAATATATCATAAAAATATTGTTTGGTTAATAAAAGAATGGTGTACTCTCGGCAGTAATTACCCATGTATTTTAATGCTTCTCAGCAGGGTTGGTGCTATCCCAAGAGACCTATAATAAAAACTGGTGCCCCGACCATTATATGCTATTGTCCATAATATTAGTGGCATGACTGAGTCCGACCTCAATGGCCCACATTACTAATTATGTATATCCTACAATTACTCACCATTATGGAATGGCTGCGCATGGTCACGAAACCATTAGTTCCAAAACCCATATAACACACACACACATTTGATCATAACATTAAGTCTTTATATTAAGCCCATGCCTATTACACCGCACGTACCATTGTATCATGTCATATAATGCATCTTATCAATCAGTTAAAAAAATAGTTACCAAGTAATTGTAAAATGTAGATATGCTCATATCATACCCGTGGTCAATCAACTAACATATTTCACATTTTTAAGGAAAGTGTTGGTAAGCATTTACTTATCTCGTATGCTCGCTTGAATTCCTCGACATTGCTAAACCCTACTATAACGAAATACGACACATCGTTATATGCAATACTAGAAGAGCTCTATGAGTATGGTACTAAACTTATTTAACAAAAAAGGTCACTAAACTCTAAAATGCATTAGTGGAGCTAAATGATAGGTGCCTGACCTTCTGGCCATACATATGGGCTCAAGGCGTACGTCCGGTAAGTGAATTAGGTGTTCTGGCCAAAAGCTCCAAACTATGTTTTAAGCCTTCAATGAAATCTATAGGCTACTATATCTCCTTCTAGGCTATTGAATAAACACATATAAGGCAATTAACATGCTATTATGCAACTCAAAGCAATAAAAAAAGGGGTTTAAAACTATTTTAAAACATACTTGGCTTTTGCAAAGAAATAGGTGTGAAAGCTTTACCAAAACTTTTTCAAATATAAAACACTATTAACAACAATAAAAGATCATGAAATGCGTAAGGGGATTACCTTGGAAGGCTGCAAGAACACCAAGCTTTCTTCATTCTCTCTCTCAAATCACAAAACTCACAAAGATACGTACACAAGAGGTTTTAGAGAGCATGGGGGCGAGAATGAGTTCAAGGGATGGTGGGGGGATGGGTATTTATATGTGAGAAAAGCTGAGAGTGCTGCAAGGCTGTTTAAAAAAGTAAAGTATGTCTAGTACGATAGGGGCGTATGTCTAGTACTATTTACTCAAGATTCCAAAGGGTGCATCATATGTCTAGGTATTATCCAGGAGTTTTCCAGAAAGCAGCATACACCTGGTGTGGTCCTTAGTATGTATAACTACAGGTTAGAGGCGTACATCCGGTGGTCCCCTATTGTATGTCCTCATTAAAGATAAGGGCGCATGTATGGTGGTCCCCTAGTGTATGTGTGGCCAAAAAGCGGTGAGCTTTCATTTTTGCCTCAAACTTCTAGAAGTTTTGGGTTATGTGTATGGGCTTAGGTGTAACGACCTTGATGGGCAAGTCGATTAATTGATCCTGTGGTTCATTTTCCAACCTTATCCCTCATGGGACAAAACTCAGGGATTTCAACCTTATAAATGAGAGACCTTAGTGGAAGACTTTCTAAATTATAGGTATAGAAAGTAGTAAATATATAATCACACATTCATACACTAGAGTAAACATAATATCTCATAATATAAAAGTAGTCACCAAATGTATTGATCAATAGACCATCATCAAAATAAAAGGTTATAAACCATAACATAACTGTTTAATAAAAGATCAACAGATCAAATCCTAAGCTTAAGTAATGCTAATGAGATCAAAATCTCAATCATGTTAGCACGGGTGGTTCCTCCATCATCCCACGTAGACTTCATCCAGATTGAGTCCATGTCCTAAAAAATAACTTGAATTAGGTCTTGCGCAATCACTCAAGTCTGCTTTGACGGTATCCTTGTCTAAGATAGTTAAGCCGCGCAATTATTTGTAATGAAGGGTGGTAAAACATAAAATAACGGATTAAGTCTAAAATACACAACAATTATAGTTAATTTTTGTAAAATATGCAATAGTTCTATCATGATAGTTTTCTATAGATGTGATATAGATATATGATATATGCATATGATATAGAGTGACAGTTATAGAAAAATAGTATGGTCTACCCAAGATTTACACATTCTCAGTAGGGTTGGCACTGTCCCGAGGGATTTGTAATATAGTGTTGGTGCCTTGACTATTATATACTACCGTACATAATACTAGTGGCACGATCGAGTCCAACCTTGGTTGGCCAACACCATTAATGATGTCCGTCTTGTAGTAATCGTCCATTAAGGTTGCATCGGTCACGAAACAACTATTAGATTCAAAGCCCATATAACATACACATTTAACCATAAAGTTAATATGTATAGTATGCCCATGACCGTTATCCCGCACATACTGATGTACCATGTCATACAATACAATTTATCTTGTTTATATTTTACATGCATGCTTTTATAAGTCTCACTTTCGTTAATATATTAAGCACATTGTTTTTCATAAAAAGCTAGAGTTCATATGTTGCAAAGTGTATATTGTAAGAGTTGTAAATATGCATATTTTGGTACACAAAATAGTCGTGCAATCATGAAAAATAATAATGAGTATTATGTGAGTTAAAACTCACATGGGTCATACAAATTCTCTGAATACTCCTCCAAACGGTTCAGATTTCCCAAATTAATGGAAAACCTTCTATTAGTCATAATTTCACTTAAACAACTCTATAACAAGAAAACATGAGCTATCGGACAGTTGGCCAAAATAATGTTCCATGGAATGATTCTGACTATACGTCTAGGCTCGAGGCTGTATATTTGCTTCGAAGTTTTTAGGTAGAACCTTGTTTTGTCTACGCATCCTCCTATAAGTCCTTTCCTCCCAAATTGACTCCTAAGGTTACTAAAAGGCTTTCTACGACTACATATCTCAAAATAATTTCTCCATGCATACGAAAACACGTTCGATCAAGACAAAAATACTAAACCGCAAAGATTAACACAACCTAGCTAGAAACTAAAAAACAACAGCTAAGATAGCATTTAAACAACATAAAGGCATAGAAAGTAATGTTAAACGTAAAGGTTACCTCCTAGAAGCAACTTCCAAGAACCTCCTCTCCTTCTTCACAAAACTCACTAGAAACACACTCACATAGATAAATGGGTGCATTCAAAGGGTGAAAGGGGTGAGTATTTATAGGAGAAACAAAGCTGATAGCGCTACAAACTACTTTGAATAGTAGCGGACGTCCAGTATTATCAAATCGTACGTCTGGTACTATTTGCACAACAGTCCAAATGCTACAACGTACGTCAAGGCATTACTCAAAAGATACTCCAAAAGCTGCGTGCGTCAATGTGGTCCCCATCATACGTCCTTGTACTATTTGTAGGCGTATGTACGTTGGTCCCTCTGTGAACGTTCTCAACTAAAGACAAGAGCGTATGTACAATCCAAAAGTCCAAAATGCCCTTCTAACTGTCCATAGTGACCCAAAATCTAAATTAACTCTCTAATTAAGCTACTTAAGCTTAGTTAATTATTTGAAGTTACTACATTAGGTTTTTTTGTTATAATTAGCCAATAACTGCAAACCGCAATTGTTTGTACAACCCTACTATTCCTAAATCTCACATGTATCAATAATGATGAGAGTTTTAAAGAATATATTTAGGGGAAAGTCCACATACTTCTTTAAACTATCACCAATTTGACAATGTCTCCCAAACTTTCAATTGTGATACTATACCCCTCAAATTACCAAAAATCGTCAATGGTCTCCCCAATGATGAAACTACCCTTAGTAAAATAAAAACAAAAATGGAATTTATATTAGATAGGCTTGGGTTAGTAGTCCAAAAGTTTTAAATCCTTAAGTTTTTTTTTTTGACAATTTATTCCTTGGGTATATCGAAAACTAAAATAAAATTTAGTCGTTCAATTTTGTTAATTGCTATTACCTTACTTAAAACGCACCGTTTTTTACTCATTAAAATATTAATTTTTTGAAATTAAATCTATTTAAAATATATATATGAGTGGCCAAACCACCCTATAAAGAGTCACTAGCCCCCCTTTAGGCCATAAGGGTGGTTCAGCCATCAAGTAGTTGCCTGTTAAAAAAAAAAAGAAAAGAAAAAAGCAGGGGTGGTCGAACAACCCGATAGGGGTGGCTGGCCACCCCTTAGGCCAGGTGGGTGGAGACCAGCCGGTCTGAGGGTGGCCGAACCACCCCCAGGCAAAATGGGGTGGCCAACCACTCCTATAGGGTGGTTCTTTTTGTTAATAGGGGGTGGCTCGGCTACCCCCTTAGGTAAAGGGGTGGTTTGGCCACCCCCAGACTAGGCCGGTCTGAGGGTGGCCGAACCACCCCCTTAGGCCATGGGGGTGGCTTGGCCACCCCAGATTGATCGGTTTGAGGGTGGCCAAACCACCCTTAGTCAAAATGAGGTGGCTAGCCACCCCCTATGGGGTGGTTCGGCCAGTCTTAGGGTGGCCGAACTATCCCCAATCAAAATGGGGTGGCCAACCACCCTTTATGGGGTGGTTTGGCTGTCTGGGGGTGGTTGAATCACCCCCAATCAAAATGGGGTGGCCAACCACTCCCATGGGGTGGTTCGGCCACCTTTTTTTTTTTTTTTAACAGGGGGTGGCTGGCCACCCCTGTATTTTTTTTATTTTATATAGATTTAATTTTTAAAATTAAATTTAAAAAATTAATATTTTAATGGGTAAAAAATGGTGTGTTTCAAGTAAAGTAATGATAGTTAACAAAATTGGATAGTTGAATTTTATTATAGTTTTCGATATACTCAATGAGTAAATTGTCAAAAAAAAAAAAAAAAACCTTAAGGATTTAAAAATGTTGGACTGCTGACTCATGCCTATCTGATATAAATTCCCAAACAAAAATACTAAAACTTCTGAAAAAAAAACCTAAAACTAAAACAAAAAAATACAAAATTCTAGGGGTGACCTACTTTTTATAAGAAAAAAATTTAAAAAATTTCAATTTTCGTTTTTTTTTTTTTTAAAAAAAAATCGTTTTATTTTTAATACAAGTTTTTTTCTTTTCTTTTTAATTCGTTTAACAATAGAAATTTCATTTTTTAATTAAAATTTTTCGTTCTTAATTTTTAATTTTTTTTTTCAATTTATAAGAGTAATTTTATAGTGTATATATACACACACACACACACACACACACACACACACACACACACATATATATATATGGGTATTTCTATCTTTTTGCTAGCCTTGGAAGGACATTGACAATATTTTGATAATTTGAGGGACATTATCATAATTTGAAAATTTAGAAAAACATTGTTAATTGAGTGGTAGTTTGAAGAAGGTATATTTTACCCATATATTTATTATGCAGTCTATAAATATCGGATTAGGATCCTCTACAATTTTTTTTTCTTAAATTGTAAATTCACATTACGTGATTTAGGCTGTTTTTGATTATTAAAACACTTGAAAAATATTACATATTAAAAATATGGCATATTATCGAGGTAACAAAAAAAAAAAAATCGTCATAAAAGGGTTTGTTTTCACTTTTGTAGAGACACTTATTTTTTATAAAATCAAAAAATAACTTTTAAGTTAAATTGTTTTTACAACATAAAGAGTAAGAATGTAATGAAAATATACTCAATTTTCAACTAAAATGTATTATACTTTAAAATGTAGCATTTTTCAAGCATTTTGATACCTAAAAAAGGCCTAAATCACGTAATTTGAGAATATAAAATTTTAAAGAAACCATAAATATCACAGTTTGCGTTGCTATTATTTTTATTTTTTTAGGGGGTAAGGGTAAGTATTCGAATATTATTTTGGTTCAATTCCTGTCGACCACATTGTCTATAACGAACAGGGACGAAAATAGCCGTTTTTCGGACATGGAAAGAATATGTCGTCGTTTTTGCCTAGAACATTTCTTTCTTATTTTTTATTTTCGTGAGCAAACCCTGAAGTCATTTTACGAACGGATCAGGATCCTCGGCAGTAGTGAGAAAATTGCCAGGGGATTTTTTTTGAAATCTTGGCCCTTTATTTTGATCCAAAGGCCATAAATTTGCCACATGTCATATTTAATATAAAATAATAAAAATATTATTTAAAATTTAAAAGTAAATATAAAATAAAATCATAATATAATAATATAATTTATTAAAAAATAAAATTATTAAAAAAGAATTGCCACCATATTCTCCCTAGGGTGGCCATCCACCCACAGGGTGGCGCTACCACCACCAACCTTTGGGGTGGCGAGCCCCCTAGGGTCCCAGGGGTGGTTCGGCCACTCCCTAGAGTCAAACCCATTTTATGGGTTAAATGGATTTAGTTCTAGGAGGTGGCTGAACCAACCCTTGGGACCTTAAGGGGCAGCGTCGACCACCTCAACCTGGATTTTAAATGGGTTTGGCCCTAGGGGTGGCCGACCCACTCCCTGGGGCCCTAAGGGTGGTGTTGGCCACCACCAACCGACCTTTGGGGGTGGCCGACCACCCCTTAGGGGGAGAATGAGGTGGCTCAGCCACCCCATTCTTTTTTTATAAATAATTTTATTTTTTTAATAAATAATTTTATTATTTTATGATTTTTATTTTATATTTACTTTTAAATTTTAAATAATATTTTATTATTTTATATTAAATGGGACATGTGACAAATTTATGGCCTTTGGATAAAAATAAAGGGCCAAGATTTCAAAAAAAAATGCCCTGGCAATTTTCTTACTATTGCCAGGGATCCTAATCCTTTACGAACTCCCTTCTCGGATTTTAAATTCATTTAAAAATTAAAATTAAAAAAATTCGTTTAAAAATAGGAATTTTTTTTTCTTTGAATTTATAAGACTAATTTTATCATATATATATATATATTATTTCTATCTTTTTACTAGCCTTAGAAGGACATTGACAATGTTTTAATAATTTGAGTGACATTGCCACAATTTAAAAATTTAGAGGAACATTGCTAATGGGGTTTGTTAGGGGTTTTTCCCGTAGTGTTCTTCCAATCTTACGTATAACATGATTTAAGAAAAATAAAATTTTAGTACCGTTTTTTTGTCAACAAATTAATTTTAATGAGTTAATAATTATGTTATAATGCTTTAAAACTTGTTTTTTGATTCAAAACTAAAACCTATGAGTGGATGGTTAACCCTTTAGGAATGACATCACCCAAAATGGATATAATCATCCTAAATTTGGTGCTAATGCCTCAAATTTGATGCTAATACTTCAAATTTGGTGCTAATACCTAAAAAAACTGGTGATGGGGGTTACTACAAATTTTTTTTTTTTTTTTTAAATCATGTTTTACGTAAGATTGAGAAAACGTTGGGATAACACTATAGAAAGAATCTCTAACATTTTCTCATTGTTAATATAGTGGTAGTTTAAAGAAGGTATATAAATTTACCCATATATTTATTATGTAGTCTATAAATATCGGATTAGGATCCTCTACAAATTTTTTTTTTAAAAAAAACTTGTAAATTTAAATTACCTGATTTAGGCTGTTTTTAGGTATTAAAATGCTTGAAAAATATTACATATTAAAAATATGGCATATTATCGAGGTAACAAAAAAAAAAATCCTCATAAAAGGGTTCCTTTTTCATTTTTCTAGAGATGCTTATTCTTTATAAAATCAAAAAATAATTTTTAGGTTAAATTGTTTTCACAACAGAAAGAGTAAGAATGTCTTCTCAAAAAAAAAAAGAAAGAGTAAGAATGTGGTGAAAATATATTCAATTCTCAACTAAAATGTCTTATATTTTTAAAAGGTAGTATTTTTCAAGGGTTTTGATACTTAAAAAAAAGGCCTAAATCACGTAATTTGGGAATATAAAATTTTAAAGAAAACATAAATATCACAGTTTATTTTTATTTTTTTGGGGGGTAAGTATTCGAATATTATTTTGGTTCAATTCTTGTCGACCACATTGTCTATAACAGACTGGGACGAAAACAGTCGTTTTTCGGACAAGGAAGAATACGCCGTCGTTTTTGCCCGAAACATTTCTTTTTTTATTTTTTATTTTTTATTTTCCTGAGCGAACCCTGAAGTCTTTTTACGAACTCCCTTCTCGGATTTTTTTATCACCCACCCTTATAATCCAACAAAAACATCCACAAGTCTACAACAAAGCAGCTCACAAGATCTGATCAGATCCATTCAGATCCCCCACTCCCGACATCTCTCTGGAATTCTTTGTTTCTCTCTCTCTCTCTCAAAATTCTAACCGTTCTCTCTCGTATTGACCAATTCTGATGTATTTCGCCCAATAATTTGATTTTTGCATTTCGAGTCTATTGTTGCAATTCTAGGGTTCCATAGCCGCCGACGTCATTTCCTTGATTTCTGCGACAATTCTGGAGTTCGTTTTGGGCAGGGATGAGTATGTTCGTGACCTAGGGTTCGTAAAGGTCTTGCCTTTACCTCCGAGTGCATGAAGATTTGGTGTTGCCTATGCTTTGCCGGAGAAGAGGAGGACGACGAAGAAGAAGTTGGAGAGGAAGATAAAGGGGAGGTCATGAGGGACGGCGTTTTCGGCGATACGGGCAATCCCGAGGGCAGAATCGGAAATGACGAAGACACCGAGCAATTAGGGCCTGTGGCGAACCGGAGCGGGCGTGACGAGCAGCTGAGGCGCTTAGAAGACGCGGTGGTTGCGATGCGTGGTTCTGGGCATTGGGATGGGGCGGCCCGCGCCGGTTCGCTCTTTTCCCGGTTCCGAATCTCGCGGGGTTCTGATGGGGAGGCGAGCTCTGCTTCGGCGGCTGCGGCGCCCACTGGTGTCGAGGATCGTGATCGCGATTCCCACAGTAAGCGCGCCAAGGTTCACTTCGACTTTCAGTGAGTCTCTCACTCTATCACTCTATGTCTTTATGCATACGCGTATCTGTGTGAATTTACGTGGATTTTTGCTTCATTTTTTCCTCGAATTCTGTTCGTTTGGTAGCTAATTGCGCTACTCGAAGGAACTTTCGCATGTCGGTTTTCTGATTTGTTCTGGCGGGGGGAGATTTAGGAGTATATTTTTAACATATTGATGGTATATTCTGAGAGTAGAGTTGGAACAACAGGTGTGAGCTGTGGGGTTTAAAGATTTGTTCTTTATGTTTATGGAATTGTTATTATAAATATTTTGGTAATAATCGTCGTCTTAATATTTTACTAATCATGTTTTTTTCTATGTTATTATTGTATGAAATTATATATATTTATATTGGAAATTTTTTTTTTTGTTCCTTTCATATAATGCAGGAATCGTCTTCATTTTCTGATGTGGAGATATGCACAATGTGCTATCTCTTTCTATGGTACATATATGGTCTTAATTTTACATACATTAGAAAAAGCAGGTTTGCCAGTAATTGCGGCTCCTTGTTTATTTGTGACACTCAAAAAATTAGTCTCACATTGTGGAAATGAATTGACCACATTGAGTGGTTTGATTATAAAAATGCTCATAGTTGTTAAGTTGCATATTGGTTTCTAAGTAGATGAGATTGAGCTTTATAAGTGATTTTAGGGAGCTTATATTGCAACTTGACTAGTTATTTTGGAGTGATAGCGCAGATGTGGTTAACTTTCTCTTGGTCATTCTAAATGGTATCAGAGTAAAGTAGTAACACCATGTAGCACTAAAGCACCCATGCCTTGCTCGGACGAGGAGGATGTCAAAGATTTGAGTGAGGGACATTGTGATACCCTAGAAAATTAGTCCCATAGTGGGTGGATCGTAAAGATGCTCATAGGTACTAAGTCCCACATTGGTTCCTTACTAAGTGAGATTGAGTTTTATGAGTGATTATAGGAAACTCAATTGCAACATGATTTCCGTGGGTTGTTACAATATAAATCCACAATAGAAGTGGATGTTTATGCTCCATAAAGTTGTGCTGCTTCTTGAAGTTTCTTCTGCTTAAATAGTCAATTAAGGTCTCACAAGCTGACATTAATTAACTGGATGGCATGCAATAGTAAAGTAAAATCACAATGGTATCTTAGGTTTTCTTTCTTATCTAAAAGCTCCGCGGGTGTAATGTAACAAATACTTTTCTTGGGATTCTCTATTTACTAATTACATTTTATTATTCAATTATGGTTTAATAGAACAAATGTTTAAACAACTACTCTGTTTCATTCAAGTCCATCCCTTTGAAGCTGCTCCCTTTTGGTAGGGCTGTTTCAGTCTGTTTCAATGTATAGTGGATGTACACTCAGCTTGCCATGTATAGGTTCTAATAGTGGTATTGTGTTCTAAACTGGAACAGGACAAAAACATAACTCTTTTAGCATGCGTGAAACTTTTTTCACTTAAGGAAAAAATGCTGGTGAGACTTAAGAACTGTCTGGTTTTAATACCAAGAATGGGCATTGCTTGAATTATTTCAGAATTGATGTGTAGTGTTAACTTGGAAAGGCATGCTTTATTATGTTGAATACTTATGATCAAAACCTTTTATTGCAGTGACTATCATTTTGCAACTGCAGTGTCTTCAAATGCGGAAAATTCCACTTCATCTCAAGAAAGAGATTACCATATTAGCCAGGGATCTAGTCCATCTAAGAATCAGATGTTTTATCATACTTTAACCATGACTGATGGTGGTGATAAGAATCTGTCTGAATTTACTGATGGGAATGATGATGATGGACATGAGAGTGACACTTTGAGAACAGAAGATTTAGAAAGTCGGATGGATCTTACGGATGACTTACTCCATATGGTATGCAGTGCCTAAGACTTTTCATGGAGATACTCATCATTTACGTTCCTTTGATATTCTAATTGTTTCATTTTGGATTTTTTTTTTTTTTTTTTTTCAGGTTTTCTCTTTCCTGGACCACATTAATCTTTGCCGAGCTGCCAGAGTGTGTAAGCAGTGGCGAGCAGCTAGTGCTCACGAAGATTTCTGGAAATGTTTGAATTTTGAGAACCGGAACATATCTATGGAACAATGTGAGTTTTAATATGATAATATACTGCTGCCTTTATTTTTAACCCTTATTACAAAGATTCAATGGCATGAGAAAAGGAATACGGATTTACAAGACTTTCCAAACTTGTGTTTATCTACTTCATTGGTGGGCATTTTTATATATGGTATTTTATTTGAAAGAAAAGTGGGAATTTCTAACTAAGTGTATACATTTGCAGTTGAGGATATGTGTCGGCGGTATCCAAATGCAACAGAAGTGAATATTTCTGGTGCTCCTGCAATTCACTTGCTTGTTATGAGAGCAGTCTCTTCATTAAGGTGAGAAGCTTTTGTGAGTGTTTTTTCTAGTAATACTGTGCAATCATGGCTAATATATTTTTCATGCTTATCAGAAATCTTGAGGTTTTGACATTGGGGAGAGGGCAACTAGGTGATACGTTTTTCCATGCTTTAGCGGATTGTTATTTGTTGAAGAAATTGAATGTAAATGATGCTACTCTTGGGAATGGTATTCAAGAAGTACAGATAAACCATGATAGCTTGCGTCATCTTCAACTGACAAAGTGTCGTGTAATGCGTGTATCTGTCAGGTGAAGTAGTTTATGGTTAAAAGCATACTATTATGTCTGTTAATCAGGTCAGTTTGTGCTAAGATATGGTCTTTGCAGGTGCCCGCAACTTGAAACTATGTCTTTGAAGCGCAGTAACATGGCACAGGCTGTGCTTAATTGCCCTCTTCTGCTTGAGCTTGATATAGGTTCTTGCCACAAGCTTTCAGATGCTGCAGTTCGTTCAGCAGCGACTTCATGCCCTCAATTAGAGTCTCTAGACATGTCAAATTGTTCATGTGTTAGTGATGAAACTCTACGTGAAATAGCCCTCGCTTGTGCCAATCTCCATTTTCTGAATGCTTCGTACTGCCCAAACATCTCGCTTGAGGTCAGTTTCTAGAGCTTGTTAATCTCTCTCTCTCTCTCTCTCTCTTCTTTTCTTTTTTTTTTCCTGGAAATATGGTTATACACTTATTTGACATGGTCAATTGCTTTTTCTTAGTCTGTTAGGCTGCCAATGTTGACCGTTCTTAAGCTTCACAGCTGTGAGGGAATCACTTCAGCTTCAATGACTGCAATATCTTATAGTTCAATGTTGGAGGTTTGAATTCCCTTGCTTCAGATATTGCGTTGCCTGAATGTCCGTGCTGCCTGAATAAATAATACTTTCAACATGTCAAAATGACTTCATAAATTGTTGCAGGTTTTGGAGCTTGACAATTGTAGTTTACTGACTTCTGTGTCCTTGGATCTTCCACGCTTACAGAATATTAGATTAGTACATTGTCGCAAGTATGCTCTGCTGCTCCATCTAATCTTTTCCCTTCCACGAATCTTCCCCAAAAAAAGCATTCTCTCTCTCTCTCTCCCTCTTACTTTTTTTCGTGTTTCATTTTTTTAAAAATTATATTTTATCCTGCAGGTTTGCTGATTTGAATTTACGGAGTACCATGTTATCATCTATAATGGTGTCTAATTGCCCTGCACTCCACCGGATCAACATCACTTCAAACTCACTTCAGGTATGTCGTTGTGAGGAATTTGGTCTTTTCTTGTACTTGGTCACTTACACAAGAACTAGTATTTTAATGAAGCGGTTTCATGGACATGTAGAAATTAGCATTGCAGAAGCAGGAGAGCTTAACCACATTGGCATTGCAATGCCAATCTTTGCAAGAAGTGGACCTCACGGATTGTGAATCTTTGACAAATTCTATTTGTGAAGTTTTTAGTGATGGTGGTGGGTGCCCCATGCTGAAGTCATTAGTTCTTGATAACTGCGAGGTTTGTTAATTAGGCCCTTTTTGTTTGCTAAATTTATTATTTTGTTAAATTTACTTGTGTGGGCAATATGAGATAATGCCTTATTGAAGGCTATGGTGTTTTGGCCTGACTTGTGGTGTTCTATTTATCATTTTTTTTTTCATAAGCAATGGCAAAATGCATTAGAAAGTGCAATGACTCAACCCAAGTACACGAGGAGTGTACAAGAGAAAAGCCTAGTCAGAAGTAGACAAATGATCTAAAAAAACATGTTAGTTCAAGATAATAAAATTTTGAGGCAGTAGCCCAAAGAAAGTCTTAAAGAATATATCCTTCAATTCTACTAAGGTCCCCTCATTGTCCTCAAAGTTTCGATTGTTTCTTTCCCTCCAGAGATACCACATAATGCAAGGTAGTATCTTCTTCCAATCTGCTTCAAACTGAAACCTACTTGTCAACGCTCTCCAACAGGCAAAGAGCTCTACCACATTCCTAAGCGTAACTCAAGGCAGCCCTACACTGTTAGATAATATCCCAAAGGGCACCTGCAATCTTAGAGTGTAATAGATCCATTGACTCTCCATTCTTCTTACATATGTAACACCATGCATCCCCAATGATATGCTGTTTCCTTAGATTCTCACTGGTGAGGATCTTACCTAAGACAACCAATCAAGCAAAGAAAGCCTCTTCCAAGGGAACTTTATTCCGCCAAATACTTTTCCAAGGAAAGGAGTATTATCATGGGAAACAAGAACATTGGAATAAGATCTAGCATCAAACAACCCCCTCCCGAAAGGAATCCAATGAAGTCTGGCTTCACCACTCTGTCACACTATAGCCGAATACAAAAGTGAAGAATGAGGTAAAGAGATCCATCTCCCAATCATAAACTGCTCTGATAAAATTAATATTCAATTGACGAGAGGCACTAGAAAGCTCTAAATGGTCATTGCAACATCCTTAAAATAGGCAATGCTAAACATGTCTAGAAAAGTTGTCCCAACGGATTGATCCCCTCACCAAACATTATGGTAGAATCAAATTTTGTAGCCATCCCCCATCTCAAATTTAGTATGGCCAGAAAGCTCCTTCCAACCCCTCCATAGATTCTTCCAAAGCCTTATCCATATGACCCATAGACCTCATTTGAATGCCACCTACCCCAAGCACTGCCATATTTAGAATCTACCACCCCTCTCCATAAGGCCTCTCTCTTATGAACATAATGCCAAAGCCACTTCCCCAAAAGAGCCCAGTTGAACACAAGTAAATTCTAAGCCCCCACCCTCTAGATATCGGAGTACACACGTTAGTTCAGCTCACCTAGTGAAATTTGAAATTTTCACCCATACCATCACATAAAAATTCCTGTTGTAACTTCTTTGGGTGATTGGCCACACCAATTGGAAGGGGGGAAAGGACATTAAGTAGGTAGGCAAATTAGATAAAGTGCTTTTGATCAATGGAACTCTCCCACCCCCCCTGATAAGTACATCCTCTTCCATCTCACCAAATGGTGCTTTACCTTCTCAATAATGTCATCTCAAATAGACTTCCCTTTACACAAAGCTCCCAAGGGAAGACCTAGGTACTTCATAGGCACAGAAAATACCCTGCAGCCGAAAATACTTGCCAGACCTTCGAAATTCATTACATTGCCAACCAAGACCAACTCTGATTTAGCCAGATAATTCCTCACTGCTCTGATTTTGTTCATCTATTATGATCAATATTTTGCTCATAGTGCTGTGTTGGTGAATTTTGAAGCTGAAACTTGTTGCTTTGAATAATTTGTTTAGAAGTTCTCTTTTGTTAACAGTGTTTAGGCATAAGTTAAATCCATACCTGCTTGCTTTAAAGTATATATTGAAATAAATTATTCCTTTTGTGTTTAGAATTGCCATGATTCCTAATCATGTTATCAGGAGGAGGCTGATCTAGGTAGTAGGGATTTGAGGATTGGGTTGGGGAAAGGGACAGGTGGAAGGGTTTGGCTTGGTGGAATAGTCTTTACAAGTTTGAGCTTTATAGTGCTTTATTCTCAAACTATGTTTGCAGAAATATCCACAACCAGTGGCCAATCCTTGATATGATAAAAATTTTCTGGTTGAATCTGGCTTATTACTTTCTGATTTCTTGTATGTTTGACATTGCATTGTGCCATCATGGTTTACTATCTGATTGACCTTGTGTTACAGTTACTTCTATTAAAGTTATCATGGTTGTATTTGATTTCTCCTTTAATTTAATGTGATGATTTGATTCTGTTCAGAGCTTGACAGCGGTGCGGTTCTGCAGTGCTTCTTTAGTTAGTCTTTCTCTTGTTGGTTGCCGGGCAATCACTGCTCTTGAACTCACTTGCCCCTATCTTGAGGAAGTTTGTTTAGATGGTTGTGATCATCTTGAAAGAGCATCATTTTGTCCTGTAAGTGAGAATGATTGATTAATTGCTTTTTTTCTGTTGTATACAGAAATGCCTGACTTCAATGTTGCATTGAGCATTAATGATAACTGAGTTAATAATATTTTGCAACAAGTATGTATTGTTGATACATACTCTAATATACTTCATGTATTGTATAAACTTTAAATAAAAAATTTTAAACTGTATAATGCCGCCATGTTATATTCCATTTTTCAATTTAGTTTTTCGACATGCTTAATTGCTTCTTTTGTGGCATTAACCAATTGGATTAAACATGAATTTTCTTCTTCTTTCTATTAGGTTGGCCTACAGTCACTGAATCTTGGAATATGTCCAAAACTAAATGTACTCAGTATTGAAGCACCGATTATGGTGTTGCTCGAATTGAAAGGGTGTGGTGTATTATCTGAAGCATCTATTAATTGTCCGCTCTTGACGTCTCTGGATGCTTCCTTTTGCAGGTTAGTCACTTCTATATTTTTGTTGGTGGTCTAGCTAGCAGGCCTTCTCAGGGAAGGAATGGCAAGAATAATGTGTTGTAGCATTATTCTTTTTGGGTCTTTTCTGTTGGGATGTAGTCCTTCATGGAGGGTGTTTCTTGTGGGTGTTTGCTTGAGTCGTTTGGTGGGTCTATTTGGGTCTCTTGTGGGTGCTCCTTGTGAGTGTAGGGTTTTTTTGGGTGCTCGTAGGCGCTCTTTGTTATACTTCTTGTATAATAGGGTTGCACACTTGCACCCCTTATAAATTTGCAATTTTTTGATATATACAATATTACTTATCAATATATATATATATTTTGTTGGAGCTCGATTTGACAACTGTCTTTTTCACATGCAGCCAACTCAAGGACGATTGCTTGTCTGCTACAACTGCTTCATGCCCACTGATTGAGTCATTGATATTGATGTCATGCCCATCAATTGGCTCTGATGGGCTTTACTCCCTGCGCTGCCTTCCGCAGCTGACACTGCTTGATTTATCATACACCTTTTTGATGAACTTGCAGCCTGTTTTTGAGTCTTGTTTGCAACTAAAGGTAATTTTCACTATCCAGATATATAAACATTCTACTTCTGACATGAGGCATACTTCAGCCATAAAACTTTTGGGAAATGGTGTAAAAAAAACCACAGAATTATTTGCCAACTAGAAAACACATTGAATCTAAGTTCTAAATCGTAGCAGCCAAAATCTCAAACTGTCCACTTGAAATGCATGTTCCCTGTGAGACTAATAACAAAATCTTTTTTAAATACTCCTAAATTAAAACTTGGCATAATTTGTGTTAATGATAGAGGCCAACCATTTGATGGTCCTCATCTATGAGATTTGTTGGTAGAGAACATAGCATGAATGTGTTCTTTTTTATTATCATTTTTGTCCGCCTTTATTGTTTATTCTAAACAGTTAGTCCCATTTAGCTGACTTAGGTGAGCTGAGTACCTATTTTGTTATTTTTTCCCCACCCCTTTTATGATGGGTGGGGGAGGGTTGGGCTTTACTGAAACTTACTTTTCCTCTCTTCTCACAGGTGTTAAAATTACAAGCATGCAAGTATCTTGCTGACTCATCACTTGAGCCCCTTTACAAGGAAGGTGCTCTACCAGCTCTCCAGGAATTGGACCTTTCTTATGGGACCCTCTGCCAGTCTGCTATAGAAGAGCTTCTTGCTTGCTGCACTCACCTTACACATGTGAGCCTGAATGGCTGTGTGAATATGCATGACCTGAATTGGGGTTGTTCTGGTGGTCATCTTTCTGAGCTGCCTAGTAGTTATACCTCATCTTCCATGTCTTCAGCTGAAAATATCAATGAGCCAATTGGGCAGGCCAACCGATTACTGCAGAACCTAAACTGTGTAGGTTGTTCGAATATTAGGAAAGTTTTTATTCCACCGGCAGCACGTTGTTGTCATTTGTCATCGTTAAACCTTTCTCTATCAGCAAATTTGAAGGAAGTTGATCTTGCTTGTTTCAATTTATGCTTCCTTAATTTGAGGTACCCCTTTTTTTTTCCTAGATATGATGTTTGTTTGTTTGTGATCCTGCTGATGTTTTATCCATGCTGATACATATATTTTATTTCCTATGCTATTCAGTAATTGTTGCTCTTTGGAAATATTGAAGCTTGAGTGTCCGAAATTGACTAGTCTCTTTCTTCAGGTATGCATTTTTGCATTCCATGTTTGAGGTCCTTAAATCATTTTCTTGGCATGTAACTTGAAGATATAAAACTTATCTTTACCATTTTCTTTTTTGGATGGAGTTAATTAATGTTGGATGATCACCTTGGAGACTTTTTTGGATTGGATGACTGAATTTTTTTTTTCCTAACTGATTTTATATAGTACCAACATAGTATGAGTTTGTACTTCATTTAATTGCAGTTTTTTACTTTTTGACTAGTGTCCCAATTAGAGAAGTTTTGACATTTGGTAGGTATGAGAGAGTCCCTAACTTGATATATTATGGTCAACTACGGAGGAGGAATTTCCTCTACTGACTTAGACTGCTGGATTTGTATGTCCCGTAGATGTAGAAGTAATTTCCACACATGGCATTTGTTGATGAGACTCGATCACAATGCAGGCTTATAGTCTTTTCCTCCTTTTCCTACATGGAAAAGGTGTGTTCTTTTAGAGTTGATGTATGTAGATGCCCCAAATTGCTTTCATTTAATGCTTTTTCCTGACTTTCTTTTGGAATTGGGGTTTTGTTAGTCTTGCAACATTGATGAAGTAGCGGTTGAAGCTGCCATATCTAAATGTAGCATGCTGGAGACTCTTGATGTCCGCTTTTGTCCAAAGGTAAGAGCAATCTCTCTCTCTTCTCTCCTCTCTCCCTGCCTTGAACGGTTCCCCATGATAAAGAATAAAAATTTTAAAAAGCCAATTCATCTCTAGATCCTTGTTTGTTTTTATTTTGTTGTATCTTTATGGGGGTGTTCACTTGTGAGTGACAGGTATGCTCAATGAGCATGGGGAGGTTACGTGCGGCATGCCCTAGTTTGAAGCGTATCTTCAGCAGCCTATCACCTTCATGATGTGATAGAATCCCTTGTTCCATTTTCCAGCATTCACTTTTGACTTCAGGCGGCAACGCCAGCTTGGTAATTGGTCTGTGATTTGCTCCCCTTGTAATGTAAATGGTCATCTTTCTTTTTGATTGGTGTTCGTTTCGGTATAAAGCCACTTTCATTTAGCTGTCTTAATCTTAATGTAGCAATAGAATAAGTTATTTTGTCTTGTATTAATTTGTTTTGTTTGATATTAAATGTTGGTCGTAGATTCAATTGTTAAGTAAACAAACCGCCACCAATTTTCTATTTGTTGGCCAGTAAATGGCCGGCTATTTTGTTGTAAGTGTTTGGCTATGAATGTAATAGTCTTATGTAAGGATACAATAAGATGTCTTTTTGTAAATTAATTAATATTGTTGATATTATTATTATTATTTTTCTCTGGATGATCCAATGAAATTCAGTTTACTGTTCTTATTTGGTCCAGCTGTTGGAATTTACTTGGGTTTGGTCTTTTTGGTAGTTTTGAATTTTGACCAGAGAAATGTGACTCACAAACACCAACATTTGCGGATACCGTTATTTACGCCTCTTTTGCACACATCTCAATTAACTTTAATTCAAAACTAATGGTACAGGTACGAGTCAGGCACAAAAGGTATGCTTCTTTCACTTTTTTGCTGATATTTATTTATATATGCGACCAGGAAAATGTGGGGGACACAAATTTGTCCTTTAAAACCAATAGGAGTTAAATTCCACGCCGAAAGCCCAAGTTACTGATCTCACTTTACACGAGCTGTATTAAGAGGCTTTCTTTATTTATTTAAGATAAAATAAGAAGAAAAGGAAAACTTTTAACCTAATTCGTAAGAGTGATATGAATTTATCTTTTAAATAACATGGGAGAGGTAAAAGAATTTTTAATATTATTTATTTTGACGTATATTTAAAGAGTATATTACTTTTACAGATTAATCAATGTAAAACAGGTATGAGGTGATAAATAGAGGTGTGACATTAATCAATGTAAAATAGGTATGATGTGATAAATAGATATAGAGATTAGCATTATTGTGTGTGTTTTTTTTTTTTTGTATTTTTAAGTTTTAATTTTATGCTTAGTGCCACAACACATGGGATGCTTTGTCCAACATAGGCCCCCAGGCTGCGATGCGTTCCGGCAACTACACGTGTTTGAAACCTTCGAACTTGAACCTCCTCTCATTTGCAGGCCCAAGAGTACATTACCGCACAGATCCCTAAGACTCGACATGACCACAAAATTACACGGATTAGGAAGAAAAAAAGGATAAAATGCCGCAAAACATAATTAATTATACATTTTCAAGTCCACATCACCAAATCAAAAGTGCATAGTAAAAGGATGCCACTAGGTTTAGTCCTACTATGCATGTAGTCACGTCACCCTACAGCCTTGAGTGGGATCAAAATTTGTATAACCCGCGTGATTCGAATTGTTATGCCTATCCCTTGTCTCTCTCCGGGTGAGAGTATAAACACACGCTTTAGAGTATTTATTGCAGGTTCTTTAAACTCATTTTTTTATTAGTTTGAAGAGTTAATTTAACAAAAATGGTTTAAAATCTCACTTTTCAGACTCTTCATTTTAACAAAAAAATTAATATTGTGAATAGTAAAACTTCAAAGTTAAAAATTACTATTCCTTCTTCATTCATTATACAACTATCTTTTCTCTCTCATTCTCTCCTACTTTTTCCTTTTAATTTCTCTATCCATTTTTTTTTTTTTTTCTTTCTGCAACCGCTTTTTTTTTCCCCTCTTTCCTACAATCTTCCTCTCTCAGTGTTTACCTGCAATCTTATCTTGGGCTTTCAAAGATCTCACTGTTGAAATTCACAGAAGAATCTCTTCTTTTCTTTTCTTTTTTTCTTGAAAAGACGGAAACTTTGAATCTTGGTGCACGATCAGGTCCTTCTCTGATACAGGCATAAGGATAAAACAAGATTTTTGAAAATACAATGCTAAGACACAATAAAAAATATGACTGTCAAAAAAAAAATTATAAATTTTAAAATATATTACTATTAGAATAAGACAAATATTCGTAAAATAGACCATTAAAAAAATATAAATATTCAAAAATATAAAAGTTATAGAAAGAATAAACAAATCTTTGAAAAATATTATTTTAATGAAATAGTGAA
Source organism: Carpinus viminea (assembly GCA_013348765.1). Classification (NCBI taxonomy): domain Eukaryota; kingdom Viridiplantae; phylum Streptophyta; class Magnoliopsida; order Fagales; family Betulaceae; genus Carpinus; species Carpinus viminea. Next base: position 11,237,551 of record CP054674.1, read on the forward strand.
AGTGAATTGTTAAAGTAGAGAAGCTAAAAGTGTATTTTAAAAGGTGAGTTGTTAAAATAACAAAAGGTGTATTTTTTGTTATTTTGAAGAGAAAAATTTGAAGAGGCTGCTATGGATGCTCTTAAAGCATCTTCAACAAGGATGACTATTTTAGCTATTCAAAAAATATAACTTTTTTTAGTTGAACTATTATATTTTTACAATGAATTTCAGAGACTTTATGTTACTATCTACTATATTTAAATATTATTTTTAATCTTTTTTATTATTATTATTTTTTCCCACTTCTCTCTCACTCTCCCTCACCACGCACAACAACCCCTCCCTCTGATTCATTTTCCAGGCCAAATCTTCTTTCCCATATGGCCATCTATCACTTTTGCTCATCACCACAGTACCAGGATTGCAAAGATTATCCATTTGCAACAAATACATTTATGCTCCACAAACATCTCTCATTGGGGGACGATTTGGTTTGATGGGTGTTGATTTGGTTGGATGGGTAAGGATGTTGAGGTGTGCTTTTCAAATGGTTGGATGGGTGTCTATTTGGTTTGATGGGTAAGGATTTTGGGGTGTGATTTTCAGATTTAATTGGAGAGTGAACTAGTGATTTCATGTGTGGTGGAGGAAGATGGGTGGGAGAGAAAGAGAAGAGAGGATAATCTGTGATGAGGAATCCATGACAAGAGACAAGAAGAGAAAGTGGGCGCGAAAGAGAAGAGCAAAAAAATGTTGGGTGCTGAGAATGTGCCTCGGGGAAGATGAACCAAAGAAAGAAAGAGGGGGAGAGAAAGAAGAATAAAATGAGACATTGAAAATCATATTATATTGCTAAAAGATGTTACAGTAAACTTTCATCTGTTGAAGCAAGAAAAAAAAAGTAAAAATAGCTAAATTTAACTAAAAAACTAGTTTACACTTTCTGCTGGAGATGCTCCTAGTGGCCGGTTGGTCATTCATCACAGCCCTTTCAATTGTACACCCCTACCTTTAATGCTCATTGTCGATTTGAGCTATTATGTGATATGGAATAAAACCATCAATTGTAAAGTACTGGTAATATTAGTTTAGGAGAGGGGTAGGCATTGGCTTTGATAGAGTCCAAAATGCCCCTTCTGGTTTCTGCCTCCGTCAGAGTCAAAAGCATCAGAAAACTTCTGAAGCCACCTTAATGAAGGTAATTTCTAAGCTGACACCGACTTTGAAAAGTCGGTCGGAATTGTTGGAATTGGACTAGGCTAAATAGGCTTTTTTTATGAGTTGGGGTTTTCATATTTGACGATGAAAAAAAAGACCACGTCCTCGTTCGATAGGTGGATGGAGAAGAATAGTTCTTCATCTTCAATTGAAGGTGAAAATTTGTTCGTTTTCAAAGACAGAACAAATAATAGATTCGAGTTCTTTGGAGGGGTGAACTTGCATGTTTGTCCTTTGAACTACTGAACCAAGAGAGAAACAGTGGTGAAAAAGAGGAAGACTCGAGAGAGAAAGAGTCTACAACACACCGAGACTAGGATTTCAGCAACAATAATGAATATATACTCCTCCAAAATGATGAAGTTTTAAGTAATACATGCACGGTCATGGTTTTCCTGGACTTGCATTCTGGAAAAAGTGGCCTGCTTGAAAGAAAGGGCGGTCACTCTCGTGTGTGTATATATATATTACTTTAAAAAAAGTCGGGTCAGGTGGAAAGATTTAAAAATTCTATTCATATTCCCACCCACCATTGGAAGCTGACTCGATCGGGGTCGTATTTCAGGAATACAGCCTTTTGAACAGCCCTAGTTTAGTTTAGGAAAGGAGAATATATAAGGAATATAACGCTGACCAGGAAAGCAACGAAGCCCCATAAGATGCTTTGATAGGGGTACACTAATTGACATTATAATTCACATTAGCAGGCCATTCCATTTACTGCAATTCTACCTGTCTATGAATCCATAGATCATTTGGAAGCTTACATAACTTACAGGATGGTTGAAGATTGGTCATAAACCAATAAGAGAATACTTTATGTATTTGGTGAGATCAAGAGTCCACAAATTTATAAAATTGACTCCAACTGCTGCATTTCTCGGTCCAACATTTCTGGTTCCACGTCTTCTCTAATCCTGTAAGAATCAGCAACAGCCTTCCCTTTGTCTAGCACATCAGAAGGTACAGTCTGCAGGAGGCTGTAATACGGAAAGTTTCTTAGGTTCCTTGGTTATGTTATGCACATCAAGAATTATCAAAATATGATATAGAAAGGAAGATTATGGAACACACAGTAGAAACTCAGCGTTGAGAAGCATAATGTATGATCTGCTTGAAGTATTACCTTTCTAGAGCGTTAACAGCAACATTTATCTCTCCCTTCATTGATTCAAGTGAGGCTTCTGTATCATTCCTTGATGCGCGCAGAAGTAAGGAATCAAGTTCCTCCAGGGCTCTGCAGAAGTAGAGGTTTCACTGGACTCAAGTTGGTTCAACAGCAATTGTAAACTTGCAACTAACTAGCATAAAATCCAACATGGTGATGTTTGTTAGCTGGGGACATTTCCACTAAGAGGAATGTTATATACCCCACATTTTTATCTTACAACTATCTCACAATGTTGATGTGAGAGTCCCAACCTAACCAAGAGTAGTTCAATAAACCTACAGCATTTATCTCTACAGATAATCCACATGCTATTCAGGGGAAAAGTACACTTTGAAATGGTAAAAACTTGCAATCAGGAAGTCAAATACTGAAATCTCATTCCTATCCAGAAATGCGGACAAAAATTGAGTGAAAGATGAATCTCAAGCTACTGAAACTAGAATAATGAAATTCATTTCATATGGTACTAGAAGAAGAATGATACTTTGCCACAAAAGTGATATTTTATCATCTAAAGATACTATATATGACTTATGAAATAGGAAATAGGAAAACGAGAGAGCTGGACATGTAAATTCTTACAGAAATCATGTTTTGGTGAACCCCAAAATGGGATAAGTGTCCGAACTCTTACTGAAAACACCAATGATTTTGAAATGAGGTTAATTTATTTATATTTATTTTCATTCATGCTATTTTATTATATTTTTTTAGTTTGAGAAATGAGAGACTGAAACAGAAGTTAAATGTTTACTGCCTGGACAGGCCAAACCTGATTTTATTCAAGCCAGACGGATATTGGGGTACCCCACACTGGCCTTTGAGCATCCAGCACTAATAAGTCATAACCCTTCAAAAATGGGTGTCACCCCTACAATACCACCTTAAGTGCTTTGATTTTTTAGGTAGACAGCTCCTACTATCCATCTCAATATTTAAGCACGCAAGCCTACAAATAGAATCCAGTGTATAAACAAAGTGCTTAAAAATTACGACAAATTTCAGCAATGAAGTGATATACCTGAGACATTGATCAACACTGTTGGAAGCAGTTTTACCATTGCCATTGTCCAAAGCATATTGTGCCACCTATAGTTCCGAAGAAAATTTTCCAAAGCTCTTAGGAACTCATGTATACAAAAACTGCCATAAAGCAAATGTAAATGAGCATGGAGAGTGACAATGGATGTATCATCTAATATGAAACCAATGATGACAAGAACAGCGAGTCAGTAACAAAAATCAACAAAAGTCAACACTGTATGATGTACAAGTAATTACAGGAAAACTGAAAACACATGATACAGATGCCCAAAAAAACATCTCCATGCTCATTAACTGAACAACTTGGAGGACAAGATCAGAGTTAATGTGTTACGATCCTAATGTTCCATATGGGTTAAATCTAATCTTAACCATATGTATATAAATTTTTTGATCACTCTCTCCTTGCAAGCCAGTTTTTAAAGGTGAGTTATAGTCAAGGTTTGTATCATAATGGCCAATCAGAATATCTCTAGTCAATCTGAGAGGCGCTTTCCTGGTTAAATGTGAGAGTTCTTGCAATATTTGCATTACTGCAAACAGTGCTTTGGTGATCCATGCTCATGGCTATTACAAGTGAGACTAATTTAAGCAGTACAGTACAGTGATACTCTGGTTCATAAGGAAATAAACTTCGAGGATGGCTTTTCACTGAAATCCAGACACTGTTGTATAGTATAGATGAGAAACTCTTTCATGCCAAGAATCAAAGCAAACCACAACTGGAAGAGCAAAACATAAAAAGTACTCAAAAGTTCAAGAAAGTCTCAACTTACTGCTCGAATATTTACACGAAGGGACGCTGCAGGGCCAGAGCGTAGTATAGATCGGCATGCAGCATACTGTGGTTGATCAACTTCTAGAGATTCCTCTGTACTAGTAGAAACATAAAATATAAGTACTATTACCCCTTTTCTATACCTTTTGCAAATGCTTAAGCAAGCCAAACACTACAAAAAAATGAGTAACAACAAAGATCAAACATACAGAAACGCACACAAATAATCACCAAACGGAAAATCAAACTTATCTCCATCAAAACAGAAAGTGGAGAAAATTTAGATGCGATTGTAATGGTCGAAAACACATTAAATGCATAAATCAAATAAAAGAGCCATTATGAAACGAAATTAAATGACAGAGACATTGTCATAACTGGCATTAACTCCTTGGATAATTAAAGAAAAAAAAGAAGATAATTACCCAAGTCCTTGATCTGTAACTGCGTCAATATGACAGCCGGTACATAAGCCTCTAGTGGGTCGAGCTTTTTCCTGGTTATTGTATCATAAGAAGGATTAGTGGTGAAGAAACAAAGTTTCAAAGAACCCTTTTTTTTTTTTGGTGCCATGATTGAACCAAGAAAAAAAAAAAGTTGAAACCATGCTGTAGACGTCACTTTTTCACATATTTATCGAAAATGCCGCCGGCGATAGCATCTGCAAGAGAAGAATACGTATAATAAATATGGGATTTGCTTTCTCCGACAACCAAAGAGATGGGATTCATAAAAACTTACGGTTGGGGACAAAGAGGAAGTGGGACAGGACGAGGGAGACCAATCGCCTGCTCTCCCGCCATTCTGGGGGTGACAATGCGCACCTCGCTCGCGGCAGCTTCCTCCCGGGACTAGCAGTCGGAGGGGGGCAGGTTAAGGAATTGAAGGGATTGGTGCTAACGTACGCAGGGGTGCCAAGTGTAGCCATGCCGACCCAACACCCGCTTTTCTTTCGATAGACGGTCTGGTCTAGTCTTTACTTATCCCTTTGTATCTCTCTCGCGTCTTTCACGAAATATTTCTGTAAACTGACATATTTGTCCTCCAATTTGTCCTTTTTTATTTTTTTTTTTTATTTTTAAGTATTTGGAGTATTTTTTTGCATTGTCCCAAAAATGTAGTTAAATCGGTTGTGATTACGTCTTATGAAATGAAAATTCTTAGTTTAAATTATCTTCTTTCCTCTTGTGCCAAAAAAAAAAGACAATGACATTAGTGTTACATTTTGTCAACAGAATGTTGGTTGTTGTCACATTTCCAATGGCCTATCACCGAAGGAATTCTAGCAAAATGGAGGAAAAAAAAAATATAAGTATATATTCAAAATTGTTTGCCTGCAAGGAGTGGTAGAGCCAGAGATTTAATATTGGGAGAGCCACTAAAATTTCTTTTTGGCATCTTACAAAATTTCTCTAACTTAAAAATTTGATAATTTACACAATATATGCATCACAAAAAAATCTATAAAAATTCATAAATATGTGCTCAAATTTATATATTAGAAATGTAACATGTCGACAATACATAAAAAAGACAGAAATACAAAAAAAAAAGAAAAGAAAATGTCTAGAACTGCACTTTACGGTCTTTTAGAAGTACAAAATCATTAAGTATCGAATATAAATCAAAGCTCTCAGTAATTTTCCTTTTAATGTAGAGAACTAAGCTATTTGCAAAAAAATCATCATCCATTTTGTTATATAGTCGTGTTTTAACAATTTTCATTACTGAAAATGCTCGTTCGATAATTGCTGTAAATACTAGAAGAGTCAAAATAAGACGAATCAATCTATCAATAAGATAGTATGTCATGATTTTTCTGTCTTTGCCATTCCTTGGCATAATTCTACAATGGAAGACAAATTTTGTAATGTCAGTTTAATAAGTACATCAAATTCAAAATACCTCAATTAGTATCTCAAATTAATTTTCTCTTGCTCAGAAAAATCAAGAGGATAATACTTCTTCGCAATGATATATATATTGTTAATTTTGAAGGACTTATAACATCTTTTGGATTCAAAGCAGAGCTAAGTGTCAAAAGTTTTATCGTCTTTTCACCAAACCTACTATCAAGCTCTTGCAATTGAAAGTCGATAGTAGTATTGAATATGTCAAAATGGTAATGATGTTTTACTATAATGTGATTCTTTTGATTACGACCTCAACCTTGAATATAACGAACACTCAAATTCGGAATATGAATTTCAAATTTCTTGGAGAAAGACACAATGTTTTCAAACAAATTATCCCAACCATCATCTCTCAACTTTTGGATAAGTTTTTTTGCATTAGAAACTGAATGAATATCATTCAAAATGTCTTGAGATTTTTGTTGTAAAGCTTGACAAAGCACATTAGTAATGCCCATGATTTACTTCATTAAATGTAAAATAAATACAAACTCGAAGGATGTAAGCATTTTATAAGCAATCAAAGCATCTCCTCGCTGAGAGTAAGTACCTCCTTCTCTTCCAACATCTTCAAGCACTGTATAAGTAGCATCAAACATCCTTATTATGCTATAAATAGAATTAAAATGAGAACCCCAACGAGTATCACCAGCTCGCTTTAAAGTGTCAATTTGGTTAACCCATTTTCTAGTTTCAAGCTCACCAATAACTCGCATATGTACAATATATGTTGCATGAATAGTTTGTAGTTGATCATGACGCTTACATGAAGCATTGGCTGCATTGACAATAAAGTTTCAAATTTGTGAAGAACTCATGAACATAACCCACTTCTCTAGATGTAACAACTAATGTTAATTGTAATCGATGAACAAAACAATAAACATAGTATGTACAAGAACAATCATTAAGAAATAATGCTTACAATCCATTCTATTCACCACGCATGTTATTAAAACCATCATATCCTTGTCCGCAGATATTTTGAATATCAAGGCGATAACGAGAGAGAACATCAGATATTTTATTCTTTAGAATCAATGCCGATGTGTCTTTAACATGAACTAGATCAAAGAAACGTTCTTGTATAAAACCATCTTTGTCAACAAATCTCAAAACAATAGTCATTTGCTCTCTCTTAGACTCATCTCGTGCTTCATCAACAATAATACAAAATTTAGAGTCTCCAATATCTTTACGAATTTTATCTTACACTTTACTTGCAATGACATGCAAAATCTTTTTTTTTTTTATTTGTATGTTTTGGGGTTTTTTTTTTTTTGAGTATTCTCTGTTTGAGAACAGAGAATACCCAATATATATATTTTAATACACTTACCAAAAAATAATAATAATAATAATAATGGAGGCCTGTTGCAAGCGCAGCAGCACGTGGTTGTGGACTCGTGGGGGAGCGTGGCTCCCCCTTGTCCATATAATATTTTTGAAGGCTTCATAGCCTTCATATATATATATATATATATATATATATATATATATTTTAAAAAAAAACTTCTTGGGAGAGCCACTTACATATACAATTTCTGAAGGCTCTTATAATTTTTTTTTTTCTTTTTCTTTTTTTTAAACTTCCTGGTCAACATGTGGCTCCACCATTGCCTATGAAGTCAGTAATTTTCATATGATTTATCAAGTTCTTTCATTATTGTGCTAAAATATTAGTGCAAAGTTTACAAATATTCTTTAGTTCAAGTTAGAAATAATAACAGATGCAAAAGTTGCACCTAAACATATTTGTTGTTCTAAAAAACTCTTTGACTCTAATTTACTGGTGTTTTAAATAATCGAAATTAATGTTTTGAAAGTAAATGTCTTTTTTTTTTTAACCATTGATTAACTTATATAATGTAATAAAGCTCCCTCAACTATCAAACGTTTTTTAAAAGTCCCAATAAGGTTAAAGTATTCCAAAACGGTACATCAAACTATCAAAGTGCTCCAAAAGGGAACTCTTTTATTTTTTGCGATAATACCCCTATTCTCTTACAAATTAAAATAGAAAACTAACTACAATATTTGAAAAATTAAAAAAAAAAAAGCCAATGGGTTGGATAAATACAAAAATGGAAAAACAAATTTTTTTTTGAGAAATAAAAAATTATTTACTGTAATAAAAAAATGTGGCTTTTCTGACACACTTGGGTAGTTTAATACACCACTCTACTTCAAACTACTATTTCAAAAACAGCTATTAGTTGATGGGCTATTTTTTTTCTTCCCATTTTTTTTTTTTTTTTGTTCTTCTACATGAATGTTTATGTCAAACAATTCGTCCATTTTGGTGTCAATTTTTGAAATTAGTAAAGAAAGTAGAAAGAAAAAAAGGACGACTAGTGCACAACTATTTTTTGATACTTGTCAATATAATGTCTTCAAGTCCAACGTCCTCTAGCAGAGACAAGGTATTGAGTTCACTCATGTCTTCACATTCCACCCCCATTTTCATTCAAAATTTCGTGCGTTGGGCATCTCCTATTGAGAAGAAGTTTAAATTACACTTGAGAGAGAGTATTATAATATAATTTATAATTTATATGATTAAAAGTCTACAATTTTCCATTTCCTATGGGCTTAAACATTGTGAACAATTGGTGATATAACATTTGTTGGGCATTTAAAAAGAACACAAGCAAGCGCACTTAACCAATATCAAAAGAATATAATACAAATATACATACAGGTAAAATAAACAAAATATGTCCTTGGTGTGAATTTGATCCCCTTCCTTTTCAGAGATTCATGAAATAATTAAATCTTGTACTAACCTCTTGCGCTCCACCTATAAATTTTTCTGCACTTAATAAATTAACCATCTATTCACGAAGCCATGCTAACGACTCATTTTCTACTTTTGTAGGAGACTATTAGCCAATAACTCGCTTGACAAATTTTTGATCCAACAGATACCATACCAATGTAAACAAACATAGTAGGAGGAATATGAAGTTTCAAATTTGTAACGTGGCAGAGGCTACCCCCTGTTGTGACGTTTTCCACGTATAGGAAATAATGAGCAAGTAAAATGACCAATTAATTTTAGGGTAAAATTCAAAATCAATCTTTATGCTTTTCATGTATCAAATTAGTTCTTTAATTTTCAAAAGTAATAAATTAGTCAATGTACTTTCTAATACTGTAAAATCAATTTTTCCATAGATTTTCCATAAGTACATAATTGAGACGAATATCATTCCACCTTAATTTTCCTTCTCATAATAATATATATGCATATTCACCTGCCGATTGAAGTCCTAGTATGTAGTAGTGTAAAACTATTGGCATCTGTTTCATGAGGTGTGGTCCCAACTAATTGAAACAATTGTTGAGCAAGAGAAATTGCCAATTACTTTTAAGATGGGAAGTTAAAGTGACAAATAGAATTTCTTGCAAAGTATAGGTCAACAGTTTGAAGTTTCACTCGGACAGTATTCCCTCTGAAACTACCTTAGGTTTGTCTATGGGACGAGAAGACGATTGCGATCAGTCGAGGTGAGACTTAGGATTGGAGTCAGCTCGATAAATATAGAGTGACATTCCTTCCTTGGCTTCTTGATTGGAGAATTCATTTATTAATTTTAAGAAAGAAAGACAATTTGGTACGGATCTGTAAAAAGATTGAATAAATCACATATCGAAGAATTCATGATTTAAAATAACATATTATCAGCGAGTGTCTCAGGACAAACGAAGAATAACTGAAGTAAATGAAGACAAGCTGAAAATAAAGCTAGACCCATGTTTAAAAGGGACTCACTAGCTGACAATAGTTTAAAGGCAGATGAGTCCCACCTCACAAAGAGAAGTTGTATCTCAAACAAAAGCATCACACTCAAAGACATAATTTAAAATTTAAAAAATCTTTTGTCACCTATTAAAATAAGTACACTTGCATCACCTTACATAGCCATCTTATTGAATAATAATAAAAAATAACACAAAATAGAACTCTACTACATAGAAACAAAAGATGAATACAACATATGGAAATAGAATAGAAATACGATAGGAAAGAAATCACAATTAAACTAAAAAATAAAATTACATAATACTACTAAAGGCTCGAGGCTTTTTTAACGCAATGAATTCTCAAAGGAATGTGGATGTTTGGGAGCTCCTCAATGATCCTTGTTGATAAGCTTGAGAATAAACAAATGGTTAATTGGTGATGTAGCTTGGCTCTGCATCAGTGAGGCTTCAACTTCAAATATGGTTCGGTTGCCACTTATACATTAAATCGTAGTTTTGAGTGCCAAAATTGTATGCATAAATCCCATCCTCGTGAGTCCTCCAACGGCATTCTGAATTAGGATGGGGGCAATACTTTTTTAGAAAACCATCATCGTACTTAAAGACAACAAAGCTCTGATGTCCACCCTCCCACATCAAGTTGCAGAAGAAGAGTGTGGTGCGAAAAAAGTTTCCTGAAAAAGCCCAAGAGAACTCAGAATGGGCAGGGATCAAGTGGAGGCCAAGATCATTGTCTTTGGACTTACAATGAGCTCCTAGAAGTGCTCTTTGAAACTGGTTTTCAATGTGAATCTGGTAAGCGTTGCAAATTAGCGGTTGACTCATGCAACAAAGAGCCAAGACAATAAAAAAGACTACCACTCCCAAATTACTCATTTTCTTTACGATTTTTAATTCCTTTGATTTCCCCATACTTCTTGTCCCTTTAAATAGGATTAGGATCCCCTACAATTTCTTAAAAAATTACAGAATTTTAGGAGCTTATTTGTTTGCAGTTTGGAAACTAGTTTTTGTTTTGTTTTGTTTCCAAAACAGCAAAACCTATTTCTACCATGTAATCACGTGCTTGGCAATTAGTTTAAAAAATAAAAACTAAGGAAAACAAAAATGCTAAAAATAGAAATATGGAAACAACTCGAAGTTGTCTTGAAAACAGGTTTGTCTTTTCAAGAAAATAGCACTCAAAACACGTGCGGAACCAATTTCTAACTTAAGTGCACAGTGCCGCATGGTACCCATGATCTGTGTTCTCATCTTCACATAACCATTTTCCTAAACCTTCTTCATCTTATTCAACGTGCTTGCATTCACTCAATACATGTAAGTTCAGCCCAAAATCACTCAAACAAATGCATATCAATGCCCTTACACTCCTATTTTTTGTCATCTACCGGCTGCAAGAGAATTAGAAAATATTTTGAACAGAAACCCAAATTGAAAAAGTGAAAAATAAGAAGACCGTTGATTATGGTATCTCACACTTGTCATGTGGATGATTTGTAGCCCTATGATTATTTTCATGTAAAGACCTTCGTGCCCTAGTGATTATATATTATATCCACACCAATGGTCAATTTCAGAAAGGGTTTGTTTATTATCCAAAATAGTAATGTCAGATTGCTACAAGAAAGAACCAAGCTTATTTTTTATTGGTTAAGGTGGTCAATTTTCTTGTGGCCATTTTCTTGCTACAAGAAAATGAAACCTCGTTTTAGCTTTTGGAATGATAAATCTAAAAAGCCTCATGGGTATTTCTGTTATTAGAGACCCAACATATCCCTGATAACAATTTTTATGAGAAAATTAATATTTAGTAGACTAATATTAACTGTCGCTCGATTAAGACCACTTGACACATAAAATCAGTCTTTGATTCAATTTTTTTTTTTTAATATGTTCATACAAGAGGAAAAAAAGAATTTGAGTTAGGATCTTCACTTCATTAAGCATGATTTTAATAAATTGAATTACTTCTTTTAAGACATCTTTTGATTCAACTAAGACTTGTAGCAAAGAAAAATTAAAGACCGAGTTTGACAGACTTGTAACGAAGAAAAATCAAGGACTGAGCTTCACTCTTAAATCATATCAGTTCTATATATATATATATGTATATTTTTTTTTTCTTTTCTTTTCTTTTTACAAATTTTAATTGATTCACAATATACAATAATATATGAGCTACCAGGTAATAATACATATTTTTAAGATTGTTTAAAACCAAATGGCCACCGATTGAAGGAGACAGAAATACTAAACCACATCCTCTGCTTCATCTCCGATCTCTGTGGGTTCCTGAGCAGCAGTGAGAATGACAAAGTCTCTGTGGCTTCTCTTGCTTCCCCTTCTCTTCGTGTCTGCTTCTGCAGTCGCTACTCAGAGTAAGAACTCTCTGCATTGCCTTTTAAAACTCGCTTCTTTATATACATGTATGTGCATCATGTTTTGAATTCGTGGGTATATATCAGATTCCTGATCTGCTTGAAAGGTTTGTCTGAATGTGTCTCTGTGATATTTCCAAAAAATGTCAATTCTGGATTAAAACCCCCCGAGGTGTTTATTTATGGTAAGAACGAACAGTTATCAGATCTCTTGCTTAAGATAAGTTAATGTCTCTGATGGGACATTTATGGTAAGAATGCTGAATGTCGTCTTTCGTTGCTTTATTTGGTTCCTGAGAAATCGGGGTGAAGGAAGAGGAAAATAAATTACAGATTCTTTTTTTTTTTTTTGGCTTTTTCATTCGAACTCATACAATTCTTCTGCTGGGTTTAAGATCTAACTTTTGGGAACTACAACCACCGAAAATCTCTCTTTTTTTGGATGATTTTTTTGTTCTGTTTTTTTTTGGGGAGTTGATGGGATGTGAAAACGCAATTAACCTTCAAAACTTCCTTGAAAGCATCGGACAGATTGTCAATGTGGGATTTTCCGTCATTATTCTTTCTATAGCTCAAATGGGGCCAAAACAAAGTTAGGATTAGAGTAGGGGTAGAAAAGAGGATGAAACAGACATCAGAAATAAAGCTGGATTTAGGACAGTCTATTGGAGGATTAGCTAAATCCTCTTCGGTTAGAGTTCTTGCATTTATTTTAAACTTCTTGGGACATATATTTCTTAGCATAGTACATATCATGACAAAATCTATATGAATGGCTTACTAACAAAAGAAACCCTTTAATTCTAGGGGCGTTATGATTTTCCCCAAATTCTACGAAATTCTATCTATCTATCAATCTTAAAGCCTTAATCCTCTATACGCACACATATACATAAAGACTTAAGAGTTAGTATTGTACCTGCCAGAAGACCCTTTTAGTGAAGCGAATATGTTGAAGGGTTGATTTTTTATTTTTTATTTTATTTTATTTTATTTAAACAAGTTCTCTCTAGTAGTTTGCTTCATAGATTGTTTTTAGTGCATTAGAGACACTGAACTTTTCCTTCTACCCCCTCATATGCATGTTTTAGTCTGTGTGCATGCACCTGCACAACATGAATATATAAAAAAAAATAATGTCATCTTGGAGGTTAGCTAAGAACAGCTCTCTACATGACTCAGTAGGGGATAGCTCGTTTTCAGTCATGGCCTTCTGGAAACATGTCAATGGTGAGCAATTTCATCTAGTATTTTCATGGTTAAATCCTACGGGTTGTTCTCAAGCCGTAATATAATAACCTAGATCATTAAGTATCCTCCCGCCTTGAACTCTTACCATTTTTGCACCCTTTCTTTTTGTCATTATGGCTAGTCAATAAATTATTACCTTTAGATTCTTATATGGCAGCACTAAAAGTAAATGTCTGAAATCTGGTCCCTCCACACTCCCTCTGTGTTTTCTTTGTCTCACCCTCTCATTAGTTGCTTCCTTTTTTTCTATTATACTTTGAAATTACTTATATTAGTTCTTAGATATTCTACTTCCTTGAACTCATTTTGGCTTCCCTACCTGCTATATGCTCTAAAATAGTTCAAAAATCGTTGCTGCAAACATACGTTTTTTTTTTTCCTTTTTCGCGATTTAATTTATTTGATTATGCCTGGGCTTTAACAAAATTATATTCTCCCCATAACTGACATTACAAATGAAAATTGCTCTAAAAGGTACCAATAACCCTGCGGATGAGTTAGTGGCTGTACTTAATACTAACAGGACTGGACAAGAGTTGAAGTCCCTTTATGACAACCCAGGCCTGGCCTGCATCGCTCTGCAGTACTTAAAAGCCTACGAAGGTGATTGTGGTGCAATAGGGGGGCCTAATGCGAAGAAGCCTGCTGATTCTGAATTTGCTGAAACTTTTGGTCCCAACTGTGGTGTTCTTGTCTCAACCATGTCTCCTATTACTGGTCGTTTACTTGGCTGCCAATCTCGTTATGTTGAAGCTTCCAAAGCATTTTCAGATATCCTAATGAAAAACAGCAAGGCCTTAGAAATACTTTACAATAAGAATGACACTGAAGTTGGAGCTGCTGTGAGTGGCACTGATGGTGGGTCTCCCTACTTCTGGTGTGTCATGTTCAGCAATGGCAGCACAAACAGCAGTTTTGCTTTTGAGGGAGGTGTACCTAAGGTATCACGACCTGGGTGCTTTAGCGGCGCTAACGACGATTGCAGCAGCGCTTATGATTGGTCTCAAAACTGCCGGATATGGCTGTTTGCTGCCACAGCTTTGGTTGCAGCCGGATATGCTTTTGGATTATGATTCAATTTTTTACAAGAATTTGAACTACTTACTATTTGATTTGATCATTTGAGGGCCTCTTTTGTTGTCTGTAATGAGAGGCTTGGCCTTTCTCATTCAATTTCTGTTTTGTATTCTCTATTCCTTGTTGATTGTAAGTGGAAGATCCATCCGATTCATTCCTTGTTGATTGTAAGTGCGAGATCCATTCAATTCATTTCCTTCAGTTATAGCTTGTGTAAACGTCTCTATCACTTCAGCCGCCGAGGCCTTTCTTTTCTTTTTTTAATTAATTAATTTATTTTTTTACATCATTTAACCTCCTTAAACTTTCACATCTGCAATTATTCTCATAAACTTCAAAAACTCTCAATTACTATATTCATCAATCAAATTTTATTTTATTTTTCAATTTTTAACGAAAAATCCCAACCAATGGGTGTTAAAATTCTTAAAATATCCCTCCTTTTTTTTAGGGAAAAAGAAAAAAGAGAAAAAAAAAAAAAGAAGAAAAATGTAAGGATTTAGGCGTGATAGCATATAATGAAATTTACAAAAATGCTCACACCAGAATTTTTTTTTTTTTTTTTTAAATGGATATTTTGAGAATTTGAGGAATTTAACAACAAATATAATGAAATTTACAAAAATCCTCACACCAGATTTTTTTTTTTTTTAATGGATATTTTGAGAATTTGAAGAATTTAACAAAAAAATTTGTGTAGACATGTCAAAAAAAAAGAAGGAAAACTTCACTTACCCCTTTGAACTTTGGTCACTTTTGCATATACCTCCAATGTTCAAAACCTTTCACTTAGATGTATCAAAGTTTGATTTTCTCTCACTTTGCCCTTTTCGTATAGAAAATCCTAATAGAATGTCAATTTTATCCCAAAACTACATGTCGTTTTGGGAACAATGTAGTTATGGAGTCAGGGGTAAAATTAGAATTACAAAGGATTTTCTGTACGGAAGGAGCAAAGTGAGAGAAAACCAAAGTTTAATACCTAAGTGAGAGCTTTTGAACATTGGAGAGTATTTGCAAAAACTGTAAAAGTTTAAGGGGGATAAGTGAAGTTTTCCAAAAAAAAAAAATCCCCTTCTATTAATTAGCAGGCGTGAATTTGGTTGTGCATTTTCTGTTACATAATGTAATTTTCATCATAATAAAATTATAAAGCCAAAGTTTCTCTATTTCAAGGTCAGATGGCAAAGATCACACTTAGACTATAAAAATGGTGTACATTTCATAATTTCGACAATTATTGTCTCCGTAACTACACTTTGCTTGCAACTCCAAAACGTTAAATTATTAGGTGTAAATTGCTACCTGTAGAAGCTCAAATAGAGCAATTTAAGGGTATGTCATGTTGGGTAATCCGTGATCATCTAGTTTCGAAGAACCTAATGGGGGCAGCGGTTTGTGTAGCCTTTGTGGTTGCACTTACTGTTTGCTTGTAATCTATTAGGGAGAAATTAGAATATACGATTGGGTTATTCTTATTTTCTCTCTAGAAAAATTGTAGGAGAAGGAATAGTGTCTCCAGCTGTCTAGGTCTGTGAAAGAAGAACGTTTTTCGAGTGTGATTCTCATCGGATGGCTAAAGATCTAGCCAATCGGATAGAGAACTTTTCACTCACGAAGGAAGAAGATTGGGAGATCAAGATTCAACATATGGACATGCAGGAAGTGGTGTTGTATGGGAAAAATTGTATTGTGGGAAAACTAATTGCAGATTGGTTGGTAAGCAAGGAGGCGATCAAAACAACACTTTTTGCGATGGTGGAAAATTTTGCCCAATAATTTGTCTTTGAAGGTCCTCGGGGAAAATTTTTTCTTGATTAAATTGGCAAATGAGCGGGATAAGGAACGGGTGATGGAAAGGAGGCCGTGGGTCTTTGAAGGTAGCCTTTTTTTATTGAAGACTTTGGCAGTAAGACTTCACCATCACAATTTATTTTCGACAAGGTAGCTTTTTGGGTACAGATGATGGACCTTCCCTTGGGTTGCATGGGGAAAACTATTGGTCATAAGATTGGGAAAATAGTGGGCATTGTGGAGATGGTGGATATGGATGCGAAAGGGATTGGCTAGGGTGTGTTTTTGTGAGTGAAAATTCAATTGGACCTCTCAAAGCCCATCCCATGAGGTCGAAAGATAAACATCCAAGGAAATCCTGTCTGGATTGCATTCCAATATGAATGACTTCCAAAGTTATGCTTTTCTTGTGGGGTTATCAATCATGGAAAGCTGGGTTGTTCACGTAAGAGCATATTACGGCACCAGGAAAAGACTGAATATGGACCGTGGCTTCGTGCTACTTCACCAATGAGGAGAGTGGAGTATAATCCTAGTAGGTTCTCTCTGGAGTGGGCCTATCAAACCACCGATGAGAAGCTAATTACCAATAGGCCAGCACCATTTGGGGGAGAGACAAATGTAGCGACTAGAGCAAGAAACCCTAATTCCCAAAAGGGAAATGGCGAGGATTATGGAGCAAATCATGGAGGTGGGAGTGGTTTTGTTTTTGGGAAGATTCTGTTGGCTAGAGAGGACAATATTAATGATAATGGGCGCTCTCCAACTCATGTACCTTCTAAAAGGAGTAACTCCAGGACAATATATAAGGAAGTAAATTCAAAAAACAAGGGAAAAGGTCAGCTGACTAACATGTACACAATCGACAGGTTGGGTGGATCTTATAGAGGTGGACCTGCGATTGGAAAGGGTGAGATGGACCTAGTTGATAGAGGCCCAAATGGTCATCCAAAAAGCCCATGGATATTAAATGTATACTCTGGACCCTTATTCTTTGACGTGGAAAAGTCTCTTCAGGAAACCCACTCTAGGAGTCATGCTACTATGCCTCCAAAAAGGGGAGATAGGGGGAAAACTTTAATACCTTGGAAGAGAAAAGCAGCAGGGTATCCTAAAATGTTTCTAGAGAAGGGGCAAAGGAACATGAAAATGCGAGAAGGTTGTGGGGAAGCTGAAGTTGGCGGCCCAGTTCTAAAGGGTTGTAAACTTAGCAAAGAAGATGTCAACACTAATGGTTCGAGGATGGATAGCCTCGCCAACCGCAATGAATATCCTAAGCTGGAACTGCCAAGGGCTTGGGAACCCTTGGACAGTTCGAGAGTTTTGCAGTTTGGTGAAGCAAAAGCGTCCCATTTTGGTCTTTTTAATGGAGACCAATTTACAGAAAAGTAAAATAGAGAGCGTTCTATCCAAGTTAGGTTTTCCAAACATGCTAGTGGTGGATTGAGTGGGGCGGAGTGGAGGCTTGGCTTCACTATGGAGCGATAATGTTGACATAGATATACAAAATTTTAGCCAACGCCACATCAACGGAAGTATTATTTTTTTGGGAGATGATCCACCATGGAAACTCATTGGATTTTGTGGACACCCGGACCTTTCTAAAAGACATGAAGCTTGGGCTTTATTGAGACATTTGAAGCACCTTCAACTAGATTCGTGGGTATGCTTGGGGGATTTTAATGAGATTGCTTCATTATCCGAAAAAGTGAGAGGTAGTACGCGTTTGTCAAGATAGATTACAAACTTTCAAGATGCTTTGGATTTCTGCAATTTGTTTGATTTGGGCTATAGAAGGCCTAAATATACATGGTGCAATTTTCGGGATGGACTGGATTTTGTCAAAAAGCAGTTAGACAAGGGGGTGGCAAATTCTCTTTGGAGGGATTTTTTTTTTTCCCGAAGCAAAGGTGGTTGTTGATGCCACGACCCGTTCTGAACATTATCCTTTGATTTTATATTTGATGCCTGAGAGTGTAGGGGGCAGAAGGAAAAAATTCTTCCATTATGAGGCACA
This sequence comes from Carpinus viminea, assembly GCA_013348765.1. Lineage (NCBI taxonomy): Eukaryota > Viridiplantae > Streptophyta > Magnoliopsida > Fagales > Betulaceae > Carpinus > Carpinus viminea. The sequence continues at coordinate 11,255,945 of CP054674.1, forward strand.
ATGAGTGATGGATGAAGGATACAAAGACATCATTTAGGGGGCATAGTCTACATTAGGGAACGCTGGTGGAGTATGGGAGCAAATTAACAGAAAATTTCAAGTTGTCAGCGTGACTTAGTGTAGTGGAGAAAGAGGCAAAATGGGTCCCTTATGTCTAATATAACCCAACTCCAGAGGTGACTTGTTGATATACAAGGCTATGAGAAAGAGTGATGCAACGAGAAAACTAATACCATAAGGCGTGAACTGCAGCGACTGATGGAGAAAGCTGATCTCCTATAACAACCCAAGGAAAAGTACTAACCACATTTGCGCTATCACCCCAAAAGGACTAGTCAATTAGAAGCTTTCCTAGAATTCATTATAAAGCTTAGTTTCACCTAGTAACTAGGCAATGCAAGACTTAGCACTCATGACTATCTTTATAAACCACTTACTCTATGTGGGCTTCTTCTTATCTTCCCAATATAGGACCGAGATGTTATGTCTCCCATGGAGACAAAGAGCAAAAATGGAGTGGCTAAAGGGAAGTGACCGTAATACATGATTTTTTTTCATGCATGTGCAACTCGTAGGCAATCAAATAAAATACTCAACATTTTCGATGTAGGGGATCAGCAACGCACAACAGAAGATGAGGTAAATGTGGCTTTTGTGAATTATTTCACTGAATTGTTTACTGATTGACCTGCAGGAAATATGGCTTCATGTATTTCATCGGTAGGCAAGAAGATTACTGATAAGATGAACACAACCCTACCGAAACCTTTCACAACAGAGGAGGTTCATTTTTCTCTTTTTCAAATGGCTCATTTAAAAGCCCTGGGCTCAGACGGTTTTTTTGCGAGTTTCTACCAAAAAAGCTGGGATATTGTGGGGGAGAACCTCTGTCATGCAATTATTGGTACACTCAATTCTGGTCTTATGCCTTCTTTTTTAAATATGACAAATATTGCCCTTATTCCAAAGGTGAAAAATCCTTTATGTGTCACTGATTTTAGGCCAATTAGTCTATACAATGTGCTTTATAAGTTGATATCTAAGGTTATTGCAAATAGACTAAAAAAATATTGGCATCCATAATTTCCCTGGTTCAAAGTGCATTCATTCTAGGCAGATTAACTATGGATAATGTGCTAGTGGCATATGAGACCCTTCATACAATGCACACAAGAATGATGGGAAAAAAGGGTTTTATGGTAGTTAAATTAGATATGAGCAAGGCCTACGACCAGGTGGAATGAAGGTTTTTTGAGGCGGTAATGCGGCAAATGGGCTTTGCCCAAAGATGGATTGAACTTATAATGATGTGTGTTAAAACAATCCAATATGCAATTGTGGTGAATGGTCAACCATGTGGGGCTATTAAACCAGGGAGGGGTCTTAGACAAGGCAATCCAATCTCACCTTATTTGTTCCTCTTATGTGCTAAGGCATTACGTTCGATGATAACAAAAGCGAATGGTAAAGATTTCTTAATGGGGTCCTTACTTCTAGAAGAGGCCCTCATATAAGTCACCTTTTTTTCATCGATGACAGTCTTGTATTTTGTAGATCCAGCATTGCACAATGAAATTCTTTTACATCAATTGTGTAGAGTTATGAGGAGGCATCTGGCCAATGCCTTAATGGCGACAAGACCTCGATCTTTTTTAGTAAAAATACGTCATTGGAGGATAAGGGAGCAATTTTGGAGGTAGCAGGAATTCTAGCCACGCAGCAATATGATACCTATTTGGGTCTCTCAGCTATGGTTGGAAAGTCTCGGATAGCAGCTTTTAAGGGCATTGTTGATAAAGTTCAGAAGAGTTTGCATGATTGGAAATTGAAGTTCCTTTCATAGGCCGGTAAAAGACTTCTGTGCGCACCACTACCAAACTTTTGATGGTAGTCAAGGATGTTTTGCAGCCGAATCCTGGATTACTGATATCCAAAAATTGTTCAAGGTGATGAGCTACACCGATGGACAAAAAATCCTTTCTGCCACATACAAGCTTACTGGATTAGCAGCAAAATGGTGGGAGACCAAGAAGGAACTTTTGAACCGTGAATTAAAGGGAGTCGAAATCTCTTGGGCCCATTTTAAGAAAGAATTTAATGATAGATTCTTTCCTAGAGCCCAACAGCAACTCTGTGCCAAAGAATTCCAGAACCTAGATCAAGGTAACATGACTGTAGAGCTGTATGCTGCCAAATTCATGGAATTGGCAAGGTTTGCTCTAAACTTAGTGCTTGATGAAGAGTCAAGGACTGAAGGATTCCAAGAAGGCCTGCACCCACGAATTAGGGACAGGGTCACATGCTTGGAAATCAAAGACTTTACTAAGCTAGTAAATGTTGCTGCCATCGCAGAAAGGGGACATAAGGATTACGAAGCCATCAGGGAAAAGAGGAAATTATTCATTCCCTATGCCATACGCCCTACAAAGAAACTTGTTGTTGGCAGTGGCTCAGGACAGAAGGCAGGAAAGAGGGACCAGTGAACCAAGGAGCATTGAGGCCGACGTGTCCAAAATGTGGGAAGATGCATGTTGGAGAATGCAGATCGGGAACTGGGACATGTTTCCAATGTGGTCAAATAGATCACTTTGTCAGAGACTGCCTTGTGGCTAGCTTTGGAGGATCCAAACCACAAGGAAGCGGCAATCAACAAAGGCCTGCACAAGCCAAGGTGTATGCACTCACCCCAGGCAATGCTGATACAAAAGCGAAAAACACCGATGTAGTGACAGGTACCATTCCTCTATTTGATAGCATTGCATGCACACTATTTGATTCAGGTGCCACACATTCATTTGTTTCTGCCACATATTCAAAGGTTTGTAATATGTGTTTTGAACACCTAAGGCAGAACATAACGGTAGCTACACCCGTAGGAGATTCCCTAATATGTAGTAAGGTAGTAGAAGATTGTCCTATAAGTATTGGAGGAAGGATTCTACTACCAAACTTAGTAGTATTTAAAATGCTAGGCTATGACGTTATTTTGGGGATGGATTGGTGGTCAAAGCACCATGCTAGCATCGACTGTAGAAGGAAAGAAATTAAATTTCGGTCACCTAACATGGAGGAGTTCAAGTATTGCGGATCTCAAGTACGAGCTATTCCGACACTTCTCTCAGCAGTGTAAGCAAAAAGGAGTGTCAAGGAAGGTAGTTGTGTATATTTGGCTTATGTAATAGCTAAGCCAGAAAACGAATTGAAGTTGGAGAATATTCCAGTAGTTGGTGATTATCCCGATGTTTTTACAGAGGTTTATTCGGGATTACCACCTAATAGGGAAGTTGAGTTCACTATTGATTTAGTGCCAGGAACTCAGCCAATACACAAAGCACCCTATCATACGGCACCAACTGAGTTAAAGGAATTAAAGGAACAACTTGAAGAGCTGTTGGACAGAGGTTTCATTCGTTTAAGTGTGCCGCCATGGGGAGCACCAGTGTTGTTTGTAAAGAAGAAGGACGGATCGATGCGGCTATGTATAGACTATCGAGAATTAAATCGGGTGACTATTAGGAATAAGTACCCTATACCTAGGATTGATGATTTGTTTGATCAACTAAAGGAAGCTTTAGTTTTCTCAAAGATCAATCTTTGGTCTGAGTATCATCAACTTAAGGTACGGGAGGATGATGTGCAAAAAAACCGTTATCAAGACAAGGTATAGCCATTACGAATTCATGGTTATGCCTTTTGGACTAACCAATGCACCTTCTGTGTTCATGGACTTAATGAATAGAGTGTTCCATAAGTATCTCGATCAATTTGTGGTAGTGTTCATTGACGATATACTAATTTACTCAAGTAATTATCATGAACATAGGGAACACTTAAAAAGGGTATTAGATATTTTGAGAGAAAAGAAGTTGTTTGCCAAACTTAAGAAATGTGAGTTTTGGTTGAAGAAGGTCACCTTTTTGGGACATGTAATCTCCGGAAATGGGATTGAAGTAGATCCGAGTAAGATAGAATTGGTGGTCAAATGGGAGAGGTCAACAAATGTCCAGGAAATCCGCATTTTCTTAGGTTTTGCCGGCTACTACCAGAGATTTGTAGAAGGATTCTCCGTACTCTTGGGACCTTTGACCGCATTGATAAAGAAGAACACTTGTTATGTTTGGAGTGACGAATGCGAGGCAAGTTTTCAAGAATTAAATAGGAGATTGGTAACTACACCATTTCTCACCTTTCCTTCGGATAAAGAGGGATTTGTGATTTTTAGCGACACTTCTTATAAAAGGTTTAGGGTGCGTACTTATGTAACAAGGAAAGGTGATAGCTTATGCCTCGAGACAGTTAAAGAATCACGAAAGGAATTACCCTACTCATGATTTGGAATTAGCAGCGATAGTTTTTGCGTTAAACATATGGAGGCACTATCTTTATGGATCAAAGTGTGAAGTATACATTAATTATAAAAGTCTCAATTATATATTCACTCAGAAAGACATGAATATGAGGCAAAGAAGATGGATAGAATTGATTAAGGATTATGATTGTTGTATCCTTTATCACCCAGGTAAGGCAAATGTGGTTGCAGATGCATTAAGTAGGAAATCACAGGGTGAAGCATCCAATTCTATGCCGAGTCTAGATCGGCTTGCTCAGCAATTCGGAACGATTCAATTTGACACAAGGTTAACAACTGGAGGAATGAGTCTTGCAACACTCACTATCCAACCAATGCTAACAGATTAGATTAAGGTGGCTCCAGAAAAGGACCTAGAATTAAAAGAGCTTAGAGAAAAAGCTAGTCAAGGGGGAGTTCATGGTTTTAACGTTACCTTAGATGGTCTTTTGAGAACAAATGATTCTAGAATGGTGTTGTCAAAGGATGATAAGCTGAGAACAGAAATTCTGGAAGAAGCACATAAAACTCAATATACGGTACACCCCGGAAGCACTAAGATGTACCAAGACCTGAAGAAGAATTATTGGTGGTCTGGTATGAAGCGGGATATTGCAGAATACATAGCATGATGTGCGACATGTCAGCAAGTCAAAGCCGAACATCAATGACCAGCAGAACCACTACAGCCACTCAGCATTCCAAAATGGAAGTGGGATCAAATAGCGATGGATTTTGTAGTTGGTTTACCAAGAGTACCAAATGGACAAGATGCTATTTGGGTAGTAGTGGATAGACTTACTAAGAGTGCTCATTTTGTTCCCTACAAAATGAATGACTCTATGCAAAAGATGGCGGAATTGTACATACGAGAGATTGTTAGGTTGCATGGAGTGCCTATTTTGATAACATCGGATCGAGATTCTCGATTTACTTCGAAATTCTAGAGAAGATTGCAAGAGGCAATGGGAATGAAATTGAAATTTAGTACAACATACCATCCGTAAACTGACTGTCAATCAGAAAGGACCATTCAAATTCTTGAAGATATATTAAGGTTATGCGTACTTGACTTTAAAGGTAATTGGATTCGATTTCTACTTTTGGTTGAGTTTGCCTATAACAATAGTTTCCAAGCGACTATTGGAATGGCATCGTATGAGGCACTATATGGACGCAAATGTAGATCACCTTTATATTGGGATGAAGTTGGTGAAAAGCAGCTATTGGGACCATAAATAGTTCAAGACACCAAGGATAAGATTACACTCATTCGGGAAAGAATGTTAACGGCTCAAAGTCGACAGAAGAGTTACACTAATCAACATCGACGCAAGTTGAAATTTGAAGTTGGCAGTCAAGTATTTCTTAAAGTTTCGCCAATGAAAGGTGTAATTCGATATGGTAAGAAGGGTAAGCTGAGCCCGAGGTATATAGGCCATTTTGAAGCAAAGGAGGTGGTTAGACCAGTAGCATATAGAGTTGCATTACCACTAGAGTTAGCTGGAGTACATGATGTGTTCCATGTATCTACACTACGAAAGTACATGCATGACCCTTCACATGTCATCAACTTTAAACCTCTACGAATTAAAGAGAACTTGTCATACAAAAAAGTGCCGATTCGAATTATGGACCGTAAGGAGCAACAACTAAGAACCAAGACCATTCCTATTGTAAAAGTGCCAAAATCACGACATAGAAGAAGCCTCATGGGAACTGGAACAAGAGATGAGGAACATATACCCACATTTGTTTGAAGGTTTAGAACAAAACCCTTTGCAATATTTTATTTTTGTGCTTGTTATATTTGGATGATTATGATAGATAATATAGTATATAGGAGCATGCCTTTGATGAGGAATAGGTAAATATTATTTTAACTATATTTGAGTATATTCAAGTTATAGGATGTGTAGATATATGCTACCTATATAGGTCACAACTAAATTTCGAGAACGAAATTCCAATAAGGAGGGGAGGATGTAACACCTAAGGAATTTATTAGACAACTAAGAATGTTTTAGTATAGATTATGATCTTAAGCTAAATCAAATATATTAGGAAAATATATTTGATGTTTAATTTAATATTCTTAGTTGGAATTGAGAAATAATTAGTTAGAGGTAGGTTTGACTCATATTATGAATTATATGGCATTCAAGATTTACCAAGTTAAAAGCTTAAGAGGTAGTAGTAATAATGGTATTAATATGATAAATAAATTAGTTTGATTGGTTTATATATTAAGATATATATATATATATATATATATATATATATGAATACATATATGATGTAGTACAGCTAGGTGGACGTGCAATTAATGCTTAACATATATATATATATATATTATATAGATACATATTGATGGGAGATTCTCACGTCATTATGGAGGTTTTATTTTTATTCATTAGATATATATGGAAAATTAGTCTCATAAACTACGATTTTCGGCCATTTGCCCCTATGAACTACCAGTGCAATGTTAATTTCAAACTACCTAACCCTAACCAATAGCCCCATTCTATTAGTCAACTCCGTTGAAACTCATGGTCAACTATCTAATTGGTGAACAATAACAAGCGATGTAGAAGTGATGAATAGTATAACGTTGACGTAAGTTTCAACTAAAATTTAAAGGGGCTATTGGCTAATGTTAGGTGTGGTTTGAGAATATTACTTGGAAACATGGAGGCAAATAACCGACACCAGTAGTTCATGGGGGCTAGAAATATTTCTAATATATATACTATATATATATATATAAATATATATTTATGCAAGGCCCAAATAGTATTAAGATATTTAAATATGTCGTTATAATGCCCAAATAATATTATAATATTTTAGATATATGTCGTTATGCTGCCCAAACTTTTTTAGGATAAGGGCAAAGCATGAAAATAATGTTTTTTGAGGTATTTTAAGGATCCTAGGATTTATAGTGAGTCTTAAGAATAAAATAAGTTAAATTTATACTAATGTGAAAAATGCGATATTAAATGCAGAAACTGTATAAACAAAGGAAACTAAGAATAAGGACCTTTAAGCTTGAGAAGGGTAAGTACAAACTTACTAACCTTGCATTATTTTACAGAAGCATGTTATGTATATTTTGTTAAGCCCTATTATTTTAATTATACATATGAATATATTTTGAAAGATTGCATTATTTTACAAAAGCATGTTATGTATATTTTGTTGAACCCTATTATTTTAATTATACGTATGAATATATTTTGAAAGGTTTTACATGAAAATGTGTTTCCAAAGGAAATGATTTATGAAAAGAAGTTGAATTTTGGAAGGAAAACAAGATTTGCGGAAATTATAATATTATGAAAATATGAGGATATGATGAATGCATGTAATGCCCAGCGCCTGACACCCCGATGTTAGGAAGGGGGAAACAAAGTTGCCTAACAACCTAGTGGTTGAGTGGGGTTACACGCTCAACACCTCAAAGTTATGAGAATGATAAATTATTAGCAACCTTGCGGTTAAGTGGAGTAATACTTAGCGAACTCCTGAGAATAAGTAGGAGTATAAATTAACTTATTGTTATGATGATATGTTATGATATGCTATGATATGCCATGCTATATAATTAAATTATGCTGATTTCATTAATGTTTTATTTATTATGTTATGAACTGTTTTGCTGCTTCATATTATGAAATGTGAAATTAATTATGTAGTAAGAAAATGAAAGAAATATTATTCTGTTTATTTATTAAGTATTAAAATGTCTATCACCTAGTTTACTTTCTAGCCATAAATTTATTAAAACTCATTTATGAAAACTTTGCATACATGGCTGTTTAGTAAACACTGGTGAGAAGATAGATTTTTTTTTTTTTTAAAACAAAAAGGGGGACTCTAATAAAAATGGTCAATTCGCTTGAACTTGCTGAGTCATGGACTCACCCTTCCACCTTTAAAATTGTTGTAACAATTTTCTAGATGTGGTTGAAGAAGATGAGAAAGAGGATGTAGCTCCGTATGAAAGTCCATACTATTGTGCATAGAACTGATAGGAGACCCCAGTCTTTTTGGAGATACTCAAGACAGTTGTAGAAATACTAGTAATGTTTGATGTGTGTACTTTACTAGGTCTCTTATGACATCTTGTAATATATTAGTGCGGGTTGTAGTAACTTTGTAAGTGATATGCCGTTTGTGGCAGAATTTGAAGAAACTGAAATGCTAGTTGAGGATAAAGATATTATATGAAGTTTAAATTAGATGCTCGGGTACATTTATATTTATGAGAAAACTCTTATAAAAAAAAAAAAAAAAAGGGGCTACCAACTTGTAGTAAAGATTTAGATAATCTCACTTATGGCTTGTTTAAAAAGCCAAGGCATTACAGGGAGCCAATAGCTATTGTTGCTTTGAGTAAAAGTGTGGCAATCCTAAATCCTTTAGGTTATTTTTTAGTTGACTCATAGGGTAAAAAAAAAAAAATGTTGGCTTAGGTTAACAATGAGAATGGGCCCAAATACTACTACTAATTATAATAATAAAATAGAGTATAGATAAATAATATATATATAAACAAAAAACAAAAAGAAGCCCTAAGCGCCGCATATCAAAGAAATCCTAAACTTATTGCCTACCATTAAAACTCTTTTCATATTTTCTTCTCTTTTGGTTCAGCCTATTCAACCTAATAAGACAACCATAGAAGAGTCAGTCGCTTCCATATTCTTATTGCACCCATAATAAAAACAGAAGAAAATTTTCTAATTGCTCTCTCCTCCTCAGCGTGCGTGTCGGGTATGATTATCTTATCTCACAATTTCCTTTCTTCTTCATATATAAACTTATTTTAGAGTAGGGTCAAATTGTAGAATATTTTGCTTTGGTTGCTGTGTTTCTTGTAGTGTGAAAGAAATATATATATTTTTTTAAGTAACTCTTCATGTGCAGCCACCTTGCCTTGGTAATAATAGTGTCTATCCTACACCTACCCTTACCTCTTGTGGGGAAAAAGTTGTCATGTACCATGCATATATTCATATTGGAGTTTTCTGATTTAACACTTAAGCATGGTGATACTTTTCACTTTAAAATATATATATATATATATATATATATATATATATATATATAATGTTGTGAAGGAATTATAAATATATATACATGAGGACTACTCTAAAGTATATATATATATATATATATAATGATTGAAGTATTTATAGATACTTGTACATCTAGAACGTTTCAAGATAGATATGTTAAAGTAATGTTTAAGTGATTAAATTTACCTCTTCCTATCAACTTAAACTTTTGGGATAACTGATAATTTAACATGGTATTAGAGCCAAAAGTCGTAGGATCAAACATTGACTACGTCAAATGACCTCCAATTTAAATTAAATATTCCACGTGTTGGGCCTCACTTATTAAAAGGGAATTTGAGCCTATACGTGAGAGAGAGTGTTAATTTAATGGTTAAGTGATTAAATTTACATCTTCCTATCAGCTTAAACTTTTGTGATAACTATAATTTAACAAGATAGATATATATATGATAATTCAAAGTATTCATCTATATAAAGATGTAGTACCTCGGTCTGTATATATAAGTACAACAAGGTTTGAAGTATACTCAACTATATATAAGAAAGCTTTTTTCCACTTTTCCCATTGTAGTGAACGTGTAGGAGTAGGACTACAAGTCCTATTGTGAATAGAAGTCCAAGTTCGCTTTTCCTAGTAGCCAGTCGGTCTCAATGCCCCTGGGTAATCTCTTTACCTTAGCTTTGATTACGTATAAAAGGGTTGAGAAGAGACCTAAGGACAAATAAAATATAATTTAGTCCCAAAGGACCTCAAATTACTATTGTTATCCATAACAAATTCAAGGCTACCTTTAATTATAATCATTTATTCCGCTATAAAATCTTTATTTTATTATGAAAAAGCTTCCCTTTCCACTTATTTTTTCAAAATGCCCCTCCATAACCATAAGTATCCGTAGAAAAGTGAAATAAATAAAATTCACTATCACTTCATAATTTTATAAAATTCCTAATTTTACTTGGTAGCAAGGATAAGTTGGAAAATTATTGTGCTCTGATCTTACGCTTTCTGTAATTAAGTCTTCATTGAGAGAGAGACAAACGCCCAAAGTTCTAGAGGTGGAGCAATTTTAATATTGTTCTTAATAAAAATAAAAAATTTCCTACTATACAATCACCACTGAAACATATATAGTAGGAACATTTTTATTTTTATTAAGAATAATATTATAATTACTCTAAGTCACTCTACCTCTAGAACTTGGGGCGTTTCATAGAGAGAACGAGAGGCTGGTTACCTTGTTTTGTAGAAAGAAAATGGCTCAAAATACCACTAACAAATTCTAGATGTCATTCATGAAACTGCTTTCTTATCTCTGCAACTGCAAAGATGCATCATACACACAAGTACTTTTGAATAATGAAATACGCTTCCAAAAGCACTAAATTTCAGTCAAGCCTCCCAGCTCTTTACGGAAGCTTTACACTTCAAAACCAGTACAAGAACCATAAGAATCAGGATTATACCAGCAGAAGAACCAACAACTCTGTGAATCCAATAAGGATCAGACCTGGTAGAGATCCTGTCGCAGTAACTTGACAAAATGATAGCCAAGATCAACAACAGGAGTAGTAGAGGCAGCCAAGAAACAAGGTCGATGATGGGCTGCTCTTCAAGTTCCAAATCATTCACTGTTCTCCGGTCGATATAGAGAGGAGAAATCACAGCTAGAAGGGTCAAGCCTATTGCCACCAGCCTCTCGTATGAAGAAACTCGCCATGTAGCTCCAATTGCCATTCAGGATGGAAATCTCTGACTGTCTCGTTGTTCGACGGAAGAAAATCGATCGATTTTTCACCGGAACTTGTTGCGATGGGAGGGGCTTGCCCAAACAACTTTAATCTTCCATCCTCCTGATTGTTAGATTGATATATTGTTTGGAACTAGTGCTGATATTGGCTTTGTTTTTGGAGCTGATCTCAAGGAAGTTTCCAATACAAGCACTTTCTGGAATCTATACACAAGCAATTAATTGCAAGATAATGCGTTGGCAGCTTACTCATGAAGCTTTTACGGTTGATAGATTGAATGGATGTGAACATGAGGCTTGGAAAGGGACAGACTATTCTCCATTCACAACAGTATAGATTTGATGCTGCCTGCATAATTATTTGGAATCTGATTCTGTCCCGAGTCGCATGATTTCTCCAGACAATTAACACATCCCCCTTGGTTGGAAAATATATATATATATATATATATATATATAATTAGCAGGAAAGGCGTCAATCTTTTATTTTTTATTTTATTTTTATTTTTTTATATTTTTTTTTTATGTCAAGAACCTCTCCAAGGCACCTTTTTAGACCCACTCCTGTATGGTAAATTCCAATCCCGTGTATCGCACCCTCGAAAATTTTCGTACATGGAACTGGTTAAATCGTTAGCTCTTTACTAAGGTGTGGCCCCAAGAGATTGTTTACACCCATGAGATGTTGAACTTTGGACCTTGAAGAAAGCAAACCTTAAGACTAAGGCCTCCACTACTTGGACCAACCTCTTAGGGTTAGGAAATGTGACAATCTTATGGCAAAAGGAATTTTAAATCTACATGGGATTGTGACGCTTGCCAAACATTGGTTGTCTTGACCCATGTGCAAGCTAGGAATTCTGCATGGTAAAACTTGATTTGCCTAATGTGGCAGGGATGATTATTGCCCATGGCAGATACGAGGATGTCAACCTATCAAATTTGGCTTGCCCGATAGCTGAAAATGATCCTAAACTTTTCTCCAGTGAAAATAACTAAGAAATAATTTTCACTATTACGTCATTCCAATTATGTAACAATTGTAACCGTATGCTAAATATCATTACTCATATAATAAAGCAACCCAAATGGTTTCCCATAAGCAGTAGATTGTCGAGGTGGGTAGGTCTACCAACCGAAATTACAGGAAGGTGAAGGTTAGTCCTCTGCTTCGAGATCAGCCCTAGGCCTTAGTTCTGCTCTATTTGTTACACTTCTATTGCATAATTGGACAAAAGTGTGCTTGAATGAGAGAAAGAAGAAAAGAAACCTGCATTCACCAGCATTTGCTTCGACAGATGTCCAGAGTAAATGAGCAAAATCATGTAGTAGTCTGCCTGCTTCATCCTATCAATAGCAGTAGACTAGTTCACCATAATGACAAATATAAATAACTTGCATTGTTATTCAATATATAGCAGAAGAATTTCTGCAGTTCAGCCAGAACAAGCCAAAGGTAATAGCCGGAATGTCACTGTCAAATACTCAAAAAAATACAAGAATGCAGACACTGCATACCTAGAAGACTACGACAATTAAGAAGGTATAAAAACCTAAAGAGTGGGAGATGAAAATGAACAGAAGAGCCTAATTGACACCACTGGAGCTCTTTGACTTGTTTCCGAGAAGCCTTCTCATCCATTTCTCCTGTGATGTAGTACTATTAGTAAACTTTGCAAGAGATGCACAACCCTCTTCAGGTGTTCCTGTTGGAAGTTCTGCAGGAAGCGCAGAAGCAGTACTAGTAAAGGCATTCAGAACCAGAAATGCCAGTATGGGAGAGAAATCCAGAGTTCCTCCAAGTGGTGGGATAATTCCACGGAATATGTTCAAGTATGGGTCACATATAGTGCTGGATGAGAACACAACATCCATCATAAAGACATAGAAATGGTTGCGAAAAATAAACAGTCCAGCCAAGTAGAAGTTCAACCCCATAAGCATAAAGCTAAGCAAAAACTCTGTTCATATTTGGGATTGCGGTTGAAAAGTATAGTTTTTAAGTAAAAAAGAGCTTTTGTGTAAAAGTTTTATTTTTAAGATTTTGTCAAAAGTACGTTTTGACAATTTTAGATATTTTGAACCTCAAAAGCGCCAAATGACTGCTCTTTTTTTTTTTTTTACTACACTGGAATTGAATGGGGTCTATAGTGTCAAAGTAATTAGAGCAGATAGGACGCTCACCTTAGGGGACTAACAATGGCAGGAGGAGCGTTCGGAAACCAGGTCAAAACAAGCCTGACAATCAAAAGCGTGTTATAAATGTTCAAGAAATTTAGGATACCATTAGCCACCACGACCCCTGCCACAGAATCTCCCGGTATGACGGCAGCAAAATTGTGATTGGACAGAGATTTCATATTCCTGTATTTCCTGCAGTTAATCTGAAGTAGAGTTCAACCAAATGCTCCTATACCCATCAAAGAAACGAGAAAACTATTTTTCTAAATCAGACGAAACATCAACTTGAAGCTCTCTTATAAAAGCATGGTGGGAAGGGCTCCTTGATGAACCGCTTCCAATCACTTCCTCGTCGCGGCCAAACCATACCAACTAACAAAATTCATCTCCCGCTTGATAGAAACGATTAAATAGTTACTGAATATTGTAACACAAGCACACATAAGCCTGTTAAGAGTGAGGGAGAGTTACCTGCTGGCAGACGCCCCGAAATTGAGAAGACCAGGAAAGTACTTGCTTGAGAACCGGATTTTCAGTTGCGAAAAGGTGAAGAAATCCGAGACAGTTATCAGCAGTTGACATAACTGAGCTGCGAAGGTCACGAAGAATCATGCTTGGACGAACTAAATTACTGGGCTTGGGGATGGAGTTGGAATTGGATGGCCACAGAAATGGCGTTTGCGTGAATGCCCAAGAGAGAATTACGCAGTTTGGAACAGACGCGATCTCTGTGGACGACTCCGCTGGGGCCATCTCTCGCGAAGCTCAGCGTCTCTTTACTGGTAAAGCGGGCTGAAGAGGATAACGCATCGAAATCTGTAGATTTGATCCCCCAGTGGCTGCAAGCCTCGTACTCCATACGACAACGTTTCGCTTCGGTTAAATTTGGTGTATACTGTATACACCGTGTCACTCCTCCTGTCGTTTTGACCACAAGCTGCTTTTTATTTGTCTGACTAGCAGCCATAAATGAAAATAGAGGAGGTAGTTATCTGACGTGTCACATCCTGATCCCACCGCCGACGTTCAAGTATTCAACAACCACCTCCATTTCTGCTACCGGCGATTTGAAGTCTCATCTTCCACCTCTCTCCCTCTCTCTCTCTCTCCGGCAAAATGACGATCGATCTGCTAGGGCTTTCGCTCTGGCCTCACCGAAAGCTCTACTTAAGCTACGGCACAAATCCGATTGGTCGACGTTCTGACTTCAAGCATCTAGTTCCACGAAAACGGCGTCGTAACCTTCTCCTCCCAAACCGGCGCCGATTATCAGCTTCTAATCTCATTCTCTCCAGCTCCTTGGAGACTGAACCACTGACACGAGACGACGCGTTTCGGCAAGAGCGTAAGCGCGACGAGTCATCGCTGCTTCTCGATGTCTCGGGAATGATGTGCGGGGCCTGCGTGTCCCGAGTCAAATCGTTGCTATCCGCCGACGACCGAGTCGACTCGGTGGTGGTCAACATGTTGACCGAGACTGCGGCGGTCAGACTGAAGCCCGAAATCCCGGTGATCGACTTGTCGGCGAATGTTGCGGAGAATTTGGCTCGGAGGCTGACGGAGTGTGGATTTCCGACGAAGAGGAGGGTTTCGGGGATGGGAGTGGCGGAGAATGTGAAGAATTGGAAGGAGATGGCGAAGAAGAAGCAGGAATTGCTCGCTAAGAGTCGGAATCGCGTGGCTTTCGCCTGGACTTTGGTGGCCTTGTGTTGCGGATCGCACACTTCGCATATCTTGCATTCTCTTGGGATTCACGTCGCTCACGGTAATCGTATTATCATATTGCGGACGATTCCCACTCCATGTTTTGCGTACTTTTTTCGTTCCTACTTTTTGTTCTGAAAACCAATGCAACATTCGCTTCTCAACTTTGGTTTCGTTGTCGTTGGTTCAGGAGCGTTCTGGGAGGTACTTCATAATTCGTATGTAAAGGGCGGTTTGGCTTTGGCAGCTCTATTGGGACCTGGACGAGGTCGGTAATGGTTTCTCCCTCCTCTTGTTAAAATACCATATGCTGCTTGTTTTGTCAAGTACTCCATTCCTCTAGGGATCTTTAGATTTGCTAAAAATAGAATATTTTAATGTAATTAATATTCTATTTTAGTTCTTCTGTTATATTCTATTTCTGTCTATCCGGCTGATCGATTTGTTTTACTGTATGCTCACAATTCTTTGTTTCAATTATTATTTTGTGGTTTAAACAATAAAAATGTGTTGGTCAGACTTGCTTTTTGATGGTCTGAGGGCATTCAAGAAGGGTTCACCAAATATGAATTCTCTCGTGGGATTTGGGTCCATTGCAGCATTTATCATTAGCGCGGTGAGAACCTTTTTGAAAGCTGACATTGAGTTTTCACTTGCTTTCCGAGATGATCCCTTCTTGGTTTTTCTAGTTAGTGTTATAATCTTCAATTTCTTCCCTTTTGTAGGTCTCACTTCTTAACCCAAGGCTTGAATGGGATGCTTCATTCTTTGAGGAACCGGTGAGTTGCTCTACTTTCATTTGTTGCGGCATTTCTCATGAGTCATGATTATAAGAAGTTTGTTAAATTTTCAAGCCGAGCCTTAGAAACTTACAACTCAACTTGGCTGTTATAACGACCTATCTTATCATGACATGTCAAAGCTAGTAGGTTGAACTTTAAAATTTGGTAGATTGCAATTTCCTCTTAGAAGGCTCCTGTATTTTAGTATGCAGGTCATGCTTCTTGGTTTCGTGCTCCTAGGACGTTCTCTGGAAGAAAGGGCAAGAATCAGGGCATCAAGTGATATGAATGAACTTTTAGTAAGTTAGAATGTCCTTCATGTCTCTAATTTCAATGAATAAAACTGTGAACATTAAGTTGGTATCTTCTCATGAAATTCGACTTCATTTCAATTTCTGTAACTTGTGCCTTCTATGTTTGTATAATTGCAAATTATATTTTGATCCTATTACATGGCCTGCATAATTGTTTGCTTTCTATCTGCCAATTTTTCTTATTTATACATGTTTGAAATGTTTTCAACTGGTGATTTCGAGCATGAAAATGAATCCTTTTTTTTTGGGGGGGGTGGGGTTCTCCAGTGCATTTTAGTGGAACACCCACGCTGCTAGTTCCCACATTAAAATATAAATCATTTTGTCAGTTGCTGAAACACTTTGATTCACAGATGCCTTGATTTTTTTTTGTTTGACTTACTGTCTCCATGTCTATGTTATATGTATTAGGTCTAGCCTAATGCCATGGCTAATATGAAGGTAGCATATATATGCATATTCATTTGATGTTAAAGTACTATTTGCTCACTGTAATTAACACGCTAGCCTAAGCATTTGTGAGTTACTGTATTGTCGAAAAATGTCACCGTGATTTGTTTCATTAAATTCAGCACTTTTCAGAGTTCACCCTTTTCTTGTTCTCTGTCTTTTTTTATAAGGTTTAGCAACCAGAAAAAGTCATTAGTGGGATATATGTTTATTACATGGGCAGATGGCTTTTACTTGGTGTACAATAAATTGATATGTAAATGATGTGCTTTCCCGTCTACTTTATATCTTATGGTGGATAAATAATCGACTCTTGTTGATTTGGGTGGGCTGGATGTTTTTGCAGTCACTGATATCCACTCAGTCTCGACTTGTGATTATGTCCTCCGAAAGTGATCCATATGCTGATAGTGTACTTTGCTCTGATGCAATTTGTGTCGAGGTCCCAACTGATGACATTCGAGTAGGAGACTCTGTGTTGGTTTTGCCTGGGGAAACTATTCCTGTTGATGTAAGTTGTCCAGAATGTTTATGGTGCTCTATGATTTAAATTTAGCCATGATGAGAAATCATATTTGAATTTTCTATAAGCAACTTATACTCTGCTGTTTCCCTTGCATTTTATCACTGGCTTTACATGTGATACCAGCCAGCCCTTATTTATTATGCAATCAGATAATTGCTCGTTAGGTCAGATGTTTGCATATTGCCTCAAGCTGTCATGAATATTGCCTATTACAACATCTTCAAGCTATATAGACTCATGGCCTTTTTTTTACTAAAGTTCTGTTGATTATTTACGATATTATCTCTTTCATTTCTTTTTTGTTTGTTGAGCCTCATTCCATTATATATTGAGAAGTGGTGGGAATTCGATACCAAATCTGATGCAGGACCTTTAGGATTTGAGCAATATAGTTAGGTTTCTTGATGTGATCTTATTGGGATTTGATGTGAAGGGGTTTAGGGTCTTTGGTTCTTTTTGAAACGCAAATGGAAAAGTGGAAGAAGGAAACAGCCTAGGCATTACACCTTAAAGCTCAAAAGTTGCTGGAAATATGTATAAAACAGTTGAACATATATTCATAGATAGATAGTGGTCTAATGGCAAGGGCCGACAACGGAACCTCAGGACAGAGCTGTATGATGCAGAAGTCTCACGTACAGTTCCCTGAGAAGGGGTGGCTACCTACTGACAGATTATATGGAGGCCTTTATATAGGCTATTGCAAATCCGCTGGGATTTTTAAATGAAAAAAGAAGAAAAACTACTAAACCTTGTAGAAACCACTAGAAAATAAATGATGATAATAATAATAATAATAATAATAATAATAATAATAATAATAGAAAATGGCCCCCAAAACTAAAATAAGACATAAGGACCTCTGGTACAGCTTATTCCAGCAAATGTGAAAATTACCAGCTTACCCCTACCTGAGAAACAGTCAATTAAAACTGAACCAACCAGATTTTTAAAATTAAAAAAGTGAAAAAATAAGATTAAAGCTAAGGAGGCTAAGACTTTGTAGGATTCTAACTTGGTCCACGATAAATTTAGGCCGTAATTTCAAATAATTTTTGGTTTTAAGTTTGCTCTTCCGGAAGCTTCTTGATGTGTATATATATATATATATATATATAAAGTGGATGTGTGCATATTGATTGCCAGCTGACATTGAATTTGATGAAACAGGGAAGAGTTGTTTCAGGAAGAAGTGTTGTGGATGAATCCATGCTTACAGGAGAATCACTTCCTGTGTTTAAGGAAAAAGGCCTCACAGTCTCTGCTGGCACAGTAAATTGGGTATGATTAAATTTAGACTTGAGGGTAATGCTATTCATATGCCCTTGATTCTTTTCTTTATGGTGATATCGCTAATCTTTGAGAGAGATAGAACTAATATTATATATTTTGTCTTAACCTTATATATTTAGGATATATGAGATGGGAGGTTGACACACATTCTTTATTGCAATTTTTCTTCTTGCAAGATTAAGCTTTATACAACGTAGTACACTTTTCAGCTAATTCTTTGGCATATCAAGTTTATCTGGCTTTTGACATTTCAATTTTATTAGAGTACTAGCAACAGACTTCTTATAGCTCATTTCCTTCCTATGTTTAGGGAAAATCTAAAAAAAAACCACAAAAAAGCACCCACATCAGAAGCCTCAAATTTAACCAATACCAAAGGGCATTTACAATGTTTCCCAGTGTATTGGGAAACATTGTAGACTCCCTATGCATTATTAAATTATAAAACATCTCATTCTCTCTTCTCTCTTTCACATGTCCCAACAATGCTCTCGCCTCTCTCCTCTCTCATTGGTTGCAATGATAAAAAGAAATAGTATTTAATTCATATGGGGAAAACTAAGGTAATCTATTGTGAAGTTTTTTTTTACAGGGAATCAAAAAATAGTTTTATTCTCTAAATTGTGGGAAAATAGTTGGGACGTCACTGCTAGTGTTCTTAGAAGTGTATTATTGTTTCAGGATGGCCCTTTGAGGATCGAAGCCTCTTCCACTGGTGCCAACTCAATGATATCCAAGATTTTTCACATGGTTAGTAAACTACATTTCTATTCCTTTAATTTTATTTTTGTGGTTCACATCTTTAGAACAAAGGTAATTTGAAAGGCCTCTTCATGTTTTAAAGAGGTGAGTGCTGGAACATGTATTACAGACATTGTTGCCAATAGGCTAAGTTAAGGAAGGGTTGAAAATTATATTCAACAATAAGAATTGACCCCATCCCTCCTATTCCCTTTACTGCTATTCTAGCAACCCATATAAGCATACATTTGAAACTTACTACAGTTGTTTACAAAAAAAAAAACTTACTACAGTTGCATGAACAACTCAAATAACCTAACCTGGTTGGATTGACGGTTATGGAGATGAGCCTAAATGAACAATTGAATGCTTGATGGTTCAGAATATATGAGATTCTAAAGCTTATTATATACGAGTAATGTCTGCTAATAAAAAGGCTCTATGTTTTACTTGTTAGGTTGAGGATGCCCAAGGTCATGAAGCTCCTATACAAAGGCTTGCAGATTCAATAGCTGGGCCATTTGTATATAGTGTAATGACTCTTTCAGCTGCTACATTTGCATTTTGGTATGTGTTTACTTATCTAATTTTTTTTTTTTTTTCTATTTGATTGAGCCATACCAATTAAAAGTGCTTTAAGGGTCGATGGAAGGATGAACGGACCAGGATTAAATTCTCAAGAAAAGCTAAACTTCTGAGACACCTATAGCATTAATCAATTTAACTCAATGTTGAAATTGGAGTCTTTAATATGTTCTGTTATTGTCTATTAGCTTCTTTCAACTTCTTGTATTCATGTTCAGGTATTATATTGGGACACACGTTTTTCCAGATGTTTTGCTCAATGATATTGCTGGGCCAGAAGGAGATCCTTTGCTTTTGAGCTTGAAACTTTCTGTGGATGTATTGGTGAGTAATGGCAAACTTATATGCTATTGGCTAGCCATATCTGCCCGAACTTATTTATAAAAAAAAACTATTTTTTGGTTTTATCTCAACAGACAATTTTGCGTCATTTCCATTTCAACAGATATATTTATAAGTTGTACCTTCTTCTTCTTCCCTGAAAAAATAAAAAATAAAATGGGGGCATTAATTTTAACAAAAAATGGGTAAAATTAAAAGGAGCAAAAGCATGGGATGTCAGCATTGCAAATTTTTAAACTTCAAGGTTATGATTGCAAAACCACTTATACTTCTGGAGGTGTAAGTGAAGTTTTCTCTTGTTTTTCTAATAATGGAGAGATTTAATTGGTTCTTTATGATATTATTGTAGTCCTTATTGTAACACCCTGGTCCCATATTGGAAAGATAAGAAAAGCCCACATAGAGTGGGTGGTTTATAAAGATAGTCAGTCATGAATGCTGAGTCCCACATTGCCTAGTTACTAGGTGAAACTGGGCTTTATAATGAATTCTAGGGAAGCTCCAAATTGACTAGTCCTTTTGGGGTGATTAGCAGATGTGGCTGCGCTTTTCCCTGGGTCGTTACAAATGGTATCAGAGCCACCTAGTAACACTAGGTCATGTGATATTGAAGCACTACATGACATAACCCTGACAAGGACATCAGGAATTTAAGAGGGGGAGTTTTTAACACCCTGGTCCCATATTGGGAAGATGAGAAGAAGCCCACATAGAGTGGGTGGTTTATAAAGATAGTTATGAGTGCTAAGTCCCACATTGCCTAGTTACTAGGTGAAACTAGGCTTTATAATGAATTCTAGGAAAATTCCAAATTGACTAGTCCTATTGGGATGATAGCGTAGATGTGGCTAGCGCTTTTCCATGATATCATATTAGGAAGATGAAAAGAAACCCATATAGAGTGAGTGATTTATAAAGATAATCATGAGTGCTGAGTCCTACATTGCCTAGTTACTAAGTGAAACTGTGCTTTATAATGAATTCTAGGGAAGTTACAAATTGACTAGTCCTTTTGGAGTGATAGCGCAGATGTGGCAAGCGCTTTTCCCTGGGTCGTTACACTTATTACCTGGAAAAATAAATAAATGGAGAGATTTGATTGGTCCTTAATGGTATTATTGGAGTCCTTATTGCAAGAAATAACAGGAATCCCAAAGGCATAATCTTATTGGTCCAAAAAGATTGCTATCATGAGGTTCAATACCCTGAATCAATCATAGAGATAGGATGAAATGGATAATTTCATAAAGTAATTATTTAGAATTAAGATAAATAATTAGTCAAGATAGTTGGTAGCTCTCATTGTTTGATTGGAAAGTGCTCCTTATCCAAAACAAAAAGATTGGAAAGTGCTAGGCTGCTTAAATCATGGACTAATCAATTGTAGAACAATACTGGACACTGAAAACTTTGCATCTTAATCATCCTACTTGCTGCCAGCCATTACTCGCTGTCAATTTAATCCACTTTATCCTGTCATAATATAAATTGATGCTATTGGACGGTGATTCATTTGGACATTTGTCTATAACTGCCATATATGCAGTCACAACATTTTTGTAGATGATCCCATGTCAAATGAGAAACTTTTTAAAGAAAATCTAAAGAAATGTCATCTGTCGAATTCATTCAGTTCATAAAACTAATTATTTCTTTCCTTACAGGTAGTTTCTTGCCCATGCGCACTTGGTCTTGCCACACCCACAGCAATCCTAGTCGGCACCTCTCTTGGTACACGATCTAATTTGTTCCCTATATTCAGTTGAATATTTTATAATATAGACAGAAGTTCTAAAACAGAGAATCCTGCTGTTCATGTGATACTTTATTTATGCCCTACAATTAACTTTCTTTCTTCATGATAACTATTATTGATGTGGAAATGTAACATGATTGAGGGTATTGTTAAAGGGATTTAGGGTTTGCATGAAAAGAGAAGAAAGAAGAGGCTATCTTATTTCACGTAGCCATCTCCTCTCATATATATATATAATGTAACATTGAGTACAAAGACCAAAATACCCTATATAATATATTAAACCTAATATGCTCATCTAACACTCCCCCTCAAGGTGGAGCATATATATCATGTAAGCCCATCTTGGAACAAATAAACTCTAACTTCTTTCGACACAAGGACTTTGTAAACATATCAGTTAGCTGATCTCCAGACTTCACAAATGGTATAGATATATCTTCACTGAGTATCTTATCTCGAACAAAGTGATAAATGACCTCAATATGCTTAGTTCTTTATGAAAAAGAGTTAGATGCAATATGTAAAGCGGCTTGATTATCACAAAATAACGGGATAGGAGTAGGAGTGGTGAATCCAATCTCCTATAGGAAATGTTGTTACTATATCAATTCATTAGCAGTATTAGACATTGCCTTGTATTCTGCCTTAGCACACAACCGTGCCACCACTGTCTGTTTCTTACTTTTCAAAGTCACCAGATTAACAACCAAGAATGTGCAATACCTAGTAGTAGATCGCCTATCTAGGAGAGAACTTGCTCAATCTGCATTAGTAAACCCTTCTACTTGGAGGTGTCCATTCAATCTATACAATATCCTAAGGCCAGGGGCTCTTTTCAAATATCGAATAATACGAATAACAGCTTTCCAATGTGAAACCCTAGGAGCCTCCAAGAGCTGACTAACAACACCAACTGCATATGAAATGTCTGGCCTAATAATAGTAAGATAATTCAACTTTCCAACCAACCCGATACCTACTAGGATCTTCAAATAATTCTCCTTCATCATTTACTAATTTCTTATTAGGACCCATTGGAGTGTCAACAAGACGAGCACCCAGAAGGCCTGTCTTTTCTAACAAATCAAGTGCATATTTTCTTTGAGATAAACTAATACCCTTTCAGGATCTAGCAACTTCAATTCCCAAGAAATATCTTAGTTTTCCCAAATCTTTTGTATGAAACTTCTGTTGTAAAAACAGTTTCAATCGAGCAATACCTCCTGAATCATTACCTATAATTACAATGTTATCCACATATACCACAAGAAGAATGTAGCTTGCACTTGTATGCAAGTGAAATATTGAATGATCTGTCTGACAGTGTTGAAGACCAAACTCCATAACTACCTCAGAGAACTTCCCAAACCATGTCCGTGGAGATTGCTTGAGACCATACAAAGCCTTTTTTAACTTACAAGCACAACTCCAATCGCTTAGCGCTTGTGCTAAGGTATACTTATTCAATATAAAATAAAATATACACGTAGGTAAATAATAAATATCCTACGGTACCTTTTTACAATAAATATGGCTAGGTAGCTTAACTAAGTAGGAAGGGGCTCTAGATGGGATTCACACACAGCTTTTTATTTTCTATTTACCCTACGCGCCTGCCCTTGGGGAACTAGGGATGAATCTCCGACCGTAGCATAGCCTTCTTTTCCCTTTTATCCGATGATGTTTAGCAATCGAAAGGTAATGGAGGTGACTCGAGTGATAGAGAGAGGAACGGTCAAACGAACTCTGAACAACAAACCCAGGTGGTTGCTCCATATAAACTTCCTCATGTAAATCCCCATGTAAAAAGGCATTTTTGACATCCAACTGAAATAAGGGCCAATTAAGATTAGTAGCCAAAAAAATAAGAATACGAACGAAGAGATTTTGGCAACTGGAGAAAACGTCTCACCATAATCAATACCATATGTATGTGTATGACCCTTAGCAACCAAACAAGCTTTCAACCGTTCAACAGAACCATTAGGATTAAACTTAACCGTGTAGACCCATTTGCAACCAACAATCTTCTTAGCAGGAGTAATGGAACAAGCTCCCACATACCATTATGATGCAAGGCCTTCATTTCCAATTCCATAGCTTGCCTCCAACCACAATCAGATAAGGCATCATGCACCGTCTTTGGAGTGGAAACAGTAGAAAGATGGGAAATAAAGCAAGAATGGAAAGGAGATAAAGAACTAGTGATACAAACTAACAAATAGGATGGTGAGTAGTGCAAGAACGTGTACCTTTCTGGAGGGCAATGGGCAAGGAATCAGATACAGGTGCCAGCGGATCCGAAGACAGCAAGGATGATGGTGGAGGTGCAGGAGCTGATGGGCGTGGCAGATGTGTATAAACCTAGAGAGAAGTGGGTGAGGGCGGAGGCAACACGATAGACTCAGAGAGATATGGAGCAAGCAACGGAATAGACGTGACATCAAGCTCAAGGGTAGACGCTCCGAAAGACACATCAACAGGAAAATAGGAAAGAGACTCAACAAATGTGACATCGGCGCTAGTAAAGTAGCGGCGAAGAATAGGACTATAACAATGATATCCTTTCTAAGTGGTGGAATAGCCAAGGAAGACACATTTAGTAGAACGAGGATCAAATTTATCATAACCAGGACCCAAATTATGAACATAACAGATACACCCAAAAACCTTTAGTGGTAAGGCAAATGGGGTTGAAGAACAGTGTAAGAGAGAATGAGGAGAAGCACCATCTAAGACCGAGGAGGGCATTCAATTAATGAGGTAACAAGCAGTAAGAACAGCGTCACTCCAAAAATGTTCGGGGACATGCATATGAAATAAGAGATAACGTGCAACATCTAATAAATGACGATTTTTGCGTTCAGCCACTCCATTTTGTTGTAGAGTGTGAGCACAGGATGTTTGATGGATAATGCCTTTATCAGACAAATAAGAGGCAAAAGAACTAGATATGTATTCTTTGGCATTATCAGAACGCAAAATATGAATTTTCTTAGAAAATTGAGTCTTAATCATATTACGAAAAGTTCGAAAACAGAAAATAACTCTAAATGATTTTTCATTAAAAATAGTCAAGTCATATGGGAAAAATCATCCACAAAGGTCACAAAATATTGAAATTTATTGGATGCAATATTCATAGAACCCCATACATCATAATGAACTAACTCAAAAGGATTTGAAACTCGACTAACAACTCTTGACGGAAAAAAAACGCAATAGCGCTTACTAAGCTGACAAGCTTCGCAAGACACAGACAACTCATGACGAAGACTCAAGACTTGATGCTTCAACGTATGAAGGAAGGATGACCAAGACAACAATGCCACTAAAGAGCTGAGGTTGACGACTGGAAAATGAAGGTGCAAGATCCAGATAATACAAGCCACCAACTTCATGCCCCATACCAATCATCCTCCTCGTCTTGAGATTCTGAAAAATGCACAAAGAAGGGTAAAAACTAACAGAACAATTAAGAAGCTTTGATAATTTTTCTAATGGTTAACAAATTAAAAGGAAAACTAGGAACATGTAGAACAGACAACAACTCAATATCTGGACTCAGATGTGTATAGTCAAAGATGGCTACGGTGGAGAGGGAATCATTAGCTAGGGTGACTTTGTGGGGTGTATCATCATGATGATAATCAGAGAGAGAAGTGGACGGAATAGTCATATTCTCATTGGCACCAAAATCAATAATCCAAGGGTCACGAGTGGAGGATAAAAGACAGTGAGATGCAGTACCTGACTGAGCAAGAATAACAGTGGAAGAGGTAGAAGCCCGCTTATGGGTTAAGAACTAAGCATACTCATCTCTCGAAATGAAGATCAAATCATTTTCAAAATGTGAGCTCAAGCTAACAGGTGGTCCAGATGGAGATGGGGAATCACCTTGAGAAGCAACCTGATTGACAAACCCAGATGGTGTGCCATGTCAATCCCAACAAAAATCCACAGAATGGTTAGTATGACCACAATGAGTGCATTTGCGAGGCCCACGACCTCCAATGTGACCTCCCCCTCGATAATCACATCCACCACGAAAACCATGACCGCCACGTCCCCCACGAACTACCATAACTACCACGGGCAGCAATAAAAGCAGTGCGCTCACCAGTACGCTCATAACTTATCTGAGAGTCATGATCAATAAGAGTAGCACGCTAAATCCGAGAAAAGACTTCAGGAAGTGAGGGAAGTTTAGAACCACCCAAAATCTGCGCACAAATTGACTCAATCTCGGGTTTCAAACCAAGACGAAACCGAACCACATCTACATCTTGACGTTGCTGTTCCATTTTCTTTAGGTCCATAGAGAGCGGTTGGTACAAGTTTAATAGCCACAACTTGGTTGTAGTACTCATCCACAGTTTGATCACCTTGTTCAAGTCCAAAATATTGTTTACACACTTCATAAATCCAAGTGATATTCCCAGTTCCAGAGTACATGTGGCTAAGATGATCCCAAATGTCCTTGGCAGTAGGCAAGTAGATGCATGAAGATCCAATGTGAGACTCAATACTATTCAACATAAGAGAGATAATTTGATTATCTTCTTGTTCCCAAAGGCTAGGAGTATAGTCTTTAGGCATACCCGAGATTAAGTGAATAAACAAACCCTTGCCTTTGAGAAAAACTTCAACGGACCTTGCCCAATAAATATAATTCTTTCCATTGAGCTTCACAAGAGTCATAGGAGCATTAACTAAAGAAGTTTAAGGTTTAGTGGCCATAATCTCAACAACACAGAAGCCACAAACTCCACCACAGAAATACAAAAAAAAAAAAAAAATGGTAGCTATAACAACCACTTAAAATGAATGGAAACACCCACTTCAATGCTAGAAAAAACAAAACAAAACAAAACAAACACCAGCTCAAACCAATGCCAATATGTAAAATAGCGAGAAAGAGAGATAACCAGTAGGAATACGGCTGAAAAATCCAAACAGTGACCTTCGCCAGAGACAGTTGAAACTCATCAGGAACAGGAAGACCACGCCGAAAATACCACCGAAAGTACCAAAACCAGAAGCTAAACCAAACAGGGACCTACGCCGGAGACCTACTGGAGGCTTGCCGGAAAAATACACTAAAACAGACCTCATCAGTGATACCGAGCGACTACCACATAACACGCCGGCAAACCACCAAAGACCCAATCGACGACCACAAGGCAGCAATCCATATATACATTTGAGTACAAAGACCAAAATACTCCATATAATATATTAACCCTAATATTCTCATCTAACAGGTACAATGGCCAAAAATAGTGAGGATCTGTCTTAAAAGATGCTAAAATGAGTTACTTCTAGATATGACTACGGATAACTGAGGAAACATAAAGGAGATTTGTAGTTTACTCGAATTGTGATTACCATCTTTAAGCATCCAAAACATAACTTTTGGAGAAAACTAATTTGAAGTATACTTGTTTATGGAAAATGACCTGCATTCATGAAATGAAATAAACTTAATACTCTTTCTAAGATTCCTTGGGTGGATCAGGAAAGGTGGGTTCAAATTCAGGAAAAAAAAAAAAAAAGGTGGGTCCATATTGGAAATTAAATGAAGAAATGATTTCACTTTTGAAAACTCCCATAACAGCCCAAAAAGGAAAGCATCCATCTAATTGGAGATTGAGGAGAGTAGTTCTTTTAATATAAGTTTATTGAATATGACAGTACAACTTCGATAGGCTGGTATGGAGAATGTCTTAAATCAAGTCATAAAGCTCACTTGTGCTTGAGAATTTTCTGCATTGTGTAGCAATAACTCATCTGTTTTTTTTTTCTATCACTTAAATTGTAAATATATTAACCCTAATATGCTCATCTAACAGGGACAATGGCCAAAAATAGTGAGGATCTGTCTTAAAAGATGCTAAAATGAGTTACTTCTAGATATGACTACGGATAACCAAGGAAACATAAAGGAGATTTGTAGATTACTCGAATTGTGATTGCCGTCTTTAAGCATCCAAAGCATAACTTTTGGAGAAAACTAATTTGAAGTATACTTGTTTATGGAAAATGACCTGCATTTATGAAATGAAATATTAATGCTCTTTCCATGATTCCTTGGGTGGATCAGGAAAGGTGGGTTCAAATTCAGGAAAAAAAAAGGTGGGTCCATATTGGAAATTAAATGAAGAAATGATTTCACTTTTGAAAACTCCCATGACAGCCCAAAAAGGAAAGCATCCATCTAATTGGGGATTGAGGAGTGTAGTTCTTTTAATATAAGTTTATTGAATATGACAGTACAACTTCGATTGGCTGGTATGGAGAATGTCTTAAATCAAGTCATAAAGCTCACTTGTGTTTGAGAATTTTCTGCATTGTGTAGCAATAAATCATCTGTTTTTTTTTTCTATCACTTAAATTGTAAATATTGTACTTCGTGTGACCTCCAATTTCCTTTGTCACGTTGGAACATGAGCAGGAGCAAGACAAGGACTTCTTATAAGAGGAGGAGATGTATTGGAGCGCTTGGCCCGCATAGATTATGTTGCTTTAGATAAGGTGACTTTTTCTTTCCTCTTTTTTTATTTTTTTATTTTTTTGAGCTCAAGTGAGGTGAGAGTGCCTTCTGGCTCTGACACAATCACACATATGACACATGGAACTGACTTTGGAAAATTGGAAATATGTTGTATAATAATGCATTTTACTCTACATCATTTGAGTACACTGTATATCCTCACTCAACGTCTCAACTTTCAGACAGGGACACTTACAGAAGGAAAACCTGCCGTTTCTGCTGTGGCTTCCTTTGTTTATGAAGAATCCGAAATTCTTCAAATTGCTGCTGCAGTAGAGAAAACGGCATCACATCCAATTGCAAAGGCTATTATAAAGAGAGCTGAATCATTATATTTGGATATCCCAGTCACCCGAGGACAAGTAACAGAACCAGGTTTCGGAACCTTAGCGGAAGTAGATGGGCGTTTGGTAGCAGTTGGTGCTCTAGAGTGGGTTCATGAACGGTTCCATAGGAGAACAAGCACGTCTGATATAATGAATCTAGAGCATGCTGTGATGCAACATTCATCAAATGGCATATCATTGGCAAACTGTTCAAAAACAGTTGTTTATGTTGGACGTGAAGGAGAAGGCATCATTGGCGCTATTGCAATATCTGATAGTTTACGTCATGATGCTGAATCTACTGTGACCAGGTAATTTGCTCTCCCATAAAACGATGTTATTCTGATAATTTCTGGCTGCTTCTTTACTTCATCTGATAAGTACGTCTATGCTCTTCCAAGGGAAGGAAGAGTGATCGTAAGAACCTTGTAAAAAAATTTAACCTCAAAAGTTCTTTTCGAGGGCATCCAACATAGCTTATCATTTCCTTCCCAACCCACCCTAGCTGAATACAAGACATTGAAGAAAGAAGAGACTGAGTCAACCCCCCAACCTAAAGAAATTAATGTTCCAATGAACCATATAATTACTAACAGCCCTAAGGTCATTCATCAGGGCATCCCTATTCCTAGCAAGACAAAATAACTCCAAAAAAAGATTCCTTCATAGGACAATCTCCACACCACATGTCATGCCAAAACCTAGTACGAAAGCCATAACCCACCTCAACACTGGCAAAACTAGAGAAGACACCCCGCTCCCTTCTGATGTGTTTTGAAAGACTCACCCCATTGGGTCTAGTGACTCCTTTTGTGCACTATCCACCCGCTAAATTCACATACTTCTTATCCGCTATTTGATGCCAAAAAGCCTCTCTCTACAGCAAGCATCCATAGCCACTTGCTCAATAGAGCCTGGATTAAACGTGATCAAACTTCTAATCCCCAGCCTTCCAAGCTGAATAGGAGTACAAACCTTCTTCCAACTAACAATATGGAGTTCTGACTCATTATCCAAACCACCCCGACCCCTTCGCAATTTTTATAACCAGTTAGCTACACCAACTGGGATAGGGAAGAGGGAATGAAATATGTGGGAAGGTTGGAGAGCATGCTTCTAATCAATGTTATTAATCTTTAGCCCTGAAGCAGCTTCAAAGGAAAGGAGAAATCATCTCAAAAGTAATATGGAGCAGTCCCACAGAAAATGAGGGTGTCATCAGCAAAAAGGAGATAGGATACAAATACAAGATCATCATTCCTAGCACCCATCAAAAAACCAGTGTTAAAGTCCTCATTCGTAGAAGCTAACATCATACGACTCAAAGCTTCAATAACAATCACAAAAAGGAGGGAGAAAAGAGGGTTTACCCTGTCTCAGACCTCTAGAACTATTGAAGAAACCATTGGACATACCATTAATCATAATGGAAAACCAAATTGTGGCTAGGCAGTGCATGATCAACGTCTGCCATTTCTCCTTAAAGCCATGTCTCCTTAACATGTAAAAGTGAAGAGTCCCAACTAACATGATCATAAGCCTTATCTAAATCCAATTTATACAAAACCCCCACCTCGTCTAATTTGAGACAGCTATTTGGACATTTATTAGTGATAAGAACTAAGTCTAGGATCTAATGACCTCTAATAAAAGCATTCTGAGTCCTTGAAATTATATCTCCAAAACAGTTTTCAATCTATTCACCAAGATCTTTGCAATAATTTTGTAGATGCTGCTCACCAAACTAATATGACAAAAGTCTTTGACCAAAACAGCCCCCACTTTCTTAGGAATAAAGAGGGATTGAAAGTAGCATTCAAACTTTTCTCAAACTTACCCCGCCAATGAAACTCAATAAAGACTTTAATGACATCTAATCCAATAACATCCCAACAACATTAGAAGAACACCGTAGAAAAATCATCTGGACCTGGGCGCTATCCTCATTCATGCCTTTCACCACCTCGAAAACCTCCATTTCCTCGAAAGCTTGCTCCACCCATACTGCCTCCTCCTCTCTAATAGATTTAATCCTAGTATCCTCTTCTTTGTATGGTATTTGCTGAATTATCGTCTTGGACTTGCTATTATTATCACGTGATTTCCTGCTTTATGTCCTTATATTGCTGCTTTAATGGGTAGGCTCCAGCAGAAGGGTATCAAAACAGTCGTTGTATCAGGAGACAGGGAAGAGGCAGTTGCAACTATTGCGAAGACAGTTGGAATAGGAAGTGATTGTATCAATGCTTCCTTGACTCCTCAGCAGAAATCTGAAGTTATCTCAACTCTTAAATCTGCTGGGCATCATGTTGCTATGGTAACCATCTTCTTGCAGATCCCTTACTCTCGAATTTATATGAACATAGCCAATTAGCAATAGTCAAATAGGTCCTAGAATGCTAGTGACTCGATTTTTTTCAATTAGATATTTACACTAAATTTTATGGATGCAAACAAAACAGCTTTGAGGTAAACCTCAGTTGAGCATCTAACCTTTCTCATGACTATCAAACATCCTATCTCTAAACAACCTACTATGGACCCTTAAAAATCTATTGCCATGGTAGAAATGTTGTTCTAATATACCTTGTTTCATTAAGGTAGGTGATGGCATAAATGATGCACCATGTCTAGCTCTTGCCGATGTTGGGATTGCTCTGCAGATTGAAGCCCAAGAAAATGCCGCATCAGATGCAGCATCCATTGTACTTCTTGGAAACAAACTTTCACAAGTATGTTCTTTCTCGTGTGACAGATTTCGTGTTCTTGTTTTATGCAACTCATCATTCCTGGGTTTTCAATGTTGCAACAAAAAATAAATAAATAAATAAATAAAAGGAAAAATAAAAATAAAAAAAGCTGCCATGGGTCTCTCTAACTTGGCAATAATATGAGGTGATGGATATTTGTTTTACGTAATATTAGATGATGTGTTTTCATGGTTTTTTGATAATGATTGTTCTTGAAGCTAAAACATATTAGATAACATTCTTTTTTGATAGCTTTTATATTGAAGGTATAATGAAATACAATATTTTCTACTTATCAAAAAATAATAATAATTATAATATTTTCTTTTTCTCCATAAGATAGTATACAAACCGCACTGCAAGTTCTTGCTCTGTTCAGTAATGATTGAAGTAACCATTCAACCTAGAAAACTTTGGACAATTTACAATATCTTTTAGATATGAACCTTTATTCATGCGTCCTATTGGCATTAATTCAGAGTTTCAAAGAGCATGTATGATACATAGTTGCATCATGCATGCCTAGCGTTTGCAAAGTTGTTACCATCTCAAGTTAGTCACATGAGAGAAGCTCTTGGTGAGGTATAATCTGTTTTTTTGAAATTTCATCTTGTCCTTTTATGGTCACTAATAGTGACTAATACAAGCTTTGAACTATTTATAGGTCACTTTTTCATACACCAGGTAAAGCCTATTAGGTTTTCCACGCTTCTGTTTTCTGACTTCTTTTACTGGCAGGTTGTAGATGCACTGGAACTTTCACAGGCAACAATGTCGAAAGTGTACCAAAATTTGTCTTGGGCGATAGCATACAATGTCGTTGCCGTTCCCATAGCTGCTGGAGTTCTCCTTCCCCAGTATGATTTTGCCATGACACCTTCACTTTCAGGTCCGCAAAATCTTATTACTCAACCCATTTTCTTTTATTGGTATTCCATGCTCATCTTGTAGAATATGCCTTTGCCCGAATAAATTTGAGCACCGCCCTACTTATTTTATTTATTTATTTATTTATTTACCATGTGAATGATACAGAGTTAGTCTTTTAACACTCTGACGTTTGGTTTGACAGGTGGGCTGATGGCTCTGAGCTCAATATTTGTTGTCAGCAACTCGTTGCTTCTACAGCTCCATGGGTCTCAGAAAAGCAGAAAGAGCTAGCTTTGAATCAGATGCCAAAAATACCCGTCATTTGAAAGTTCCGGATGAGTTTTTTTTCTTTCTTTTTTTCTTTTCTTTTTTCTAGTTCTGAATTAGTTTGTTTCTACAATAAAAATAAATAAAAGAGGAAAAAAAAATTCTCCCATGATAAATAAGGGCCATGGAATTTTTTTTATTCGATTAAGTTAGATTTTAAGTGCATTTAAACTTACGACCTCTAATCTTTGTTTAAGAAAACATTTGCTTCTCTCACGTGACTAACCATAAATTGTCGAAATTTTGCTACAATTTTAGTAGGAAGTTTGTAGGAAATTTCTTTTGGCCAACAAGCCAACCATGAATGCCAGCACAACTGGTTTGCTTGGGCATGGCAGCATTGGCAGGGGGTTAGAAAAGCAGGCTTGATAATTCAGATTTGGAAGCAGCAGATCCAGGGACATTAGCCTGCATATGGATTAAAGAGTAGAATTTATTCATTTATTTTACCTGCTGGTTTATGTGCCCTCTCAGTACTACCAATGGCATTGGTGTGTCACTGCCACTGTCATGCCATCAATTTACAGTGTTAACGAGTCAGGAATTTTTTCTTGGGAGGCTGGACTAAATTTTCAAAACAAACTCTTATGATATTGATATTATCTTAAAACTAGAAATGAATATAAAATGTATGCCAAAACAAAAAAATAAAATAATAATAAATAATAAATAAATCACAAATTCTTATAATAATAGGACTGAAGGTGTTTTAGAAAATAGAGATCATCTATCAATATTTATGTGCTAACATTTTGATTTTTTGCTGATTTCTTTCTTATAGTTGATTACTAAATAATTTACATGCAAAGTCTTGTCTTAACAATATTCACGACTGAAAATGCTAATTAAAAAAAAAAAATTTGAAATAACAACTAACAGCACTAGCAATTGTTTTCAACCAATTTTTTTAAAATTTATGTAATAAAACTACTTTTTGATTTCTTATAAAAAAAATACTCATAATAGGATTTTTTATTTTACCTTATATTATTAAAATATCTTTTTTTACTCTTTACCTTTTTATAAAAAGTTAAAGGGATAGGAGAGAGAGGAGA
The DNA here is from genome assembly GCA_013348765.1 of Carpinus viminea. Classification (NCBI taxonomy): domain Eukaryota; kingdom Viridiplantae; phylum Streptophyta; class Magnoliopsida; order Fagales; family Betulaceae; genus Carpinus; species Carpinus viminea. The sequence continues at coordinate 11,289,692 of CP054674.1, forward strand.
AAAGAGAGAACACTATATTTAGGAGTATAATATTCTATTGAGAAGTTATAGTATTTCATAATGCATTGAAAAACACTGTAAATATCCAAGGGTTTAGGTCAAATATAGGAATTTTGATGTGGGTGTATTTTTGTGATTTTGTTTTTTTTTTAAGATTTTTCCTAAAATAAAAATAGAAATGAATTTTAAGGTGTCTGTTGCTAGTGCTCTAATGCTAGAACAATTGATCACATTTGAAACAAACTGTTAAGCAAGCATCAATTTCAGATAAATGTGTTTTTAAACTTTCATATGAAACCATTTCTTTTTTTTTTGATAAGTCAGTAGAATTTATATCAAAAAGCGCAATTTTAAAGGGGCCACCCAATTATACAAAAAGTATAACTAAGAGCGCCTAAATGCACCCAGAAGAAGACCCAAGCTCACTAGGAGCACCCACAAGACCAAAAGCAACAACCCAAGGCAACACCCTACAAAAAACCCACAAAAACACTCCAAACACAACCCCTACAAACCCCACAAAATCTACCCAATGGCCTCAAACCCGAACCCCGAAAATATCCCTCGCCCAGCCTCAACAGATATGAAAATCTGTTCATATGAAACCATTTCAACCAGATATGAAAATCTATAAAAAAATTAAAAAAAAAACAAAATTCATTTGATATTGTCTTATTCTGTTCTTTTGCATATATATGGCCTTGTTTGTTAAACTCTCTCCCATTTTCTCACATTCTTCTACATTCTACCATATTATTTATTTTATTTTTTACAAAAAAAATTAAATTAAATTAAATTATTTACTTTTTTTATCACATTATTTACTTTTTATTACTATTTAAATAAAAAAACACTATAAAATAAAATTTTCTTACTTTTCAATATCACTTTTTATTTTTTTATATCAAGTATTTTTTTTAATAGTAAATAATATCATGCAACGGGGGTTAAAGAATGTACTGTAATTTGCCAAACGACGTTTAGATATAAATAATGATTTCGGATGACTCCGTATTGATGTCAGAGCTGAGTAGCTGCAAAATATTGAAGGCACAGGCCCCAGAAAAATAAATAAATAACTCAAAATAATTTTGCTCTCTGGAATATACCCTAACTTTAGAATCACTTCTTGTCTCATAATTGAGAAATGACTACACAAAATCTAATATTGATGGATATAAAAATCTAATGATCATATTTAAGTTCCTCAGAATTTTCCTTCGAAAGTTCTGTCGTAATCCAGATGCTGATATATATTTTGAACCTTTTTTTTTTTAACGAGTTAAATTTTGGCAAAATACTCCATATAATATCAAAAATACAATTTAAAAACTTCATAATCCAAATATTATCTATGATATATACACAATAATTTTTCGGACTATTACAAGATAATATATATGAAATGTTACTACTGTCTCAATCAATTTTAGTTTATATCAAATTCTGATGAATCACCTCTCTATCAATTGTCAAATCATTGATTTTCAAGTTTTTTCATTCATGTTACTAATATTTTATCAAATGCAATCTTTTCGTTATCTCTAATATAATAACAATTCTTCTTTATGCTTAATAATTCTTCTGTTATTCATCTACGGTTTGTTCCTAAAAATGAACTATATGAAAACAAAAGATCAACCATAAACTAGTTTCGTTATTTTTAATGATTCATAAAAATAAAATCTTAAAAAATTCACCTCATAGATTGTTGTTAAAAGAAGATCTAGAGAGTACATTCTTATTTAAAAACAAGAAAAATATAATGACGACACAAAACAAAAAATAATACACTCTCATGCTGTCAATGCACTACCGCCGACGAGCCACATGTCACTAAAAAACATCCGATGACTATTGACACACACGCTCTAGTTGATGTACGATCGAAGCGAGAAAATAGGGATAAAAAAGAAAAGGGGTTGATTTTCATATTATTAGCTTAGTCAGCATTAGTGACACAAAGCACATGGAGACTATTAGTAAGATACCACGGTGGCCACAAGTTGTATGGGGCCAAATTGAGACAAATGTTGGCCCAGGGGGGAGTATGCTTGGATTCCCAGAAACATTACAAAAAGTCATGAAAGTTAGTTGTTAAAAGAGAATAAAAAATAAAAAATAAGTACAAGAACAAAAATCGGTAATGACATTTAATAGAGTACATACGTATATACTATTATATAATTATAGTCTATATTATAATATTATTATAGCATACAGATTACAGACCGAGACAAGTTGCAATAGGGTTAAATTATGAAAAATCAATAAAGAAAATGGGTGAAAACGACCTTCGACAGCGACGTTGACGGCGTTCGAGGCCGTCAACCTGTGTTGTCGGGCTTTTAGGCCATGGGGCCCCTCATGAATCATCAGAGGCTCAGAGCCCTCGGAGGAGACATGACAAATGACCTTCCCGAGGTGAGAAAAAAAATTAATAATTTTTTTTTTTTAAAAAAAAAAGGGGGGAACTTTCCTTTTCCTTTTTTTAAAAAAATTTTGATGGGACTTTAATCATAGAGTACGAAAGAGGCTTGTAGACCCTATTTTTGCAGATCTTTAGGCCGTTAAAACCTTCACCGTATCTTTTATCGATTAACGGAATCGTCGTTGTTCCTTTTATCGATTTTTTTTCACCCTTTTTTTTTTTTTTTTCCTTTGATTTTATCAGTTTTTAATACACTACCCTGTTTGTTAATGACTGTTTATTAATATTTTTATTTTATTTTTGAAAACAGAAATGATGCCAAACAACTTAAATAGGCAAAATTCAATTTACCCATGAAATTTCATGAAGTTTTTAATTTGAATATTAAAATTTTAAAATTGGTAATTTATTTTCTTAAAATTTTAAAAAGTGAAAAGTGAACCCCCATTAACTTTTTCGTCAAATTAGACGAAAACGATAAAATGACATAAATGCCCTCAGGCTTTTTTTAAAAAAATTTCCATCTAATTTGACGGAATGTTCACTTTGTCATTTTTTGAAACTTCAAGGGGATAAACTATTAATTTTGAAATTTTTGGATTCAAATTAAAAATCTTCTGAAACTTTAGGGGGATAAATTGAATTTTCCCCACTTAAATATAAAAGGATGGAGATTTTTTACAAATACTTTCAACCTGGTCTTTAAAATTGTTGTGTCTCTTAATATGTGAAATACATTTCTTTTAATAACATTAATAATAGTAATGAATTTTTTTTTTTTTTTTTAAAAAGTACTTCTAACCTACGTAAGAGCATCTACCTAGAACTTCTTCAAAATCATTTTTTGGTTATTTTCAAAAGATAATTTAATCAAGAGTATATTATCTAAAAATGTCAATTTTATTATATGTCGTTACCTTTTTTCAAAACGCACTTTTTTTACCAATAAAATATTATTTTTAAAATTTAATTTTAAAATAAAATGTATTAAAATTAAAAAAAAAAAAAAAAAAAGAGGGGTGGCAACCACCCATTGGCACTCTATTTTTTTTTTTTTCATAGATTAGGTGGCTCGGCCACCCCTGCATCGATCCGGGGTGGCAACCACCCCATAGGGTGGACGAGCCACCCCTTAAGTCTATGAAAAAAAATAGAGGGTGAACCACCCCATAGGGGTGAGCCAGCCACCCTTTAAGTCTATGAAAAAAAATAGAGGGTGGCGAACCACCCCATAGTGGTGCCACCTCTTTTTTTAATTTTAATATATTTTATTTTTAAAATTAAATTTTTAAAAATAATATTTTATTGGTAAAAACGTTGCTTTTGAAAAAGGTAACGATAGCTTAATAAAATTGATTAAGGATTTTATGATAGGCGTTGATGTACCCATGCTGTTATTTGTCAAAAAAAAAACATTTAAGGATTTAATAATTTTGGACCTCCCACCCATGCCTATCTGAAATAAATTCCCTTTAATCAAAATGGCTTAAAATATCACTTTTCAACATCTCTACTTTAACAAAAAAAAAAAAACCATGAACGGTAAATCTTCAAACATAAAATTTACTATTTACTCTCTATTCATTAAACAAATATATTTTATCTTTCTTTTTTCATTTCTCTCTCCTTATTAGGTCTACCAAGGTTTTATTTTTGTTCTCTTTTAATAATATTTGACTGCTTATAATTTTTTTTTAAAAAAATAATTATTCCTATGAAATTTATAATTATTTTGTTATTTACATTTTAGACTTCATTTAAAAATTATAAAACTGATTTGAAAAAAATTAGCAATGCGATTATTTGGGTTTGTTAAGTTATGTTTTGCGGTTTTTGAGGAGTTTCTAGATTTTCTTATTTCCTTTCATTTTCTTGACTACCAAACAAAGGGTAAATGAAATAACACACCTACATACATCAATCAAGTACATTAAAACATTCATAACACAACAATTTTAATGTTTTATTGGTTTCTTTTGTTTAATATATAATAAGAATACTCTTTTTAAAAATATTATCGTTAGAATAAGACATATTCATAAAATAGACTATTAGGAAAATATAATCATTCAAAAATATAAAAGTTAGAGAAAGAATAAACAAATCGTTGAAAAATAATATTTAAATGAAAAAGTAAAAGTAAATTGTTAAAGTAGTGAGGCTGAAAATTGTGATATAAAAAGATGAGTTATTAAAATAACCAAAAGTTCACTTTTGATTATTTTGAAGAGTAAAATTCGAAAAGGTTGATGTAGATGCTCTAAGAAATACATGACACTTCTAAATATTAGGTTGAAAGAATTCCTACAACTTAGTTTGTAAAAAAATTATATCAAAAATTTCTTACAAATTGGTTTGTTGAAAATTTTTACAAATCAGCATAATAAAATGACATGCGTCTTTAAAGCGTGTGAAAAGTACATGCTTTTTTTATTAATATTAATGTTAAATAAATTTAATCCCGTTATGATTCAACAACTTTATTTTTGTTTAACTTAGTTTCAATTCGTATCATAAATAGTACATCGACTAAAAACAGAAATGGTCCCTCCATCCACCTTTTGTCAATATAATTATCGGAAGTACATGTTAACACCACTAAGCCCCTTTATAAAGGCAACAAATGTCTCAGACACCTTTAGTCACGCCACATAACAAGTTTCACTTGTTAATCAACGTCAACCCAAGATTCACCTTCATCTTCCTTGTACTTCCCGATATACCATTTTATTCCCAAATCGCATTAACCCTAGCCATCAATGTTTTTTCCTTTTCTCCCCAAATTGTACAAAGAAGCTGAAACAGCAGAAACCGATAAACACCAGAGAACAGCCAAGGACTGTGAGGAGGTTCAGAGTACACCAAACAGGAAATGCAATTCTTATCAAGACTAACAGGTTTAATATCCATGTCATGCTTCCAAGCCAAGTAGAGACCACCTTGAAGACCATAAGGAGGAACCTTTAACAAGGATGAGAAACTCAAACCAAACAGAGAAGGCTAAAAATGAGAAGATAAAACTTTAGTCTCAAACAGAAATAGAAGATTAAGACGATGAGTTATGATCAACGTACTGAGTGCTCAAATTGTAGGGCCCCGAGCCAAATCCCTACAATTCCATCCAAGAATTTTCATTAGGCTAGGGGGGAGGTTAAAACCTTCGACCCCTGTAGACTTACACACTTCAAAACCACTCTATCCATCCTCACAAAGAACATCAACATCTTCAAAATTAGTTGAGATTGAACTAAATTCCTTAAAATCCAACTTAGAGTTTGAGCTGGCCAATAAGAAACTAGAAGGATCAAAAACCAAGAGAAAATGGACAAACATGTTTTTTGGGAAGTGAAGGTTCAGAGAGGTTAGCTTCTCAATGTTGGTAAGCAATAAAAGGATATTAAGATCCCTAAGCCTTGTCTCGTAAGGGATGTAGGCTGGGAGATAAACCATGTGGTCAATTACAAATTAATTGATTTCCACATGCGTTACACTATGATTTGAAAGTAAGTAGTTTTAACCTTGAAATTTTGATAAAATCTCAATGTAAAGTCTCTATCCACTTTGAAGTGTTAATCTTGAATGAGTTGTTATCTAGCTAACTAGTATGCTATCCTCCAACATGTAGAGAAAAGAAGTCTAATGTTTTTTTCAAATCCTTCAACAAATCAACTTGTAAAAGGGGTATGGAAGTCTTATCGGAGCTATTGAAGAAAGGTTAAAAACTTGGAAAATGAAAATAAAATTTATATAGCAATTGTTAAGAACATGCAGGAAGAATATGATATACATATGGAAATGATTAATTTCCTAGAGAAAGAAAATGACATATATATGGCAAAAGATAAATTTTTGGGGAAAGTACACTTTACACCTCTAAAGTTTGTGCCGATTTTCAATTCAACCTCCAATATTTAAATTTTTATAATGCATCCCCTAAAGTTTAAAATTTCTGCAATTCAAACTATCCGTTAGTCAAAGCCATTTTGATTGATGGAAAAGTGATCACGTGACTCGTGCGTAATCACTTATGTATATTTCTCCCCCAAAATGCCTATCATCAACCATTAACCCAAACACTAGAAAAAAAAAAAAAAAAAAATCTTGCCATATGAAGGTTCATGATTTGGAAAACAATAACATAAACCAATATTAAGTCATTAAGTAATGTTATTGCGACGTCCCACATTGCCTGGGTATGGAGATGGTGATGTGCTTATATGTATACTCACACCCTTAATGACAACAACACGTTTTAAAGCCGTAATGGTCATAATCCCATTGGAACTCTATAATTAAGCATGCTTTTGAGAGAAAAGTACCAAGATGGGTGACCCCTTAGGAAGTTTGGTTCGGTGGAGCCAAAAGCGGACAATATTGTGTGTCATTGAGGTGGGGTATTACAAATGTTATCAAAGCCATTATCCAGCCTGAGATGGGGAGAGCATGCACAATCCCATGAGTGTCGCCAACGAGGATGCTGGATCTTAAGAAGGGGTGATTGTGACATCCCATATTGCTTGGGTATGGAGCTAGGGATGTGCTTGTATGTATATTTACACCCTTAACAATGCATTTTAAAGCTGTGATGGTCATGATCCCATCAGAACTCCACAGTTAAGCATGCTTCTGCAAAAGTAGTATCAAGATGGGTGACCCCCTGTGAAGTTTGGTTCGAGAGCCAAAAGTGGACAATATTGTGTGTCATTGAGGTAGGGTGTTACAGTTATATATTACATTTAAAAAAAAAAAAAAGAAGATATGCTTAACAATAAAATAAAAAAGAGTCAGCATACCTACTCTTTTGTCATTTCCAGAATTGGCTGTTTTACTCCATCTAAGGGTCTATAATCATCTTCCTCCAAAATTTCATTTACTTTTATATAGTCAAGAGTATCATCAACCCAATAACAAATGTTTTCAAGGTTTCCAGGGTTTTCAAACCTTCATGGTTTAGGCCTTCAAGGTCCTTGTTCAGACAACTATCAATAATGTGTTGGACAGAAAGTTTCCTAAGCTCTGCATTGTTATCTCCAAGTTTATTAGCTATTGCTTGACACTCAACAACAATTAATGACTAGTAATAGTCTGCAATATCATGCTATGGTTATTGCTACTATTGATCTTTTTTTATTAGGAATGTTATGTAAAGATCTTTGTGTTGTGCTAACATTTGTACTTTTACTCTTACATCTAACCCTGTTTTTCATTTTAGGACTAAGCGTATTGAAGCTTACTACCGTTTCATTTGGAAAACTTTGCTTAATTGTGATATCTCTATAAAATACAATAGCAATCCTTATCAAATTGTTGATGTCTTCACCAAATGAGTGAGTTTAACTTGGTTTAGTTTTTTATGTGACAAGCTTATGGTGTGTTCTCTACTCTATAAGTTTGCAGAGGGATGTTAACATAATCTCTAGCCAAACAGATCATGTGAATAGTATCTTGAATAATGTTATAAACAGTGTCGTGAATAATGCTACAACAAATCCCATTAATAGTAAAATTGTAATAAAACATAGAACTGAGAAAATATCATCTATTTTAGGAAAGTAATATATAACATGATAGAAAATATTCAACCCTTAATGGGTTGCCAGGTCGGCCTGAACCTAACCCATTTAATAAATGGAGCACAAATTGGTCAACCTGTTTGATCTGTTTACACTAAAACTACATGTTTAACCTTTTTGAGCTAACCCAGCATGACCCGTGTGACTCATTTCGACTTAAACCCAAAACATTTGACTTATTTGACTAGTTTCAATATGTATTTATTATATATATACACAAAAATATAATGGTGTCAACAAAAATATAAAGTGTCACAAATTGGTCAACGGATTAAGCGTGTCAACACGCGAGTTAAGCAAATGACATTTAATTTACGCGTTTATTAAATGTTTCAAGCATATCGACCCACTTATGACTTAAATCCATTTAAACCAAATCCTGACCATTTAATTTTGTGTTGGGTTCACAGATCATATCAAAAATTGCTAGCCCTATATAATGGTGTGCGTTCTGTAAATAGATTAAACATTGACTTCGTCTATAATCTAAAACACTTTCATTTAAAAAAACCATATTACAGTCAAAGATGATTGAAATCGTTATTATGTTGGCTTTACTTAAGATTAGGCGTTGATTTTATATTTCCAGACATTTATATTATGGTTTGTAATATTTTGATGACAGGTCTATTGACTTGTACATTTGAGAAATTATCTATGTGATGATATCTATCTTTACTCCATTGATTATGCTTGTAGTGTTTAGTTATTGCTTTTTATTGTTGTAGTTTAAAGTCTTCCATTGTATTCTCTCACTTAGCAAAGATTAAGATCCATAAGTCTTGCCCTGTGAGAGATGTAGGCTAGGAGACGAACTATGGGATCAATTACAAGTTAATGGATTTCCACATGGCGTTACACTTGATTCGAAAGTAAGTAGTTTTAACCCTAAAAATTTTGATAAAATCTCAATGTAAAGTCTCTATCCACTTTGAAGTGTTAATCTCAAATGAGTTGTTATCTAGTTGACTAGTATGCTATCCTCCAACATGTAGAGAAAAGAAGAATGACGTTTTTTCAAATCCTTCAACAAATCAACTTGTAAAAGGGGTTTGGAGGTCATACCTAAGTTATTGAAGAAAGGTTAAAAACTTGAAATGAAAATAAAATATGGCAATTGTTAAGAACATGTAGGAGGAATATAATATACATATGGAAAAAATTAATTTCCTAGAGAAAGAAAATGACATATATAGGGTAAAAGATAAATTTTTGGCGAAAGTACAATTCCCCCCCCCCCCAAAAGTTTGTGCCGATTTTCAATTCAACCTCCAATATTTCAATTTTTGCAATGCATCCGCAAAGTTTAAAATTTTTGCAATTCAAAAAGTGACCACGTGACTCGCGCGTAATCACTTATGCATATTTCTTCCTCAAAATGCCTATCATCAACCATTAATCCAAACACAAAAAAAAGATCTTCCCATATGAAGGTTCATGGCCTAGAAAATAATAACATAAACCAATAGTAAGTCATTAAGTAATGTTATATATTACATTTTAAAAAAAGATATACTTAACAGTAAAATAAAAATAGAAAAGAGTTAACATACCTACTCTTCTGTCATTTCCATAACTAGCTGTTTTACTTCATCAAAGGTATATAATCATCTTCCTCCAAAATTTTGTTTACTCTTGTGTAGTCAAGAGCATCATCAACCCAATGACAAATGTTTCCAAGGTTTTCAGGATTTTCAAGCCTTCAGGGTTTAGGTCTTAAGGTCCTTGTTCAGACAACCATCAATAATATGTTGGACAGAAAGCTTTCTAAGCTCTGCATTGTTATCTCCAAGTTTATTAGCTACTGCTTGAATCAACAACAATTAATGCCTAGTAATAGTCTACAATATCGTACTATGGTTATTGCCATTATTGATCTTTTTTTATTAGGAATGTTGTGTAAGGATCTCTATGTTGTGCTAACATTTGTGGTCTTACTCTTACATCTAACCTTGTTTTTCATGTTAGGACTAAGCATATTGAAGCTTACTACCATTTCATTTGGAAAATTTTGCTTACTTATGATATCTTTATAAAATACATGAGCAATCCATATCAAATTGTTGATGTCTTCACCAAATGAGTGAGTTCAACTCAATTTAATTGTCTATGTGATAAGCTTATGGTGTGTTCTCTCCTCCATAAGTTTGCAGAGGGATGTTAACATAATCTCTACAACATCAATTAGCCAAACAAATCTATGAATAGTATCGTGAATAATGTTGTAAACAGTGTCGTGAATAGTGCTACAACAAATCATATCAGTAGTGAAATTGTAATAAAACGCAGAACTGAGAAAATATCATCTATTTCAGGAATGTAATATACAACATGATATAATAAAAAATTCAATTCATAAGAGTATATGTTGAGTTGCCTTTGTAATTATTGTAATTTTTTATTTCTCATTTTGTAATTTCACATTAACTTACACCCGATGTATATAATGGTAGGGATGGCAATTGGGTTTGGTGGGTTGGGTTCAAGCCGACCTGGCAACCCATTAAGGGCTAACATGAACATAACTCATTTAGTTAAACATGTTAAACTATTCAACCATGACACAACACTTTAGTGACTTAATATGACTTACTTAACACATTTAACAAATGGGGCACAAATTGGTCAACTTGTTTGATTTTTTTACATCAAAACGTGCATGTTTAACCCATTTGAGTTAACCCAGCACGACCCGTGTGACTCATTTTGACTCAAACCCAAAATGTTTGACTTGTTTGACTAGTTTCAATATGTATTTATTATTATATATATATATATATATATACAAAAATATAATGGTACCAGCAAAAATATAAATTGGCACAAATTGGTCAACGGATTAAGCATGTCAACACGCGGGTTAAGCAAATGACCTGTAATTTAGGTGTTTATTAAATGTTTCAAGCATATCAACCCATTTATGACATGAATCCATTTAAACCAAATCTTGACCATCTAATTTCATGTCAGGTTCACGGATCATATCAAAAATTACTAACCCTATATATCATATCAAAAATTGCTACCTTATATTATCTTTAATATCTCAAATTATTCCTCAATCACCTAAAGAGAAGATCGAGGGAGCATTACACAATAAAACCCTATAAAAGGGAATTCAAGGATGAGGTAAAGAGGATCGATCAATTAATTCTCAATAAATTGCTAGCTCGTACTACATTTTTGACTCCATATAAGATTGTTAACTTAAGCATCGGAGACTCTCTAGCAAAGGCTTAGAGACCCCTTTGACACTCTTGTTATCTTGTAGGAGCCCAAAGATCGAAGATCAACGATGCCTCGAAGAACTTGAAGATTTCACCAATCGGAGATTGTTGAACCAAAAAGTGCATAAGTAGTTTGGCGCCGTCTATGGAATCGACAACGTTCTTGCAAAATCAAAATCTGTTATGGTGACCATGCGTTGAAGCATAATAGAAAGTACCTAGAATGAGGTATCCTAGATCTACGTTTCATCAGTAACAAATCAACAGCCTTCATTGGGTTCACGAAAATAATTCTCCTATGTAAGGATCTTATGCGTGAGGAAGGCAAAAAGCAACAAAGTTGCATTCACCGACAATGAATCAGATCCACTGCCTCAATCAACTACACGAGATAAGTTTTTTTTTTTACTCATAGATTTCCATGCTCTCATAGAAGATAGCATTGTTGTGCTTTGCATCAATCCTTATTGTCTTAAATGTGTAGGTGTATACATGTTTGACGAAGAATAATGGAATAATGTTGTATCTCGGTTTTGACAAAGGGGACTTTTCTTTAAAAGAAGCAAATATTATGTTGCTTCCTTATATGCTGTTACATAGGCACTTTAAGGAAAATCTGAAAAACATGTTAGCCTATGTTTACCTAAGACCATGTGCTACCTAGCCTTTCTTTGTTAAAGGCAAACCTTTTCTGAGCTACCTCACTCCATAAAGCAAAAGGGTGTATGGCGTTTCATTTTGTAGAAATAAGGAGACAACTATCACTTTAGCAATCAAAAAGTAGAGAAAATATCTCTGACATGTGTCCTTTTAGAAGAAAAAAGAAGAGAGCTAAGCGTGTGATTCCAAGAAAGCCTGCATCGAAAAAGAAAGGGAATATGAACAATTATCCCAAAACAAAGCGACTAGATACGAGTCTCCAAGCCACTATATCGGATTGGCACATGTCTGCCTTGCCTGAGTGCCGCGTCTTCTTCACTTAGCTACGTGACTATGTCTCAAAAGCTCAAGTGAAGCTCCCCAAAACAAACAGCCAGTAGGCTTGCCAGACAGCAACCCGTGAGCCCTAGCCTCTCCTCAAGCCTCGCAATCCTTGAATCACTAAGCCCAAACCTCGCCGTCCATGGATCAACGAGCCTAAGCCTCGTCATCCTCGGATCAACGAGACCAAGCCTCATGATCCTCGATTAACCAGCCCAAGCCTCGCCATCCTCATATTAATGACCTGAAGCCTGACAATCCTTGAATCATCGAGCTTAAGCCTCGCCATCCACAAATCGACAAGACCAAGCCTCGCATCCTCGGATTGCCGAACTTGCCAAGCATCGCTAGCTACCATGTCACCGAGCCCCCCAGGTTCGCTCGGACCTTACCAAATATTTGTAGAAACCTGTTGTCCCAATATTTCTATTTCACTGCGAGGACCAAAAAGTTGGCCTTAGCTATAAATAGTGAAGAAAAAGAAGGTGGCACCTTGGTTGATTAAAAGAAGAATGGGAGAAAGTCTCTTCCTTTCACCTACTGTATGGACAAGGCTTGACATAAGAAGTAATCTTCGATTAAATTCAAGTAGTCTTCAATTACAAAAGCAAACGAGATTCAAGAAATAGACAGAGCATGATTTTATTAATTGTGAAAGAAAAGCTCATCTCGATCATCATTTCATTAATTGAGAATGCACGTAGGCTAGGTAAAAGCATAGGGTGCTTTTACTTGCCTTATCAGAGATTGATGTGCTCATGAGACACGGCTCTCCAAGCTTTAAGCTATAAGAAAGGAAGCTCCACAACATCTACAACATCTCTCCAAGATTATAGTGAAGAGATTTGAGATTATTTTGCAATTCTTGCTCCTATAGTAGTGTGAAACAAAGGCATTTCTATGAAAATCTTGAGTGTCCCCCTTTGACATGGGCATCTGCATCTGAAAATTTGACATTCAATGAATTTGATTTGAATGGCAACAGTTTTGTCTTACTTGTGCTTTGTTAAGTGCCTAGTTCAAGCTATCTTCTAACTAAAGAAACACTCTTGGCCTACTCTTTTATTTTCAAGATCTAATTCATTAACACTAGCTATTAAAAGTGTTTCATGTATGATAATTGTGAATCTCTATACTAACCTTCATCTCAGTCATATGATGAATTTTTTTATTCAATCACTAATTTATATTGCAGTTTAAAAAACTTGTATGGTTAATGTTTGTCATTATATATAGACCCTAAAACAAAATAGTGGCTTAATAGTTAAACCCTTCTTGCACAAACCCATAAGGGTTCAAAGCAAACAATGGCAAGAAAAGGTTGTCCATTTTGGCAGGCATACTATCAGCTCAACCCCAAGCTAATGCCTACTCTTCCAAGGCTTGTTATAAAAGCTTGTGTGAAGGCATGTTAGAAGTGGCTATGCACAAAGATGAGCAACCTAAGCCACTGTGTAAAAAAAATTCATCAACAGTTTGGGGCCGTGTCACAAAACTACTAGCGAACCATCAGTCCCACCCATGGTTCCACCAGCAACCTTTTCTACAGTCCAACGGTGAATCAGCAGGCCCCATGTGACGTGACCATTAGTTCACAACTGCCCCAACGATCATATGCAGATCACCGATCCATATTGATGGTCTTCGACCATCTCAAACTCGCCAGAGTTCGCGCAAACTCATGCACTGTGGGTTTTATTAAGCCATGTCCCAACAAAGCAATGAGCAAGCGCAGATTCCCACGTAAAGTTGGTGGACTCTTGCAAGATAAGTCCATGCTCTTTGGTTAAAATAATACTTAGCTTATTTTACTAACATCTCCAATCATCATTGGAGAACTTGGGTAATGGTTGTTCGCAACATTTTGCCACCACAACACTTCGTAAATTGTAAAAAGCATTTGTTATGCTCCTTTTTGTTACTTTCAAATTTACTATATTACCATTACTTGTCTAACTTTTGGTTAAAAGTAAATTCGCAAAGGAAGTCCATATTGGCCATTTGTCTCTTCCTTCCTTTTGCAGAAAGAGTGAAGAAAGGCCACTAGCGCAATTACAGAGATGGGCAAACCTTCGAATGCTCGGACCATCATCTCTACCAGCAATCTCCACTCATGAACTCGCGGCCTTTGTCCACCATCAAGCGACCTCCGTTTATGAACTCTTGGCCTCAGATTCAATGGACCTCGCATCAAGGTTGCCTATTTGCAACCTCTATCCCCCGTGAACAACGCTTGTCAACCCTCGTCGAATTCAAGTTCAATTCGCCCGACCTAGGTCAGCCGCATTCACACTCACTAATCTCTACTGAGATCTACAACGCTTCTCAAGGTTCATCAATGACTTCGGTTGGAAAAACTGCAACAACAAGGCATGCCAACAAGCTTTGACGATTCCGAAGCCTCAACGTTCGCCAGGAGTCTCCAACCCTGTCTTCGCGATTACTGTACTTCTAGGTTACCAAACTATTGAATTGACAAACCTTTTCTGCAAACAAAGAACTTAGGTGGACCCGCTAGTGACCTTTGAACCTCCTTAGTGGTCGCCAAGCCTCTTCGGCAGTCACTAGTCCACGACGTGGTTCACTCTCCATGAGCCTCGAGTCTGTAGCTCAGAGAATCACAATGCCAAAAAAAATGGTTATTCAAATTGTAGTATGCCCGCAGCAAGAAGCGTTGCATGAAGACTTTGATAGTGAGAATCATTTCACTTGCCGGTACATGGAGGAGCTAAGGATGCCACTTTAGTGTCCGCCCCAGGCTTTGAACAGTAGAGAAAAAGGGCTAGCATTATCACATTAGCGATCAACGGACCTTCGAGCTACCCTTAACAATCGCAAAAAAATTTGGGGGTATACCACTCATCTTATGCAACCAGTGGCGTGTCACCTAAAGTTAAGAAAGTCAATAATTCCAACCATGTGTCCAGACAACAAGGAAAATATAAAGGTGCTTTCATTAAGACCCAACTTCAGTGAGACAAGCAGGCCCTCTATGAGAGGTCTCTCATGAAGACAAAGAAGCTCCTGCATCCACGGAACACCTAGTAGCCCATGCCAAGTCCAACCCTATCATGGCATAAGACTGTTCTAAAGCATACTCTTGTCATGGTACATCAATCCACTCCAACTCAAGGCCAAGTCCAACCCTGTTGTGGCATAAGACTGCTCTAAAGCATACCTTTGCCATGGCATGGTGACCCACCTCAAATACGAATGTCATCATGCAAGCTCATGGTAGAATACCTACTGGTAATGAAAGTTATGACGATCCGATCTACCAAGCTTGACAAAGGCCTTGTCCCAGGTCTGCCTAGAAAGAAATGTTGATTTAACATGCCCGTCGGTAATAACTTGATGAAAGCCAAGCCACTCGCTCGAGGGGTAAGTCCTATACACATATGTAGAAACTTACAATGCCTAAGGTCATTATTAGACACCTCCCGATCGACACTCCATGCTCGACGAGAAAGAAAAAGGACCATCAATGGCGTATAGAAAATTCTCACACAGAGGAATGATGAAAAAAATCGCCAAAATAGCGGATCCTTGGACAAAAAAGCCACCAAAAACCCAAGGCTCCATGTTGAGAAATGGGGAAAGAAAGGCTAGGCACGCAAGAAGCAAAAGTCCTTGTCAAGCAACCATATCAGTAGGATGGCCAAACGGGTTCGCGGTTTGACCCGTTTACCACCCGTGCTGACCCACGACCCGTTTAAGGTATACATAAACACAACCCATTAACATTAACGGGTCGAAGCCCCAAACACGACATGGCACAGTATGTTTCATGGGTCATCCGACATGACCCATAAAACCCATTTAACATAATGGGTCGAGAGCGACTGGCGATGCTGCAGAGAGAAGAGGAAGCAGTTGGCGTTGAAAGAGAGAGAGAGAGTTGCAAGCGGCACAGCAAAGAGAAAGGAAGAGTGGCTGCGACGTCGGCGAAAGAAATATAGAGAGGTAGGCGGCACAGCAGAGAGAAGGGGAGAAAGGCTATTACGTCGGTAGAAGAAATATATAGCGGCGCAGCAACGAGGGGAGAGCAGAGCGAGAGAGTGTCGAGCGGGAGAGAGTGGAGGAAGAAGAAAATGATGAAAATCATTGGAGGGCAGCGTAGCATGAGAACGAAAGAAAAAAAAAATAGAAGTTGAAGCAATGAAGCGTATTGCGTACACCAAGCTTGAGCAAGAATAACAAGGAGAAAAAAAGAAAGAAAGAAAATATATATATTTTTATATATGAAAGAGATGGGTCATGGGGGTGGGTGTCTGGGTGATGTACTCATGTTGTGGAACTTATCGGTAGATGAAGAAAAGTCAAGAAAAAAAAAACATAAGATTACTCAATACTCATACGTGAAGCACTAAAGATTAACCCTCGCACTTTCCCAACCCCTTACACTGTTCATTAAACAGTGTGTAATGATTTTTGCCAACCTGCCTTAACGTGCGTTAGGCTAGGTTGTTGTCAAAATGACTATAATATCCTCCTTTTTTTTCTTGCTTGCTGCTTTCTCACTATGGGTAAACGAAGGGGTAAAATAGGAATTATGGAGGGATCAATTTTTCAAACTTGTCGGTGTCTTTTGCATCGTACCTAGAGCCAAAAGAAACACACTGTTCAATGAACAGTATCCTGGGGGTTGGGGAGTGTGAGGATAGCATTTCACATGAAAAAATAAATTTATTAAAAAAAATTAAACTAGTTTGGCGGGTCACTCGCTGGTGACCCGCGACACAACCCAAATCCGTCAAAATAAACGGGTCATAAACGAGTCGGCCCGTTTACGACCCAAACCCGCTAATTTCGTGTCGGGTTCACGGGTTGTGTCAAAATTGTCGGCCTTACATATCAACACATGCTAGGTTGCTAAGTAGGTTTGAGCCTTGAGGATTCTTCACTCCCAATGCCGTCAAAGATGATCAATTCACAAGATGACCATCCATGTCTATAGCTTCCACCCAAAGCTTGCATGATAACCCGTCCATGAGCGCCAAAATAAAGATAAGTAATTTAGTTGTATTTTACTATATTCTGTTATTCATGAATTATTAATTCAGTATATGAATGTTTTTCACATTTAGTGATAAAAAAAATGGTGAAAGACATATATATGGGAAAAACATGGCTAGCGTTAGTGGCATTTTTATTTCCTATGTTTGTTTTGTTGACACCATTAATTATGCTTGAGAACAAGCAATTCTTTTTCATTAAAAGAAGCATGCCATTGCTTGGCTTTAGTGCACCTAGGGGTTTGTTAATTTTCTTTTGCAATAAAACTGGTGAGAAAGCTCCCCTCTAAGTTAGCACCAAAAACCACCTCTAGCACGAACTAAAATTAAAAAAATTGAAGGCAGTTCATGTGTTTTTCTTTAACACACAAGAGTTTTGTTGACTTTCTTGTAGAGGTCATGAAAACTCCACAAAAATATTCTGAGGAGAAAATTCCCAAGGATAAATCTTCGACTTCGTCGAGCCTCACTCTGCCTCTCCATCACCATGGCTAAGCATCGCCAAGCTTTGCCGCGCTCCTGCGAATGCCGACCCTGGGTTGACCAAGTTCACCCATGAAACACCCATTGGAGCTCCTAGTTTACATGACTTTGAGAGAACAATTCCAAGGAAAAAATCTCGAGAGTCACAACTACGAGGGAACAATTTCAAGGAAAAAATCCCAAGAGCACTAAGAACCTAAGCTTCAAGGAACCAAAGTGGCAACAAATCTATAGAAAAAATTCCCAAGGATAAATTCCCAAGAAGAAATATTCCGAGGAGAAAATTCCCGAACACCATGGCCGAGCCTCGCTCTGCCTCACCACCATCGAGCCTCACTTTGCCTCACCATGGTCGTGCCTGCCCTCACTCACCATCGCTAGACCTCGCTGAAAGTTCATATGATCCCCAGATTTTTGAGGAATCTGAACAAAAGGATCCCAGGAGTCACATCACCAAGAACAGGGGGTACCTAGTTTGAAGATCATCTTCAAAATTTTGAACAAACAACTTGGTGAGTGTAAGGGAAGCAGTCATCCTAGCCAGGATTGGATTGAGAAGCTTCCATGTAAAGACCTTTTGGCATAAGTGCAACGATGAAGGCCCCAAACTACACCTTCACTTACTATAGGAGAAGAGAGACCAACCCCAAGTAACAGTGGCAACATACCGGGAGATAGCGGCTTAGCACTTCAGTCAGAAGATCTCACTATCAAGAAATATAGCCAAGGCACTTTCCCGAGACTAACCTTAGTGAAATATAGCCAAGGTGCTTTCCCGAGGTTAACATTTGCGAAATATAGCCGCACAGGCGCTTTCCAAACTCAGCCCAACTTAAAATTTAAAGCCTCCACGTTGGGAAATTCTAAGGCTAAACCCCTTGGTGAAATATAGCCAAGGTGCTTTCCCAAGGTTAACGTTCGAGAAATATAGCTGTAAAAGCGCTTTCTGAACTTAACCTCTTGAGAACATAAAGCCTCTAAAGTAGGATTGTTCAAAGGTGCTTTCCTGAGGCCAAGCACTCTGCCAAGCATCCCTGCTAGGCAATCACAAAAATTAAACTCTTAAGTTTTATTTTTAAGATTGTGAAAAGAAAAAAGGAACAAGCAAGACAACAAAGTTGAGCAAAAGACCTTTTTCTCATTAAGCATATTTCAAAGATGTTTTACAAATTTGTAGCCTCAAAAGAGCGAATTTCGGGAGCTCCAAGGCTTCCTGAGTTTACATTCTTTCCCGATCCTGGGGATCAGAACCAAAGCCCTTGCCTCCGACACACAATTATAGCCTTATGACCAATAGGATAAAACCTATGCCGTATGCTAGGCACCCTAACCAAGCATGGTGTAATACTCTGATAAAAAAAATTACCCTTTTTATTTTCTAAACGTTTTTTCTCTAAAGAATGGTTAAGGATTTTTTAAATAAGGACCCAGACCCTTCATGATAACCTAGTAAAACCCTAAAATTCCTTAGAAAATAGAAGCCAAAACACTAAACCTTTGGAGTGAACGTACGCTAAGGAGGCATACGTCGTCCCTATTTCTACCGCGGATGTACGCTTTGCAAATAGTACACAGACGTACGCTACTTTTTAAAATACCTTTTGGATAATGCCTAGACGTACGAGACACCCTTTAGATCGTTATGTAAAAGTACCAAACGTACGCTATGGTTAACAGACGTCCATTGCTTTTCAAAGAGTTGGTGGCAACCTTCCCCTATAAATACTCATCAACCCTACTCATTCTCCCATCTCATTTTGGTCTCCTGGCATGCCCCTAGGCTGCCAGAATCTTGTGAGAGTATGTTTGTAGCGCCCCAGATTTTAATAGTCTTATTTTTGATATATTTATTTGATAACATTATTCAAATATTTTCTTTTAAGGAGTTTAGGGTATTATGGATGGTGGTAATTAGATAATGGTAGTTATTGAATAAGGTGATAGTAAATGGTAGATGAAATAGTAATGTTGGTAGGTGTATGGTAGGTGTAATAGTATGGGTAGGTGTATGGGTAGGTGTAATAGTATGGGTAGGTGTAATGGTATGGGTAGGTGAAATAGTAAAATGAGGGTAGAATTGTAAATGAAAGGTAGAATAGTATCTTAAGATTTTCCTATAAATAGAGCTTCTCCCTTCACAAATTCACCACTCCTCTCCCTTCTCTTCTTTATATATTCTTCCTTCTTCCGCTTTCTACTCGGTCTTTCTTCTTTCGGAAGTGTTTACACGAAAAAGAGAGAGAAAGGGCGAGTCAAGCGCCTAAGAAAGGAAGAACACGAGAGAAAGCGGTCTTAAGAAATTAGTTCAAATAAAGTAGTGGGTGATAGTCAGATTTGGAGCAGCTAGATTCTTTGGAAAACTTAAGCCTTGGTCTAAAGGTAAGTACATTCACTACCCCTTCTAAAGTTATCATGTCATGCAATTTATGTACAAATGTAAATGTTTATGTATTTTTATTTACATATTATAAAGTTATGTGGCATGCATGAAAGATTGAGAAAGATGAATTTCTTTGTGAAACATGATGATTATAAAATGAAAATAAAACCCTCATACATGTTGCCCTAAGATGCATCAAAAGAAGTACAATGAAAGTATGAGAAATATTATGAATGTTTATGAAATGAGGGCACATGTATAGAGGAGTATTTTGGCCCCAAGAAAGAAAGAATGAGAGGAGTTCGGTACCGATACTCGGATGGAGGCGAAACCACTAAAGAAAGCTATATAAGAAAGTGGTATTCCATCAACAGACCGTTGAGTGCACCAAGTAAAAGAGTTAATTGTGATCGGGCATGGCAGGCCACATTCGATTAATGGTCACAAGGACCCATAACCCTCGTGCAGGGGGTAATAGTGTACATGGGCCATAAAATGAAAAACGACAAAATATTTGCATCAATGATTTACTATGATGACTTTCTATGATGACTTGAAATGACAAAGTATGACAATGATTTATAATGATGCGATATATGATGAAGATTTACAATGATGATTTATGGCGATGATTTACAATGATTTCGATAGATTTACAATTATTACTAGATGTAATAATATGTATATATTCTGGAGATGCAAGAGTAAAACTATTTATGGTTGTGGATTTTACTTGCTGGGCCCCCTTTGGGCTCATTCGCTTTTATTTCTTGTTTTCGGGTAGAAACTTCGGAATAGGAGGCGGAATGGGGCAGGATAACTATTAAATTTTCATAGTCTTTTTAAGTCGATTATTGTAATAAAATGATCTTCCATAATTAAAATTTATGTTTTCTAATTTGCTTGTAATAAAAGCTCTTGATAAATGTTTTATACATTTATCATACTCTTTGAAAAAATCAAGTACTACGATAGACCTTATGGATCTTTGCAAAGATTTTATTATAAAAAGAAAAAGTGACAAACCTAGCCTTAATGGGTTGGGGGTGTTACAATGTTCTTGAGAGTTGTGAGTTAAAAGGAGTTTTGTGAAGAAAAGCCCATGTCTTTGCTTGGTTTTGAGGTAACCCCTGCCTAAC
The DNA here is from genome assembly GCA_013348765.1 of Carpinus viminea. NCBI lineage: Eukaryota > Viridiplantae > Streptophyta > Magnoliopsida > Fagales > Betulaceae > Carpinus > Carpinus viminea. The sequence continues at coordinate 11,310,921 of CP054674.1, forward strand.
TTGCCTTTTTATCATTGTTTCATTTCCTTACCTATGTTTTGATGAGTTTTCCAAAGAATTTATTAATCATTTCCTTAAAAGTATTAATGTTTTCAAAAGAGCCTCTTTAAGTTTTATGTTAATATTTCTACGTTGCATGCGCTTATTTGTTAGCTTAGAAGAAGTGTAAAAACCTAGAAATATCCTAGGAATCATGTACTGTTTGAATTTTAAGTAGTGTGCTTAACTCACTGAGCGAATGTACGCCATTGGGGCCGGACATATGGTCAATGGGCAAAGCACTAATTTTAAGTTTCGTACGTGTATGCTTTACCTTAGTCACCTTTTTTAGTTAAATAAAACTTAGTATAACAATGTCTTGTGTACGTTATAATATGATTTCTCTATGTTGGAGGAATCGCTCAAATGTGCGAGGTAAGTGAACACTTACAACCTTTTTACTTAAAACATGGGATATGTTAGTTGATTAATCACGAGTATGATATAAGCATACATACTTTTATAAATATTTGATAATTGTATTATAAACTGAATGTTAAGATGCATTGTATGACATGGTACGCCAATACATGCGGTATAAACGGTTATGGGCTTACTATATAGACTTCATACTATGGTCAAATGTGTGTATGTGGAGGCTTTGGATCTAATGGTTTCGTGATCAAGGTGTAGCCATTCCCAATGGATAGTCACTATAGGACGGACATTATTAACAATGTGGGCCACCCAAGGTCAAACTTGTTCGTGCCGCTAGTGTTATGTATGGTAGCGTGCAATGACTAAGGCAGTAGCATTGTACTACAGGTCCCTCAGGACAGTACCAACTCTGCTGAGAATGTGTAAAATCTCAAGTAAACCATATATAAGAGTTATGACCTATAAAGCATTAGTTTTTCTTGCATTAAAATATTTAGGTAATTATTGCTGGTAGTACACCATAATCTTTAAAAACCTGAAACCCTACTAAATTGTGTATTAACAAAGGTAATGCCTCTCTTTTTATTCTTACTTAAATTGCACATTTACTTTCGTTTAATCAAGGCTCGTGCCATAATTATGTTGTAAGGTTTATTTAATAAGTCTTTAAACTTACGTTGTTGCTACTCTCTTAAGGAATTTGACTTTACGCTCTGGGAGTGGCATGGTTACTGCTACCCGATTGGCTTAGGACTTGCTTAATGATACAAGTTTGTAATCATTATTATTTAGTTGCTCTATGTCTTCGTTTTGATGATTTATAGTAAACTCATATTTATTTCACATTCCTATGCATTTACTCTGATGATACTAGAGGGGTGATTCCTCATTGAATCACAAGTTGGCTTATATGGGGTAATTGCTAGTAACTTTGCCAAATTAGGTAAGACTAATTTTGAGGGCGTTACATATAGTCCTAACAAGTACCACACTTCACCTTTGGTATTAAGGATAAAGGTAAATTTGATCACAAGTATACATAAGATTCCCGATGCCCAACTCATTGGACAAATCAATCATGGGAATCAGGGGTAATTGTTGGGGATAAAATCCACTATGGGTTCCATTATCTCTCAACAACCCTCCACTATCTCCTTACATTATCTCCAATATCTCAAATCATCCCTCAATCACCTAAAGGGAGAAGATCGAGAGAGCAGTTACGCAAATAAAACCCTATAAAAGGGAACTCAAGGATGAGGTAAAGGTGATCGATCAATTAATTCTCAATAAATTGTCAGCTCATACTACATTTTTTACTCTATATATATGACTACTAACTTAAGCATCAAAGAGTCTTTGGCAAAGGCCCCAGAGACTCTTTCGACACTCTTGTTATCTTGTAGAGCCCGAAGATCGAATATCAAAGACATCTCAAAGAATGCAAAGATCTCACCAATTGAGGCTTTTGACCAAAAAGTGCATCAACATCAAATAAGCAAAATTACCCTTATTTAATTTTAATAAGCAATAACATAATAGAATATTTAATCATTAAGTAATGCTATATATTATATTTTAATTTCACAACGATTTAATAATGTTGTTACAACTTTTAGATCAATCATTATTGAAAAGAAATTTTCTAAGAGTTAGTTGAGACTATAAGATAATTATAAAATAAAAATATAATATAATATTTATATTACTCTTTAATAATTAACACTGATTAATGGAAAATAAAATTTATAATTTCAGCTCTCAATATTAGCTTTTGAATTTATTTTTCTGAGCACTGAACATTGGCTTTTGATGAAAGTTAAAAAATACAAATATCGAATATAAATATATATATATATAAATCTACGGTCAAAATGAATAAAATTTATCGTCATAGAGTCGTATGCATTCATCATTAAGTATTTTGAATAAAAATATCTCCCTATACTTCACCCATAACTCACTCAAGTTTGTACCTGGATCTACCTCCCTATAAAAAGAAAAAAAAAAAAAATTGTGTCTGGATCTAAAAAGTTGTCTGACATCGTACTCCAAATGAGGATAAGGGTGTCCAAAACCGACATTTCGGTTATGGGGAAAAACCAGTAAATAGGAAGTAATGAGAGTGGCCAGTGTGTAAAAACCGGAAATAACAACCCACGAACATTAAATTCCATTTCAAGAGAAGCTTTGCATTAACCCACCCTCCCCTCCATACACTTACTGCAAAACCCAAGAGAAAGCGACGCATTATTCACAATGGAACAGCATACATACAGTGGTAGAGAGAGAGAGAGAGAGAATGCAGAAAGAGAAAGTAGAGAGAGATAGAAAGATAGCTGTAGTGTTGCAGGTTTATAGCAGAGCTCTGGCAGATTGTTTTTTAACTTTTTCCATGAAATAATTCTTCTCTCCTCTCTCTCTCTCTCTATCTCTCTCTGTGGTTCTTACAGTACAGTTGTATGTGTATAGAGTTCTGCGTTGCCAGAGCGATGTGATTGAACGACCAAAGTTGAGCTCCCCCTGCTCACACATCGTCACCTCTGTTAAAGAAAACACACGAGAAATCTCCATAAACCCCTACTCCTCCTTCCTTCTTTCTTGTCTCCAGGTACTTTGATGTGAGAAAAGCGTTTCTTTGGGGCGAATACGGGCTTCTGGGTTTTTTTTTTTCCGCATATATTTTCAACTGGAAAGAGGGGTTGGCTGTAAAATGAGGTTTTCCGGGAGGGCAGTTGTGGCATTTCCTGCTGAGCTTCTTCTTCTGGCTTTTCTTGTCTGTCTCAGCTTTGCTCCGGTCGATTCCGACGACGGTGAGTATTTTGATCTTAGGTACCATGTCCTGTTTGGATAACGAGAAAACGTGCGGCTAAATTAAAAAAAAAAAAATAGCTAGTACGTAGGACACCATAAAACGTGAAGTGCTTTTTTTCTGTGTAGCATATTTTTCTTCTTTGCTTTCCATTGTTTTCTCGGCAACCACACACAAAAAGAACAATATTTTATCCGCATTTTGTTTATTTCCGAACTTCAACAATGTTCTTTTTCACTTTTTTTGATTTTTTTAAAATTATTATTCTAATGTTTTATATTGCTGACCTTATTTTTCTATCATGACAACGTGCTGACTACCTGTTGTTTACACTTCCGCACTAGCGGACTCGCCGTTGGGTTTTTTGAGTGTTTTCAACAATTTGGGTTTAGAGATTCTTGCGTGCTCTATATGATTATATACAAAAATTTTGTTTGTGTGTGTATGTGCGTGTTCTGAGACTAAAAAGTATGTTCATGTAAATGTGGGTAAATGAAGGGGCAACCCTATTGGAGATAAAGAAGTCATTTAGCGATGTGGACAATGTGCTATATGATTGGACAGACTCACCTTCTTCGGATTCTTGTGTTTGGAAAGGGGTTGAATGTGACAATCTCACCTTCAATGTCATTGCTCTGTAAGTTATTTTACGTATCTGGGTGCTGACCATGTATGTATTTAATTTCGCACCTACTTTATTTTCATTTCTTGCTATTCAAGAATTGACTCTTCTTTTACCTTTTGGTTGTTTTTCTATGATTTGTAGTAATCTGTCAGGTCTGAATCTTGATGGAGAAATCTCACCTGCAATAGGAGATCTTAAAAGCCTGCTCACTCTGTACAGTTCTCCAATCATATATTCTATTTAGAGTTTTAAGTTATTTTTGGTAGATTTTTTTCTGCCAATGCTCCGTTTGTCTACTTAGAGAATTAATTCCAAGAAAATTTTGTGAAACTTAATGAATTTTGTTTTATATATATTCCAAACTGTGATTGATCATATTTTTTTCAGGAGCTAGTTAGAACAAACAGAGTCTAAGCTTTACACTTGTTTAAGAACATATTATTGTGATTGGTTTGAATCAAGACTGATTGTTATCATGCTTCTTTGATCAGTGATCTAAGGGGGAACCGGCTCTCTGGGCAAATCCCAGATGAGATAGGTGACTGTTCTTCTTTGAAAAGCCTGTAAGTTCTACACCAGGAAAGGGACTTCTTGAGTTCTAACTTTACCATGTTATAATGCACACGTAGCTAGGTATAGAGACTATCGACTTATGCCCTATCTGATGGATACTTGATTAATTGGTCTTATCAGGGACTTGTCATTTAATGAGATATATGGTGACATTCCATTTTCAATCTCGAAGTTGAAACAACTGGAATATCTGTAAGTTCCTCCACAAGCATGTCATTTTATGTTGGGTTATCCAGATGACTGGTTATTTCTTTGCAGAGTAATAATGTTAAATCATATTTTGAATGTCCTTTCAGAATCTTGAAAAACAATCAGTTGATTGGACCAATTCCTTCAACCTTATCCCAGATTCCAAACTTGAAAATTTTGTAAGTTCCTTTCCTGTTTCCTCTCCTCACTGTTTACTAAATTCATAATTTGAAGAATTCTGACTGAAATTCTTGTTTTCTGGAACACTGACTTTAGAGACCTGGCACAAAATAATCTCACTGGAGAAATACCAAGGCTTATATACTGGAATGAAGTTTTGCAGTATCTGTGAGCACCAGCACTTGATATTAAACTGTTTTTTTTTTTTTTTTAATTAAAAATTATTCCTCCATCTGGTAATATTATAATGATATATCGTTGATCTTGAGAATAATTTTTTTATTTTATTTTTTATTTTGATCTCCATCTTAGTGGTTTCCGAGGGAACAATTTAGTAGGTGCACTCTCTCCAGATATGTGCCAGCTAACTGGGTTGTGGTACTTGTAAGTTGATATCTAATTCCTTCACGCTAAAAACCGTATCTTTGTTTTTTGGTGTTCTTTACCATATGAGGTCTATCTATTTAACACGTATTCTCCTGCTGATTGCAGCGATGTAAGAAACAACAGTTTGACTGGGAGTATTCCTCAGAATATAGGCAACTGCACTGCCTTCCAGGTCTTGTATGTATTCCATCTGATTCATTGAAGTCAAATTTTCCAGAATGTTAAACTTGGCTAACTCAAGAATATCGCCTATTTTTATTGGTAGGGACTTGTCCTACAACCACCTGACTGGAGAGATTCCATTCAACATTGGCTTCTTGCAAGTAGCCACATTGTATGTGCTGGTGGTGTCCTGTGATATTCTAATTTATTCAGTTATCTAATATACTAATTGCTCTTGCCTTTGTGGTTGCTAGATCATTGCAAGGTAATCAACTTACTGGGCATATTCCATCAGTGATTGGTCTGATGCAGGCACTTGCTGTACTGTAAGTGCTTTTAGCTAAGTGTATCTAAAATGAAGTTTACAGCATTGCCTTTTCACTCGATATTCATTTCTGTGTCATGTTTTCCTTGTTGCCAACCCAGAGATCTGAGCTGCAACATGTTAAGTGGACCAATTCCTCCTATTTTGGGAAACCTGACTTACACTGAGAAATTGTAAGTACATTGTCGGCATTCTTTCAATTTATTATTTATGTCACTGAGTCTCTGCTCTTACACATGAAAGATAAATAGTGTTCAAAATAGCTGCTAATATGGACCATCCTAAAATTTTGATTATGAGCTGTCAGTCAACATTCTGATACAACTTGTGCCAACTTGTTTATGATTTTTATGTATTCATTACATGTTTGAAATATTTTATTATACTCCAGATTATCAAAAAGGTTGTCTATGAATGCCCTCCTTCTGATTCCAAATCCCAAATGCAGGTATTTGCATGGCAACAAGCTGACTGGATCCATTCCCCCAGAGCTCGGAAATATGACAAAGCTTCATTATCTGTACGAAATTTTTCTCTCACTATTTTTCAGGCCCCTTCCTAATTTTCTTATTTCTTGCATATTTTATGATGATGAAGACTGCATAGGCACCTGAGTGGGAATGTGAATTTCAGTGTTCTGATATTTTCTTTACACTGATACTGGTTTTGACATCATTTGGGCTTGATTATTGGACATAAGATCTCACAGCACTCCACTCATTTTATATATTCACCTTGTGATGGATTAAGGGCACATTAAATTTCAGCTGTCCTGTGTTAATAGAAGTGCCAGTTGAGACAATGCATTCGCTCTATAACTACCACTCTGTGTTTCTAGGGAATTGAATGACAATCATCTTACTGGGCGTATACCACCTGAGCTTGGGAAGCTCACCGATCTATTTGACCTGTAGGTTCTGCAACCTGGATTTATTTATTTCTGAGTGGTTTCAGCATAGTTCTGTTTTGAGTTACCTATGTTACATTCTTGCAGAAATGTTGCTAACAACAATCTTGAAGGGCCCATCCCTGATAATCTTGGCTCATGTACAAATCTTAACAGTCTGTAAGCATCTGACCTTAATCTATTACTCTGGGAACTTTGATTGTTTTGAGGTAGTTATTATCTATTTGATTTAATGTCAGAAATGTGCATGGGAACAAGTTGAATGGAACAATCCCACTTGCTTTGCAAAGGCTGGAGAGTATGACAAATCTGTAAGTTCCACTCTGGTCTTCTGAAATACTAATTGTGAGCTAGAATCACTCCCTTTTTGTTTAGAATATCTTGCACGTTCTTCATGGTCCTGTAATGGGGCAGAAGGTAAGAATTTCCATGTTGCCTGGTTGCCTTTACCAAAGTTCTCTCTCTGCTATTGTTTTCATTCCCATCCCATATAAGGTATTGTTGCTTTGTTGTTAAAGCATTTCCAAGCACACTAGGCACATTTATTGACATCAAGGTCTTCCTTCATGTTGCCTAGTGATCGTTCCCCAATTTGTTTGCCCCTATGTGATCAATGCCATTTCCATCCCGTGTGGTTTCTTTGTCTTCTTGTTGAAACAAGTTCTTTCATTCACATTCAGTTGAAGTTTATGAAATTTTGACATAATGTTAATGCTTCTCGTGCCTTTGATGACATTTTACATATCTATTCAGAAACCTTTCCTCCAACAATCTGCGGGGCCCCATTCCGATTGAGCTATCTCGGATTGGAAATTTAGATACTCTGTAAGTATTACTTTAACTAGTTTTTCCTTATTTTATTTTCTTCTTCTAACACAAGCCTTTTACTAGGGACATCTCTAATAACAAAATTAGTGGCTCAATTCCTTCTTCACTTGGTGATTTGGAACATCTTCTAAAGCTGTGAGTTTTAGTTTTTTTTTTCTTCTGTTCTTTTCCTTTTCGTGGTTGTCTTCTTGCTTACAGCCGCTATTTAATGTGGTAGGAACTTGAGCAGAAACCATTTAACAGGAATTATACCTGCAGAGTTTGGTAATCTAAGAAGTGTTATGGAAATGTGAGTACTTGTGTTTAACAAATTCTATTAAGCCTTTTGGTTGTTTCTGACATTGCTATACATGCTTTACACTGTAGAGATCTTTCAAATAATCATCTCTCAGGCTTGATTCCTCAAGAACTTAGTCAGCTTCAAAACATGTTCTCATTGTAAGTTACTTTTTGTGATTCCATTACTTGTGATCATGTTGTTGTAAGGAAGGACTAGTAGATGTCCCATTGTGGTGATGCAAATTATTAGCATTTGGCTTTTGGTTGTATCCAGTCGCATTCCTGTTGGATGATATATTTGTGGCCTTAACGATATTTTGAGGGCAATGGCAAGACTTTCCAATGAAATCCTGCTTAGAAGATGTCCGAAGTATAGTGTTGAACATATATGGTGTTAACCATTGAAAGAGCTTTATTTTTGGACTGTGTTCAATGTATAGTCTGGAATAAGTTGATCTCCAAAAAATATCCTTGATAACGGCTGAAAATGGCCCAGTCTGTATTCTTATTTGGTTGCATTAGGTGTAGGTAGGGCTTAAATGGTCCTGTCTTCATGCATACGATTTGGCTTCTTATTATATGCATAGAAAATAAATGTTTGTTTAATAATGAATTTCACAATATTTGGTTGCCCACTATTTTTACTTTATATAATCTCTTGGTGCAATATTATGCAGGAGACTAGAAAATAACAATTTATCAGGGGATGTGATGTCATTGATTGACTGCCTCAGTCTTACAGTACTGTAAGTATCTTATTCAATGTAATTTATACTTTACAGCTTAAGGTTAAAGGTCACATAGATTCATGTAACAAGATCTAGCTAGTGATATTCCCGACACTGTATAGCTTAAGTATCTTATCCTTGCAGCAATGTATCTTACAACAATCTAGCTGGTGATATTCCCACAAGCAATAACTTCTCAAGGTTTTCACCTGACAGGTTAGAGAACTTGTATTTATTTCTTAAACTTACTAACCAATCATTTGAAACCTTAGTTATCATTTTGATGTTCAACAAGTTGTACTGATTGCTTCTGGCAAATGGTTCAGGCTTCAACTGATGTTACCTTCTGTGTGCAGTTTCATTGGAAATCCTGGTCTTTGTGGCTCTTGGCTCAATTCCCCATGTCATGAGTCTCGTCCTACAGAGCAAGGTGAAGATGAATTTCAAGTCATTTTACTTTTTTCACCTCATTTGGTTGCATGATCTGCACCCATAAGTGCTTCATTTGCAGTTTCTTCAAGAATCAACAAAATGAGCAAACTCGTACTGGGACCAGGATTTGACATGACTAAATTAATCAGTCATTTCACAATTTGTGTTCTTATCTTGTGAAATTTATGTTCACTAGGGTTACTGACTGCTTTTACCGTAATGTTGATATCCTGTCTTAGTGACAACCGATCTGATCATGTTACATGCTGCATAAGCTATAACTATATTTTTATAATTTTATCCAAAACTATATAGCATTTCTTTGATGGAAAAGCATGTGGAAGGTGCATGAGGTAAATGGGACTTTTGTACTTGAATAATTATCTTCTCCATGTTTTATCAAAGGGAAAAAATGAAGTTTAAATGTTTAATAATTTATTCTTTCTATATTATTATAACATTTTTTCTGAGTTATTATTATAACTTTCAGTTGCAAAGTTTGAGTAATGAGCTTTTAATTTTTTTCCTTTTTTTCCGATGTTATTTATACAGTCACAATATCTAAAGCAGCTATTTTGGGGATTGCTCTTGGTGCCCTCGTGATTCTTCTCATGATCTTAGTGGCAGCATGCCGGCCACACAAACCAGTACCTTTTCCAGATGGATCACTTGACAAACCAGGTATTTGATAGTCACTGCCATGACAACTATTAATTAAGTTTTGTTCCTGTTACTTGGTCGAACCATTTAAATACGATTAGAGAAGATGCTTTGAATATAACTGGATAGTTAGGACCATCCTACTAATGACTTATTTGGGTAGTCAAAGCTAAAGGACCATTAGAAGTTAATGATGGCATTAAAAAATTAATTAATTAATTAATTATTTCTTATTTCTACTGAGGAGAAAATTTGTGTACAGCTAACCATAGGATTATATTGTGCATACACGGGTAAATCCTGAGCACTTGAGCTATCTTTTGCCCAAGCTATAGTTCATTCAAGAGATTTGAACCTTGGCCAACAATGTGGGGGGGCATGCCCACTTGTGAGCTGAGGTGAACCAGGGGACGAGTAATTTGTCACTTAGAACATATTTGTATAAAGCTGATTTGACTGGACAATCTAAACCATCCTTCTTATGATCTAATTGCCTTGAGCATTAATAAAGCTCACAAAGTTAATTCATGTCAAGAATGCTAACTCTTAGAAGAGTTATTAGTATTAGGGTTTTGAGTCATTAGGGTTTCAAGGGTAGTTTAGTCTTTATGTCATTAGGGTTTAGCCTATATATTTGGTTGTTTGTATTAGGTCCAATAAGCTTGAATAATATAGAGAGGCGGCAACCTCCGTCTCTTTCCCCCTCTTACAAATCTTAACAGTAACAAAAAAAAAGTTTAATTTGCAGCTTAAAAAGTACTTCTGACATTTTTAGTTATATTTTGATGGGGTTTGATCATCCCGCCCTTTGAAGGCTCGTCAAGCTACTAAATTCTATTTGCTTGTGAAAATACAGTTACGTACTCGACACCTAAGTTAGTGATCCTTCACATGAATATGGCACTTCATGTGTATGACATCATGAGAATGACGGAAAATTTGAACGAGAAGTATATAATTGGCTCTGGTGCATCAAGCACGGTATACAAATGTGTCCTTAAGAATTGCAAGCCAGTGGCTGTCAAGAAACTCTACTCCCACTATCAGTGCTTGAAGGAATTCCAGACAGAACTTGAGACAGTGGGGAGTATCAAGCATCGGAATCTGGTTAGCCTCCAAGGGTATTCCTTGTCCCCATCTGGGAACCTTCTCTTCTATGACTACATGGAAAATGGTAGTCTCTGGGATCTTCTTCATGGTAAGTTCAAGTGATTGTAGATCACCTAAACTTATCTGTAGTTGTCCCTGTGATCAACCGTAATAGTAGCATACTATTATAGGGGCAGATTCGTGCATTCCTCTCATTTGGGTTTATTATATGCTATTTGTTTTCCAGGCTCTGCCAAAAAGATAAAGCTTGACTGGGATACTCGTCTTCACATAGCACTCGGAGCAGCTCAAGGGCTGGCATATTTACACCATGATTGTAGCCCCCGCATTATCCACAGGGATGTGAAGTCTTCTAATATTTTACTCGACAAGGATTTTGAGGCCCATCTCACTGATTTTGGCATTGCCAAGAGTTTATGCACCTCAAAGTCCCACACTTCCACTTACATAATGGGCACCATTGGCTATATAGACCCTGAGTATGCGCGTACTTCCCGCCTCACTGAGAAATCCGATGTGTATAGTTACGGAATTGTTCTACTTGAGTTGCTGACAGGAAGGCAAGCTGTAGAAAATGAATCCAATCTTCATCATCTGGTCAGTCTTCTATTGATCTTCAATGTCTACTTTTCTATATATTATCTTCTTAAATACCACGTTTACAGTAAAGATCATGAGGTATGTTTTGTTTTTCATATGACAAAGTTCAGTCTTTTGTGAAGTTATTCATCAAATGACTGACGTTTTACCAATACCAAGACAAGTTTGAAATTTTATGTTCTTTGTCCAGATACATGATGTTTTTCAGTACCGAGTTTTTTTTAAAAAAAAACTAAACTGCAACCTTTCCAAGCTGTTTCCATTGATGATTCAAATGAAGAGGGGAGTTTGATCAGCTAGTTTTTAACAAATTAGGCCTCCCTACTTTCGCAGATCTTGTCTAAGACAGCCAACAATGCTGTCATGGAAACTGTTGATCCTGAGATCACTGCTACGTGTAAGGACCTTGGAGCAGTAAAGAAGGTTTTTCAGCTAGCCCTTCTATGCAGTAAGAGACAGCCGTCAGATCGGCCAACCATGCATGAAGTAACACGTGTCCTGGGGAGCCTTGTGCCATCGACCACAACAGCAAAACAACCAACCCAGAACCCACTAGCTCCACTCCCTTCTACAAAGGTGCCTTGCTATATGGATGAGTACGCAAATCTCAAGACCTCACACATGGTGAATTGCCCATCAATGAGCACCTCAGATGCCCAGCTCTTCCTAAAGTTTGGAGAGGTAATTTCTCAGAGCAGCAAGTGAAGAAGAGTGTTATAATCAAAGCATTACAACATCCGAAAGATAAGTAGTGGGATAGTGAAAGAATCAGTCGATTGAAAATGTGTATAAATATTTGGTATTAATTAACTTCACCAATATATTTTAAAGGTGTAGTACTTCAATTTTCGTGTACCAAAAATGTACTGTACTATATGAAATTATGGTAGAAACTTTGGCCTTTTTCTTATTGTGGACCCACTGGCACAAGGGTCTTCTGGCCTGGTGGGGTTTTACTGGTTCTAGGTCAGTTATAGGCTCTGAACAGAGTTGGGTGAAGCGTTGCATTATGTGTGACTAGCAATAATTCTCGGCAGTCTGCAGAGCCTTAGCTGGTTGACAGCAGTCCAACTATTGAGTTGGCAAGCAATTCCCAGAGAAAGTTGATTGCGAAAGCATGATGGGGAAAAGAGGTCATGAAAGTAAAAGGGTTTCCAGGTCCAGTATGTCATAGGGACTTGTGCCTTATCTCTTTGCCCAAGGTAGAGCCAGAGAGAGATCCTTAAAGCCTGTTCGTTGCATTGCTTTTACTTTTTCAAAGATCATTGCATTCTATGTGTGGGGGGCCAACTTTTGACATGAACCGTATTCGAATGTAAAGAATTTATCACGAAATTAATGGGCGGTGAAGATTGTGGGTCTAATTTATTTAATTAAATGGATTGGATTAAATTTATGTTATATAATCTTATATTCATGATATGTAATTGAGTTTTAGTCACTATCGAGTCGACCGATGGGTCAACTAGCTAAGTCATGAGTGATTAATTTGACCTGTTTATAATTTTTTATTTTATTTTACATATAAAAATGCAGTTTGAAATGTTGGGTTAGCCAATATAACCTATTTATTAAATGAGTTATGTGGGTTGTGTTGGATCAACCCAATATAACACATTTACTAAATAAGTCAAGTGGATTGTGTTTGGGTTGATTTTTAACAAGTTGGCGAGTTAACCCGACACAAACCACATAACTCATTCAATAAAGTGAATAAACGGGTTATATAGCCCAATATAACCCATTTGACATTTTTAGTAAAAGAGATATATTGGGTTGACTCGACACAATTCTCATTACTCATTTAATAAATAGGTCGTATTAGGTTGTGTCTGGATTGATTTTTAATGAGTTGGCAAGTTAAGCAACATAAGGACTAACAATTTTTAATATGATTTGCGAATTCGATATAAACTAAATATAAAATTAGTGGGTTAAGGTGAGTCTAACCCGTTTTAATTAAATAAATCAGGTTATGGTTAATTTATAGTCTTATATTAATATCGCAATATAACTTGAATCTAACACACAAGCACAAAGTGTCACACTTAACTTTTTTTTTCTTTTTTCTTTTTTTTTTTTTTTATGATGAATGGGTAATTTTCATCAACAAAACTTTTACAAAGAAAAACTAAAGCTAAAAATACTCTTAAACAATCAGAAACTCAACAAATAATTAAACTAATATCCCATTTTACTCCTAATACTACAAAGGATATCATTTCCTCTACCCTTTTTAAATTTATCTTTTGTAGTAAACCGGATTCCTCCCATCTAATATGTTGGATAAGCTTCTCTTAAGTACAATGATTAATATTACCATGACTCAAAACATTATAATTCCTTCAAATGTTATAAATTGTCAAAGCAAAAACTAATAGACACAAATAAACATTTATAGTTTTACTGCTTCAACCCTAAAGATACCACATCTTCCTAGCAAATCGGTGGGTTTAACACAACAAAAACCTCATAATTTGCTACCAAATTCTACTACTGTAACCACAAGTAAAAAATAAACAATCTATATCCTCAATCACATGTCTACAAAATATGCATTTCACATCCCCTTGAAACCTCCATCGCAACAACTTTTTACCGGTGAACAAAGCATCCCTCATTGCTATGTTTAAGAATTAAGAAAAGGAAATCAAACCAAAGCCCACCAATTCACAAAATTCTTCTTAACCCGAATGGGATCTCAAGTATCATAACAACAAAACTTACCAGTTTTAGAAGCAGACACATGCGGTTTTTATTTTTTTTATTTTTTCTGAACTAATTAAATTACTAGTTAATACCTATCCGTCGTTGGATCAACTCAGTGAATTCAAATCAAATTCCTAGTAAAGGAAGAATTTGATTCTTATTGCACTTCTCTTATTTTGTGAGGATCATGGGGGACCCCATTTCTTATTAATTAAATCATGTGCCAGTGTGCCACTTAGGGTGCTTCCTCTTAAGAGTGGACAAAATTTGGGCATGCAGGGCACACCTACTACAACCTAGATGGCTTGCTTCTCAAGCTACACGCTATCCCTTAATTTAATATAAGCATGTTCCTCTTGCTTGCTAGAAGCAATCCCTTATTTATTACACTAAAATAGATATGTACTTCGACTTTATGAGTTAATTGTCAAAGAAATGGAAGGAGAAAAAAATAATTATACCTTCATAGCAAGAAGGTCCTTGGGATCCAACCTGAAACGTCCACATGCAGAATGAAAATGAAATCTAGTGCCAACCAATAATCTGGACTTTAAAACTAGGATAATATTTTTTCCACTTTTTGTTTTAGGAAAATTAGAAGTACCCCTCTTGAATTAATACGCAATATGCAATGTTCATATAAACTACTAAAACATTACAATATACCCCAAATGACAAAATTCCCATTAATAAAAAAAATAAAACTGGTGACCCGCAACCTTGGGTGGTCTTAGGCCTCTCTCAATCATAAAAATTAAAAACTAATTCAATAGGTAAGGCTTTTCCTTACACTTATAAAATAACTATCAGTCATATCCATAACGATGTGGGATAACCTCAATAATCTTCTCCTCACACATCGGAGGCCTTAGGTCGGAACAACGACAAGCCATTTCTCTCGTGGACTATTGAGTTGAGACTTGTTGATAAAACTAAGATCTGATACTAGTTGTTGAGAGATAAAACGATTATAGAGTTTTTACTAAGAGTGTATTAATATACATAATTGAACACAATTCTAACCTAAAAGCCTAAACTAATGGGCTAAGGTTTCACTTAGATATATTAAGCACTCTTTTCTTTTATATTTTCTCAATGTATGACTTAACACTTATATGTGCACTCACAACATGAGCCTTCTTCTTTGTAAGACCCAAAGTAGCATGAGTCTTCACTAGGGCTGGGTATCGGTTATATTGGTCCGATTAATAGAATTATCGATTACTGACCGATAAGCTATCGATTAATCAGGTATCGGTCATATTGGTAATAGATTAAACCAGTTTTTGTGAGCTTTTTATTGGGCTTTTTACTGGTTGTTAATTGGGCAAAAAATTAGTTGTTTTGGGGCCTAAATATTTTTTGTTGAGCTAAAGCCTAAAATAGCTTATTAAAAATTAGTTGTTTTTGCCATTTTGGGGCCCCAAAATATATATATGGCTAAAATAGCTTATTGAAGCTTTTTTTTTATATATTAATCCATTACATCTTTTTTATATTATAAAATAAAAATAAAAGGAGTTAAAAAGTATAAAATTATAAAAAATTAAAAATTCTTATTGGTCATATCAATTTTTCAATAACAATTTTTTGATCGACCAATAAGCTTATCGGTATAAGATTTTTAACCGATTACCAACCGATAACTATCGGTTGCGATTAATATCGGTTTGGTTAATTTCGGTAACCGGTCAGTAATCGGTAACTAATTAATCTGCCCACCCCTAGTCTTCACCAAACCCATGACATTATCATGCGTTTACATTGTTTCTTTTTCTTTTCTTTTTTAAATTTATAGGGTTATTTTTTGTCTTATTAAAAAAAATTAGGGGTATTTTTATCTTTTTGAAGGGCAAAAGGGATAACATTGCAATTTCCTAGTAATCTGAGGGGAGGAAGAGAAAAGTTTCGGTGAACTTTTCTTTATTATGGTTGTTCTTTTGAAGGAAAGCACCCAAAGGCAATTAGGCGTTGAAAGTTTCAAATTGGAGCCAAACTGAGCGCGCTAACGCTTTGATGAGCAAATCTGCTAACGAAAAAAAGAATCTTACTGTGATGGTGTAGGCTCTTCAGGGTGACAAACATAGCCAATAGGCAAAATCTATCAACCATTTTACATTCGACTGGATCAAAAATATAACCAGTACTACAACTTTTCTTCATAAAGAAAACATTTGTAGACACATTTCTAATAAAAAATGAAATAGAGAAAGAAAAGAAGAAGATGCAGACACATTATTTCTCTATATTCAGCCCACAAATTCAACAAGCTCACCAAACCATTGCTTAGATACCTACAATTAAGTCAATTCTAGCAAAACCCATATTGAGATCTGACAATGCATAATTTTGCACGGCTCGACCGAATAAGAAATTCCCACGAAACAAAGAGAAGACATTGAAGTGATGTTGGCCCCAAAGGGAACCAACAAAGAGCCTCCAATGGTTAAATTAGTGGATCATGATCTCCTAGAATTCTTTCAAAATTTGAGTTTTTTAAATTTTGAATCTTGACCGTCTATTTTGATCTTAAGAGCCCAAAATAAAAGGTTTTTCAGTTTCTAAAACAGATTTTGATTTTTTAATTATTAAAAACTGAAAATCCTTTTGTTTTGAGCCCTTAAGATCAAAATTGATGGCCAAGACTCAAAAAAATTCTAGGGGATCCTAATCCTAAATCAGTGATGGGTTATGAGAGAGAGACCCATTAAATAAAATCTTGGGCTATTAGAGGCATACATATTTTTTTGGGACAGAAATTTTCTTCAAACCAGTCTGAAAGAAATATCCTCCAACTCATTTAAATAGTGTCAAGTGTCTATAAACATTTAAAAACACATTAAATTTAGTGTAAGTTAGTAAACTGGTATTAATGACATTATAGATTGAATGTCTCTTAAATGTTTATAAACACTTAACACTATTTTAAATGAGCTGGATAAATTTTTTTTCAAACCTGTTTGAAAGAAATTTTTGTCCATTTTTTTTTTTTTTGAGAGACTAACCTTTTTATGTAAGACTCTCTAGTGGTTGTTTGATTATTTGCCACGTGGTGGACTTATAGCGATACAATAGTTGTCTGTAGGCATGAGGCTCATAGGATTTTTCAGATATTTGTTGGAAGTTCAATGGTTGATTCTGTTCAGTCATTAAAAAACTTGTTTAGGGTTCAAAAGGGGTCACTTTCCTTTTAGGAGTTTTCTTTTTTATCATTTAGGTAGAAGAGTGTTCGAGGGAGCTATCTTCCCTTGGGAGTTTTTTTTTTTACCTGGGAAAAGTATCAAGTTACTCGAGTGTAGTTTGCACCTTGTTTGGGGGTGGCCCCTGGCTTAGTTGTTGAGCCATTTTCCGAATTAGGGTGCTGTTTACCCCTTCCTCAGGTGGTGTTTTGAGCAAGTTAGCCTTCATGTCAAACCGAGTTTGGTTAAGATACACTCTAAGTAACTTGATAGTTGATACTGTACCAAACCAAGTTAGCCCCAAGTCGGCTGATCTGTGGCGGCTAAACCACCCCATGGCCAGCCACTGCCCCAAAGACCCCCTTCTTTTTTTCTTTTTCTTTTTTCAATTGGCTTTTAGGATGGTTTCGGCTGCCCCATTTTGTCCAAACCTTTTCTATATATATACATTTTTAAATTAGGTATATGATATAGGGGTGAAAAGGCAGTTGTGGTTAACCGCTAACCGTAACTGCCTAGGTGGTTACAAAATTTCACTAATCGTATCCGTTAGGCGGTTAGCAGTTAGTAAACATATAACTACCCGCTATAATTGTTGTTTTCAAAGTTGGGCCTTTGGGCCAATGTTCAATTTTGGACTTTTTGTTATATATATACCACATTGAGTCAAATTGCTCTAAAAGGAGCCCATATTGAAAAATCTAAAATATTTTACCCCAAATTTACATTAATTTACATCTACTTGTACTTTTTTTAAAAAAAAGTCCTTAAATGTAAATTATAACTTGTTGAGAATACAAGTTATACTAATAGAAGAAGAAAAAAAGGGGACAAAAAAAAGTTAAAGAAAAAAAAAAGCAAGTTATACAACATTTAGTCCTTAAATATATTATACAAAGTCGTTTTTTCAAAAATTGGTTTACAAAATGAATAAAAAATGGTTTAAAAAATTGTTCAAAAAATGATATAGAATAATGGTTCAAAAAATTGTTATTATTGTTCAAATTTTTTTTTTTTTTTCAAAAAATGGTTAAACTATATTATAATAAAAAAAATTTATTATACATGTATAATAATAATTTATAGTATATATGGACTTATAACATACATTGGAACTAAGTTTTTAGGTACTTAATTAATAATTATTGTATTAATATGAATTTGCATAATTATGTCATGTTATATATGTATGATTTGTTATTATATAATCATATGATTTAATGATCAGTTTAATCATATATATTATAATGATAATACATTAATACTTCACTTGTGGTTATAAGAACACATCGTTTAATCCAATGTTAGTTACTTAATTTAATATTATACAAATCACATTATCATTGTACATGAATAATATGATTAATTATTTGAATTGTCATTGAATTATATGATTAAATATTGATCTTATACATTTATATTATTCAATATACATATATTTATAATTATAATTTATAACATATATAGACTTACAAGTTTCTAACATACATTGGAATTAATTCTCTAAATACTTAATTATTACATTAGTATGAACTTGTATACTTATGTCATATTATATATATATATATATATATATATAATTTGTTATTATATAATCATATAATTTAATATTCAATTGATCATGTGATAAAATCATATATATTATAATGATATAGATTATAGTGATAATACATTAATACTTAAATTGTAATTTAATACTTTAAAAAAAGAAAATTGTGATTTAAAGGTCAATTGATCATGTTTATTATTATTATTATTATTATTGTTATTATAATATAATTAAGGCGGTTAACAGTTAGTGATTAATAACTGTTCGCCTTTTCACTCATAGTATAATACATGTTATAATAAGAAAAGTATATCATACACATATCGTCCATTCACTAGTAGCTTGACTGAGTCTAATATCGAGTGGTCCACGTTGCTAATGATATTCATCTATAGTAATCACTCAAACATGGTTGTGGCAATCACAAAACAAACATTAGATTTAAGGCCAAACATAAACAATTAACATCTTTTGACCATATGTCTAAACCATATAATTTTAAGAAGAAATTTCACTTTATACCCTTGAACTCTCATGCGATTTGATATCCTCCACCCCACCCCACCCTACAGCTATGACTTAAAATCTCTCAATTCGGACCCTTACACTTTCAATTGCAATTAGTTTGAAACCCTCCATCAAACTTTAAATGTTAAAAGTGATATAACAGCATTTATACCCCTAATTTTTTTTTTTTTTATAAAAGTTCAAATTTACCGTTAATTTCAAATTATTTTTTAAAAAACAATATTATTAAAAAAAAATCACAAGGTGACCTGCGGTTGGGCCACCTTGTGACCTTTTTTTTCAATTTTTTTCCATTTTTTTTAATAAAAAAATTTGAAGGGTAATTTTGTCATTTTAAGGGTTTTAATGGCAAAAATTAATGGAGGAGTTCAAATTGATTGTAATTGAAAGTTCATGAGTCAAAATTGAGAGATTTTAAAGTTTGAGGATGTTTGTCAAATCGCGTGAAAGTTCAAGGGTTTAAAGTGAAGTTCCCCATAATTTTAATTAGCAAGCCCATTGTCGTTATCCCTCACATACCAGTATACCATATCATACGATGTAAATTTGTTTTATTCGTCTTTAACATGCATTCTTTTACAAATCTCATTATTTCCATTATTTTGTTTAATTAACACACGTTTTCACAAAGTAGAGTTCATAATAATCCAAAATGTATTACATGAGAATTGTAAACATACACATTTGATATATAAAATAATTGTGGTATGCAGGAATAAAATAATAACAAGCATTTATGTGAATTTTTACTCACTTGGGTCGTACGACGCTTCCTCAAAATCTTTTTGATGCACCACACCTCAAAATCTAAGAAAAAGCCTATTATCACTTCTAATCCCAAGCTAAACAAGCCATAAATCCTAATACATTCAAAATAGACTTTTTATCTGACTATCGAACGTTTGAACATGGAGTATCAAATGTTCGGTTAAGGATGATCGAATGTTTGGTGTTAAGCAGAAAACCCATTTCGAACCAAAAATCAACCAAAAGAGACCCAACACGTGGTTAACAGTTAACACATCAATATATACTCATCGCATTGCAAATAGTTAGGCAAAACCCATAAGAGCATCTCCAATAGCTCTTTCAAATTAACTATATAGTTATATTTAGCAATTTTGTGGTAATTTGATGCTCAACCAGACCTTCTAAAATGAAGGTTTTCTAAAAATTTGCTACAATGAACTTTCAAATACTATAACAATTGTAAATAATTTTATATTTTATTTTCTCTCTCTTTCTCTCCCTCCCCCTCTCTATCGCTCTCTTCTTCCTCCGCCCAAACAAATGCAAGCTTCCACAGGCCTAACACCTCCCTTGCCCATGCTACGACTACACCTTAACCAAGTTCATCTTCCTCCACTTCACAATGAGCTTTTCTTCCTCGTCCTCTTCTTCTTCCTCCGCCATTACCAAAGAGCCCATACCCACCAACCCCACTTTGTGATATGTGGATATGTGGGCCAATTGGAAAATTTTAGCTGCAAATTTGATTTGGGCTTCCTGGGTTTGCTAGGAGTGGGAATTTTGGAACGGTTTTTGGTTCCCTAAATGGCTAAAACAACTCTTTCATGGTACTTGAGAACCTAGAAGAGGCGTTAACCCAACTCTGGGGGTGAGAGGGAGACCAAAGATGGAGAATCTAGTTTTGCTGCAAGAGAGAGGGATTGAGAGGAGAGAGAGAGAAGAGAGGTGGAGAAGAAGGCAAGAGGAAGACCAGAGATGGGGAATTTGGTTTTGCTGTGAGAGAGAGAGATTGAGAGGAGAGAGAGAGACTACATGGAGAAGAAAAGAAAATGATAAAAATAAAAATAATCATATTTAATTAGAATTGAGAGTTAAAATGTCTATTCTACTAGAGTGTATTGTGAAAAATTAGTAGCTAAAATTAATAATAAAAAAAAGGGAAAACTTCATTTACCCCCTGAAGTTTGGCTACTTTTGCAGATACCCCCCAATGTTCAAAACCTCTCATTTTGGTGTATCAAACTTCATTTTTCTTTTATTTTGCCCATTTCGTACATAAAAGTCTAACGGAATGTCAATTTTACCACGTTGTTTTGTGAACGGTATAATTTTAGAGTCATGGGTAAAATTGGAATTGTGAAGAATTTTTTGTATGGAATGGGTAAAGTGAGAAAAAAATGAAGTTTGATACACCAAACTGAGAGGTTTTGAACATTGGGGGTATCTACAAAAGTGGCCAAACTTCAGGAGAGGTAAGTGAAGTTTCCCAAAAAAATTTTAAAAAAAAAGTGGCATTTTGAGTAATAAAATAAAGGGGAAACTTCATTTATCCCTCCTGAACTTTGGTCATTTTTGCAAATACCTTCTCTAATGTTCAAAACCTCTCACTTAGGTGTAGGGGTGTAAACGAGCCGAGCTTGAGTGAGCTTTCCTTGTTTGGGTTCGGCTTGTTTAAATTTTACTCGAGCTCGAGTTCGAGCTCGAGCCGAACTTAAGGACGAGCCAAAAAATCGAGCTCGAACTCGAGCTCATAATAAATCGAGCCGAGCCAAGCCAACTCGCAAGCTAGCTCTTATATTTAATTTTATTTATTTATTTATTTATTTAATTTTATTATAAATTTAAACTTTAAGTACTCTTAAACGGCTCAAGAAGTCATCTTGTATATGAGCATTTGCTTAGTCTGGCTAGCCGAGTATGGAGCCTTTGTCAATACAGAAAGACGTTTGGTTTTGAAGAGAGATGATATACATCCTTTTATAAAACGATGCATATTAGGAAGAAACAAAAAAAATAATTAATTTTTAATATTAATATGAGCAGTTAAGTGAACAATTACCGATTCGAGCCTTATACGAGCTGCTCACGAGCTTAGCCGAGTCGAGCCGAGCCAAGCTTGCTTCATTTAATATTTGAGCCAGGATTTATGTTCACGAAACACTTCATTTAATATTCAAGTTGAGCTCGAGCCGAGCCCGAGCTTGCTCGCGAGATGCTTCGCTCACTTAACACCCCTACTTACGCGTATCAAACTTTGGTTTTTTCTCACTTTGCCCTTTTTGTACAAAAAATCCTTCGCAATTTCAATTTAACCCTGACTCTATAACTACACCGTTCCCAAAACGACGTGTAGTTTTGATGTAAAATTGACATTCTATTAAGATTTTTTTGTACGTAAAGGGCAAAGTGAGAGAAAACCAAAGTTTGATACACCTAAGTGAGAGATTTTGAACATTGGGGGGGTATTTGCAAAAGTGGCCAAATATTAGGGGGCGTAAGTGAAGTTTCCCCTAAAATAAAATGCACTAAGAAACCACTTCCAAAGGGTCTTACATAAAAAGGATCACAAAACTTCAAGGGAAAACTTTACTTACCCCTCATGAAGTTTGGCCACTTTTGTAAATACCCCCCCAATGTTCAAAACCTCTCACTTTGACGTATCAAACTTCATTTTTCTCTCACTTTACCCATTTCGTATAGAAAATCCTTCGCAATTCCAATTTTACCCCTAACTCCAAAACTATATCGTTCCCAAAACGACGCGTCGTTTTGGGGTAAAGTTGACATTCTGTTAGGATTTTTCGTACAAAATGAGCAAAGTGAAAGAAAAATGAAGTTTGATACATCAAAATGAGGGGTTTTGAACATTGAGAAGGTATCTGTAAAGTTGCCAAACTTCAGGGAGGTAAGTGAAGTTTCTCCAAACTTTAAAAAAGCTATGACATCCTTAGTCAAACTCTTTCATTTAACCTTTCCTTAAGAAAATTATATAACTTTTAGAGGCTTTCTCGCCACAGTTGCTAGGCTAACATCACTTTGGTGGGTTTTTTTTTTTTTTTTTTTTGAAAAAAATCTGCACTGTCAATCTCCTTTAAAAGATAACAAAAGAAACAAGTATTGTCTTATTCTTTAATTTTTAATTTTTTGCTTTTATGAAACAATAAAATTACTTGGAAGATCATATATTACACTCTAATAGAAAAAAAATATATATAGGAATACATAATCATTTATAGAAGGTTATCATGGATCCGGATCCATCATGGCTAGGATTTCTTAGAGTCATAAATGAGACACTTGTCCCACCAACAAAATATTATTTAAAATTAAAAAAAAATTAATAAAAAAAAGGGGTGGCTAGAGGGTGGCTAGATCATAAATTACACTATTAACTATTGGAGGTTTTTTCGTTTGGCCTTTGGAGGTGGTCCGGCCACCCACAAGGGTCAAACAAAAAAAGAAAAAGAAAATTAATGAGTTGGCCCTTGGGGGTGGTCCGTCCACCCCCAAGGGACAAACGAAAAAAATAAAAATAAAATAAATTTAATGAGTTAAAATGGGGGTGGAGGACTACCCGGCCAAGATAGGGTAGCCAAGTAGTGACCAAAATAATTAACTAGGCTTAAGTAACTTAGTTAGAAGGTTAATTTGGACTTTGGATCACTAGGATCAGTCAGAAAGACATTTTGAGGAAATTAAACTTCTGGACTTGACGTACGCTAGGGTTAGTAGACGTACGCTCTTGTCTTTTTGTGTGGACATAGGTTGAGACTACCAGACGTACGCTCTTAACTTTTAGTGCAAACATCTGCTGGGACCAACAGACATATGCTGATAGATAGTACACCGTATTTTGTGAATAGTATACAGACGTACGCTTAAAAGTACCGAATGTCCATTACTTTTTGGATTGACCACTAGATAATACCTAGACGTACAAGACAGCCTTTAGACTGCTGTGTAATAGTACGTTGACGTATGCCCCTTGGACTGAATATCCACTGCTTTTTGGCCTTATAAATACTCCTCACCCATTTCACACCCATTCTCACCCCTAACCCCTCTGGTGCCCCCAGGTTGTGAAAATCTTCTTTGTGTGAGATTTATGAGTTTGGAGCTAGTAGAGTGAAAGTTCTTAAAGTTTTGCTTCAATGAGGTAATGCTTAGTTGCCAAACTCTTTAATTAGGTTGTTATGCTGCTTGATTATTGTCTTATGTTGATAGTCGTAGTTTAGCTTTAATTATAATTTAGATCTTGTTTAGATTAGTATTATGTTAACTTAGCATGATCGTGTTACATGAAGATTTCATTTCGACTTACGAGAGACCTTAGGAAGCCTTTGATAGTCTTAGTAGTTGGTTTGGAGAATAGGAGGACGAGTGGAGAAAATTGGGTTCTCCCTGAAAACCTCAAAGTAAACGTATGGTCTCGAGACTAAACGTACGGTCCAAAGTATCACAATGGACGTATGGCCCTGAGCTTGACGTATGGTTCAAAGTGTGACAATGAACTTTATTTTCACCAACTGTCTCATAGCTCTTGTTTTCTTATTTTTAGAGTTGTTTTAGTAGAAATAGAACTAATGATAGGTATTTTCTCTCGAGGTTATGGAACCACAAGGGAATGACATGAAGGAACTTTACGACTTGGATGAGTATAAACTCACATGGATGCTTTGTTGTTACTTTTCTTGCGTTGCATATCTATTTTATATATATTAAACATACATATTTTGCAACTTTTATGAAATACATTTTGAAACTACTGAAACTCTCTTTTGTGAAAATGTGTGTCAATTAATAAGATAATAATGAGACTTGTAATACTATGTATGTAAAAGACTAATTAAACTAATTGCATCGTATAACATGGTACACTGGTATGTGTGATATAATAATCATGGGCTTACTATATGGGTTAGCTTTATGGTCAAATGTGTGTGTGAGCTTTGGATCCAATGGTTTTGTGACCAAACAGCTGAGTTCACCATTTAATAACGGGTATGTCATGTGCATAGATAGTGGATATCGCGAAGCATCCAGTTATGTTGGAGGATTTGATCCGGGGGAGGTGCTTGATGACTTATTGCAAGCTTAAGCAGGTACTCATGGTAACTAGTACTTTTGAGTGATGTTGTAGACTTAGGGCTTAATGCATGCTTGCATATTAAGATATAAAATAGATCCCTTATAACGATGTTATGTATATAGTGTGATTTCCGTTCCTTTGATGATCTTTAACTAGATGCTCTAGTTGTACTAATTAATGTTAGAGGAAAATGCATTTTTAACCCATGAAGTTTTAGTGCTTTTTCAATGTTAACCCCAAAGTTTTAATTTGCAATTTGGCAATTTTAACCTTTTCGTTAGTTTTTTCGTCAAATTGGACAGAAAAGTATGAAATGACAAAAATGCCCTCAGTCTTATTTGTCTAAGGTTCCGTTCATTTTAACGAAAAAAAACTAATCGGGATTAAAATTGCCAAATTTTGAAGTTTCAGGAAGGTGGATTGTAAATTTTTAAACTTTAAGGTTAACATTGAAAAAGCATTGAAATTTCATGGGTTAAAAATGCATTTTCCTTTAATGTTATAGAACTTAATTACTTCTGCTGCTTTCTTTGTCTTTTAAGGAGTAGAGGTCTCTGAGTCTTGTTCGTAGTAGAATAAGCCTGGGAGACGAACTGTGAAATTAATTACTAATTAATTAATTTTCGGGGCGTTATAGTTGGTATTAGAGTTGTTGCTCTTCAAACCATAGAAATGGATCTGTTAGGTATTTGGTCTTGATTTATTAAGAGCTTTTTACTCAGTAGACTATAAGAATTGATCTATTAGGTGTTAGGAGATGATCTACCAGAGCATAGGATGTATTAAATATATACAAGGAATACATAATTTCAATACCTTTAATCTTGAGGATGTTGAACTTAAGGTTTTTAGGGATTTGATATGGTATTGAAGTTAGGATTATGACCGCTTTGATCATGCAATCTTGGAGATTAGGATTGATCTATACTAAGATAGTTACATACGATCTTAAGCTTAGATCTACATTAGGACTTTGGATAAGATGGTAGTAGTTTAGGTGCTTAGTATGGATAGGTTTGCAATTAGGTTTGATGTCTTGAGTGAGGCTTGGCATAGCGCTTTGAAGTAAGGAGCTGATGATCGTTGTGACTATAGAGATGTCACCACGACCAAGACATGATGTCATTGGGAGCAACAATGCTAGGAGACCATCCCAACCCGATGATAAGACAAGAAACATTCTAGACACCACCTAAGCATTGGAAGCTGTGGCAAGTCATCTAGTGGAGGCATTGGTTAAATGTCGAGGAGAAGGGACTTCAAGTGGAGGAAATGGTTACTTTTTCAAGGAGTTTTATGAGCATCATTTCCCTATGTTTAAAGGAAACATGAACTCTGGAGAAGTGAGGGATTGGCTTACGAATTTGGAGGAGTTGTTGTGAGTTATGGACTGCATTGAGGAGCAAAATGTCAAGTACACAGCTTGCACATTCTCTAGAGAAGCAAGGCGATGGTGGTACGCTAAAAGGAACTTGCTGGTGATGGAATTAGGAAGTGAAAAGGTCATTACATGGACTCAATTTAAGGAAGAGTTCTATTGGGAATACTCGTGGAGCTTAAAGAGGAGTGCACCTCGAGAGTTATGTTCTAACAAAAAAAAGAGTTATTGGTGCCATAGGTATGACATGCTGTATTTTGGGAAATGCAGATTAAGGAAACATTTGTGCTACAGATGTGGCAAGGTGGGACACTTCATCGGAACTACAACCGGGCCAAGGGGAATGGTATTGGTCCACCTGGAAGGAAACGATGGTATGCCAAGGGTTAAGCGTAACCACCAGAGTTGTTAAGGCATATGGGTTCACCTTATTTTGTAATTAAGGGTTGGGTTACTAGATGTTTGCTCATATATCAGCCAGTTGTATTTTGTTTTGTACTCGCATTTGATTTGGTGTTTTAGACCTAAAAGTATAATATTAACAAAGAGTTTTGTTAATGTATGATGTTTGTTACGCTTTGTTGATGTGTTGATGATAAGATTCTAATTTTGTTCGTTGTCCATTCAAAGTATGTTAAGGCATGATATTCTTGGACTTGGATTCCGGTAAAAGAGCAATTAGTGAATCTTGTACCCATGGATCTTGTATTGGATCACATGATTTTGGGTTACTTTAGAGCTAAGAGATTCTAGAGAATTTTTCTGTACCTGAATGGACTAAGGAGTTTCTGGGTATGGTTGTCTATGGAGACAAAGAAGGTGGCTAGAGCTGATTTAAGGGTTATGATCAGGCTGGCCTAGTAGCTAATGCCTTGAGTAGAAATGTGACGGTGGAGCTAGCCACTCTTGGAATTTCCCAACCCTAGTTGGTTATGGAATTCACTAGTATGGAAATAGAAGTGGTATATGATGGTGCGCTTGCATGCTTGTTTAACTTGGTAGTTGAATCATGATTGCTTGCTTTGATTAAAGCTGCTCAGTTGGAGGACCTTGAGCGCACCAAAATCAGGCAGTTGTTAAGGCATAAGGGCTTTGCCTTAAGGATGATAGGTTGCTCACCCATGAGTGTGTGTCGGAGGGTGAAGGACTAATGAAGGAGATCTTGAAACAAGACTCATCGTTTTTCGTATATTTGAATAAAGATGAGAAGAGATTAGAATTGGAGTTTAGTGCCTACCTTTGATCGAGTTTGTTATAGGCGAGTTTTGGAATGCTGCCTTATGAAGCACTTTATGAACGTAAGTGTCAGTCATCCTTGTATTGGGACAACGTTAGAAGAAGACAACGTTGGGGCCTAAAATGATTAAAGTGCTTACTATTAGACAAAGGATGAATGCATCCTAGAGTTGACAAAAGAGTTATGTTGATAATCAAAAGAGACCATCGGAGTTCAAAGTGGGGGATCGTGTATTCCTCAAGGTATCACCTATGAAAGAAGTGATGTGATTTGGGAAGGAAGGGGAGGTTGACTGTTGCACAAATTTAATTGTACTCGCCAATTGCACGAGTCGTTTGTAATAAGCGGTTGTGCAAGTGCGAGGTCGAACCCACAGAGAATCGTGTTTTGTTAAAAACTAATTTTAAAGTGCCTAAACTAATCCTATCTTAACATAGTCCCAAAATCAAACAGTTGGTGTGCATAAAAATAAACTAGATTAAAATGCAATAAAATAAATAAATAAAAACGCTAAGGTTCATAATCTATCTCACTACGATTTAATCAGCATATAAGCATGCTAATCCACATATCCATCAAACAATTAGACTAAAATGTATGTCCCATTCTCACGATAGTCCACACACCCGTTGTACGGCCTAACTTGACGCATGTTCTTTTGCCTTTACAAAATCTAGTTGAATCATGCGATGTATTAACCCATAAATGGTCACAATGGATGTTGAGCCGAGATCGAATCATCCGATGTGTCGTTGACGACAACGGATATTGGACTCGCTTAAACTATCCGATGTAACTTGGATAAATCACAACGCATATTTGGACGATAAACGATCCATAAACAACAACCAATCACAATCTTGTCACGAGATTGTGATTGAATCGAACAAACGTTAAATTAAATGACAGAAAATGTAAACTAAACATGAATATATATAAACAAATTCATAGTAAGGGAAATAAGAGACTAAATCAAAACAACTAAAAGCATTAAATATTAATTAAACTATACAAAGAGTGACGTTTATAGGAGCTCAAAATGCCCAAACAGAGGAGTCCCAGCTCTCAAAGGCACCTCCAATCGTCCCTAATCGTTTACAAAAGAAATAGGGGTATTTATAGGCTAATTTTTAGGGTTTCAGCGCTGTTAGGTCAGTTAAGTGCGTTCGAACGCACTAGGTGCGTTCGAATGCACTTGTGCATGAATTTCGGCCTTTGATAGGCACAAGTGCGTTTGAACGCAAAACATGCGTTCGAGCACATTGCCTTCAGAATTAGCCCTCATATGTGAAATACAAAGTTGTAGATCTTTGAGTTAACTTTCCAAAGACACCAAGATCACCCCAATCGGAGTTCTACAACTCTAGATATGGCCATTTTGGTGGGAGTCGTTAGGTGCGAATCATAGCTCGACTCAATTTTGCCGCCAAAGCTCCTCGAACTGTTTCAATCCCCAAAGTTGATGACATTAGCCCCAAATGCAACTTAACAACCTGCAAAACACTAAAACACCAGAACTAATCAAAACATTAGAAATTAACAAAGTTAAGAGCTTAACAAACATAAGTTAAAGGGGGTTAAATATACAATATTTGACACCGATCATTGACATACATGGTTGCATTACTCCCAGACTTGATAACTCTTTTCTTCTGAAAACTATATTTGGATAGTATACCTATTCCTATTTTGATTGATGGGATATTCGGGTAAGAAAGAGTTTGTTTTCCTCTATAGGGTTATGGCTTGAATGCCCATCGACTCGGACTGTATGTAGAATTACTCGACTTAGGTGTCAAGGTTGGCAAAGACTGGTACAGTGTAGGAAACACTGAGTACGACGTTTTTACATTGAGGTTAAAGGATTTTATTCATATAGTTAATTTCTTTTGGGTTGTAACAATTACATTTGAATTCTCTAAGAGTAGTTGATTAAGGTAAAGTTGCTTCCGGCTAGAAAGTATGGCATCATGTCAAAGATACCAACATGCTTGATTCTGTTTTGGTGAATCTAGGGGTCATTAGGTTTCACAATGATTGATATAGTGTGGGTAATATCGACTACAACACCCTTGGTGACTTGCAAATGAATTTGCTATAACTTGTGAGGATGCCGACCTGGATCACTTTATATTGGAAGAAGGAGGTTAGTGCTATGAGAACGGATGAGATAAGATTTTTCCAAGGACGAGGCTGAGTACGAACTTTGTAAAACTACGAACGTTAAAGTGATGTTACTAGTTCTTCTTATGTTTTGGGGCTAAAAAATTTTGAGGACAAAAATTTTATGAGGAAAGAATGTAGTGACCCAAATAATTAACTAAGTTTAAGTAGCATAGTTAGATGGTTAATTTAGATTTTGGGTCACTAGGATTGGTCAAAAGGGTATTTTGGGAAATTAGACTTCTGGATTGGACATACGCTAGAGTTGGCGGATGTATGCTCTTATCTTTTTGTGCGAATGTACATTGAGACCACCAGACATACGCTCTTATCTTTTAGTGCGGACATCCATTAGGACCACCGGACATACACTAACAGATAGTATGCCATACTTTATGAATAGTATATGGACGTACGCTTAAAAGTATCAGACGCCCGCTACTTTTTGGATTGATTCTGGATAATACCTAGACGAACAAGACAGCCTTTAGACCGCTATGTAATAGTACGCAGACGTACGTCCTTAGGACCGAACATCCATTGCTTTTTGGCCCTATAAATACCCCTCACCCCCTCGCCCATTTCACACCCATTCTTGCCCATAATCCCTATGATGCCCCCAAGTTGTGAAAATCCTCCTTATGTGAGTGTTTTGTGTGAGATTTGTGAGTTCGGAGCTAGTGGAGTGGAGGTTCTTAAAGTTTCACTTCAAAGAGGTAATGCTTGGTTGCCAAACTCTTTAATTACGTCGTTATATTGCTCGATTATTGTCTTGTGTTGGTAGTTGTAGTTTAGCTTTAGTTATGCTTATATCTTGTCTAGATTAATGTTATGTTAACTTATCATGATCACATTGCATAGAGGTTTCATTTCAACTTCGGAGACCTTAGGAAGCCTTTGATAGTCTTAATAGTTGGTTTGGAAAATAGGAGAATGAGTGGAAAAAATGAGGTTTTCTTTGAAAACTTTGAAGCAGACGTACGGTTCAAAGTATCACAGCGGACGTATGGTTCATAGTATGATAGGGAACTTTATTTTCACCAACTGTCTCATAGCTCTTGTTTCCTCATTCTAGAGTTGCTTTAGCAGAAATAGAACTAATAATAGGTCTTTTCTTAGTATTTGGGGTTATGGAGTCTCAAAGAAATTACATGCAGGAGTTTTATGACTTGGGGTGAATACAAATTCGCATGAATGCTTTGTTGTCACTTTTTTTGCATTGCATATCTATATATATATATATATATATATATATATCAAATATGCATATGTTTGTAACTTTCACAAAATACATTTTAGAATTATTGGGAACTCTTTTTTGTGAAAATGTGTATTGATTAATAAGATAATAATGAAACTTGTAAAATCATGCATGTAAAAGATTGATCAGACTAATTGCATTATATGACATAGTACACTGGTACGTGCAGTATAATAGTCATGTGCTTACTATATATGGGTTAACTTTGTGGTCAAATGTATGTGTGTGAGTTTTGGATCTAATGGTTTCATGACCAAGATGCAGCCATTCCCAATGGATAGTCACTATAGGAAGGACATCATTAATGGTGTGGGCCACCAGAGGTCGGACTTAGTCATGCCGCTAGTGTTATGTATGGTAGCCGTGGAATGGTTGGGGCACCGGCATTATACTACAGGTTCCTCGGAACAGTGTTAACCCTGCCGAGAATGAGTAATATCTCAGGTATACCATATTGTTGAACTATTACTGTTATTCATGATTATAAGCATATATATATATCGTATCCATGATAAATTGTTATCTCATAATATTACATGTGCTTTATAAATAACTAAGTTCACCATTTAATGACGGGTATGTCATGTGCATTTATACTCATTAAGTCGTCAGACTTACCCTTATATTATTTTCTTTTTTTCTCCATATGTACAACTATACTATTATAGATAGTGGATATTGTGAAACATCCGGTTACGTTGGAGAATTCGATCCGGGAGATGCTTAATAACTTATTGCAAGCTCAAGCGGGTACTTATGGTTAACTAGTACTTTTGAGTGATGCTGTATTCTTAAGGCTTGATGCATGCTTGCATATTAATATATAGTATAGATCCCTTGTAACGATGTTATGTATATAGTATGATTTTCGTTCCTTTGATGATATTTAACTAGATGCTCTGGTTGTGCTGATTATTGTTATAAAACTTAATTACTTTCACTGCTTAATATCCTTTGTCTTTCAAAGAGTAGAGGTCATTGAGTATTGTTCGAAGTGGAATAAGGCTGAGAGACGAACTGTAGAATTAATTACTAGTTAATTAATTATTAGGGCGTTACACCAACCACTCTTTATTGATTATTTTTAATCTTAAATAATATTTTAGTATTATTTTTTATTAGTTGGACATATGTCTTATTTGTGGCTCTAAATTTTTTGAGAATAAATCCTAACAATGAATTGGATACTCTCAAGGGATTAGGATCCCCTCAAATTTTGAATCTTGACCGTTTATCTTGATTTTAATGGTAAAAAATAAAAGATTTGTCAATTTTCAATAATTAAAAAATAAGAATGTGTTTTGACTTTAAATGTGAAAACTGAAAAGCCTTTTGTTTTTGGCAATTAAAATCAAGA
Source organism: Carpinus viminea (assembly GCA_013348765.1). Classification (NCBI taxonomy): domain Eukaryota; kingdom Viridiplantae; phylum Streptophyta; class Magnoliopsida; order Fagales; family Betulaceae; genus Carpinus; species Carpinus viminea. The sequence goes on from CP054674.1 coordinate 11,343,335, forward strand.
TGAACGGTCAAGATTCAAAATTTGAGGGCCTCAAATTTTTAAAGAATTTGAGGGGATCCTAATCCTACTCTCAAGTTTATTTTGAATTGGAGAAGATTCGATTCCTGTTATCATGATTATTGTCATTAATGACTTGATAAAGCCATTTAAGTTGATGGGTTAAAATCGATGAGATTGCCGAGAGGAAGGTATTTTAAATGCGGCCTAATTTAAATAAGTATAGGAAAGTTATACTGTAATATTTCAGACTATTCTTTCATTCTAAATGAGTAATGCTATTTACTAGAAGGATTGTTATATTGTTATCACACAATCAGATGATGTGATAGTAATAATCAGTCATTAACTTTTATTTTTTTTATAGGTTAACTTTACTAATCTCCCTTGAAGTTTGACCACTTTTGCAAATGCCCCCCTAACGTTCAAAAACTTTCACTTACCTTTCCTGAACTTTTAATTACTCTCAATTTGGACCCATCTGTACAAATTAGAGTACAAAATTTAAAAAAGAAACCAAAATGCCCATAATTTTTATTTTTTTAAAAAATAAAAAAATATCCGAAAGTTGAAATTTTATACAAAAGTCACCATTTAAAATTCACTATTTAAAATTTCAACTTTCAAAATATTTTTTTTTATTTTTTTAAAAAATAAAAATTAGGGGTATTTTGGTCTTTTTAAAAATTTAGTGCCCTAATTTATATGGATAAATCTAAATTGAGAGCAATTGAAAGTTTAGGGGCGTTATAAAAAAAAAAGAAAGTTCATGGGATAAGTGATAGTTTTTGAACATTAAAGGAGTATTTGCAAAAGTGGCAAACTTCAGGGGTTAGTGAAATTTCTCATTTTTTTTATTGAGTGCTAATAAAAGCTTAATTTTTATTATTACACTATTAAATTATATAATAATATAATAATCTATTAAATAACATTATTCATCTTAAATAAGCTACCAAACTCGTCACTAATTTGAAATTTCAATTTAAATTTTAAAGTTGGTAAGTATTTAATTTTTGCTGTCCGATCTAATTTAGCTATGAAAAGTCAGTGGGTAATGGGTTACGTGGATAAAGTTTTTTATGGATTGCCAAACAGAGAGCTACTTTTTGGGCCAGCTCACTCCTGTTTACCGTTACGCCATAGCTGCAGTAAGCTTAAGAATTATATGAGGAAAGATTTAACCACCAGTTAAAAAACCAAACTGTCGAAGAGGTGACGTGTCGAATACGATATAAATACTCTGAAGTTTCGCCATTTTTGACTCGTAGTACACACCTGTTAGGGCGGGAATCCAAAATTTCACCTAAAAGACATGGCCGTAAGTCTCTCTCTCTCTCCCCCTCTGCCCCCTTAATTTTTGTCCCCCTCTGCTCCGCTCCTAGGGTTTCAAATTTCAATTCCAATTTCATCTTTTGTCCTCAAAGTCATTTCCCTGAAAAATTCTAGGGTTTTTGTTTTTGGTTCTTCACTCGCTTTTGCTTCTCAGGAACCGAAGATGAGTCTCCGCAGGGGCTCCAAGGTTTGGGCCGAGGACAAAGATTTGGCCTGGGTCGCAGCTGAAGCCCTCGACTTCGTTGGCAAGCAAATCCTAGTCGTGAACACTTCGGGGAAGAAGGTCGGCATTTTGTTCTTTTCAGAGGGAAGTTATTTTTGTACGGTACTGGGAAGTTCGTTCTAATTTTCCGACTTTCTTTTTTGAGGGGTTTCTTTAGGTTTTGGCTTTTCCGGACAAGCTTTTTCCGAGAGATGCGGATGAGGAGGACCACGGTGGAGTGGACGACATGACCAAGTTGACGTATTTGAATGAGCCTGGGGTGCTTTACAATCTCCAGAGGAGATACGCTCTCAATGATATATATGTGAGTAGCAGTGTGTTGATGGTAGTTGAAGGGGTTTAGATGGGGCTTGGTTAGTTTGAAGGCCAATTGTTGTTAACCGTGGACTTAACCATTGTGCTTTGAATTGAATTTGTCTGTAGTGGTTAAGTAGATGCTGCTTCAAGTTCTTGGAGTTAATGTGACCCAAAATGGGCATCTAAGAGTGTATTGGGGTAAAGTATAGCCAAATTGAGGGTCTAAACTCTGAGCTCGTCTCTGACTTGAAAGATGGGGCATTTCCATTTCTGAGTAGGAGTTCTAGTTAATTCTTTAAAATATGTTAGTTTTTGCGATTTAATCTCTATTCTTGGTTATAATGATTATCACAAGCCCCTCAATTCTTTGAGCAAATGAAACGTTTTTTTTTTTCCCTGCAGTAGACAAATCAAGAATGAAAATTCGGATTTGAAATGCCAAGATGGTATTTAATACATTTAATTTTTGGATTATGGCCAACCATGCTTAGAAAGAAGTTATTCTTGCTGTTGATTTTCTCGCATATAGCTATGCACCATCATTCAGCTGCTATAGAAAGTGTCTACTCTAGTTGTCATGCATGGCTTTTCATTCTTCCTGATTGGTGGATGACTCAATAATCAGATAATATTGAAAATTGAATTTCTTTCGAGGTCAATATTCTACTGCACAGTTAGTAGATCACTATCTTTTTCACTCTCAATCGTTATTTTTAGGAGGGTTTTTAATTGTCTTTAACTAGTCTGTAACTTGATAAATGTCAGTATAAGTGGTACTTGTCTTTCTAATTCATTGATCTATGAGTGATAATTCACATGCCTGTGGCACATGCTGTAATTTTGCATGAAATAATGGGAAGTATAGTTTTACCAATTCTTGATTCACCATTTCCCAGATTTGAACTGATACGTGAATTATTTTCCTTGTCTTTGATAGACATACACAGGGAGCATTTTGATAGCTGTGAACCCATTCACAAAGCTTCCCCACCTGTACGATGTCCATATGATGGAGCAGTATAAAGGAGCTCCATTTGGGGAGTTAAGCCCCCATGTTTTTGCTGTGGCTGATGCGTCATATAGGTTTGTTATTTTTAGATGTTCTATAAGTTGAGTAGTGATCTCTGTTACATTTCGCTGTTTTTTTGGTAAGCTTTGATGGTTGTGTGTTCTAGGGCAATGATGAATGATGCTCGAAGCCAATCTATACTGGTCAGCGGAGAAAGTGGGGCTGGGAAGACTGAGACAACAAAATTGATTATGCAGTATCTTACTTATGTGGGTGGCCGTGCTGCTGGTGATGACAGAACAGTTGAGCAGCAAGTTCTTGAAGTAAGGGTTATCCTTGAGCCAATCTAATTAACAAAAGTATAGCTGCAATATTTACAATGTGCATTGTAGGTATACTTAATTTATTTGTTAGTTGCTAGAGTAGAATACTTTTGGTCACTGTGCTAATAAAAAAAATGGTAGATAAGATGGTATTCTTTGGGTTGATGGGGACTTTGTTTAGGATGGACCAGTTGTCTTCAACTTGAGTTGAATCTGTAGTAGATCCTGCTGCCTGGGATGAGGGACTGGCCAATTTTTATTTTTTTATTTTTTAATCTTTTTTCTTTTACACTGTTGAAATTATTATGTTTCTGTACTTCCACTATCAACATGCTGATTCCACTTTCTGTGTGATTCAGTCAAATCCACTCTTGGAGGCATTTGGTAATGCAAAGACTGTTAGAAATGACAATTCGAGGTGAAGTTTATTATTATTTTTGTCTAAATTTCAAGAATATTACCATTACCAAATTGCAACTCTAAATTATTTGCCATCATGTGGCCTTTTCTCCATTCCGGCTCTGACAATCTACAAAATGAGTTTGATATTGCATTATTTAATCTTGTGCTGTGTTACATATGTTAATAACTAATTATTTTCTTTATTGATTACATACATCCAAAGTGTTGCATTGGGATTAAGGTAGTTTACATGTTAGAATATTCTTTTTCTTTTCCTTTATATTACGCAGTTCATTATTGTAATATTATTGTTGAGGAATTTGTTTCATGTTTTATGAGTAGTGTTTGTGTAGTATTCTGGTTATTTCGGTTGTGTCTCTCAGCACTTTTTTATGAGATTTGATTACTTATAAAGATGAAAGAGTTTAAGGTGGGGGTAAAGATGAAAGAGTTACTTCAGATGGTTTGACCATGTGTGATGGGGCCTGATCAATGCATACATGAGATAGGTTATCTAATTCAAGTTGGAGGAGTTAAAGGAGGTAAATGGAGGCTTACATTAACATGGATAGAAGTAGGGAAGAAAGATATGTTAAACAGGGAGTTGATAGAGTATGAAAAAGAGCATGATTTTGGATATGATAAAATGACGGAAAAGACTGCATATGGTTGGCTTCCATTAGTTGATGGTGATCTATAAAACTGACTTAGTCGAGATGAGTTGAGCTGATTTAAGTTGATAGAATATGAAAAAATTATAATAAGTTGAAAACAGAGTGCTGGAATGGACTAAATGGGCAAAACCTCCAGGATAACTAAAAGGAACTAGATATAAGCTTTTAGATAGTAGAGAAGAAAAATCATCGGTAGTGAGGAGCAGTTACAGAGATAAACATAAACTTGTCTTTTTTTTTGGACAAGTATGAACTATCAAAACAAAAGCAAGTACAAGATGTTAGGGATTTAAACTTGTCTTGACTGAAGAGACTATTTGGCAAGTAGTGATTCTGCAGTTTCATTGTAGGTAGACTATTGGATTGAACAAAGAATTTGGGATATTATCAAATCATTGATATTATCTGTGAATTATACTCCATTCAATATGATTTTATAATATCCTTTTCTCTATTAGTGTAGTCTGCCATTGTTTTTCTTCAATTTATAACGATTATTTATTCCTTTATGCTGATTCTTTTTCATGGCAGTCGTTTTGGCAAGTTTGTTGAAATCCAATTTGATGCAAGTGGTAGAATATCAGGTGCTGCAATCAGAACTTACCTATTGGAACGATCCCGTGTCGTTCAGATAACAGATCCTGAAAGGAATTATCATTGCTTCTATCAGTTGTGTGCATCTGGAAGGGTAATCTCTCTTTCTCTCACATGCATGACACACAATCTGCACACACATTGTACTGATGTATTTACACCTATCTGTCAATATTGTGTTGAAAGGTGCATGGTTTTGCTTATGGCTTTTTTTGGGTTGTGTGTTTCTGATGATTTAATCATACATACTTGGGTTATTGTCATCATGGAAAATGTCATTATGATTTATCCCATATGTCTAGGATGCAGAGAAGTACAAATTAGATCATCCAAGCCACTTCCACTACTTAAACCAAAGCAAGACCTATGAGCTAGATGGTGTGAGTAGCATAGAAGAATACATGAAGACAAGGCGGGCTATGGACATTGTTGGTATAAGTCATGAAGATCAGGTCTGAAAAACCATATGTAGCATACAATTGCATTGCCTTTTCCCTCTGAGACTCTTTTGTTTATTGTTGTGTCTTTACTTAATTCTCAATGTTCAATCTCCATTATCAGGAAGCTATATTTCGCGCCCTAGCTGCAATTCTACATTTAGGAAACATTGAATTTTCTCCTGGCAAAGAATATGACTCATCAGTTATAAAGGATCAGAAATCTAGCTTTCATATGCAGATGGCTGCTAATCTTTTCAGGTTGGTGATTTACATGATGGTTTGGGTTCTTGCTTTAATCAATTTTGACCAGACTGAGGTATTAGTTTCAGTTCCGTAATTTGTCTTTTAGTGTGAAATTGGATTTGTTAAATCCTTGTATGGATAGATCTCTTAGAACAATGTTTTTGGCGGCATAATATATAGAATTTCATCCAAGCAAAAATTGAGAGAATTAATTTTTGATAAGTAATAAAAAAAATCATTAAAAGTGTAAAGGCGTGCCTAAGTACACATGAAGTATTCAAAATGAAGCACCTAGTTAGAAGAAGCAATACGAACAAGAAAATCACTATAACTAATTGTTTAAGGAAGAAAAATATGCAATTGTCCAAAGATACAAAGTTTTGAAGAAAAGGACTCCATAGTATAGGAATAAGCAACACAATTGACAAAAATGATTTGGATTAGCACCATTGAAGATCAAAGTATCATTTGCAAACAAAAGTGAGAGAAATCTACTCCACCAACATTACCCACAGAGAACTCAGACAACCTCCCCCCCCTCCCCACCCACAACAACATAAATCATTCTATGCAATACCTCCATCACAAGGGCATACAAAGGGGACAGACAGTCCCCCTGTCTCAAGCCACAGGTACTACTAAATAACCCTATTGGAGTGCTGTTCACCAAAATTGAGAAATGCACTAAATGCAATGAGCTATCCAAAAGCACCACTTCCCCCAAAGCCACACCTACTCAGCATATACAACAAAAAGTCACAATTAACATAATCATAAGCTTTTTCTAGATCTATTTGCAAATAACACCTGGCTCATGAGACCTTAATCTACTATCAAGGCATTCATTGGTGATAAGAATAGGATCTAGGATTTGCCTACTTCTGATGAATGTATTTTGCAACTTAGAGATGATCTTCTCCAACACCATCTTCAGCATGTTTGCTAGAATTTTAGCAATAATTTTGTAGATGCCTTCCACAAGACTAATATGGCGGAAATCCCTAAGGTCAACAACCCTTGGAGTCTTTGAAATGAGGGCAATAAAATTAACACTAAGGCTCATTAAAAACTTGCCTATAGCATGGAAGTCATGAAAATCTTTCATGATATCCTCTTTTAAAACAACTTAGCAAGCTTGGAAGAATGCTATAGAGAAACCATTAGGGTTTGGTGCCTTGTTTCCATTCATAGCTTTCACTACCCCTCTCACCTCCTCTTCCTCAAAATCTCTCTTCAACCATCTAGCCTCAGCCTCCTCAATGGAATCAAAGGAAAGGCCATCCACCAATGACCTTCAACTAACATGTTTGCTGTATAACTTCTGTTAAAACTGGACAATGTGCTTGTTGAACTCCTCCCGGTTGGTAGAAATGGTATTGCCTATCAACAAGGAGTCAATGGAATTCTTCCTTCTGTTGGAATTAGCCATTTTGTGAAAAATCTTAGTAAACTTGTCATCCTCACTTAACCACAACACTCTAGATTTCTGCCTCCAACTCATCTCCTCCATTAGAGTATATCTTTTTAACTTGATAACAATTTATGTCTTCTTCATTTCTCCTCAACGCCTAAAGCCCTTTCTCTTCACGGACATCAAGAACATGTAGCTCTTGTAGAAGGGTCTTCTTCTTCCTTTCTACATTCTCAAACACATCCTCATTCCATCTCTTTAAATCATATTTCAATGCTTTGAGCTTGCTTGCTAAAAGCTCAGCGAACCTTGGAAATGATAAGAGTCCCACCACTATTTCGAGTCTACAAAACCTTCAGGCTTTAGCGCTATGTTTTCAAATTTGAAAGCCTTGCTACCCCTTAGAACATCATCACAATCAACGAGGTCAATATTCTACTGCACAGTTAGTAGATCATTATCTTCTCCCCCATCCTTTTGTTCACATAATCAAAATACCACTTGAAGCCCCTCTGGAGAGAATTAATTGTAAAATTGTTTTCTAGATGAGCAATATATCCCAATTATTTGGTATCGAGGCTTAGTAGAGGTGAGATAAGCTTAGACTAATTAGCAAGCAATTCCATTTGTATAGAAGTGCACTGGAATTGTAATTCAAAATGGATATTGTTCCTTAATTACAAGCTATTCTATAAGGAGCATAGAATTTTTTGGAGTAAGAAATGGATATGTTAGTTAATTTGTGGAGTACATTTCTTTTTTGTCACCATTTTGGGTTTTGAACTAGCTAACCAAGCTGATTTGGGGACTAGGCTATTTCTTTCTTGTGATGCTATAAATACCTAGAGTTTAATAGATGCTTTTGGTCTTGTTAATCTGATAACTAAACTGCTTCTTTAATCAGATGCGATGTGAACCTCTTGCTAGCGACACTTTGTACTCGTTCGATACAAACTCGTGAAGGATGTATTGTTAAAGCTCTTGACTGTAATGCTGCTGTTGCTAGTCGGGATGCACTGGCAAAAACTGTTTATGCTCGGCTGTTTGATTGGTAGGCTTATATTCACTTCACTTCACTATCAAGAACCATTTCTTTTATTTATGCAGAATTTGTTTTTCGATAGTGTATATTTTACTAATTTTGTTATTTCTTTCAGGCTTGTTGATAAGATCAATAGGTCTGTTGGGCAAGACCTGAATTCCCGAGTGCAAATTGGAGTCTTGGACATCTATGGTTTTGAATGCTTTAAGAATAACAGGTAACAATTTACATATTTGGATTTGGTTTGACTTCTTTTTCTTGTAACATTTAAGGCTCCTTTGGAGTATATCTTAATTTATTGAATGCAAAGTATGTTATCTGATTGGCACGGCCTCTTGAATTTGCTTTAGCATGTAGGAAGTCTAGTAACACCTATTAGACTTTGCTTTCAATGAAATGTCTCTAGGATGTACATGTGGTTTTAGTTCATATAATTGTGCATTGTACATGACAAGCAACTAGTTGCATTGACTGCTGTTTTTTCTGCCCCTTTAGATTTGTTAGTGGTCATGTTTTTGGGGAAATTACATTTTACTTCCTTATGGACCTTATGGTATACAATAAGAACAATTTACCTCCTTGACTTTTGAAAAGTGATATAAACCTCGGATAAAACCTTTCAACTGTCATCTTCTAAGCCTTCTATTCTCTTTTATATGAAATTTCTGATCTGAGTTCTTGGACTCTTTGGAGCCTAGAAATTGATCTTTTATTGTTCCAACTTCAATTTGTTGTGAATCTTATTCATGAGCATATAGAGAATACCAATTGCTAATGGAGGTTTTCCCTCTTAATTTGTTAATATCGTGCTTTCCAAATTTTGGAGGTAAAAGTGGTTTCAATTTGGAAGTGATGTTTTAGTTGTGCTCTCTCTCTCTCTTTCCCTTTCTCACGTCAGCACATGCTGGCAATTCTTTTATTGTATGGGTCTGTTCAGGGGATGTCGTGTTGAGTCCAAATTGTTTGAGTTGGTAGTGGAGTGTAGGTCTCTCTCTCTCTTGTCAGCACAGTTTGACAATTCTTTTATTGTATGGTGCTGTTCAGGGGGTGTTGTTGAGTCCAAATTGTTTGAGTGGTAGTGGAGGGTAGGTGTCAAGTGTGTAGGATTTTTGAGAGGAGTAGTGATAGTTTTCCTTCCTTATGCTTGGGCAATGTCAACGTCTCTTGGTTGTTAGCCACCATCCAGGAGGTGGTTCTAGAGTAGGGGAGGAAGGAGTTTTGGAGATGCTCAAGAGTTGGTTTCCCAGCTCTCCTCGCCCAATGATGCTCTAATAAGCATGAACGGTTCTTGGTGGTGATGGAGTTTGGGAGAGGTAAAGGGAGGGGCTTATCTTAGTGCTGGAAGGGAGGCATGGCAGGGGTTGGAAGTCCATTGTTGTGGAGCTACGAGTGGTGGTGCACAATCTTCCAGTTGCGACATGGTGGTGTGTCAGTTGGGCGTCACTCTGAAAATCCTTTAGCGATGGGCGCAAATTAGATGAAGATGGTGTTGAGACCTTCGTTGGATGTAGGGGGTAATTTGTCATATGCAGAGGCTTTTGCAGACTGAGGAAGTTTTCGACCTCTCTTGTCGTTGAAGGGCTCATTTGGTACAGGGTGCAGTAAGGATGTCTTGCTCTTGGTTTGAGTCTAGGAAGGTTGAAGATCCCTAATTTTCAATTGGTGGTGTCGGCTTGAGGAGGGGGCTTGAAGGTGTTAATCTTGATTTGTGCTCCTTCATAGAGACATTGGTGAGCTTTAAAAAGGACTTGGATTGGTGTTTATAATGGATTGATCTAAGTTTGGGCTTGTGTGTTGCAGAAAGTTAAAAAGGCCCAATTGGTTTTTTTTCTTCCCTTCTAAGGTCCCTGTAAGTTTGTTAGGCCCGCTTACAATGGCCCACTCTAATCAAGATCCCAAAGGAAAGGCCTTGATGGGCTCTGGGGTTATTAGGGCCAAATATTCCTCAGTTGGTGGAACCTTGGTGCATTGCTGGTGATTTTAACGTTACCCAGTTCCCCAATGAGAGATTGGGAGAAGTTTGTTTATGCCCAACTATGGTGTTCCTTGACTTCATTTTTTTTTTTAATCATGGCTTGAATTGATAGATTTCTAGTCTCGCTAGTGTGGGAAGCCCAATTTCCTAGTGTACCCTGGAGGAGTCTTCCTAGACTTTGCTCGGATCATTGTGCGATCCTCCTTGATTGTGGTGACTTTCAAAGGGATAGTGGGTACTACAAATTTGAAAATACATTGCTAAAGTCTAAGGGTTTTGTGGACAAGGTGAAACAGTGGTAGAACTCTTATCATTTGTAGGACTCTTTAAGCTTCATTTTAGCCCGCAAGGTTAAAGGCTTTGAAGGCTGATTTAAGAAGATGAAATGAGGAGGTGTTTGGCAATGTTGATGAAGAAAAATATCCCTTTGGAAGCGCTTCGAGTTTTTGATATCATTGAAGAATCAAGGGCATTTGGTGTTAAGGAGAGAATGAAGAAGGCATAAGTTGTAAGCGAGTTAGAGAGATCTATTCTCATGGAGGAAGTGAGTTGGAAGCAGATATTTGGGGTTTTGTGGTTGAGGGGGGGGGGGTGACAAGTGCGCAAAGTTTTTTTTGCTAATCCCAACATAAGGAAGAACTCCATTGACCCCTTGTTGGTTGATGGGCCCATTACGATATATTCTCTATTTTTGGATAATAATTGTGGAAATACTTAGACTTTACATTGAAACAAAGACATACTAGGCATGCAGGTATAAAATATTGATATACATGCATGCCAAAAGGGCATTAGGGAACACCCTCCTAATATCTTCTCTTATGATTGATTACATGGAGTGTCTTAATAGGCCCTTACTTTATTTCACTCTTTATGGGCTCCTGGAAACTGTATTTATGGGAGCTCCTAAAAGTTTCCTTCAAGATGTTGCTAAGGTCATTTCCAATTTGTACCCTAATTGAAAATTAAATGGAGAAATGGTGGACTTTCTGTTGTAATATGCCCCTTGAGAACTCTAGTGTCTTGTTTCCCTCAATTTGGGATGTCTCTGGTTCTGCCTATGATGAGCTTTAGATTTTGGTTAGTCGAAAACAAAGATTAGAAGGAAGTCTGAATGTGGTTTGGAAGTTACTTTGTTGTTTTGCTTGAGGAAGAGGAGAAGTTGTATATTTGAGGGCATGGAACTTCCCAATGCATAGGCTAAAGCTTCTAAATTTGAGATGTCCCCTCGGGGACATCCGATAAAATTGGAATGTGTTGGAACTAGTGGCTCATATTAGAACACTAGTGGAAGGCCAAGTAGACGGGAATAGAGTGAACTACGGGGTATTTTGGGATTTCCTAAATAAGTTCGTACAATTAGGGTTTAGGATTTTTTTCTATATATATGTTATGATGTAACCTTGAATTATTAATAGCAAAATACAGCTGTCTCTTTGTAGACGTAGGCACATTACCAAACCACTTTATATCTGTATCTCAATTCTCCCTTAGTCTCTCTTTTCAATTCTATATTGTTCACCAAATTTTTTACTTATCACAAAAAAAAAAAGAGATACAGTATATTTTTTTTAATCCAAATTATATTCTTTTGCCCATTCTTCTCTTGTATATTCGTGTGGAAGCAAACATATATTGTGTCATGTCCAAAACAAACAAATAAAAAGTGGTCTTGAATCCATATTTGAAGCTGAATGAAATAAATTTAGAAAAAACTAAACTAAGGATGTGAAGATTTTCCTAAATTCACCATCCGCTTCTATATGTGAAATAAAAGACATTTACTATAGTGATGCCCTTCCAGAGGTTATTATAAGCATGAGGGCTTGACATTGAAGAGTTTGCAGCGTATAACGTATCTCTATGTGTGGAGAAGGTCATTCACTCTGATGTCTTTGTTTGCTTGTGGGTACTGTTGAATATAGTTGCATTGAGGTTTATAACAGATGAAGTTGTTTCCAATGCATTAATATCTTTTTTTTTGGTGCTGTTAAATGAAGTAACTGATTTAGATTCTTTTGTTTTGATTCTTTTATTTGTGTTTGATTTGAAAGGTTTTTACACTTTTCATTTCTAGTTGATACATTTGGGTCATCAATTACTAACGTTCTGTTTGAACTTCACTCACTTTATTTATTTTTCTATGAAGCTGAGTGTCGTCTCCATACTCTTTCAATTAATTGATTAGCACTTTCTATTCCACAGTTTTGAGCAATTTTGCATTAACTTTGCCAATGAAAAGCTTCAGCAACATTTTAATGAGGTGTGTAATGATGTTCAGTGAAATGCTTTAAGAAAGATGCATATAGATACAACTGGTCCAATGGTAGCCAGTATCAGTATTTCCTTAATAAGGCTTTTTAAACTAATTTTTCCAATTTTTTCCAGCATGTATTCAAGATGGAACAGGAGGAATATAGCAAAGAAGAAATTAATTGGAGCTACATTGAATTTATAGACAACCAAGATGTTTTAGATTTGATGGAGAAGGTGGCTTGCTCATTCACGTATTCATTTATTCAGGCTGGATTGGTTTTGAACCTGGTTTTCTGGTTTAGCTTTTAGTATCATGCACTCATCTATTTGAAATCTGTGTAGGTTACAGACACAGGTTGGGAGTGATGCTGATTTGAAATGTTTGGCATTGTGGAACTCAGTTTAAAATTTTAAAGTGATATTGTCATATAAAGAATTTATTAGAAAAGCTGAGACAAGAACTTTTGAAAAAAAAATATAGAAACTGTATAAAGAATCTTTTTTCATATTGATTTTTCTGTATTTTTTCCCCCTTTTTATTTTTTTATTTTTCTATATATGGTTTCAATTTCAGTTGCTCATGTGCCTTATACTATATTTTATGTACATTTGCAGAAACCTATTGGGATAATTGCTCTCTTGGATGAAGCTTGGTAAATTTGAGTTCTTCAATATATATTGGTGCGTGTTGCTTTATAACATTTATTTGCACTTTATCCTTATCCTGATTTTTTTTTGTTTTTGCAGCATGTTCCCAAAATCAACACATGAAACATTTTCAACCAAGTTATTTCAGAATTTTCGGGCCCATCCAAGGTTGGAAAAGGCAAAATTTTCCGAAACAGATTTTACCATTAGACATTATGCTGGAAAGGCATGTCATATGTCACGGTACTTTTGTAAATAGAGTCTTGTGATATAGAGGATCTTAACAAAGATTCACTCACTCCATGCTTTTACTGTAGGTCACTTATCACACAAATACCTTTTTAGACAAAAATCGTGATTATGTTGTGGTAGAACACTGCAATCTATTGTCTTCTTCCAAATGCCCCTTTGTTGCTGGTCTTTTCCCTTCACCACCGGAGGAATCTTCAAGATCATCATATAAATTTTCCTCTGTGGCTTCACGATTTAAGGTATTAAAAGTATCTATGTTTAGCCTTTTGTCTTCCTCATGTAATTTTGGTTAGTTAGGTTACATATATCCATACAAGAATACCGAAGAGGATGGAGCTATTTGGGCTTTACCTATTCTCGTTTATGCAGATTTAGGTTGAAAGTGTGCTTTGCCCTTTTCCCTTATCTTTCAGTTTTATAATATAAATATTTGATTTAGTTACTTAGATGGCTTCATGGCATAGGTATCGTTTTGTTTCTGTTTGCCTGATACTTGATTTTTTATTTTATTTTTTTATTTTTTTACAAAATGAGGGAATAATAGTGCATTTATTCCACATCTTTGTCCAATCAACATAGCCAATCTATTGTTGTATTAGTAGATTTATATTGTTTCTATTAGATTGCAATTTCTTTGATGCTGCAAATCTTTTGTCTTTCTAGCAACAACTTCAAGCGCTCATGGAAACCCTCAACACAACAGAGCCTCATTACATACGTTGTGTGAAGCCGAACTCCTTGAATCGACCTCAAAAGTTTGAGAATCTTAGTATCTTACACCAATTACGCTGCGGGGTCAGTAACACCAAACTTCTATTTTTACTGTTGTGGAATTTTAATAATATAGACATGCATGGATTATCTAGATTTAGACACCCATGTATTCTTGGCTGGTTGTATATTTTGCATGGCATTCTTTTGTCATGGTTCCACATTTTGATTGAGCAGTTATGGTTATCCTATAGTTCCGCTTGCATGAAGCTTTAGTTTTTAGATTTGGTATCTTTGTTTCTGTCATTGTTCATTACTGTTAAAGCTTTTTTTAGGTAGCAGACAGAAATTAGTGTTTCCTTGTTAAATGAAGAGATATCATTGCTGTACTTGAGAGTGAGTCACATTCACAGTCCTGATCAATTGAATGCCAATTTAAAACAAAATCATTGCCAGCACACAGCCTTGCTGAAAAACAAGAATTCTTAGAATATATGAAGAATGCAACTAGTAGCCTGGGCTCAAATTTGAATTTGGCAAGATTCATGGTTTTTCTTTTAAATGTTTGTTTTCTCTATCAATAGTTTGATGTTTGTTCCCAATATGTCTGACCTTGTGTCTGTCTTCAGTTTACGTTGAAGAAAATAAATTAGTCTTGTTGCTTATTTGTATAGCATGGCATGTTTTTTTAAGTTTTATGTGCTTAGTTGCGTACGTCTTGAAAATTGTACTTGTGTTTCTTGAAAACACCATCTTAACTTGAATCAGTTTGAAAGTACAATTCTCCAATAAAATTTTGTCACCAATGATAATGTCTTGATATGGTGCAGGGGGTTTTAGAGGCTGTTCGGATAAGTCTGGCAGGTTATCCTACTCGAAGGACCTATTCGGAGTTTATAGATCGCTTTGGTTTATTAGCTCCTGAACTAATGGATGGAAGGTGGCTTACTAATGTTTCATTTATAGCTTCCCTATTGGTGTTCTAATCTAGTACTTTCAAAGATTCTGTGTGATTTTATTTGCTTGTATGTATTTATTTTGTATTTTGTCATTCTGGTAGAAGCTACCATATATGTATTTGTGTGTGTGTGTGTATATATATATATATATATTTTTTTTCTTTCTCTCTCTCCACTTCTAAAAATATTTTTGTGTTTTCAGTTATGATGAGAAAGCTATGGCAGAGAAAATTTTGAGAAAGCTGAAGCTTGAGAATTTTCAGGTGTGCTTCCTCAAAATTTAATATTGAAGCTGTTCTTGAAATATCCTTGCTTGTTATGTACATGTGTGCACTTGGTTAAATTTATCCAATTATCTGTCATCTTCTTTTACTGTTGAGTAGGATCCATCTCAAATCTCAGTTCTTTTTCTTTTGCAGTTGGGCAGGACGAAAGTGTTTCTTAGAGCTGGTCAAATTGGGATTCTAGACTCCCGGCGGGCTGAGATTTTGGACAATGCTGCAACGCATGTTCAGCGTCGTTTCCGAACATTTATAGCGCACAGAGATTTTATTTCAACCCGGGCTGCTGCATCTGCTCTCCAAGCATACTGCAGAGGTTCCGTTTATTTGCTTTAGTTGGACCTTCTTTATCACGTTGAATATTATTATTATTTTTTGTTTGGAATTTTAATTTCTTTATTGGTAGCTTCTGCTACCCTTTTTTCGTTCATTATTATTATTATATTTTTTGCGGGAGGGGGAGGTGTTTTGCATACTTATCAAAAAGCTTAACCACGTGTAAGCTTGCAAAGTTTGGTGGAATCAGGGATAGGATTCATGTTTGGGTCTCTTAATTTCAAACATTGTGTTTTGATTGCAATCGCCAAAGGGTTTAAAGCTGCCCATTACCACTAGCACAAAGCCCCATTCCATGTCTTCATGGATATGATCACAATACAGCCCGTTACTTTCACCATTATGATTACTGTTTTGTGCCACTTCTATCTCCGATACTCCATTGTCATTGACCTTACCTTGTTACTAATATGCACTGAGCCAGCATCTATTGCTTTTTGTCCAAAACTGTTGCATTACAGCTCTAGCAACTTCACAATGGCCATCATGTAGTCATCACTATCAAAATCTTTGTTGTTTTGTTTTATTTTATTTTCTTGCAGTAAATGATGGTCTGACTGTACATCCATTTTGCATGCTTTGCTGCCTGTTTAAAAACATTGGTCCCACGTGGATGTTGGGTGCCTGCCTATGTGAGTGGCTGGAGAACTGATTGTAGTTGATTTTGTCATTATCTGTATAAAGGTTTATAATCTTGCAGAGAAGTATGGTCTTACTGTCACATCTGTTCTGGCTTCCTGCTAATCGTCTTTGTAAGAGAGGCTGTAAAATTGCTAGTAGTAGTTGTGGAAGGCTCTTTTGTTGCACATCATATATTGGTGGCTGGTTTATTGTTTGGAGTAAGGCTTAAATGGGTTTTATTGACTTTGTCATGAATTATTGAACTGCTTTTTCTTTCTTTCATTCTTTTTATTATTATTATTTATTTATTGTTTAATTTTTTTGGTCAGTGGAACCATGATTAGCTTTATAGTGTCACATAAGTATACTTCATCCCCATTTAAGTTCTTTTTTTGTTTCATTCCCTAATGGCTGATATTTTTGCAGGATGCCTCGCTCGAAAGATGTATGCTGCAAAACGGGAGACAGCAGCTGCTATTTTAATACAAAAATATGTGCGCAGATGGTTATTAAGATGTGCATATGTGAAACTATGTTCAGCTGCTATTCTTATACAGTCCAACCTTCGTGCTTTCTCAACTCGCCAAAGATTTTTGCATAGAAAGAAACATAAGGCTGTGACTCTAATTCAGGTAAACTTAAATCGGCGATATAGATGTTCCCTTTGGTGGAATTTCAGTGTATGGACTACATCTTGATTTTTAATTTTCCATTTAGCTTCAGTTATGCAAGCGTGTGCGCCATCTCTATGGGTTTTTTTTTCTTAGATAATATTCATGTTCTCTTCTTTCAACCGGCAGCACATTTGGCATAGTTATTTTCTAGGTAACACTTGCGTAGCTTATTCTTCTCTACGCAAAAAAAGAAAAGAAAAGGGTAAAGTCCACTTAACCCTTTCAAACTACCACTCCAATGACAATCTACTCCCAAACTATCAATTGTGACAATTTACCCCCAAACTACCAAAACGATGACAATGTACCCCCCAATGCTAGCAAAATGACAAAATTATCCTTACTAAAATAAAAACAAAAATACTAAAATTTAATTTTTTTTTAAAAAAATTTTTAAGGGTATTTCTGTCTTATTAAAATAAAAACAAAATACTATAATTTAATTTAATTTTTTCAAAATTTTAATGGTATTTTTGTCTTATTGAAAATTCTATAGGAGTAATTTTGTCATTTTGGTAGAATGGAGGGGGGGGGATACGTTGTCATTGTTTTGGTAGTTTGAGAGGTAGATTGTCATTGGGTTAGTAGTTTGAGGGGGTTAAGTGAACTTTACCCAAAAAATATTAATGTGAGCATATCTGATGTTTTCTTTCATTCCATTTTATAGTTGATATGAGACTTGTTTGCTAATCACAATTGTGATGGGCGTTAAAGATGACAAAACATAATCCTGTTTGGTTAGCCCCAAAATGAAAGGAAAAAGAAATTGTTCTAATTTTAGAGTGTAGTTAGACTGCTGCGTCATATGGGGAAAACATTTCATTTTGCAAAATGCAATAACTCTTTCTCTCTCTCTCTCTTTTCGACCTTTGTTTCTACCTCTTAATCTCTCTCTCTTTTCGGCCTTTGTTTGTACCTCTTAGTCTGTTTCAAGTATGACAATGTGTTCTTTGCCAATTTCAACTATTTCTGGTGAACTTGTCTTTATATTCTTGTAATTGTCTATTATATTGAATAGAATTGTCCGATTGTCTGCTTAATTTGAGTTCACCAATTTGTCTTCAATTTGGACATGTAATATACATTTCTTAGTCTCACTGGAGGATGCACAAGGTTCGCCTGGCTTTCCGAAATCGCCAAAATTCTATAATAGCAATACAATGTCGTTGGAGGCAGAAACTGGCGAAAAGAGAGCTCCGGAGGCGTAAACAAGTGAGTGAATTTGTACTGCTGATTTTGAAGTACTGCCATACATCAACAGATCTCTATATGATCAGCTTTTTAATCATTCACCTTTTGCAGGAGGCTAATGAAACTGGTGCCTTGCGTTTAGCTAAAAGTAAACTTGAGAAGCAGTTAGAAGACGTCACATGGAGGCTGCAGTTTGAAAGAAGATTGCGGGTATTGCATTTCATTGCAGTAGTTTTGTTTTAGATGATTTATTTATTGATTTCTATTAGAAGCATTTGGAAAATTTGTACCAGGAAGCTCCCATGCTGTTCTGCATGTGACAAATGTATTTTGGTACTCCAATTAGCAACAATTAAACTCTTTTTAAAAGTAATATGACTTCGAGGGGTAACTCAGTCAGCTAGGGATCATGTCTTATGAAGCGGAGGTCATTAGTTCGAATCTCTCTATACCTCTCACCCTTTCCCTCCTTGCAGCTAGGGATGAAAGTTCGTGTTCGCATATCGGGTTCGATTTGTGTTAAGGCATAGTTATAAGACTATATAAGTCAACCATAACTTGACTTTTTTAATTAAATGGGTCAAACCCCTCTATTCTAATTTTGTATTGGGTTCGTGTCAGATTTGTGGGTTATGTCAAAAATAGCCATCCATTAAGTCGATTGCGGGTTATGTTAAAAATTGCCTGCTATTAAGTTGAGTGTCGGGTTTGAGTTGTGTCGAGGTATAGTATAAGACTATATAAGTCAACCATAACCCGACTAATTTAATTAAATGGGTCAAACTCTTCAACCCTCACCCTTTAAATTTTATGTTGGGTTCGTGTTGAGTTCGCATGTTGTGTAAAAAATTGTCAACCCTACTTGATGTCAATTACTTATAAGAAAAAACGAAAATGATCTCTTTGTTGCTATTTTTCCTAACATGTATTGGACATGTGAGTTTAATTGTCTAATACTATGCGAAATCTTTAACAATATAGCTTATTTTTAATGCCATGGCTCAGGGATAGGAAAAACAAAGGCAATGTGATGGCTTACTGTTAGAGACACATTTTGTTTTCTGATTCTGCAATCCGAGTCTTAATTCTTTTTGTAGCCAATAATAGTCTGATTGCAATATCGGGTTGTGGTGGTCTTTTGATTACTGGTTAAAATTAACAAAAAAGAACAGGCTAAAGTCCAGCACACTGGAGGCATACAAGAAACCCTATCTAATAAAACAATGAAAAACAATAGCCCCTGAGGTTGATAAAAATCTAAAATGATCAATTTTCATTTTTTTTTGTATAACAGTGTAAAAGGTTGGTTTGCCCTTTGGTACTCTCTTCTTCTGACAAAAAAGAGTGTCTTCTGTTATTTCTCTACCCAAACTTGACTATCTATTGTCAAAAGCTAAAGTATTCAGCATTTTTAATCTCTTATAACTCCTTTTCTCGAAATAAATTATGCCCTTTCTGCTTGTATATCGACATAAAGGGTGAATTCTGAAGACTGTCCAAGCTTGTGTGGTGTCATTGCATTTGTTTTTTGTCCTTAAGAATTGAGCTCTTTTAAAAATTAGAATCATTTTGGGAAGACCCGGCTGATGGAGGGGTAGCAATTATTAGATTTGCCTTTACCATCTCTTCCCTATTTTTCATGGATTAAACATTATGATTTAGTGTTGTTATTCTCATATGGCTGGTTAGAAGTTCAATCCTTACTAGGAGTATTCTGGAATGCAGGTTTCTCATGAAGAGTCTAAGTTAGTAGATATTTCGAAACTTCAAAAAACATTGGAATCATTGAACCTTGAACTGGATGCTGCTAAATTGGCGACAATTAATGAGTGCAACAAGAATGCTGTTCTGCAAAATCAATTGGAATTGTCTTTGAAGGAGAAATCTGCTTTGGAAAGAGAACTCATTGGATCAGCTGAACTGAGAAAGGAAAATGCATATTTAAAGGTGGGTCATTTACTTTCCACTTAAGTTGCTTTGATGGGTTTTTTTGTGTAGATGGTTTCACAGCTAGATTTGGTCCTTCTGAAGTTCTCATATTGCCGTTGAGGATATTCTTGATCGAACTCTTTAAACCACATAATCCTTTTCATATTTGTAATATTAAAAGTCATGAATAATTTGCAGGGTTCAAATTGAAAGCAGGAAAATGATGGCTTTGATATGTTTCTGATTTGACTATATTTTATGTGGACAAGTTGATATTTTGTTTATCACCATAGTATGTGAGCCAGGCATATGGATGGTAGCATAGCAGACAGTCATTTGGTTCCCTTATCCTTAGCTTGTAAATTCTAAGTTTGAATAGTTAAAAGTTTCAGCATAAGGTTTTTGTAAAAATATTTTTCTACATGCTTCCAAGTTTTTGAGTATTGACTTGTTTAGCTAGGTTACACTCCAGCAGTTTGGTTGAGCTCGGAGAGCTTTGGCTAGGGATAATTGAATTATGTATATTATTTCAACCAAAATCAGTTACAACTTTGATGTAACTGGCATCAAAGTGTGCATTGTAGCTCATGCTTGTCTTGTCTTCAAAAGTGATGGAAACAGTCATTTTGTTTAAATTATTGAGCATTGCTCAAAGGAGTTATGAGATACAATGGAGACGTATACCACTCGCTAGTACTTTGCTCTTGAGGTAATACATAATGGCTTTTTTCTTGATTTGAATATTGCCCAAATCTAAAAACGTCGATGTCAAAACTCAGCTATATCAAATGGCTTTTTTCTTGATTTGAATATTGCCTATAATTAATTATGAATTTGGATGAAGAATTAATGAATGAAATGGCCATCTGCTTTACTGGTAATTGTAGGAATGATTGGAGAACCTAAAGATTCTATGAAATGAGTAAAATCAAGAACATTTGTAAGATGTGGGTGCCTGATGGTTGTCATATCTGTTTGTCGAATGTTCTTGTTTCCTCATTTTATCATATTTGTAAAGTTGAAATACTTCTTACGCATTACCTTATTGGTCATATTCTCGGTTCGCTTTCCTTCTTTGTCCTCCATATTTTTGCTTCGGTATGGCTAGTTTGATTAAGAAGCTTTTGCAGGATTTTTGGCAAGATTTCTTCTGAGACTATGTTTGGATTGTAATTATGAAGAAATCCATTTATTTATTGACTCAAATTAGGAACTGTATTGCTTCTTTCTTCAGTTTTGGCTGAGAGTGTTTGATGCATATTGCATTTGTTTGAACGTTTGTTTCGCATCAGGCAAATTACTTGTGGGGAAGATCCTCAATAAATCTGTCACGTTTCTGTCCTCCAATTTACCTCATCTGTTTTTCTGGCAGAGTTCTTTGGATGCCTTGGAAAAGAAGAACTTAGCACTGGAGCTTGGGCTTGTGAAGGCTCAAAAAGATAGTAATAGCAGCATTGAAAAGTTGCAGGAAGTTGAACATAAGTGTTCTGAGCTTCAACAGAACGTCAAAAGGTAGTGTTTCATTTGATGAAAGCATTTTAAGTTTTGTTTGTCTCAATTTCCATTATACAGTTTATTATTATGTTTGATAAAATTACTTGTTTCTTATAAAATTTGAATTTTATGTTGTGCAGTGTTAATATCATTTCTCTTATAAAAACCTTTTAACATCAATGTACTACCTGTTGCTCTATTTTTATTCAGTTTTTACATTTATCATGCTCTTTCATCCTGATCATTGTATTTGTGCTGTTATTTGAATTATAGTCTTGAGGAGAAGCTCTCACTTTTAGAGGATGAGAATCATGTCCTGCGACAAAAAACTTTGAGTGTGTCTCCGAAGCACAACCGTCCTGGTTTTGCAAAGGCACTTTCAGAGGTAAGCTGTTGCATATGAACATGCAGAGAAACATATATGCTGACATACTGTGTCTGTCCTATTCTACTTAGTTAACTGTTTTATGGTTTTGCATTGAATTGACAATTCGCCAACCTACATATTTATTTTGCACTTTGATTTTAATGTTTTTATTGTATGTTACTTCTATGTACAATCTTTGTGAAACTATCATTTTCTTAATGGGGCAGAAATATTCTGGTGCACTTGTTCTTCCCCAGTCTGACCGGAAGCCTGTATTTGTAAGACATCTTCTCCGTCAGTTCTGTTGAAATATGAGTTACACTACATCATGTGATTTTTATTTATTTTCTATTTTCTGTCTTTTTTTATGCAGGAATCACCCACACCTACAAAGCTAATTACCCCATTTTCACATGGATTATCAGAATCGCGTCGATCAAAACTAACTGTGGAGAGGCACCGGGTATTTTCTCCTCTGTTCCTAGACCCTTCAGTTAGATTTTGGAGCTCACTGTGATGTTTTGACTGATAGTAAATATCTTTTGTAGAGAATATAGCATGCCTTGGTCACTGGCATTTTAATTTTATGTGTCACTAATGGAGGTTGAGATGTATATTTGATGTACAGGAGAATTATGAATTCCTCTCAAGGTGTATTAAAGAAGATTTGGGGTTTAAAGATGGTAAACCCCTGGCAGCTTGCATCATTTATAAATGTCTTCTTCAATGGCATGCCTTTGAGTCTGAACGAACAGAAATCTTCGACTTCATAATAGAGGGAGTTAATGATGTTCTCAAGGTCTTCACTTGCTTCAATTATCATTTTTTAAATGGATATCACCAATTCGTGATTGATGTTAATATGTTTGATATTATATTGTTGCTTTACCCATTTTATATTCCTTCACTCACTTGAATTTTTATAGTTATTTTAGAATTATATAGATCCTGAATCATGATTAGAGTTCATCTTGTCTACTTGCTTCTAAAAATCTGTGAACTTTGGTATCAAATTGTTTCAGGTTGGGGATGAAAGCGTTACTTTCCCATATTGGCTGTCCAATGCCTCAGCACTTCTATGCCTCCTGCAGAGAAATTTAAGATCCAATGGTTTTTTGACTACCACTACTCAGCGTTCTGCTGGGTCTTCTGGGTTAATTAGCAGGGTTGGGCACGTGAGTTTACATTTAGAAACATGAACTAATTGCATATTTTGTATATGTTTGCATATTTTTTTTTAATAAATAGAATGAATAACAAGTAGATATCATTGTTTCTTTTATTTGATCATTATCTTTTGGGAAACGTCATACTATTTTTAAATTCACAATTCTTGGGATTATGCATTTTCAGTGGATGTGGAGTGGGTAATTAGTGGGAGGTTTAAAGGAGATGGATTGCTGTGGTTAGAAAAGTGTTCTGATGTGACATAAAGATGACTAAATATTTTGCATGTGAAGTTATTTGTTAATGTTGCTTTTTAGCAAAAAAGCAAAACGCTTCCCTAAGAGCAACTCCAGCAGATTAGGTAAGAGAGCAATACTAGCTACATTTAGCCATTATTGTTCTTTTTTCAGCTCCAACAGATTAGCTCTATAATAGCTAAACTAACATTTTTTCCATAGTAATAGTAATTTCTTGCTATTCACTGTAGCACAATGTTCATGTTTTTTAATATTATTTCTCTCTTATTTTTCCTCTCTTTTCTCTCTCCCTCTTCCTCACCGAGCCATTCTTGGTTTTCTGGACAAACCCACCTAACCAATCCTTCTTCCCCATCTAAACCCAATGAGATTGACGCAATTCCTGAAGACCAAGCTTTTGATTTTCTTCTGTTTTGATTCTATATGGTTTGAAAGTGTGAGAGCTTCCCATTGCAGAGAAAGCACCCAAGCTATGACTTTCCCAGCATGAGCACCAGAACAAACAAAAGATCTGAAATCCAGCTCTTAGCTTCAAACCACACATCAAATCATCTGAAATCCAAACAAAAGATTTCCCAGCATGAGCACCAGAACCCACTGCTACATATGGGGTTCAAATCCACCATAGGCCAACCGTATAAAATCCTTTCTTCTAGTATCAAATCCTTCTTCTGTGGCAGCGTTATTTAAGCTCCAAAAGTTAAAGTTTTCTTGGGTTGTGGTGGTGTAGATGGAGGAGATAATTGCAGAGTCTGGCCATGGGGGGTTTGGGTTGAGTTGGAGGGAGAGAGAAAAGTGAAAAAAAAAATAAAAAAGATTAAATAATAATATTAAAAGAAAAGTAGAGAATGAAATAAAGAATCTGTTGGAGTTTATATAGAAAAATGAGTAGATAAAATAGAGAACAATACTTTTTCACTAGGTAAAATACCTAATGCTGCTGGAGATGCCGTAAAAAGCATTCGACAATGAGGCCAATCTTTTCTCTCTTTTTTGTTTTGTTTTTTTTTTGTAGATTACCAATTCTTTACTCACTTATATGACATATTTTAATTTCTTTCTATTAGAATTTGTACATTCCTGTCTAGTATTTTGAAAAGTAAGTAGAGTGGTGGCTGGGGCAAAACTTAAGATTTTTATGCTACATCATTGTGTGTATGTCATGCTGGTTTATTAAGTAGTGTAAAACCTTAGCCTTTCTAATGTTGATGTGTTCTGTAATTCATTTCTTCTCTTTGTAGAGATTGACATGTTAGTTCTCATACATGTGGCATGCTTTGTTAGTCTTACATTTTTTGTTGTATAATTAGTGAAGTGGAAGTTTTTTATAATTAGTTTAGTAATTGATGCACTTTTAATGGTACACTGACACAAGTTTTGATCTCTTATTGCTTAAGTAGTTCTTGCCTGTGTGGTTCAGCTATTTAATATCTCTCTACTTTTACACATGGTGAATAACTTCTGTATGAGATTCAGCTGATTTGGTTTGTTTCGCTTCTCAGGGACTGAAATCTCCTTTCAAATATATTGGAGGTTTCGAGGATGGTCTTTCTCATGTAGAAGCAAGATATCCAGCTATTCTATTCAAGCAACAGTTAACTGCTTGTGTAGAGAAGATTTTTGGTTTGATTCGTGACAATTTGAAGAAAGAATTATCTCCGCTGTTGAGCTTATGCATTCAGGTGATTGTTCTCATTTAGTTAGATGTGATGTACGAAAGTTTATCAGTAATATGTCAACTATGATGAATTTCTTTTTAATTATATTTTATTCCCCCCTTTCCTGTTTTGGATGTTAATGCATAATCTGAGTGACAGTTTCAGTGCACACGGAAAATGCGTTTAACATAATGGTCTGAAATTCCATCCCTTGCACATTGGTGTTCTTATTTAGTGATACGGTTGAATAGCTTATGTAATTAAATTTTCTATTAAATGATCTATATAGAAAGCACCCTAAAAGGAGATACAGCCTAGGCATAACTTTTAATTTGTCATCCTGATGGCCTTGATACACATAGCACCAACTCTAATGTTTTACTTGACGTGCTACATAGTTGCTTTTCTAATAACTGTTTTCATTGATCACTGTTCTACATATGCTCTCTTCGCTAGGTTCACTATACATGAGCTTAGTGAATTAGTATTTTGTCCCTGTGTTGATTAATTGAATTGTTGTTAGAGGCTTATGTTCTTTGAAAGCTATAAAATGCAGGTTTTTTAATAAATTTTTATCAATGCCTCTATGTATATTACTGGATTGTTTTGTTTTACAGAGGTTATTTCATTTATCTATAGAAACAGGGAGACATATGCAGGAATGTGTTATTTAATTGTGAGGAAATTTGATGGAAAAATCGTCTCAATAACATATGAAGCTTAGTGTCTTCAAGGCTTAACTTTAACATTATATGATTGATCTTACTTGGCTTTGCTTTTTCAGTTATGATTATGCGAATCCATCTGCTCTTTGCAAGTCACTATTTACATCTTTTATGTTTTTTGTGATTATTTGCAAGGCTCCCAAAGCTGCAAGAGTACATGCTGGAAAATCATCTAGATCACCTGGAAGTGTTCCTCAGCAACTGCCTACTAGCCAGTGGGACAATATCATCAAATTTTTGGATTCACTTATGAGTCGATTACGTGGTAATCAAGTATGTGGAATGCAACATTGCCTTCCTTTATCAGCAGTGTGTTTAATAATGTTTTGGTCTATTATTTATTGTTTGTATTTGTCCAAACCATTTGCAAAACGGTTACAGAACATCTGGGAGCATAATTTGTTGTTGTACATTTTGGTCTGTTCTTCATTATATCTAATTCATTTTCCAGAAAATGTTCCAGTGCAACAGTTAAGTTCAAGGAACTAATACCAATGATTTACAAAGCTCATGTGATTGGATATAGTTATTATATCTTTAGATGAGATTTTTGATGGTGTAGCATGTAAATGGTGAGACAAAATAGTGCAGTTTGTTACAGCCTATGAAGCATGGACAACCTTGGACATGGGTATGGTACAACACAGACATGCTGACACAAAAAAAAAAAAACTTAGAAAATTTTAGGAGAGCACACAGTGCAGACCGGGCAATGAAGGGTTATATATCTTAACAAATCCATAGCCATACTACATGTGGACATAAAGTCGAGATTGATGGATATATCTCTCATGTAGCCTCATCTCACATTACCTTTACTACATCACTTATAATTTAGAATCTGGCTAATATATTTAGATATTTCTTTTGTTTTACAAATGACGGTGTTAGAATGGTAGTAATAAACATATGGCAGTATGTCTACTGCATGTTGGAGTAGTGTTTGGAAGTGTCAAATTATTGTAACATTTTAAATTGTTTAACACACGCTTAGGTGTGCAAGAGGTCCCAAGACACGGTTACCTTATAAAGTCATATTAAGTACTCCATTTAAGAACATTCATTTTATCAATTTTTTCTGACATAAAAATTGCTCCTCCAGGTACCCTCCTTTTTCATCCGTAAGTTAATCACCCAAGTTTTTTTGTTCATCAATACCTCACTTTTCAACAGGTAACCATTTTTTCTAGTTTTCTATGTAATGCCATTAAATGATTAATTAGTTTTGTGTACTGAGTTGGTTTTCTTTTGGTGCATTTGGGGGGGTAGTCTTCTACTGCGACGTGAATGTTGCACATTTTCCAATGGGGAATATGTGAAATCTGGTCTTGCAGAACTGGAGAAGTGGATAGTTGGCGCAAAAGAGGAGGTAAATAGAATCTTCACTCAGCATATTAATTGTTACAGTGGTTGAATTTTATGATTTCAGTTCCTGAATCTTTTGCTAAACTGTAGTATGCAGGAACATCTTGGCATGAGCTAAATTATATTAGGCAAGCTGTTGGGTTTCTGGTATAAGCCATGACCCTTTTTGTTGACATTTTTAGAGCTTTCACCTATAGTATCTATACTTAAATGAATTACTGCAATTATTTAGGTAATACATCAGAAGAGGAAAAAATCTTTGGATGAGATAAGACAGGATCTTTGTCCGGTAACATCTCACATATTACTCATCTAAGTTTTTATAATCCTCTTTACTGACTTGAAAACCATTTGGGATTACAAATCAAGTTATTAATATTGTGATTGTCGGGCAGGCATTAACTGTTAGGCAAATCTATCGAATAAGTACTATGTACTGGGATGACAAATATGGTACTCAGAGTGTGTCCAATGAGGCAAGTTGCGTTTTCAGTTCTAGTTCGGTAAATTTGTGTAATATGTTATCCCATACGGTTCTAAATCTTATTGGGGTTGCAGGTGGTTGCTCAAATGAGGGAGATCTTGAACAAGGACAATCAGAATTTGACCTCCAATTCCTTCTTGTTGGATGATGATCTGAGGTAATCTTCTTGTCATCTCAATCATATGCGTAGTTGTCGTAAAACATAATAATCGACAAGAATAAATCAGTAAGATGAATTCCTTGCTTTTGGCAAACTTTTAATTAATCTTAGTCTGATGTTTGTCAAAATTTTCACTCACTTTTTTATGTCCTTGTGGTTTTATGCTTATGTCTTAAATTTTCTTTCTTATTGCAGCATTCCTTTCTCTACCGAAGATATAGATATTGCAATTCCTGCTATTGATCCTTCGGATATCGAACTTCCAAATTTCCTGTCCGGGTATCCTTGTGCACAATTTCTTGGCCAGTATCAAAAGTAAATAATCTCCATTAGCTCCAAAGTTGCCAAAATTCATTTTAGCCTGATATGGCGTTTATCCCAGGATTTAGGTATTGGTTTAACACGTAGGAATCAGAGGGTTTCTCCTTATGTGAAGCAGATAGTCATAGGAAATGCTGAATTATGTTCCACAAAAGTAGTTCTTGGGGATTGATTAGCATGTTTCCCCTATACTACCGGTTGGTTTAGGCAGCAACACGTAGTTGCGTGGAATAGGTCACTACAATATTTGCTTGAAAGGCTGCTTCTTTTTTTATGAAGCATATCCTTTTAAGTTTGTATATGTTTTTCCCTTGGATTTTATGTTCGTATTATAGTGCAGTTCATTAGTTTTCTCTTATTTGTATATTAATTCGAGAGAAAAAAAAATCAAATTGATTTATTGTTGTAAATATTCACTATATTCCACCTAGTATGGGCATTCATTTTCATTTTATTTATCCCTAGCATTTTGATACTTTTTAGCATCACTGTAGTCTGTAGTTAGCATATTCCACTCACCCCCTCCCCAAACCTATATATATATATACGTACGCAGATATACAAATGTGTTGAAATTTACTGTATGAAGTTTACTGGACTTCTATTGTAATTGGGAAAAACTTTAATCCGGTTGTGCTGCAAAATCCCACTTTTACACCCTCAAATAGAAACTTGGCACATCAGCTAAGAGCATAAAATTCAATGGAAATGAAAGCACTTGATAAATTAGCCTATTATCACTTTTCTCGTTCCATTTCAACCCCAATTAACCAACGCCTAAACCACTCCTCCAACCAAACTCTGCCGTCGAAGCCATTGCCGGACTCCGCCGAAGGACAGTTGGAATCAACGCAGTTTTTGAGAATCAAATCAACAACCCTTGGAATCCATCGCTCTTCAGCAACCCATGGGCAGTTGATTTTTGGATCAAATTGGCAAGGCTTCCTCTCGAAGCAAATTCCAAAAGCACATCGTAAAGCACATTACCATTCATGGTTTTTGTGTGTTTGCTCCAAATGTATGAGGAACGTGAGGGCCAACCTTGAAAAGGATCAAGAACCTGTTTTTCCCACAAAAGCAAATATCCATTCAAGGGATCAGCTGATTTCATTGCCACAGCCCATGTCAACCCACTGTCTCAATGGTTTGAGTTTCTTCAGATCTGTTTTGTATACGGACAAAAAAGCTTCTTGGCCGAACAACGCTCCACAGATGATTTTCTTGAGCTTGAATTGGTTGGGCAATAGCTCCGGTGGTGTGCCGATGGGCATTTTATCCACAAGGTTTGGTTGGGTTGTTCTTTTATGGGGTTCAGTGGCTATGTGAGAACTATGGAGGTGGCTTTTGGCGGATTCCGGCGACAGTGTTCAACTGGTTTAGGCATAGAATGAAATGAGAAATTATGGTTTGGTTTGGGTAGGATCAGGTGTATTCAGCTTTATTTTATTTGGTGGTTTTAGCTGATTTGTCAAATACCTATTGGAGGCCATAAAAGAGAGCTTTGGGCTCTCATTGTAATTGCAGTTATGAGGTGACGTTTGAACCAAGATTTTTTCTGGATGGATGGGGTAGGGTTTTAGTACATACGCCACATAATATAAATGCGAGAACTTTTCCCTAGAAAAAAGAAATATTAAATGAATGGATCGTGTAAGATTTTACTGCTTGTGCCTGCCCTTCCCCAAAAAAGGCATTAAAAGTAGAGAAAATCGAATTTCCACGATGACCTTTATGATGTAATTTAAGAACACAAAATCTTCTTGTATCCCAAAAATGGATTTTGGCCGGAATCATAACCGGATATCATCATATGATTCTGCAAAAATTTACCTTAAAATGGTGATTTTGTGTGGCGTAATCCCCTTTTTCCATTGGTTGGTTGCACAAATAACTTCCATCTGTCAAACCCTAAGAACTAAGAAGCAGGGACTGTTGTGGTAGATTAAAGGCAATGTGAAAAAGCTAATAAATCTACAAAGGGTTCTTTAAACGTGTGAGTTTGAACATTCTATGGCGTGTAAAATTACTCAAAAAGAAGAAGGAAGAACAGCAGACGCAATTGTCCATCATGGGTGTCTTCTTCTAAAGAGACATTAGATGGTATTGACTCTCACATTGCCTAGTCCTTCCAACAAGGAGAAATTATTTTGGTAAGCCTGGTTCTGTCAACAATTCATAAGTAGTTGCAAGAGAACCACATTGTTGTAGATCGGCCGACGAGAATGACGGCCAGACCGACGGATTCCGCCTCGCCGTTCTACTTCGTGGGTGCGGCGGCGGAAGCTGCGGCGGAGGAGACCGTGAACTTGAATCCTCGCTCGAGCTACTGATGCCGTCGGAGCTGCTCATGGTACTAACTGCAAAAGCCAATGTGCTTCGACTGGAGCTCAGTGGCCTCTTCGATATCCCTCCTCCCACATGACTTCTCAAATTTTGGTTCTTGTCCCACACATGATTGAAGGCAAGCAGGTTTCTCCGTTTCCTGGTGTAGGCATTTTCCGGCTTCCCGACGTCTTTAATGGAGGAAGAAGATGACGCCTCCGCTAGACTCGTGAAGGACTTCGATTTCCCATTATAGAAATTTGATATGCCTCTTCTGCAACCATGACATCAAACCATCATCAGAACACTCACATAAAAACAGCAAGATAGCTTCCATTTCTCATCTACTTTGGTCAAAATACCCACAATTTTGTTTGTAGCAAGATTGGATATCTTCTTCATGCTAATATATAGATTACTAGTTTTGTAATAAAACCCACATGAATTTTTTTTCAAAAACACAAAGCAATGAGAGATTCAAGACATATTAAACCCTAATTTTAGTGATCTTTCCTTGTCCCAATATGTCCTATATATTTTCTTTCTATTTTTGTACATTTGAGCATACCATATTTACAACAGGATCACACATTTATGGGTTTTTTTTTTTTCTTCAAACCTTTTAATTTTGGAAACAGCCAAATATTTGTTTCTTTCATAGAAACATAAAATGAATATATGCATACATATAAGGAAAAAATTATAAAAATCTTATTTAGCTGATCTCTTTCACTCTAACCCTCACAAAAATAAAAAATAAAAAATAAAAGAAAATAAAACCTGATGGGCAGAACCTCCTCCAACGCTTCCATCACATCCCAAAGGCCCTCTATACGAACTCTGCGCCTCGTTTTCGCCGAAATCCTCACCGTCGGAGCCTAGATCGCTGTTCGTCCCGATCGACGACGACGAACTGCAGTCGTTCAAATCGTCGCCGTCCACCTCCTTCGCGACCAACACGTCGGCGCACGACTTCCCGCCTCCTGGCAATCCGGCCGTCTTACTATCCAACTCAATCGACATCCTTAGTATTCTTCAAAATTTTCCGTGGAAGAAAGAAGAAGAAGAAAGAAGAAGGAAAAGGAGAAGAAGAAAAGGGAAGGAAGGAGTGGGTTTAAATTACTTATTACCAGCACACATAAATATATTTGTAGTGTTAATTAATTAGTAGGTAATGGGGGAATTAATTAATTAATTAGTATTAGACAATTAGTAAAGGTGGTGTTGTAAAGGATAAAAAAAAAAAAAAGAAAAAGAGAATTGTTTAATATTTTTCTCATTTACTAGTCTTGTCGTGGCGATCCGGCCTTATCCTTATCCCCATGGGCCCCCCCTCCCCCATCCATTTGGCAAATATAATAATGAGCTCTTAATCACCCAATTCACCTCACACTCTTCTCACCATGCATCCTCATCTCATCATCTTTGCACCTACTAATATCATTTTCTTTTTCTTTTCTTTCTTTTTTAAGTTGAAGAACTTTTTTTTTTTGTTTAAATTTTATTTTGTTATATTTCTAATTGGGTATTCTTAATTTTGAATAATATTGTAATATATATTATTAAATTTAAAATACAAAAAGTTTAAAAATAAAATGACACAACTTGGGTGATCAACCACCTTAACAATACATAAAAAGTAATTTTGACCGCTAAGATCGATGGAGCCAAAAATTATTATGGATAAAAATCAAGAGCTAAAAAAAATTTATTGATCAGTTTTTCCTCCCTCCGTCTTGTCCCTGACAATTACTTGGATGTTGGGGGTGGTTAGAATTATTCTTCTTTATAGGATAATAGTCATTTTCGTGAAAAGTGCTATTTTAAAGAATAATGTATAAATAAACAAAATAATAATTATTACAGGGACTATTACGTGTACCAATTATGTCCTTAATTTTTTTTTTAATATTTTATGGGTATTTATCTTACGTACTTCTTATAATTTTATCTCATATTTATTTATTTATTTTTTAAAATGAGAAATTTATTTAAATAAATCGATTTCTTATTTGCCAAGACAATATTGGAGATCCTAATTAAGCATTATCGGGTAGTGTCCGAATTCACGTGGCACAGACCAAAAACGTTAATCGATGCGCCAGGACACCTTTTTCTGCCTGTTAAGTAACGGACGGTGTGTAGTGGCAACACGTGGAATCATCTGGACGGTTGGAGCCAATATTTTCTTCGGTATTTTGTTTGGGTTGGGTTGGGTAACGTGCATTGACGCGCAAGCACGACAGCGCAACTCCTGTCCCTTTTTATGTTTTGGTGAGACTTATCCAAAAATGGGACCCACACGTCAACCCCCGTGACTCAGCTCGCCTGCCTCGTCTTCACTCATCTTTTGCCGTTGTGGATAAGTGTGAGTTTGGTAGCATATATATATATATATATATATATATATATACCCTTCATCTCTCTAAGCATTTATGAAGTGCAACAACATATATATAGTTTTTCCTTTACCACCGTCCACTCCAAACTATAATTTACAATAACAATTCGATTTGGTTTGTTATTAATCATTCTTAGATGATTATTTATTTATTTATTTATTTTTGTCTGTTTGAAAAAGTATTATGATACGATATAAAAGTATTTGGGAAAAATATTTTAATAGTATGCCAACATTAGACAAATCTGTTAATATTAGGTATATCTGGTTTGATATATTATGTATAAACTAGCACATAATCTGTGCATAGCGCGAGATTTTTTATTATAATTTAATTTAAAAACTTGAACGCATCTCATCTTACTTTTCATTTTAAGTTAAAATTGATGTGTGAAAAAATCTATCACATTTTTAATAAATATACATACTAAACGTTATATACCAGTATATTACTAGACATTTATTTTTTTTTTTTAAGTGCACTAAACATGTACTTAATGAAAAGTATAAAAGAAAAAAAAATATATAGCAAGAAGGACACTTGATGAATTCTGATGATCAAACTATTAATAGAAAATAAGTAGGAAACTCTGATATTGTATGTTGATGTGAACTTATTATATTACAATACAAATAAAACACATAAAGTTCTAATCATTTCAGAATAATATAGAGTAAAATAAACAAAATCTTCTCTTTTTTTTTTTAATACAAAATAAAACACACATTTCATTCAACATTTAATGGAGTCAAATAAATTTCTTTCAACACTTCCAAAAAATGCTAGAAAATTCGAGTAAGTCACAAAAGTGAAAACAAATCCAATAAAATATTCAAATGAATTAAAGAATAAAATCTTATTGGTGTGATACCTATATTTCAATACAATGAAATTTTCTAGAGAAACAAACACAAAAATAATCAATTTATAGTAGTCGTGAAAAATTTATACATAGATATGTAAAGATAAATTAAAAAATGATATGATAAGCATTCTACAAAAATGAAGAAGAAGCATTTTGGAAGGAAAATTCTTTTTGTTTACCTCTACAAAAATGAAGAAGTATTTATGTATCTATTTATACATAGATTCCCAAGCATATAACTCGCGTTATATGCAAGGTTCTTTATTATATTTGATTTTGAAACTTAAACGTATCTCTTTTTTTTTTTTTTTTTAATTTTAGGCTAAAATAGTTATGTTAAAAAATCAATCATCCCTCTTTCAATAAAAAAACCTGCTAAAGGTTATATTTAAATACAAATAAAATTCACATAATTCTTAACGTTTGAAAAAACAAAAAATGAGTACCAAATAAAACAAAATCTTTCAATCAAGATTTAATGCAATCAAATAAAATCATCTATCTTATTTCAATACAAATAAAACATATATAATTCCGTATATTAGAAGAAGAAAAAATACAAAGCAAAATAAACAAAATCTTTATTTTTAGAATACAAAATAAAAGAAAATATTTCATTCAACATTTAATACAAAAATACTTCCAAAATCCAAAAAAAAAAAAGGTTGATATATTGTCAATTGTATTAGGTGCTTACTTTAGTATCGATTTGTCTTATATTGCTTTCAAAAGCAGAGAAATAAAATAGACACTTAAAAATATGCTTGAAAATCCAAGTAAATTACGCCAAAAAAAAAAAATCCATAAACATTCAAATGAATTATAATATAAAAGCTTTAATTTTAGTTTAATGTATATATATAAATTAGAATATGTTAAATAGAAAATAGAAAATAAAAAAAGAAGAGGTTAAGAAGAATAATTACCTCAAAGTTGAATTTTTATGTCAATAGATTATGTTTTTGTTAATGTTGAAGAGTGGAGAAAAAGAAAAATAGAGGTGGAGAGAAAAAAGAGGAGAGATGTTAATGCTGGAGAGTGGAAGAGAGAGAGAGATGTGAAATGAGAGTGAAAGACTTAGAGAGAAAAAGAGAGAGAGATGTGGAGAGAGAGGAAAACAAAGGAGAGAGAGAAACATATAAACTGGTTCAAGAGGGAGAGTGGAATAAGAGTGAATGACTTGGAGAAAAACTGAAAAGAGAAAGAGAGAGAGAGAGAGTGTAATGCCTCGATATTTAAACTAGCAAATATCGAAGTCATTACGCTGCAACTTTAGAAATATAATTTTACAGCGGAATATGTATATAATTTTTTCCTTTTTCTATGGCCTATGAATAGTTTGCACAACACAATTGAGCTGACTAAAATACCCAAGGTGATATATTATTTAATAAAAATAGAAATATGGTTTCATTACAACATATGTACACACTAGGTGTACCAAATATAAGCCACAGATGGCACCAAATTAATAGAGTAATACTTTTCTAGTTTGCACACATCACATTATCTAATAAAAGTGATTAACATAAATGAGACTGGCTTCATAGAGTAAGCATCAATCTCGTAGCAGGTAATCTATCAACCATTAAAACCAATAAAATGACTATTGTCCTCACTCTCTATTCCTGCATCAAGGTCTATGTAAATATGGCGTTATCATATTTACATAGACAAACAAGTGAGTAATCTATTTTCTTAGAAATAAAGACTAAAAGACTAGTTTGAGACAAAGTAAGATTTAAGGAATAAAATATATAATGATGAATGAGATACGAATGCAGCATAGTGACATATTAATTTGAGTTTTATGATAATATTTCTTCAGACCTCTCGTCATGAGCTCTCAGCCCGTTCACGTCCGTTATATCCCTCACACTTTAAAGTTTTACCTGTTTGGTCTTTGGACTACACCTTACTTAGTTATATATTAAGCCTGTTGGACGGTTATATACCCCCATCCACTGAGATACCGACAGTTCCTCATGGCAATTCACCCAGCTTGTTTGTAAGGTGGCTATCTTATCAGCCCATATTATTAGATACATTATGCAACAAATGTAATGCAAAATTATATCAATAAGACAAAATAAGAATTCCTATGACAATAAAACAAAGCTAATACTCAGTAAGTACATCCATACTTACTCCCCTTAGTATAGAATTTCTGCTCCACTTCTGCATACAAATACATACATGCAAACCATATTTATATATTAGTTCATTCTCAAATAATATCATTGTTTAAAGACCTTCATCTTTTTATATTTATTTATTATCCGTCACTTCATCTTTACTTACTCATTTTATCATATAAATCTGAGATAGTTACTTATAACTAGTTTTATTCCTGAATTTGTTTTTGGTGACGAGACTAATGGCCAATATCACAAAATAAAAACTAGTATTATAAATAATATATATAAAACATTACTCATATTTCGCGGATGAGACTGATGGTCCGTACCGCCAAAAATATGAATGACAATAAAGTAAATGACTGAATATAAATACTTAATTCATATTTCAGGGTTTGAGACCAATGATCCGTACCGCCAAAAATATGAATTAAAATTTAAATGACGATAAAATAAATGACTGAATGTAAATACTAAATTCATATTTAGGGGTTGAGACCAATGGTCCGTACCGCCAAAAATATGAATTAAAATTTAAATGACGATAAAATAAATGACTAAATATAAAAGCTATAAAGTAAATAATATAGATAATTTTTTAATCAATTTGTTTATGCATTCTTATCATTAATTCCTTTATTACCTTATTTTACATCATAAGCTTATTGGGTCTTAAACAATTAAATGAGAACAAATAATATAAACAATAAATCATTATAATTACACAAGGAACACTTACCCAATAGCCTTGAAGTAGAATTCCACACAACCTTCTCTAGGTAGCTAATTATAAAACTAAGAACACTTGAAGAGTACAAGAAGGATTTAAGCCATGTGATTTTTGATTTAGAGCTAAAGAAGAGAGAGAGAGAGAGAGAGAAGGAGCAAGTAATATTTTCTTGCTAAGAAAGTGAAAGAGCTTAAGTGAAAGAAATGAATTACCTAGGCTCCTATTTATAAGAGATTGAGTGGTTAGGATTAATCCTAACACTTTTGATCCAATGGTTAAACTCAAGCTTCTATCTATTAGAGAATGGATGGCTAGGATTCATTTTCCTACTTTTAATCCAAGGGTTGAGAGGTATTCAACTAAAAACATGAACCTAGTCCACATTCCAAGATTCTAGTCTATCTTATCATTTTTCGTCCAACATGAGGGCAGTGCACTCCGATCTATTTTTTTATATCCAAACGTACTCCGATTGACATGAAATTTTGAGGGTAGATAGAGGACTCCGAGACAAACATTTTATATTTTTGGTTCGACTTCATCCGAGTTCGTTTGACTCAGTTTCTGGCCCCTACAAAATTTCCCACGAAATTAGACTTTAAACTAGTTGCATTCACACTTGCCACTTGCCCACTTGCTTCATTAAATTCCCATGATATTTCTAATAATCATACTTACTAGAAGCTTTCAAGAATTCAACCAAAGTGGCTAGCCTACCGTTTCTTAGTAGTTTTAATCTTTACTAGACAGTATGAAAATTAAGACACTGCTTTTTAAGCCAAAAACTAAAATACTTCAAATCAATTTTTGATTTCACCAAACACTCATATAAATAATTTATTCACTAAATTGATTTTAATCATGTCTATAAACATACTTATGATGCTAAATTTGAGAATTAAATTGATACTAAAAAGAAGTCAATAATCAATGTAACATATACCCTTAACACCAAATAGCTATTTAATATCATTGCTCTAATTAATTTATTATTATTATTTAATTTTTTTAATATTATTTAAATGGGAATTTAAAATCTAGGTCGTTACAAATTATGCCTTAAAAATTCAGTTTAGCATTAAAATAAAAATGAATCATGCCACGTGTTGCAATATTATGACACTTCTAAGAGTGATTCGACTTATATATATATATATATATATATATATATATATGATACATTTACTTTAAATAACAAATATACCTTAAATAATAAATTTTAAAAAATAAATAAAGAGAGGGAAAGGGGCAATGTCCCCTTGCAGAGGGAGAAGGTGGTCTCTCCTAATATTGAGCAGCAAGACAGTTTTTACAGGCCCACCCATAAGGGTTTTGGACTGATTTTCAGCCTAGTACGTACCCGCAAGCGGACATCCTTTTAGCTATTCACCCATTAACGGGCAAATAGCGGTATATATATAGGTATGTGCAAGCGGACTGTTAAGAATATTATGCTGTTATTATGTTTTCTTATATATTATAGGGCATAGTCTAGGGTTTCTTGCTTATCACTCATAGCATCTCTATATGTAGAGGCCTCTGTAATCACATCAATAGAAGAGAATATACAATGTAGCCTATTATATGTTTCCTCTCTTTCTTCTCTCACTCCTTCCACTCTCCAATATATTTGACATGGTATTAGAACCACTTTTTTGTGGCCTTTAATAAACGTCTTTTTTGGTGTTTTCCTTTTAACAAATTTTAGTCTCATCACCCTACATCAAGTGCCGCCAAAATTTTTGCTACCCATAGCCTCAAAATTCGTATCAACCTGTAAATTCAGATCTAGTTAGTCCATTCGCCAATGGTGTCCAAACGAGCCACCAGGCCCTTAAAGAATCTGCCCATTATGTTACATGCTGCCACAAAGCCCCGATAGTCTTGGTAATAGTGCCAATCAATAGATCAGGGCCAGACGAGTATAGAGCCACCGAGTACAGCCTTATTAGAACTGCCATGTGTCAGATTAGGTGACTTGTTTTCACAAGTCTTATCGTGGACCCCAACCTTTTATGTTCTCATTTATTTTTCACTTGCCTATATGTCTCACATTCATTAAGCTTCTTCTAGAAGCTTTGACAAAAAGCCTTTCTTGTTGAAGCTATTCGGTCATTAAGAGATGAAGAAGGCAGCAACATGAGTGAAAAAAAAAATAGAAGAGAAGAAAAGCTAAAGTTGTTGAGAGAGAGAGAGAGACTTGTCTTGCAAAGAGAAGAAGAAAATACACAATTTTTCTTTAGTTTAATCTCACGTTTGGAAAGCTGAAAAGCTTAAAGAATTTTAGATAATATTTTCTCTTTTGTATTTAATTCCCTTTTGTGCGAGAGTGAGATTGGGGTATATTGTGGCTTTTGAGTTTGAGTGGTTTTATTTGTATTACTCTTTGTAAAACTAAGGTTTCCGAAACCACCTCTCCAAATTAAACAATATACTCTCGCATTTTACACACACAATCGACAATAAAACGCATTTTAACAGAGTTCAAAAGTCATAAACATGCATGTAAAATCATTCGATGAATCCATCTGTTAAAGAATCACAACGAGTATTTAATTGAGATCAAATCATCCACCGTATCCGTAGATCACGACGAATATTAGTCTCAATCCAATCATTCGATGTAACCCCAGATAGAACACAATGAATATTGAACAAAGCATGAAATCACAAAAGGTGCTCAATCACATAAAGTAATAAACCATGGAATTGATTTTGAACAAATAAAATATCAAATTGTATGCATAAAATCACGAGAATACAACTATTTATCATTGACGAGGCTTCATCTTCAACCTTAGTCGGAGGTTTAGCCTCTCATGACAATAATAAACAAGAAACTATCAATTGAAATCATTCAGAAAATAAACTTACAATAAAAAAGCGTTTGCAAAGACCTAGGTATGACAAAAGTCGTGTTTTTGCTCTCTACAGCGCCTCCCCACGTGTTTCCCTAGAGAAAATATGGTATTTATAACCCTAAATTAGGGTTTGAGGGCTGCTGGACACGTGTCAACACATGGACCGTCCGAACGGGAAAATCATTGTTCGGACGTCCTACGAACGGAGGCCTTTTTGACCTAGTTTTCGTCTGAATTAGCAAACTCTTGTGAAAATATGAATTTGTAGATATTTGAGTTAGCTTTCCAATGACACCAAGAACGCCTCAATCCGAGTTTTACAGCTCTAGGTCTTTTTAGTAGGACTCATCGGGTGTAAATTATCGCTCGATCCAAATTTGCTGTCAAAGCTCCCCGAAGTGTCTTAAGCCACATAATCAATGGAATTAGGCATAGTTTTCTTTTAGCAACCTACAAAACAGTAAAAACAGTAAAAACATAGAACTACACAAAATATCAGATAATAATAAGGTTAAAGGATTAATAAATGTAAATTAAGGGCCCTAAATATGCAATATTTGACACTCATTATATACTCCCAGTTTTCTATGTTGATTAACCTAAGAACCCGATGTGGATTTCTTTTGTTATTTTTATTAAACCCAGGACTCGGTCATCCAAATTGATTTAATTAACTAATCTATACCACATGTATATGTTGATCAAGCAAATACATATGAGGAATTCAAGAAAACAAGAATTAATCAAGTTAAATACACCAAAGTATAATTGTAGCATAGGCGCCAATATTGCAATCCTAAATAGACATGACTAGGGCTTCAATCTAGCTCCAATTAAAATATAAACTACGTAACAAAAATAAAGGTGGGAGAGAAAAAAATCCAAACTCCTCTTGATCTAGCCTTCAATTCCTTTCTAGAGCTTGTGCCTCTTTTCCCCCTCTTTTCTAGAAGCTAAGAGGTCTATTTATAGGCTTAGAAATACTTTAGAAACCCTAAAAATCATAGGGTTTAGTCCTAGTGCAACTAGGACTTGTAAAGCCCTAATAGGGAAAGCAAAATAAGTCTAGCCACAGCTTCTGGAATTCTACAGCGCACGAGTGCACTCCATCTCATCCCATATGCGCTCGATCGCACGTTTGCAATCGAGCCATGGGTCTTCTGCAATTGATGCTTTTCTTGTGCGCACGATCAAAGCTGCACTCGCTCCTTGGCTGTGGTCGCTCAAGTGCTTTTCGCTCGATCGTAGGTATGGTGCGATTGATCGCACTGACAAAATCTCCAGTATTTCCCAAATTTGCTCTTTAGGCCTGGTACTTCCAAAAATGCTTCATTTTCTTCCAAAAACCTATAAAACAAGGAAAATACAAAAAGAAAGTAAAATAGCACAAACTAACAAAACTAAGAGATTAACAACTATAAATTCAGGACCTTAAATATGAATATTTAAGCATTTATCAAGCATATTATTGACCGGCTTGAAAAACAACTACAAGATTGGAAATTGAAGTTCTTGTTGCAGGCAGGGAAGGAGGTACTCTTAAAAGCTATGGTTCAAGCTATCTCGACGTATAGCGTGAGTGTCATTTTGATGCCTAAGGGGTTGTGCTTTAACATTAATTCAATTATGCAAAAATTTGGGTGGAGTCACCAAAGTAATTCCTTGGGGATCCTATGGATGAGTTGGAGTCATATGGGGGTAACAAAGGATAAGGGAGGAATGGGGTTTAGGGAGTTCCATTGTTTCAACAAGGCTCTCTTGGCGAAGCAACTATGGCACCTTTAGCATACTTCGGACAACTTGATAGCAGAAATCATGAAGGCCAAATATTATCCTAATTGTCAAGCGATAAATGCTCAATTAGGTAATAAACCTTCCTTTGCTTGGAGATGCATATATAGTTCAAAGGATCTCCTTCATGAAGGTTTGGTGTGGAGGATTTATAATGGGGAGAAGGCTTGTATATGGGGAGACAAGTGGTGCCCATTTCGAGTATCTACAAAATCTATTTTGTTCACGATTTAACCTTTCTGGAAGTGAAGGTGAGTGTGCTATTTGATAAGAATTTGAATAGATGGGACCAAAATAAGCAAGAAGATTTATTTGCTGCATAGGAGGTTGAGGCAATTGCGTCCATCCCCTTAAGTTGCACCAACCAAGAGGATATATTGATATGGAGAGGGACAACAAATGAGGTTTTTTTAGTCAAGAGTGCATATCATTTAGCGAAGGAGATGGTGGATAGGGCAATGGCAGGTTCTTCTAAGGGGTTCCCACAAAAGGAGGTTTGGACAAAGATATGGCATTTGAAGGTACCAAATTCTAAAAAAAAAAAAAAGAGCGTGTCATGATATACTCCCTACAAGGGACAATTTGCGTCGAAGAAAAATTCTAAAGGATCCCATGTGCCCTATCTGTGGGTTAGAGGCGGAGACAACCTTGCATATTTTGTGGGAATGCCCGTCAGCAATGGACGTGTGGGGGAGGGGGGAAGTTGCAAAAAATTTCAAAAAAATTCATAAAAAGGCTGGGCCTTCATCAACGTCGTTGATGATGTCCTTCGTACCTACAATGAAAACGAAGTAATTTTCTTTGTGAGTCTAGTGCGACAATTGTGGTTTAGGCGGAATGATCATCTACATGAGGGGACATTTACACACCCAGATGTGCTGGTCAGGAAGGCACAGAATGCACTGGCAGATTATGAAGAGGTGTCCAATAGTATCAAGGGGTTGGTCCAAATGAAGAGCATCAAAAAAGTATGTTGGAAAGCTCCTCCACAGGGTATGTATAAGGCTAATTGGGATGCATATGTGAATTCACAATGTGATTGTTACAAATTAATGTGTGATTCTAGTTAAATGTTTACTTTGGTTGTGTTTTACTAAACTCTAGTTTGTAGTAGGTGGAAGTGTGTGTGTGTTGTGAGCCAAGTTGTGGTTCTAGAACTTATTTTGTAAAAGGTTTCTCTTGTTTTTGTATAGGGTAGCTGCAGAAAAAAGTGTAATGTAAGAAAAGAATAAGAAGGAAATAGAAGAAAGTCAAGAGTCACTTTGCAGAAAATTGTTCTTCTTTTCCCCTGTTTTTCTCTTGCCTTTACTTATATTCTGCAGAATTTCTGCAACAGTTCTTCTCTTTTATTCTTGTGCTTCCTTTGTTTAATTTACTGCCCTTGGAATGTGTATTGCTGGAAAATCTAGCCAACAGAATTTAGTATTAGAGCTTGGTTCAAGGAAGTGTTTTAGGCAGAAACTTGAAGAGAAAGAAAAGGATAAGTTAAAGGAGAAGCTATGACTTACACAAGCAGCAATGTAAATTGGAGTAATGTCTAGGTACCAGTTTTTTTCTGGTGAAAATTATGATTTTTGGTCTATAAAGATGAAGACATTGTTTGTCTCTATAGATTTATGGGACATGGTAGAATCAGGATATGAAATACCTGAATCTACATCAAGCTTGACCAATGCTCAAAAATTGAAGGAGAGGAAAAGCAAGAATGTTGGAGCTCTTGGGATGATTTAAAGGGGAGTTTCAGAAA
The DNA here is from genome assembly GCA_013348765.1 of Carpinus viminea. Lineage (NCBI taxonomy): Eukaryota > Viridiplantae > Streptophyta > Magnoliopsida > Fagales > Betulaceae > Carpinus > Carpinus viminea. The sequence goes on from CP054674.1 coordinate 11,386,012, forward strand.
CTATTTTTCCAAGAATTATGGGAGCAACAAGAGCTAAAAAGGCTTGAGCCATTCTCCAAGAATAATTTCAAGGAGATAAAAAGGTAAGAGTCATCAAACTCCAAACTCTTAGAAGAGATTTTGAAAATATGAGAATGAAAGAAAATGAAAGTGTGAAAGATTATTCCGCTAGATTTTTGGAGTTGGTAAATCAAATGGAAGCTTATGGTGAAGATATGATTGATCGTAGAATTGTGGAAAAAATATTGATAAGCTTGAATGAAAACTTTGATCCTATGGTGGTTGTAATTGAAGAAACAAAAGACTTCTCTAGTTTAGGAGTTTAAGAGTTGTTGGATTCATTAAAATCTCTTGAGCAAAGGTTAGAACAATACTTTGAAAAGTCAACAGAGAGTGCATTTCAATCTAAGCTCATTATTAATTCTAAAATTCTAAAAAGAGAACATTAAGTCATGAATAAGGTGAAAGGGACTGAACTAGAGGAGGTAGAAGTTTTAGAGCAAGAGGAAGGAAGAAGTCCAAGAGGAAGAGGTAGAGGCAGTTATGAAAGAAAATCAAGTGTGGAAGGCTCTTCACAAAGACGTAATATTTGCAAAAAGAGTAGTCATGTTGAAAAAGATTGTTGTGGTTCAAGGGAAAGTCTTAATATTTTAATTGCAAGAAGTTTGGCCACTTGCAAAATGATTGTAGATTTTTGAAGAACAATCAACAAGCTAATTTCTAGGAGAAAGAAAGTGAAGGGAACTTGTTCTATGCATGTCAACATGTTTTAGATAGTGGTTGTAGCAATCACATGACACCGGAGAAGGAAATTTTCCTTGACATAGACACTTCATTCCATTCAAAAGTGAAGATGGGAAATGGTGTTGTGGTATATGTTAAAGGAAAAGACAATGTTGGAGTTGAAACCAAGAGAGGGTTGAAGAAAATTCGTGAAGTTTTATTTGTTCCGAAGCTTGATCAAAACTTGCTTAACATTGGACAACTTATGGAGTATGATTATGTTTTTCATTTTGAAGGTCGTACTTGTACAATTTATGATGAAGGAAGAGAAAAATTGGTTGTGGCTAAAGTTAAAATAGCTCCAAATTGAAGCTTTCTACTCACTTTCAAATATGAAAAAGACATGGCTTTAAAAGCTGGTCTACTTGATGAACCATGTTTGTGGCATAAAAGATTTGGTCATCTAAATTTTCAAAGTCTCGAGCTACTACATCAGAAAAATATGGCATAAGGGCTTCCTATTATTAGTGAAAAGAATGAAGTTTGTAAAGGTTGTGCTTTTGGGAAGCATCATTAACATTTTCAAAAGGAGTAGCATGGAGGGCCAAGAAGATGTTGGAGTTGGTGCATACTGATGTTTGTGGGCTTATACAAACTCCTTCTCCAAGTATTTCATTCTCTTTATTGATGATTATAGTTGCATGACTTGAGTTTATTTCATGAGACAAAAATTTGAAGTGTTTAATATCTTTAAAAAGTTTAAAAGTCTTGTTGAAAAGCAAAGTGATTGTTTTATTAAAGTTTTGAGAAGTGATAGAGAGAATGAATATACATCAAATCAATTTCATAAATTTTGTGAAGATGAGGGTGTGGAGAGGCAATTGAAAGTCTTTTATACTCCACAACAAAATGGGTATCCGAGAGGAAGAATCAAATTGTCATAGAGATGTCCAACTCTATATTGCATGAAAAAAGGATTACCAAAAGCATTTTGGTCTAAAGCTGTATACACAGCTGTTTATTTGATGAATAGATGTCCAACCAAGGCCGTGTGAGATAAAACACCAATTGAAGCTTGGAGTGGAAAAAAACCATCAATCAAGCATCTCAAAGTGTTTGATTGTATTTGCTATGTTTAAATTCCAAAGGAGAAAAGATACAAGTTGGATAAGACAAGTGAGAAGGGTATATTTGTTGGATATAGCTCAATGTCAAAGGGTTATAGGCTGTACAACATGAAAACCAAAAAAGTAATCATCAGGCGAGATGTCTTATTTGATGAGAAAGCTAAACGGAATTGGGAGCAAGGCCAAGTTGAAGAACAATTGGTTCCAATGACTATTTTACAACAAAGTCCAGCCTAAGGAAGTGCAAGCAATGATGATAGCACTCACCCATCAACAAGTTCGACTCCTTCACCAAGCTCACTGATGTACAAATTTACTTGTACTCGTAATAGCATGAGTCGTTGTTTGTGTAGCGTTGCACAAGTACGAGATCGTATTCACAGGGAATCACATTTGTATAAAACTAATTCTATGCCTAAACTAATTCTATCTTAACCTAGTTCCAAGTTCATAGATTGGTCGTGCTTAAAATGTAAATTAAACTAAATGCTTAAAAACAAATAGATAAAAACATTAAGGTCTAAAATTCACCTCACCACATTAATAAACATATTAATATGCTTAGTTCATACTCCCAAAACAATTAGGATACACCTACTTAGAGCGCTAACACTTTGTTCATACAACCGTCTATCAATAAAGCACATATGCATGTTCTATTGCTATTATTAAAATATAGTTGAATCATCTGATGTATTTACTGTTAAACAGTCACAACGGATATTGAATCGAAATTAACTCATCCGATGTATCATTGATCACAATGGATATTGGACTCGATAGAATCATTCAATGTACCCCGGACCAATCATAACGGATATTGGATGTTTAACAATTCAAAAACAATAATTAACACAATTTTGTCACGAAATTAAGTTAAAACGAACACACAACATTAAAACGACAAATGAAGTATTAAACTAAATACAAAACATGAAGATAATTAAATGGCGATACTACATCTTCAACCTTAGTTGAAGATTTAGCCTCTCATGCTAAAGAGAGAGACAAATTGACAAACAAAAATAAGCATTTAATAAATAAATGACAATTTAGAGGGTTTATAGTGAAAAATAGAGAGGTTTTGGCCTCTGAGGGTGCCTCCAAACGTAGGTTACAAAATATATATAAGGGGAAATTACACTTTATGAAGTATACCATTTCACTTTTACCTCCAAAGTTTAAAAGTGACACTATCCCAAACTTTCAAATTGCGCAATTTAACCATTTGACCTATTTTTCCCAAAATACCCTAACACTTTTTTCTTTTTTCTAAAAATTAAAAAAATATATAAATATATGTTGGGGTGGCGAACCACCATAGGTGGTGAGCCACCCGCTCTTGTTTTGGTTTTTTGGATTTTTTTTTTGAAAAAATTTGAGAAAGTATTTTGAGAATAAATAGAAATGTTAAATTGTCACAATTTGAAAGTTTTTTTATTTAAATGGAAAACTAATGTGTTGCCATGTCATGATGCAAGGTGCAATTTTGTGTTGTTGAACCCAAAACTTTGAAGAAGCAATGAAAGAAGAGAGTTGGAGAAAAGCTATGAAAGATGAAATTGAAGTTATTGAAAAAAATAGAAATGAAAGTTGGTTGATAGGCCTCAAGACAAAGAAATCATTGGTGTGAAATTGATATATAAAGTGAAGTACAATGCAGATGGGTTAGTTCAAAGAAACAAAGCAAGTTTAGTTGCAAAAAGATACTCACAGCAGCTTGGAGTGAGTTGATTTTCATGAAACTTTTGCCCTAGTAGCTTGCTTGGATACAGTAAGAGCTCTAATTTCTTTAGCAGCTCAAAAAGGTTGGTTATTGTACTAACTTGATGTCAAATCAGCCTTTTTGAATGGAGAGTTGAAAGAAGAGGTATATGTTGAACAACCTCAAGGATTTGTCTTCTAAGGTGAATAAGAGAAAGTGTATAAGCTAAGAAAAGCTTTGTATGGGCTAAAACAAGCTCCTAGAGCATGGTATAGCCAGATTGACAATTATTTAAATGTAAGTGGTTTCAAAAGGAGCAAGAGTGAGCCAACCTTGTATGTAAAGCATCAAGATAATGTTGATTTGCTTATTGTTGCATTATATGTTGATGATTTGATATTAACTGGAAGCAATGCTGAAATGATTAAAGAATTCAAGAAAGATATGATGAACAAGTATAAGATGAGTGATATAGAGCTGCTACATTACTTTCTTGGTATTGAGGTGCATCAAGACAAAGAAGAGATGTTCATTTCACAAAGAATGTATGTTGAAAAAATTCTAAGAAAATTCAGAATGGTGGTTGCAAACCAATGGCTACACCTCTTGTGGTAAATGAAAAATTAAAGAAGGAAGATAGAGGAAAAAAGGTGGATGCTATCCTTTGTGGAAGTTTGGTTGAAAACTTGCTATATCTCAATGCTACAAGGCCTGATATTATGTTTGTAACAAGTTTCCTATCAAGGTTCATGCCTTTTCCAAGCCATTTTCATTTTTTGCAGCAAAAAGAGTACTTAGATATATTTAAGGTACCACAAGTTATGAAATAAGGTATCATAGAAATTCCATGGTGAAATTGTTTGGTTGTATTAGTGATTGGGGTGGCTGTGTTGATAATATGAAAGCACCTCAAGTTATGTTTTTTCACTTGGATCAGGTGTGTTTTCTTAGTCCTCAAAGAAGCAACAATCAGTTGCTCAATCTTCAGCAGAAGCTGAATATGCTTCAACAACATTAGCCACATCTCAAGCAATTTGATTGAAAAGAATACTTGAAGATATTGGTGAGAAGCAAGAAGAGGCTATACACTTGCATTGTGACAACAAATCAGCCATAGCAATGGGAAAGAATCCAATTTATCATAGCAGGACCAGACTTTTTGCAATCAAGCATCATTTCATTAGAGAAGCAATTGAAGAAGGCAAAGTGGAGTTGAAGTTTTGCAGGTAGTTGACATTTTCACCAAAGCACTGCCAAAGAAGAAATTCCAACAATTCAGAGAAGCACTAGGAGTTCAAGAATAACACATTAAAGGGGAGAATGTTACAAATTAATGTGCCATTCTCGTTAAATGTTTACTTTGGTTGTGTTTTACTAAACTCTAGTTTATAGTAGGTGAAAATGTGTGTGTTGTGAAGTCACATGTGGTTTTAGAACTTATTTTGTAAAAGGCTTATCTTGTTTTTTGTATGGGGTAGCTGCAGAAAAAGTGTAATGTAAGAAAAGAAGAAGAAGAAAATAGAAGAAAGTTAAGAATTACTTTGCAGAAAATTGTTCTTCCTCTCCCTTGTTTTTTCCCCTGTTTTGCTCTTGCCTTTACAAATATTCTGCAGCAGTTTCCCTCTCTTATTTCTTTGTGCTTCTTTTGTTTAATTTATTGCCCTTGGAGTGTGTCTTGCTGGAAAATCCAGCCAATAGTGGTTGAGTGGGCTTTGGTATGGTTATAAGGGACCAAAATGGGAGTGTGAAAGCTGCTCAATGCTGTTTTTGTAGGGGCTGATTCGATCCCACTACGGCTGAGGCCATGGTGGCAGTGCAAACATTAAAATACTGCAAGGAGGATGGAATGGAAAATAATTTGCCTGGAGGGTGATGCTAAAAATGTTGTGGACGCATTAAATGTAATGGAGGAAAAATGTGGTAAATTTGGTCAACTTATTGTAGACACAAAAGTTTTATTTCAGTGTTTTACTCCTTGAAAGGTTAAATTTGTAAAGAGAGATGCCAATGGTGTAGCTCATTCTCTTGCGAAATTGGCTGCCCAAGTTGGTTTGGATAGGAAATGGCCGGGAGATATCCTAGATTATATTTCAGATATTGTCCAAATAGAGCAATGTGCTCTATCTCTTTGATTTTGAAATATATAAGACTTTTTCTTCTTTTTAAAAAAAAACACTATTTTTGTTGAGGAAGGAGCCAAAGCAAGATCAATATATATGAGGGCTAATTAAGTCTTGGTGATTGTTTAGATCCAGTGGATGGCAAATTGAGATCAGGTGATTGATTTTTGCCAAAAATAGATTTGGTGGCCACATGTGAGGCGTGTGAAAAAAGTGGCACTTGGAGGCACCTACATGCTCCTAAAAACTCCATATATATATATATGGACAAAAATTTCCTCCGGTTATGGACATAAATTTTCTCCAAATCGGTTTGGATGAAATTTCGTCTAACTCACATAAAATTAGGGCTGGCAAAACGGGTCATCCGGCACGACCCGTTTACAACTCGGATGACCCGTGACCCGTTTAACATAAACCCAGACACGACCCGTTTAAATAAACGGGTCTAATGGGTAGACCCATGAATTTTCACGGGTCACCCGACACGAACCTATGAACCCGTTTAAGCTAAACAGGTCTAACGGGTCTACACGACCCGGCATGACCCATTTGAATTGAGAAACAAAAACTGAAAAACAGTAACCCGTAACCCCACCCTTGGGTTTTGTTTTGTGCCTATGACTATGAGAATTGAGAAACAAAAACTGAAAAACAGAGGCTAAGCATTTAGAAAAAATCGATTAGAAACAATGCAAAGTGTAGCCAACTAGCCAAGCACTCACAAAGTAGAAGTATTTGGTTAATTTAATAATTTTAATTCCCTTGTGAAAGCTATTCTCAAAACTTCTTCTTGCCGAGCTACAAATTCTTTGAGAGGCGAGAGAGAGCGAAGAGCAAGAAATGAGGCTGAGAGGTGATGGCATGAGCGGGAGAGAGCGACGGCAATCTGGAGAGAGTGGTGGTTGTGGCGGAGAGGCTGCGGTGACGAGTGAGAGAGGCAGTGAGCCGGAGCGTCGGAGGCCATGACTCTCTGAAGTGGCGAAGCGCAAGGCTCGGAGAGAGGCGAAGTGAGATCAGCGGGCATCTCGAAGAAGGGCGCCTAGGCGGCGCTAAACAGACTGAACGAAGAGTGAAGGATTTTTTGTTTTTGTTTTTTTATTTACCTCTTTCTGCGTGGTGCGGCGATTGCAACCTTTGACTTTTTGTTTTCTACTTTTCTAGATTATTCCTCCATATTTTTTTAATCCTTTTTTCTTAAAAAAACATAAAAATGCATGGGTCACCCGGGTGACCACATTGACCCGTTTAAGCAAGATAAACGGGTCGACCCGTTTATGACTTAAACCCATTTATGGTAAACCCAAACCCGCTAATTTCGTGTCGTGTTCATGTCAGGTTCATGGGTTGTGTCAAAATTGCCGGCCCTACATAAAATAGTGCCAAGTGTCTAAGCATTTAATATACACATTAAATATTAAAGGTCATTTGAAGTTTTTCAATGGCTTATTATTTATAAAGGTTAATCTTAATTTATAAATTGTTATTAATGACCTTTAATATTTAATGTACATATTAAATACTTAGACATTTGACACCATTTTATATGGAAAAGGATCCTCTCCATTTCAAATGAAATGGACAATATCTATTTAGTATAAAATGAGGGGTAATATTGTCTAATTATGATAAAATTAGGGAATTAAAAAGTAGTTTAAGGAAAAAAAAAAAGCTCTCTAGGGTTTCTTAGCTTCAGCCAAGCCGTCACCCCCCTTCTAGAACGCCATAACTACAGGGGAGGAGGGATGGCCTCCACCATCCCTCCTCCCAACGTCCCTCTTGCACCATTTCTAGTAGTTTACTTGATGTCCCTAGACCCGATGTCCCTGTCCCTTTTCCTCATCCCCTGCCTCCTCCATCCGGTTTTTGTTTGGTGTTTTGTTGTATTACTTTTCTGTCTGTTTCTATGTTTTTTGAGTTTTTTGCGATTCTGCCGATCTTCTCCGCTGATTTTCGCTGCCCTCCGTCCATTCTTTGAGCTTCTTTAGATGAGCTTCCGTGCTCTTCTTTGCAGGGTCAACAGATCGGTTTCTTTCCTATTTCTTTTGCTTGTATTCAGTTATGTTGCTTTTCTTTTCCCTGTATTTCATTGTTATTTGCTTGTAATAATGCTCTAGCCTCGATGGTTCGATTGGATCCCCTTTGATCCTCACATGTGTGTCGTGGATGTGTATGTTACCCTAACTTTCGGGTCGAGGTGGAAAAATGGTCCGACTTCTATGTTGTGGATGAATGTGTATCCTGGCTTAATTGTCGAGGAGGATGAGTAGCGGTATAAGAGGGTTTACCTCTTAGGGTCGTGGAATAAACGCTTCCTGTGCAGCTGATGGTGTCTGCTTGGTTTAGTAGTCTTGAACCTGCGAAGTAGATTTGAATGTTTATCCTGTTGTTTTAGTCATGGGGTAGCGGATGTGTTTTCGAATTTCATTGATTTGTATGAGATTCGATCTGTGACTTTGTAGCTCAGGCTACGGTTACTTCAGGGCTTGCCTGTAATTGTAAGAACTTTCGCTCTTGAATTCTATGAAATAAGAATGAGTTCTTTTAAAAAAAAAAAAAGGATCCTCTCTAGTCTATTTGGATTGGAGAGGTCTCTAGTTAACGGTGAGGATCGCTTAAGAGAAATCCGAGGGCCATAAAAACACCACATGTCCCACTCATTTAAAAATAATAAAATATTATTTAATATTTTAAAAATAAATAAAAATAAAAATAAAATGATATTATTTACCACAAACCCTTCTTTCCCTCATCGCCAAACCTCCTCTCCGTCGTCGTCCTCCTCTCCTTCCTCACCACCAAATCCTTCACCGGAGGTTATCAACGTGCCATTTTAAATGTTTGGTGGGTCGAAAACTCTATTTATGACCCTTTCTCAAGAAAAAGGAACCATATCCCTTTGGAAAGCTTTGTTAAGCAAGCGGGTTTCTTTGTTGAGTTTGTTTGAAGTTTGGGTTTGATTTGGTTGGAGGAGGTTAGGTGGTGGTGGTGGTGGAAGGAGTGGTTGTACAAGACCAACTAGCCATACTCAGCCGAACCAAGAGAGACCCAACAAAATCAACAAAAAAAAAAAATTATGCAATCAACTACTTCAACAACCCAATCAGAAATTACAGTCAAGCTTCCTTTTAGAGCTTATTGGAAATCAACAATATAATCTCTAAAAGGAATTAATTGGCTCCACAGGAAATATAATAGCAGCAGGCAAATCCAGTGAGACCCTGGCCGGAGAAGGAGTATAAAATCCGGCGAGACCCATGGCGTCGTGGGTCCGGCCAGCGCCTTCATTCTCTTGATCACTCAATCTCACTCTTTGTGTTCGTCTGCTTGGGGTTGTTGAAGCTTTGTTTTTTTTTGGGGGAAATTACAATTTACCCCCCTGAAGTATCCATCTATTTTCACTTTTGCCTCTAAAGTTTAAAATGTGACACATTACCCCCCTAAACTTTCAAATTGTGGCAATTTAACTTATTTGGCCTATTTATTCCCAAAATGCCCCCAACACTTTTAAAAAAAAAAAATCCAAAAAAAACAAAAACAAAAAAGCAGGGGTGGCCACCACCACCTATGGGGGTGGTTGCATATATATTTTTTGGTTTTTCTTTTTTGGATTTTTTGAAAAAAAGTGCTAGTGGCATTTTGGGAATAATAAATAGGTCAAATAAATTAAATTGCCACAATTGAAAGTTTTGAAAGTGTCACATTTTAAACTTTTAACAAAAGTGAAAATGTGAATACTTGAGTAAAGTAATTTCCTTTTTTTTGAATAGTTGAATTTGTCTGTACAGGGAAGAGACCGAAACAAAAAAAGATATTTTTTATTATTTTATTTTATATTTCTTTTTAAATGTAAATTATTATTTTTTTATTATTTTTTATGTGGGACACGTGCAGGGACAGACCCAGAATATTTGATGGGGGGACCGTGGTAGTCTGAGACCGTAAGTTGATATGGACTAGTTTTAATGTAAGCTCTTCGAATTTCATCTCGGCGATTAACATCATATTCTTATATCTGACGACGCAATCCATGATCATATTTCAATGAACTAATATTAAATTCATTGCCATCAACTCTCCGAAATCTTTTAGAAAATTTTCAGAAATTGTGATATCAGAAACTGGTGATGATATATCACCAACATTGACATTTGAAGTTTGTGCATTTGAAGTTTGGATATTTGAACTTTGTGCATTTTTTCGTTTGAAAAAATTTTTAGAAGAATTTTCAGAAATTGGGATATCAGAAGCTGATAATGATGTATCACCAACATTGACATTTGAAGTTTGTGTATTTGAAGTTTGGACATTTGAACTTTATGCATTTTTTCGTTTGAAAAAATCAAGTTGATTTTTCCATCTACAACAAAATTAGGAGAAAACATAAAATTCCAAAAACAACTTCCACTAAAATGTTTTAGAAAAAAAAAACCCATCAAACATGTCTGCCAAAATATGAAACATTCTAATTCCTCAAAACAAAAGCTTAATATATGTTTTTTTTTTTTGTGAGGCTCTATGACCGGTTTTTTTTAAGGGGGAGGAGACCGGTCTTTGACTCTTTGGTTTTTTTTTTTTTATGTTTTTTTTTGGGGGGGCATTGGGACTGTTTTTTCTAGGGGAGGGACTGGGGTTTGTTTTAGTCTTATGGAGGGAGGGGGACTGGGGTTTGTTTATTCTTATGAGGGACTAGTATACTATTTTTTTTTTCCACAGCTGATTTTTTTTTTTATTCCAGATTTGGGGGGGGACCATGGCCCCAGCTAGTCCCCCCATAGGTCCGTCTCTGAACCGTGTCAGGTTGATGGCCTTAGGATCTTTAAGGAGAGATTCTAGCCATCAACCGGCTCCCATCCAATCCATCTTAGACTAGAAAGGAGCCGAATCCATTTTATATGAGTTGGACAAAATTTCATCCAAACTGGTTTGGAGGAAATTTATGTCCTCTATATATATATCCACGTCAAATTAAGCATAGACCTCAACCAGTGGGCGGCGAGAAGAAAGCATAGGCTTCGGAGATGAGGAGACTGATAATTAAAGGCCACAAAAAATGTAGTTTTGATATCGTATTAAAATATTAAGAAAAAATTAAAAATAATAATATAACTTCAAGCCAGAGGGAGACACAGATTTAGAGTGGTCTGGCGTTAGTTAGAGGAGTACACCCACACGGGGTAATACCCAATAGAACAACATTTTGTTTATAGGATGTTACAATATTGGTATTTACGGATGAGAGTTCATTCTATCACATCTTTTATGGTCTTTAATAGAAATTTAATATGTCATGTAAGAGTACCAAATACAATGAAGATAAAAATAGTACTGTATCTTTAATTCAAATTAATTTCATAGATTTTTTCATTCATTCTAACTCAACGCCTACCACCTATCACCAAACCCCATACTCTCTTCTCAGACCGAGCCTCCAACATCAAAGTGTTCAAAACCAACCAAGAAGATGGCTATGGTGATTTTATCAATGGGTATTTTGTTAAGATAAAAAAAATTATTTGGTGCGGATAGTTATATTGTTTTATTGTTTGAAATTGAAGTGTCTGACTTCTATTAAATTGTATAAAACACCTAATTTCACTACTTGATTGAAGTTATTTTCTTTAGGAAGTATTATTTATAGTAGCTAAGTTGTGTAAGAAAAGTAAAGAAATCCTAAATGATTGTAGATATATATTTGGTAATCAAAAGATGATAACAAAGCGTGGACCCAAGTGAAAAAATAACCGATGTTTAAACCATTTAAAGCAAGGTTTCTGTTTATACATTACAGGGTAAATATATATATTATATATAATCAATCCAAACCTGCAAGAAGTTAATTTTGAAGCTTCCATAGACATGCACCGATGGCGATGGATCCTTTGGCGAGATGCAAGGCTAATTAATCCAGCTAATACCTACAGACATAAGGCTCGAAAAAACATTGAAATTGAAATTGATGTATCTTCATGAAACGGCAGCGTTTAGGCGCTGTGCGACGCAAGCTTCGCTAGGGGACCGACCGCGAGCGAATTAATATACGTGCATGGCTCGGTCTTTGAAGAATCCCAGCGCTTGTCGTCAAAGTTGTCGTACCGGTCAGGTCCGCCGACGATGGCGCCGGTAAGCTCGTTAGGGTTCGGTCCGTTTTTAGTGAACCAGTTTACGAAGCTCATGGAACAGCTAACGGTTTCTTCCTTCGACAAGATGGGGACAGAAGCGCCTCTGTGGTGTGCTTGTGTCGGTGGAGATTTTCCATACCCGACCATGTATGATCTATCTTCTGGGTTGCTCCCCAGCAAGTAATCCATCTGCCATTTTTTAATCAGATTAATTAGCACGCAACGTAATCGATCGATGTGTATATAGTTAATCTGTTTGATTAATGAGAAAAACAACGCATATATGCAAGACCTGTTGCTTAGCGAAAGCCATGAGGCGGGCAGAGTCGAATTGTTGGTTTCCACATGTGACTTTTTGGTTGTGTTTGCCAAGCACATCACTGTAGATGCTAAACAACATGGCTGTTCCTGTAACGTATTGAGTGTTGGCACCATCTCTCAGGTGAATTAAACCACCTGAAAAATCATATATATATAGTCATTATTTTCATTTTTGCCATGGCGTCCGAGAGAGCGAAAGAGATAGAGAGAGTACTTACCTGGAGAGATGTAAATTTGGTGATAGGGGCTATCAGGAAGGACTGAACATACGAAACTGTCAGCTTGTTTCTTGAAGGTTTCGAAACTCTTCTCTCCGCCAAAAAGCAGCTGCAACATATATTTGACGTACGAGGAGGATGAAGCAATATATATGTTAGGTCATAGGTGCATGCCAAAATTAAGGAGAATGTTTCAAAGTGCTTATTTTTTTGAGAAAGAGATGAAGATTGATTTGAAGAGACCTCTGAGAGAAGGATTTGGGCTCCGGCATATTTGAGGTCCCAGCTAAACTCAGCCACAACAGCACTGATGGATTCTTCTTGTATGTACTTCAAGTACATTTGGCTCCTCGTCGCAGTGTATAGCCAAGCCGCCGCCCACAACAGCTCATCCTGCATTTTTTTCATTGTTAATTAACCCAACATTATTTCATTGAAATGGCCTAACTAACTTGAGGGTTCAAGGTCCGTTTTGGGTTTGTGATTTTAAGAACACAGTTAAGGGTCTGATAAAATCACAGTTTTCTACGATTTAGTTCGAATCGTCACACTTTATATCTAGTTTTCATGCAAGCATTTGGGGCAATAGAGAGAGAGAGAGAGAGTATTTACATTATAGCCTGAGTAAGAGCAATAGAAGGGACATTCTCCGTCAAAACTTCCCTTGTGTGATTTGGCGAATTTAAAAAGCTGAAAAAAAAGAGAGAAAAAATTTAATGATCTGAATTTTTCCTAGCCTACAATTCCACATGATCAATCTTTCAAGAACAAAAACTATTCCAATGAAAATTGAAGGGAGAACCAATTTGAAATACCAATTTGGCTTTGTTGAGGAGACGACGAGAATAGGGATGATCTATGCCTCTAAACACAATGGACGAAGCAGCCATTGCTGCAGAAGTTTCAGCCGCAATCTCAGTGCCGGGCGTGTTCTCATCAATCTTCAGGACTGTTCGTGGTGTTTGCATGTTTTCCGGTCGAATCCAGCATTGATGATCTTGCACGGGGTCTCCCACCTTCATCATCAACAAACAAACACCCATAACTATTTCATTCGATCTCACATGCATAAATAATGTACGTAAATCAAATACAAAAATTACAAAAAAAATTAATATGTTGTTTAAGGAAGCGACCCTCACCTGCACATATAATCTTTGACGTCGGGAGCTGGCTTTGAGAAAATAATCTGTGCCCCAACGAATGGCGGAGTGGACATGTTCCAACTCTCCGGCCGCTTGGAGCTCCGTCTTGTAAAACAGAGCAGCCCATGACAGAGTTGTAATGGTGAAGGCCATGGGAAGCCCGTACTTCACATTGTCGCCAGCGTCATAATATCCTCCAACAAGATCCACCTGCGCCATAAAAACCCAATTACTAAATTAAGCTCCTGAAAAAACAGAGGAAAAAAATGGATGAAGAAAAGAACAGAGAGAGAGAGAGAGAGAGAGGCACATTGGCGAGTTTCCCATCTTCAAGAGCCGAGTCCCCTCTCCAAGCAAGCCTGTTACTTGCGGGGAGCTTCCCTGATCTCTGTGCCTCGAGGAAAACAATGGATTTGGTGAGTGCATCCTTGTAATTAAATTGACCGTTAACGACGACAAAAGATCCTTGAAACAGAGCAAGCCAAGCAAAAGCAACGGCAATGGCGGCCAATTCTCTTGCACATGCACCCATGAATCCAAAATCCAAACCCAGACACAAAGAGAATGACGGAAGAAACAGTTAAGAGAAAGAGAGAAATATATTGTGTAAGAAAGAAAATGGAGCTCTAATGGCCTCAAGTTAAAACAAGGAAATAGGCGGTTGGGTATTCTGTTGGGAGGTTTGACTGTTTTTGGAAACAGAAAATATATATAAATAAGAGGGGGCCTCTGGCTCTCTCTGTTTTGATGGACACGAAAAGTGGGGTTGTGGGAGGGGGAAACGTGGGGTTGAATCTCAATATAATAACCATTTTCGGCTGCCCATCTCATCATTTTCTATACTTAACTTTATGGTGCTCATTCTTCTTTACAAATATATTTTTCCTTTATTATTATTATTATTATTATTTTATTTATTTTGTTAATTACACTTATCTCCATTCAAACGAAAAATGATCCTCTCCATTTGTAAGGTCATTTTTGTAATTTTGTTAGTCTTGGGGATTTTGACAAATTTTTTATAGTTTGTGAAGGGAATATTGTCGCGATTAAAAGTTTAGGGGGACTTATTACGTAGGTTATTTGTCTAAAATGTTGTCTTTACTAAATGTTGATTATGTATGACATTTCCTGGCCCATTTTAGGGTTTGGTGTTTGCTCTTTATGTTTTGTCCATGGTTGGTGTTATGATTTTGCATCCACATCATTGGGAATGGAATGTTGTAGCTATGCATGACTTATTTATGGTTCGTTTGGTTCATGAAATAGACCTCAAAATTAGAATGACTATTCATATTTTATAACCATTTTGTATTTGGTAGGAATCTATTCCCAACTATTTCTTTAACAAAAAAAAAAACATATTCCTTTAAAAGAAAAAAAAAAGAGAGGAATAATTATTTTTTAACAAATCGACAACATTTTTCAAAAAACTTTTTTTTTAAAAAAAAATAATAAAAAAAAATTGAAAAATGTTGAATTGTTGTGGATGGCTGGCCACCTCTGAAATCAAGGGTTTCATTTTTTTTTTTTTTTGGTTAGTTTTTTTAAAAGAAGAAATAATGTTAGGTTTTAGCTTGGCTTAATTCAATGATACTTCTTGTGATTCTTTTGTTGTTTAAAACTTTGGGGAGTAGCACTTAGGTTTTCAAGGGTTTGGGAAGTGTTCCTAGTTTTCCTGTCAAAAGTCTTGTCATGACGGGCTCATGATGTCACTTGACAAAGTGCTCTCTATTTTCCCGTTATGAACCCTGTCTAGACAGGCATGTAATGTGATTGAGCTTGAAATTTATTGCTTTCTTGTCAGAATGTGTGTTAAGATGGGCATGTAACGAGAGGTTGCTATTTTCTTGTAAGAATGTCGCATCAGGACGGGAATGTAACAAGATTGAAGTTGAAGCTATTATTTCCTCGTCAAGAACCTCGTTAGGATGGGACATGTAACGGGACCAATGTTGGACTCCCTGTTTTCTCATCAGATGGAGCGTCAGGACGGGATATGTGACGTGGATGAGACGTTTGTTATTCCCGCCATGACGACACTCCTTTCCCTTTAAAACGTGGATTTTTTAGATCTAAAGTTTTGTTCATCCCGTCTTAACGAGAAATAAGTCCCATTAGGACGTGAACAGTAAAATGTCTTTCCTAGAAAAGGATTTTACTATCACTATTCACTACAGACTTTTTGGGAAGATTTTCTCTATCTCACAGTCTCAATTTACTTGAGCCTGTGTCTTCAAGAGAGGATGTGATAAACCTTCAAGCTGTCCTTTGCTTTTGATTGGTGTTTTGCTTGTTCGTTCATCTACAAAAAAAATAAAAAATAAAAAATAAAAAATAAAAAATAAAAAATAAAAAGAAGACTTTTTTTCTTTTTATTTTCTTTTTTTAATTTTAAATAACAATCTGAAAATAAAAATGAGTGGGTGCATGTGATGCTAAAAACCAACAAAATGGTTGGGGTTAATGAAATGAAACGAAGAAAAAAAAATCTCTTGAATTAATAACCTAAGAGAAAACTACGGAACTAGACATTAATCCAAGGGTACCTCAAATTGATATACTATTTAATTGTATAATACAAGCATAAAATCCAAGGGTAAAACATATACAAACAAAAAAGGATATGCTTCATAAGAAAGAAGAAGCAGCCTTTTAAAGCAAATGCTAGTGAATCCTAAACCATGCAACCAATGTGTAGTAGCATTGTGTTAAACAAATGCTAATTAATCCCCCAATAACTATTATGAGGCTATGAATATCTGATTCCCAGAGTTAAACCAGTGTCTAAAACAACATTAGGCTAAAATGGATGCTTAAACAGCAGCAATTTTGGAAAATTTGAGGCTAATCATGATTTTATTTACTTTTGATGGTGGCCAAGAAATTGTGCAAAGGGATTTGCAAGTTCAATATCTATATCTTCAGTAGAGAAAGGAATGTTGCAATAAGAAAGAAAAATTAAGGCATTATAGTATGTATGTAGAAAGATTAAGAAAAATTAGGCAGTTCAAGAGGACCACTTTCAACCATTCAGTGATCACCTAATGCACCAAGCATATCCACTAATGCTAATTGAATCTTAAGAGAACAAAAAGTATATAGTTAAATGAGTGAAGTAATTATCTATGATTTAATGAAAAATGAACAATTTTTGTTAAAGGGGTTGAAGTCTAATGCTATTAGTAGTTACAATATTTGGAAGTTTCTTGCCAATAAGTATGATTCCTATACACAAAAAAGGAGAAGGAAGAAGGAAAAGGAAGAGGAAGAGCTTCAAAGAGTCTGATTTTCCTGGTCTTGTCCACTGTTGTCATGCTGAGCCTCCCAACAGCACAGGGACCATCTCTACACCCACCACCTCCTTGCCAGCCATGGCCCTCTTGCCTGGTGCAAGCCCCACCGTCACCCTCTCCTCCATCATCTCCGAATCCTCCTCCTTGCTAGCCATTTCCTTCTGCCTGCAGCCCCCTCAACCTCCATCACCAGGGTACGATCCAAAAAAAGGAGCACCCCCATCGCTACAAGGCCCACAACCCTCAATTGCATCATACCCTACCACACTGGCTGAAGAAGGTAATCAACTTCTTTTGCAAAAACTTATGGAAGGTCCTGTTAGATATATTTTGTTGTCCCACATGACACGTGTATAACTTTTAGTCTCTTGTTAAAATGAAGGTATCTGATCTAATCCATAGAATATTGGTTGATACGATTAGAGAAGTAGTTTCCTATTTTTACTCCTTACTTTGATGGGAAGTGGAGTGATAGTTACTAAAAGATCATGGGTAGTTACTAAAAGATGATGGGCAGTTACTAAAAGGAAATAGGTCCTCTCTCTACCTATTTTAAGTAGCACTGTACGTTTCCATCTTTTTTATCAGAGTGTATAAAACTTTTTAGTTAAGAGAGAGAAACTTATCTCCTGGAGAATTCCACAGTTTCAGATCAAGAACTTACTGAAGAAACCGCTATGGATTCCGATATGTTATTTATGTTTGTGAAAATCATGATAGTCAAGATCTTGGAATTTATGAAACATTAAGTTTTAAGTTTAATTTATAATTTACATGTGGTATCAGAGCACTTGTTAAGACTTTCATGATTTTCCATTATGATCTATTTGTTGGAATCAATTATTTGTGGAAGATTTCATTTAAACTTCCTCGGTTATATTTGATATGATTTAGTTTTGATTTTATTTTTTTCTTTCGCTGCGACTATTAAAGTTTTCAACAAAATATAATCTCGTCTTTATTTGGTGGCTAACTAATTCCTAGATAAGTGGGTTTTTTATTTATTTATTTTTATTTTTGCTGTGTGATTCGTATATGATGCCATGATGGTTTGACCATTTCCATGAGATTTTCTAGTGATGCAGTTGGCTGTTTTAATTAATTGAGCAAATCACATATTTTTTCGTGCATTATTTTTCTCTATTTTCAGCCTGATGCTACATGCCAATCTTTTATTAAATTGAGAAATTGCCCATAATTTGTTCTACAGTATAGAACACAGTGCACAAAATGTGTATCATTTACAAAATCTGAATCATGTCTAGAATTTATGAGTGACATTTCTTGTATTGATATGTTATAATTATTTTATATAGTTTATTTGAACATGAAATTGTCACATATATGAAACTGTTTAAATGATGACATGATATGATTGATGATAAATTGTTTTGCAAAGTGATTATTTCAACTCAAATCCTATTTTATGAAATAGTTTGGTGATCACCAAAGTGACCCAACTAGAAAGTAATAGGTTTCAAGTTGTATTTTGGATCTTAATACTCATATCCCAAGTATTAAGAAAATGACTTTGAAAATTTTTATATAGATATTTATATGTATCTATGATCATGAGAATATTTTGACTTGGCCCAAAGGTGCACCACATTTCTTGTGATTAATATACTAAGGTAAAATAATTAATGTGTATCCTTAATTGAGAGTTGAATCGGATACCCAAAGGTAACTCCTATCGGATTATGGATACATTAATTGATTCTTTTAATAGGTGAAAGGAATCACCATAATATTCAATATTTTAATATTGTATGCTGTAATTTTCATCCAAAGATGTGTTACAACAGTATTTATTATTTATTATTTAACTCAAAGCATTAATGTGTGAGCGATATTTAATTGCAGTTTCAGCCTTGTTTTCGCTTCATTCATGCTTCATTTGTTGATCCTTAATGGAACAATTTCTCGACTAGTTTGAGCAAGTCCAATTTCACCTAGGTGTATTGGATCTTGATTTGGCACTCCGGACTGAGAAACCGCCTACTATTACTGAGGAAAGTAGTGCGGAAGAAAAGACTTTAAGTCATTCTTGGGAAAGATCGAACAGATTGAGCATTATGTTTATGCGAATGAGTATAACGAACAACATTAAGTCAACACTTCCTGAATGTGACACTGCTAAGGAATTTTTTAAGATTTTGTAAGAATGTTTTCGTTCAGCTGACAAGTCTCTTGCTGGGACATTAATGGTTGAACTCACCACCATGAAATTTGATGGTACTCGTGGGATGTATGAGCACATCCTTGAGATGTCAAATCTAGCTGCTAAACTAAAGGCTCTTGGGATGAATGTGGATGAGTCTTTTCTTGTTCAATTTATTTTGAACTCCTTGCCTCTTCAATATGGGCCATTTCAAATTCATTACAACACTATTAAGGACAAGTGGAATGTAAATGAATTGGCTAGATGTTTGTTCAAGAAGAGACAAGGCTTAAGCAACAATGACATCATTCAAATTCATTACAACACTATTAGGACAAGTGGAATGTAAATGAAAAGAGACAAGGCTTAACAACAAGGACATCATTGATTCACCTTATAAGCAAAGAGCGATGAAGTGGAAGAAACCTAAGAAGGGCCCTCCTCAAGGTATAGAGGCTCATGAGAAAGGACAAAATAGTATCAAGTGCCGTTTTAAGAAGTTTGGGCATGTTCGGAGAGATTGCCACAAACGTAGGGCATGGTTTGAGAAGAAAGGTAAGCCTTTAGCTTACGATGTTTGAATCAAACCTTCAAGTTCCTTCTAATACTTGGTGGATTGACTCAGGTTCCAATGTTCATGTTTCTAATTTGATGCAGGGCTTCCTTACAATCTAGACTTTAAACCAAAATGAGAGTTTCATAGTTGTGGGAAATGGAGTCAAAGTTCCAGTGGTTGCTACCAGGACTTTACGTTTATTTCTAGACACTGATTGTTATCTAGACTTGTTTCATACACTTTATGTTCCTTCTGTTTCTCGTAATTTGGTTTCTATATCAAAACTTGACCTTGAAAGTTATTCCTTTCCATTTCGTAATAGAAGATTCAATTTGTTTAAAAATTCTTCTTTCGTTGGTTCTGGTAGTTTGTGTGATGGTTTGTATAAACTGAATCTTAATAGTCATTTTGCTGAAAGCCTTCTAACCCTGCATCATAATGTTGGAACTAAACGTAGCTTGATCAATGAAAATTCTTCTTACTTGTGGCACAAACGTTTGGGTCATATATCCAAAGAAAGAATAGAGAGATTAGTAAAAGATGGGATTTTACCTAACCTAGATTTTATTGATCTCGATGTGTGTGTGGATTGTATTAAGGGAAAACAAACCAAACACATAAAGAAGGGTGCTACAAGAAGTGGAGAACTTCTTGAAATTGTCCATACGGACATTTGTGGGCCTTTTGACTCGCCATCTTTTGGTAAAGAAAAATATTTTATCACTTTCATTGATGATTTTTCACGTTATTGTTATATCTATTTATTGCATGAAAAATCTCAAGCAGTGGATGCCCTAGAGGTGTACATTGTTGAGGTTGAAAGGCAATTAGATAAAAAGGTGAAAATTATCAGATCTGATAAAAGTGGTGAATATTATGGAAGATATGATGGTTTGGGTCAACACCCTGGCCCATTTGCTAAACTCCTAGAAAAGAATGGTATATGTGCACAATACACTATGCCAGGTACGCCTCAGTAGAATGGAGTGGCTGGAAGGCGTAATCGTACATTGATGGATATGGTTAAGAGTATGTTAAGTAATTCCTTTTTACCCATTTCATTCAGGATGGAAGCCCTTAAGACCGCTATTTATTTATTGAATATGGTTCCTACTAAAGCAATTCGAAAGACTCCTTTTGAACTGTGGACAGGAAGGAAACCAATTAAGGCACCTGCATGTTTGGGGTTGCCCAGCAGAGGCTAGGATTTATAATCCACATGAAAAGAAATTGGATTTCAAAACCATTAGTGGTTACTTTATTGGCTATCCAATGAAATCCAAAGGGTATAGGTTTTATTGTCCTAATCATAGTATGAAAATTGTTGAAACGAGTAATGCCAGATTCATTGAGAATGGTGAAATCTGTGGGAGTGATCAATTACAAAAAACAAATATTCAAGAAGTTAGGGTGCAAGTCCCACTACCCATAACTTCTAAAGAAATTGTTGTTCCTACAATTGTAGAATCATTTGACAATGTTGAACAACAAATTAATGATCAATCACTCCACAATGAGATTATCACTAATGAACCAATTATGGAAGAACCACAACAATCAACATTAAGAAGGTCTCATAGAGAACGAAGACCTGCTATTTCTAATGATTATGTGGTTTATTTACAAGAATCTGATTATGATATTAGGACAAGTAAAGACCCGGTTTCATTTTCACAAGCCATTGGCTGTAATGATTCTGATAAATGGATTGATGCCATGAATGATGAGTTGAAATCAATGGATGAAAACAAAGTCTGGGAACTTGTCGAATTGCCTGAAGGATATAAAGCAGTTGGTTGTAAATGGGTTTTCAAGACCAAACGCGATTCAAAAGGCAATATTGAATGACATAAAGCCAAACTTATGGCCAAAGGTTTCACTCAGAAATGAGGTATTGATTATAAGGAGACCTTTTCTCCTGTATCCAAGAAGGACTCATTTAGAATCATCATAGCTTTAGTTGCTCATTTTGATTTAGAGCTACACCAAATGGATGTGGCTTTTGAATGGGAGTTTAGAAGAAAAGGTTTATATGGATCAACTTGAAGGTTTCTCATAAAGGAAAAGAACACATGGTTTTGCAAATTAAATAAGTCAATATATGGACTTAAACAAGCTTCTAGACAGTGGTATCTTAAATTCAATGATACTATTACTTCCTTGGATTTAAGGAAAACACCGTTGATCGGTGTATATACCTGAAGGTTAGTGGGAGCAAGTTTATATTTCTGATTTTATATGTTGATGATATATTGCTTGCCAGTAGTGATCTTGGCCTATTGCACACAACTAAGAAATTCCTCTCTGAGAATTTTGAAATGAAAGATATGGGTGAGGCAACTTTATGATTGAAATAGAAATATTCCATGATCGCTCACGTGGTTTGTTGGGGTTGTCTCAAAACCGATATATTAAAACAATCTTAGAGAGATTTGGTATGGAGAATTGTTCAGCTAGTGTTGCCCCAATTCATAAAGGGGATAAATTTAGTCTCATGCAATGTCCACAGAATGAATGGGAACGTAAGCAAATGGAAAGAATTCCTTATGCTTCTGCTGTAGGAAGTTTGATGTATGCACAAACTTGCACCAGGCCAAACATCAGTTTTGCAGTTGGTATGTTGGGCATATACCAAAGTAATCCCGAATGGATCATTGGAAAGTCAAAAGAAAGTGATGAGGTACTTAAAGGAACAAAAGATTATATGCTTACTTTCAAGAGGTCTGAGAATTTGGAGGTGATTGGTTACACTAATTGATTTTCTTTGGATGTGTTGATAGTAGAAAATCAACTTTTGGTTATGTATATCTCATTGGAGCAAGCAATTTCATGGAAAAGTGCTAACAGACTATTATTGCTGCATCCACAATGGAAGCTGAATTTGTGGCATGCTTTGAGGCCACGGTTCATGGTTATGGCTGCGAAATTTTATCTCAGGGCTTGCTATTGTCGACACTATTAAGAAGCCGCTGAGAATTTATTGTGATAATTCTGCAGCTGTTTTTTTTTTCTCCAAGAACGACAAATACTCTAATGGTGCTAAACACATGGAGTTAAAGTATTTTGCCATAAGGAGGAAGTTCAGAAACAACGGGTGTCCATTGAACATATTAATACTGAGCTCATGGTTGCAGATCCACTAACTAAAGGGTTACCACCAAAGACATTTAAAGAACATGTTAATAGGATGGGTCTTGGTTGTAACCCTTGATGCCTATTATGTTTTGGATTGCAATGGTTTGTTTATGTTATTAGACACTTTGAGATCTCATTAATCATGTTTTTGATTTTTCCTGTTTTCCATTTTGTACGTACATCTATGAGATTGGATAAATGATAACAGGAAGTCTTTTACAAAGACAATTTTTGTTGGACCAATTTTGGATACTTCTCATTTATGTGCCATGGTTGATTGAATTGCTAGTGTTGTAGTACATGGAAGGGACTATGTTGCCTTATTGATGTACAACCGCCATGACTCATACTAGTGATTCATTTAACCATAGTATTTATTTTGACCAATTTAAGCTAGTGATGGATCGGTGTTTTATGCGTATAATGTTTATTTCATTGAGGCTAAAATAAAATTAGTCATATGGGCCAAGTGGGAGAATGTTAGATATATTTTGTTGTCCCACATGACACATGTATGACTTTTAGTCTCTTGTTAAAATGAAGGTATCTGATCTAATCCATAAAATATTGGTTGATACGATTAGAGAAGTAGTTTCCTATTTTTACTCCTTACTTTGATGGGAAGTGGAGTAATAGTTACTAAAAGATCATGGGTAGTTACTAAAAGATCATGGGCAGTTACTAAAAGGAAATAGGTCCTCTCTCTACCCATTTTAAGTAGCACTGTACGTTTCCATCTTTTTTATCAGTGTGTATAACTTTTCAGTTAAGAGAAAGGGTTAAGAGAGAGAAACTTATCTCCTGGAGAATTCCACAGTTTCAGATCAAGAACTTATTGAAGAAACCGCTATGGATTCCGGTATGTTATTTATATTTGTGAAAATCATGATAGTCAAGATCTTGGAATTTATGAAACATTAAGTTTAAGTTTAATTTATAATTTACAGGTCCTTCTCGGTGTTGTTTCCAGTATAATTGCCTCGTTGATAATATATGCACTCGTAGAACACTAGAAATCAGTGTTAGCGTACCATGTTAAGAGTAATTCAAAAGTGTGCGTGTTTTTATTTCCTAAAACATGTACATATAGGCTTAGAATGTGTTGACAATATTTCAAATTTGAAATAGAATTTATCAAATATTTGCATCAAATTTGAATATTATATTTCTTTTCTCTGTTATTTTTCTGATTTCTTGTAATAGATCCCTTGGATCCTATCAAAGCATTAGAGTTTCAGAATTAGTTGAAGAAATAGGAGATAAATAGGGATTCATAGGATTTCTGATATGTAAAGACTAAAGAGGGGGGATTTTGAGGAGGCATTATAAGAAGAAAATGGATTAAAAAAATAGAGAGATCCAACGAATTTTTTAAAAAAATGGGCATTTTCTAGAAAATTCAATTCGCTTGGGTATTTTTTAAAAAGAGAGCCTACTATCATGTCTATCTTGATAACACCCTTTTGCAGCCTCTAATTACCATGTGATACATTATCAATTTAAAAAATGCAAAAACTAAAAGTGAGAACAATTACACCAAATTAGAAAGAAAGAAGGAAAAAAAAAAAAAACTGTTTCTAATGCCCCTAAACCCATTTCTAATGCCTCAAAGCATGTTTCTAATGTCTTAAAACCCATTTCTAATGCCTCAAAACCTATTTTTAATGCCTTAAAACTTGTTTTTGAATTCAAAACTAAAACATAGAGGTGAAAAGCTAACAATTTAGGAATTTTATCACCTTAAAATCTAGTGTATTTTGGTTCAAGTTATTTTTGTGCAATTTATTTTTGCTTACATGTCGATTATTGATTAGTAGCTATAAAAGGGATGCTATCAGGATGGTTCTGATAAAATGTTTTCTCTTCTAGAAAGTAGAAGTTGCCAATGAATAAACTATAATTCCATTCCAGAAAATAAAATAAATTTGATAAAGAAAGAAATGGGTTTTTGTTTGTAAAATACTCGAATAGGCTTATGATTTTTTATGAAAAAAAAACAGGCACAGAGGGCCCGCTAGCTGACCCAATCTGGTCGCGACAACCCATAACCGAATCCTGCATAATGGGGTTGGCGGGCTGGCCCAAGTGGGTTAACCTGGAACCAACTCAGAATTTACCCAGATCCGACCAAAAACTTAAAAAGGTATCCGATCCTATTAATGCCCGAAAGCTGCGCCAATCCATTGGAAATTTGGTTTGTTTTGCCATTTTATTATTATTATTATTATTATTATTATTATTATTTTATATATATTGACACAAATTCATTCTTTTGTGCCCTCTAATGAGAGGTTGACACCTAACTTTAGAACAACTTAAGAAAGAAAAAAAACAAAAAAAACACTGAATCACATCCAAATCTACTAAAAATTAAAAAATCCATTTAAAAAAGAGAAATGTTAAAGGCACAACTTTGGCCCAACCTTTTTCTTATGTGGTCATTTTTTTTTCTAAAAAAAATACCAAATTTAATATCAAATAATATTTGAAATCAATAATAAACTAAATTTGTATTAATTTTAGTAAATGTGATTTTAGGAGAATGTGTTTAACGCAATTAAATAAGATGTGTGATACAGTCACAACTTAAACCTAACTTTACCCCAACTTCTAAACCAAATTTCTTTCTCTCTCTAGTTTAAGGCGTTCCCTCTTTTCCATAGGAAGGTTTTGTTTTTTGTTTTTTGTTTTTTGTTTTTTTTTTAATTAAAAAAAAAAAAAAAAAAAACTTAAGAGAGAAGTTGGGCAAAAGTTAGGTTTAAATTGTGCATTTATCATTTTCCATTAAATAATAGTGTTTTAACTTTAAGAGCCCTATTATCAGGTTCTAGTGTAAACTAACCATTTTATAGTATCCAATTACCATGTGATACATCATCAATTTAAGAAAAATGCAAATAATGAAAGTGAGAGCAATCACACCAAATCAAAGAAAAAAACACCTATAGCTGGCGAGACCAAGGCCAAACCCATGGGTGGGTCTGCCGTGAATGCTTCAAACCTCGCCGGCCTTGACTCACCTCAAAATCCATTTTTAATGCCCCAAAACCTGTTTTTAATGCCTTAAAACCTGTTTATAATGTCTAAAAACCTATTTCTAATGCCCAAAAACCCATTTCTAATGCTTCAAAACTAGGAGTGTTAAGTGAGCAAAGCGCTTTGTGAGCAAGCTCGA